>VDFB02000003.1:418260108-418670822 GCA_007258455.2 Sequoia sempervirens | reverse complement strand
CTATTGTTGAAGACTACCAGAGTCCATTACTAAACCACTGATTTTTGGCTCCTATGGGTTACTCTTTCTCTTCTAGGGTTTTTCACCTAAAAGGAGAGAGATAGGAGCAAAAATGCTAGAGTTTCACTCAAATTATGTTATGTGCAATGTTTTCTAATGTAAATGAAGTTAACTAAATGCAATTGAATGATATAAATGGATGAAAACAAATAAAAACGTAGGATTTACATTATGTTTGAAAACATGTTATGATATATGAAAAGAATGAAAGAATGAACAAAAATGAAAATTAACCTAAACAGAAAGTTTTTTCTCAGAATGTGTGCACCTAGAAAACTGTAGATGACTGGAAAATAATCTGGAAAATTGATGAAACTTGAATTTAGGCTAACTGGGACTCATTCGCCACCTTGAGTGAATCAATCCCAAATTAGCACTTTTCTGCACATAATTTGTTTTCTGACAATCGGGAACCTAGATCTAAATCTAACTCAATTTTTCACCTTAGGAGGGACTCATTCACCAAGCATGGTGAATTAGTCCACCTTGGAATTTTTGCAACTTCAAAATTATGTTTTGCATCTTGACACTTGCATAGTAATTTCTAACAGATACCTAATCTTGGATCTCAAAAAATTCCTACAAAATAGCTTAAAAGTGTTAGTCTAAAGGGGGGTTTTCCTTGGTCAAACCCCTAGTTGGGTAATTAAACCTTGAATAGAGAAAAATCTGAGTAAACCCTAGCATTAGATGTGTTAAAGACTAGGAAGAGCTAAAATATAACAATGATCCTATTCTATTGCTCTAGAATAAGACATGCAAGAATTACCTATATGATGCAAGATCTCAACCCTATAAACCTTACAAAGATCTCAACCCTATAAACCTTACAAAACATGCAAAATAGGAATTAAATGACATGCAAATGATAAACAAACAAGATGCAAACCTTAATCTGAAGATAGAGTGAAAATGGAAGATGGAATCAATAGGAAACCAAGTCCTTAGGCATTATTTGGTGGCTAGTTACACCTCTTCACCCTAAATTTTTTCATGATTCACCATACGCATCCATCATCAACCCTTTGCAATGTTGGATCTTGACAATAGAAGTGAGCTTCAAGACATACAAAAACCCTAGTTTCCTACCCTAAAACTTCAACTTTTGCTAATGAAACTCGTTGTGAAAGACTTGACTTTAAAATTTACTTTGTGAAAATGACTAAGAGATGAAGAAAGATGAAAAATATTGTGTAAAATGACTTGAAATGAGTATTTATAATCAAAAACACCTTATTTTTTGATTAATTAGACTTAAGAGGCTGACATTCACCAAAAATAAAAGTTAAATTGATTAAATTCTCACTTAATTTCGAATTTTCCCTCAAAGGGGACTCATTCGCTACCCTTCGTGAATGGGTCCCACCATAGGGGATTTATTCACCCAAGGTGTCAAATGGGTCCCACCATAGGGGATTTATTCGCCCAAGGTGTCAAATGGGTCCCACCATATGGGACTCATTCACCCAAGGTGTTGAATGGGTTGCACCATAGGGGACTCATTCATCCAAGGTGGCGAATGGTTCCCACCAAAGGGGACTCATTCGCCCAAGGTGGTGAATGGGTCCCACTACTGTTGTTTGAAGGTGGGTTGTTGGCATATGATGTAATTAAATGGTTTTTATGTGATTTCTCAAGTAAAATAGGCCTCTAGATCAAAATTAATGGGTCTAAGGGGCCTATAAATATTTTTTTGAAGGGAAATGATGTGAAGGGACTCAAAAGTGGATCTAAATATGCATGAAATTGTCTCTTTTCTCAAGAGGGTCTAGTTTTCTACAACACATTTAGCCCCCACTTTAGCGCCCGGATGACTCTATGTGCATATGTAAGATAAAGGACTCTAAATGATGCACCTTACTACATAAAAGGATACATATTCAAAAAGATGGGAGAACGAAGCCCCCGGTGTAGTTATTTGCACAACCACAACATTAGGATCTGCATCTTGCAACACACATTCATTAATTTCCCAAAATCCTTTTATCTAACTCTTAGGAATCCAATTTGAGGGTAGATGTATGCCCCCCCTTGATTCTACTTGCTTTATGGAGGTGGAATCTTATGGAACTTCAAATTTTTTCTCCTTGTGTTCCATTCCTACCCTACCTTATGTTAACTAGTCTTTCATGGTGTCTAAAATTTTTTCCTTGGGTTGAGGTTTCAACTTTATTTTCATGCAAAACCCTTGTGTTCATTTTACACCTTTGTTTGGATCTATTTTGATGTTACTTTTTGAGGGGTTTTAAAATGACTTATGTCCTATCGTTTCATCTAGGCTTGGTCCCTTTGGTCTTAATATTTTATTTCCTCCGCTGGGTTTTATTTTCCTAAGTCTTGGTTGGCCCTGGGTTTCATTGTTTGAAAACAACTTATGTCGTTGTTTACCATCCACCTAGTGATGTCCCCTTGTCCTCTTAATAAATGTTTTATTTTGCAGAGGGATCAAAATTCACGCTACCATTGATCAATTTCCTTCAGATATCAATGATTTCCCACCATCACGTGATTCAGAATTCTAGGATCTTTATTGGTCATGATATCACGGGTGGGCGTCATGTGCCCTTTCTCAAGGATAAAATTTACGTGACCATTGATGTGTTGTCTTTTGATCTTAGCCACTCCCTACCATCTCGCAATGACCCCACCACACTACTTTGGTCGATCACGATATCACGGGCAGACACCACGAGTCCTATCTAGAGAGGCCGACGAGGATAAAGTTTGAGTGACCGTCAATCAAATATTGTCAAGATCAATGGTTTCCCGCCATCGCGTGATCGAAAGTTACAAGGTTTTTACTTATCGCGATATCGCGGGCGACTACCACGTGTCTCATTTGATGAAGTCATAAGAATAAAGGAAATACTATGGTACATTAATCCATCCTTAAATACATTAAAAGGCAGGTTAATAAAGTGTTCTTGAGGTGCACGTGTTTTAAATCGACAGATCTGTTATAATATTGGTGTGAAATCTGCTCGATGGTTAAAGATAAGGCTGGTGACTGTGTTGAAGGAACGAGATCATTGATGCTCAAGATCAATGGTTTCCCACCATTGCATGATCCAAAGTTGCAAGATCTTTATTGATTGTGATATCACGGGTGATCGCCACATGAACTTCCTTCGTAGCATATGGTATGGTGGGCCCCTTATTGCCATGTTGGTGACTGTTTCAGCTTGTTTTGAAGATGGTCATTCGATCATTTGATCTAACTAAAGGATTGGCAGCTCAAATTTAAATCTGCATCAAATATGGTTGGAGTCGTTTGTGCAGTGCGCAAGTGAGCTTTAATGGCAGATGAGACACTTGTTGGTGTGATTTGATCAAAATAAAATAAATTCTCTTGCTTTATTTGTATCACAAGCCATCCAAGTATTTCATGAAGCAGTCTCAGAGCCGAAGGCAAAAGTGCGAGTCTCTATAGCCAGAATTTGGAACTTCTGCGAGCAAAGCCATGAGTTAATTTTTGTGCCTCCCAGGCATTCTACACTTGAATTTTGGAAAATATTTGTTGTGCTTGTCATTGAGCTTGTTGATAAACGAGTTAGGGCTATAGTTTAATTATAGTTGTGATAAATTGCAGTGTTCTATTCTATAATTTCCTATCTCTGGTTAGTCCTAGCTATTTGAAGTGTAACATTGTAAAGAGGCCCTAGTTTGTCTGAGATAGCACCACCCAAGCAACATTTTGGCCAAATTGATTATTTAAGAAGAAACCTATATGATGATTTCCTGGATCATTTGCCATTGTCAACAAATGATAGGAAGAAGGGATTGGTTCTAATGCGAAGGAAAATCCTGGGGGAGGGGTTAGAGGATAATTGCTCCAACATAGCCAATGCTAGGGTTCCCCTCATAGGTTTGGAAATGTTTAGATTGTGGTATGGATAGAGGAATTTGCCTCACCCCTTTTCAAATGGTTGGATGTATGATATGGGGAAGCTGGTGGTACCAAATGTGTTCCATGATGTAGACCTGCTTAGGGAAGTGGCTGCAAGATATGACCTTATCACATGGGTAATCAGAGATAATGATGGAGGGGTTCTGCTGAGTATTAACAAAGATGAAGTCCAACAGATTTTTGACTTGAGTGAACTGAGTGAAGACTTGGTTCCTATCAATCTTGAGTAAATTAAGTAGGAATATGCAAAGTTAAAGTCTCTTTTTAGAGCTAAGTTGCTTCCACCTCATCTGGCTAGGGCAGGAGGTTCAAGATTTCATATCAGCCCCAATGACGAAGAACCTTTCAGATTAAATTGTTTTGCAAATCATTTCTTGGCCACTTTCTATTCATTGTGTCATATTTTGGGCTTCAGTCCTGGTGCGGTGATGCCCATTGCATACATGTTCATGGGGGTGCAAATACAACACCCTAACTTCTATGCGGCATATGACTTTGCCCCTTTCTTGGCTAAGAGGATACATGAAGGGTTGTCAAAGTTGCAGAAAAATGATACCGGCACTTGATTATTTTGGTATTCTATGTTGATGCATATGTTCTTGTTCGAGAATGTTGATTTTTTCTCTAAAAGGATGAAATTAAGGCAATCGGTTGATGGAGAAATATTGCCAATATAGATATGGGGTGCAGATTTATCTTGCAATAAGGAAAGCACCAGTTATGTGCAATTTGATAATTTTTTTGCTTCTATATTGAGGGCTAGACTGATGGTGAATGTACCTAGGATCCATGAGGAATTACATGATTTCCTCAAGCCAAAGGGGGGGAAGCTAGAATTGAAAGTTTTCCATAACTTGGGTGACATTATCCCATATCCAGTCAGCATTGTTTTGAGGGTGTATGTTTTTCAAGGAACCCCCCATATATTTCCATACAATGTGCCACCAAGAGTGGGGTTTGCAAAATTTATGTGGCAAATAGGTTGTATCCATGAGGACAACCTCACTGGGAGGGGTAAGGGAACATTTTTCCTTGATTATACTGTGGTGTCTGATTTTACATTTTCAAAGGGAGGTTGGGTGCATTTTGTTAAATTATTTGATGATTACCATTTGAGGTGTGGTCCAAAGCAGCAACATGATCATAAGGGTTTATTTTCTCTTTTCAGGCAAAGAATAAACACTGGCAAGTTTGTACATGAGTTCAAATTTCCTGAGGATTTGATCATAAATGAATTCGATCTAAATAGGTAGGAGTTGAACAAGGAGAAATGGATAGCTTATGATAAGCTATTAGATATTGTGCACAAAATGGATCCTAAGTATGATCCATTGTTGGAGTTCAGTCCATACCATAAGAAAATTGATTTTCTAATGGAGAACTTCAAAGAGATTATGGGCACTTTGAGAACAAAAAAGGTAAACTTAGAACCAAGTCTAGGTGTACAAGAACAAGGTGCCAGACCAATTGAAACAAGACCAACTTACCAGCCTACAGAAAGGTGGCCCATCTACAAAAAGGAAAAAGGATAGCAGCAGTGATGAGGAAGAAGTGGACGGAAAAGGAAAGAAAATAATGAAGTTTCCTTCACAACCAGGTCCAAAATTCAAAATTCCTATGGCAATCAAAATTATTGATTTAGAATCATCACCAGAAGATAATCCCTCATCACCACCATCTGAGCCAAGCCCTAAAAGACAAAGGATCAATCAACCACAGGAGGATCTAATGGATGAAATTATTGTTACTGATCAGGACATGCAAGTTGGTATGCCTTCCCCTCCTAGGCCACCTAAATTGGTTTTATCTGATTTAGATATGAAAGGAAAAAGTGTACAAGATGCAAGAATGGAAGCATGTAAGGAGTTTCTAGATGACAATACATTTGTAAAAACTCTTTTATTCTTGCAATTGATATGGAGGATGAAATTTGAAGAGTATCAAGATAAATGTAAGAAGAGAAGAGAACTAAGACCTGACAAGTCAGGCCAGGAGAATGTTGAGGAAGTAAAAGTTGAATTAATGGAAGAATTTAAGAACATCACTCCTGAAGAAGGAAGAAAATCGGTGAGTCAAACTGGTGTATTTATTCTACCTGAATGGGACATTGCAGATGATGTAGCATTTAATGCTATTTTGAAGTCCAAGCATCCTTTGCAAGACTCTGAAGAGGAAGTCAAGGAAGCATTACAAGATTCTACCTTTAGTGAGGAATATGAGACTTTGAAAATTTGGGCATTGGCCCCTCAAGGAAGAAAGCCAAATGTTATAGATATTAATCCAAATTTCAGAGGAGGATTAATAATAAAGAGAGCTTCAGAGACCTCAACCACTGAGGCTACTAATTGACTATGAATGTGGCCAAATTGGCCCAAAAGACTGCCGAAAGGGAGGAGGCTGAAAAGAAGAGCCTAATGGAGAAGTATAACCTCTTGATTGAGGAATACAACAAGATGCAGCAGAAGAATATTGAGTTTCAAACTGAGGTGGAAAGGTTTAGGTATAAGAAGATTGGGGAGACATCAAGTGCTCTGAGGACCAGTACATTACCTTCCATAGCAGCGCCAGTGCCTCCTACTTCTCCAATTGTTTCCACACTAGGGTCTCCCAATCAAAACCTTTCCCTCACCCCTCCTTTAGAACAAATTGATGAATAAATAGAGTGCTCTATGGATCCTACAAAGAAGCAACTCTTGCAAAGAATTGATGAATTACAGACATCATTAAAGGTAAGTGAGGAGGGATCTTTCTCAAGGCAAAAGGAGATTGTTACTACTGTCTTGAAGAATTTAAATTAAAAGGTTGATAATAAATTTCTATCTATACATTCTTTATATTATTTGTTGTTAGATGCAATAAAGAATATTGATAGGGATCAGGAGGTAGTGATACCATTAATTGAAAATTGGATCCCTTGGGCTAGTGATTTGGATGTCATGTATAAGGCCTCAAGGTTTAATACAAATAATAGGCCCAAATCATTAAAGCCTACTCAAGTATTAGTTAAGTCATTGCATGGTTTTCAGACCCTACCAGATGATTTGATTAGGAAGATTAGGGAGTTGGTGAATAATTTCAATGATTGGGGTAACACATTGTTACCTAATATAATTGATGGGAAGGGGAAAATCAGGTCACTCCAACAATGGCAAGATCAAGAAAGTGAGGTCATCAAAGATCAAATTAAATTAATTTGTGATGACTCAGATTATGATTTTTTGGTGAGATGTAGGGATAAGATTATTAGCACCAGCTCATTTTTTGAATCTTTTGAAAGGGGTGCAAATCAGGTAGTGGTAAAGTACACACCTTATAATTCCAAGGTGAATGAGGTAATTAATTTTGACTGGCCGACTGATGGAGAATACCAGAAATGGGTAATTAAATATTTGACTGAGGAGGAATAAAAGAGTGGACTACTAACGGGTGGTAAATCAAATGATGTGGTTACAACGGTTCCACTTTTGCATTGATGGCATTCTCGGCATGGGTTTCTTGTGGCTTTTTGTTATTGCATCAACTTTTGTTAGCTGACATGATGAACAAGAATATTCTCCAAGGTGATGACTGTTGTAACAAATTTTGGAATATCACCAGGTGTGCCAATTGGCTGGTGACATGTGTACTTTATGGCCTGATGCTTGTTTGCTCCTTCATTTTTTATAAGAAGGATTTCAAGACCAAAAGTAAGGGTTAGCAAGTTAGATAATTTTTGTTGAGTCTAGGTGAAGTTGTAGAGCAAAATTGTAAAGTCTAATGGTTTTAGAGAGAAATGAAATTTAGGTTTTGAGTCATTATGTAATAGGTTTTGAGTTCATGGGGATTTAATGTTGTATAACAGTACTAGCATTTGAGTTGAAATGATAAATGCAAACTCATGTCTCTCCACTATACATGCATATCTGAATTTTGAATAAGATGACTAAGGGTGTTTCATTCATCTCACTATTGTGGTGTGTGTGATCCTTATTTTAGCTTTAATTCAAGGAATTAATTAAAATTCTTGAATGGGTTTATAGGTAGATATGCTTTGTATAAGGATTTGATAAGTAGTATTGGGTTAGAATGCATACTAATAAATTTGTAATGTAATATTGTTAGGGGTCTTATATGTTATGTATTAAATCTGTAATAAACCTCTAGATGCTTATGAATTTGACTCCTACAATGGATATATGGCACTGATCTAAGTTGTACTTATTCATGTGATTCAGTATTTGTTCATCTTTTCCTAGAGCTTGCTACAAATTGCAAATAAATGACTATCTTATACTATGGATTGTGTTTGGTTATCTCATGCTCTAGGTAGTTGATATTATTGATGAACAGTCGATTCTATTCGATATTATCCTATCGTGTTGAGCTATTAAGTGAGATTGTCTATTATTATTAATGTTGTTTATGATAATGGTGCAAAGGTTGTAAACACATTAAGGGATCACCCTCCCGGGTCTTGTAGAGCCCAAAGTGTAGGAGGCTTCTTAAAGTCCTTGTTAGTTGGTCTAGGTCCTTCGAGTTTCCCTTGATTGGAATTGGTGATTCCATAGGTAGATTAGAAGACAAACCTAGTTACATTGTAAAAAAGAGCCAACAGAATCAAGGTAGCACTCTAGCCACATCAAATAAGAAACATCATACTGTAGGGAATTTCCAAGTACCATGCTGCATAACGATAGAAAAATGATGATGTCAGGTGTGGAATCATGATTCCAACGCATCAAACGGTATCAAAAATGGATTACCTAAGTTCCTATTATGGTGATTTGAAGGAGATATACTTTATGAATGCTTTAAAAGACAATAACCATATGGTAATGTGTTAAAGTAAAAAGAGATGAAAAGTGATTAAGGAAGGAGGAGAAAGTAATTTGTCAATTACTATTCATTTTACCTTCATGGAGCTTGAGAGTGATGAGTGAGAGAAGAATATGCTGAGCAGATGGGATTACACACCTTCACGGATGGATGATCTTCAGGAGCAAGTGGCACGCGGCAAGCTGTATCATGAGGTGACTCAATTCTGCAACTTTCAGCATGTGATTTTATAATGATTTAATGATTTTTATGCATGGATAGGTTAATTTAGAGTTCTTGGAAAAAATTTCACAAAGTGTCCCATTTTTTCACAAAGTGTCCCATTTGTTTGCAGAGTGTCCCTTTTGTTCGCAAAGTGTCTCGTTTCTACGCAAAGTGTCTTGTTTCTTTGCGAAGTGTCCCTGTTTCTTTGTGAAATATACATAAAGGGTTCTAAAGTGTTTAGGACCATTAGAGAATCACACTAGATGGACTTTAGCACACTTTCTTGATGAAAATTTTGAAAATTGGAGATATTGAATGAAGTTTAGAGTATTTGGTGATAATTTTGATAGGTCCCTGCCTAGTCATTGCAGTGGCTAGAGGAAAAATAGTTGACATTTCTGAGAGATCATGCACTAGTGCTATTAGTGGTAGAGGTAGAGAATTTATAGTCAATTGGTATCTATTGGGCATATCTTATTCCACCTATGAGATACCATGACACCATGCTTATGGCTCTATGTGAGCAGCGCGATGCAGATACTTGTGCCTTTCATCTTCCCACCAGAGAAATGGTGATCACTCGCAAGGACATAAACTACATTCTTCGAGTTCCCATTCAGGGAGAGCGGCTATATTTCTAAGGGGATCAGTCATTCAAGGAGAAGAAGAGAGATATGCAGTATTGTTTAGATGGACCTATACATGATGAGAGGGGGTGATCCCACAATAATGGCTTACAATTTTTGGCCAAACTGGACACTGAAATAAATTTTTTTAACTAAATCTTCACATTCGGGCACCTAGAGCAACTAAACCATGAGAAATTTGAAGATGATGCAAACTAGAGTTTCGTGACATTTTTATAGATTCTAAATATATTTTTCAAAAATTTTGGAATCGACACTTCTTTTTCCATCTCCCTTGAAAACTAGTTTTTTTTTAAACATTATTTTTAAAAAGTGACGCTCACCGTATAATGCATAACTTTTTTTCCATGAAGGATAAAATTCTAATTCTTTCAAATTTATATTTTCAACTCCAATATCTAGTGTTTCCACTTGGTTAGATAGTTTTTTATTAAACACTTTTTCTTTAATCAAATTTTGAAGTCAAACCAATTACAATTTAGACAGTGCGACCATATAATGCGTAACTTTTTTTGTATGTATCAAAATTCAATTTTATTTTATTTTTTGGATAAAGGATTCCAATATCTGGTGCATTCATATTTTTAAAAAAAAAATTGATAATATTCTATTTTTCTGCATGTGTCAAATAAAGAGCTTGATTTTCAGGAAAAACCTACATTCACAAGAAATAAAAATAAAAATAAATATAATAATCAAATTTAATTTAATTAAAATTATACTTTTTAGGAAGCTTATAATAAGGACTACATACTTACAAAAAAAAAAATTAATGAATTCATTTGATACCCCAAAAGGTAAATAAAAAGTGGTTTTTTATCAGCATTTTGATAGGTGTAAAGGAGACTTTGTTATAGGTATGGTTTAAGACTAGCGGGGTTCTATCCAAGAGGGGTTGGTCTAAGGTGGTTTGATCAAACCCTATTCAATTGGAATCCTTTAAATGGAAATTCTAAAGGTTTAAATCATTATATTTTCTAAAAATATGTGATTTCAACAAAAATTAGGATCTCCCAGAAAGTGTAAACCACTATTGTGGCAGCACCCGAGGGTTAGAGCACGGATCAAGCTTCCTATGTTGTTGTATTCACGAGCTCTTGTGGTTAGATGTATTATGATGCATACAACGGAACTGACTCTCAATCCAGATGGATGAGTGACACACTTGGATGGGGGACTAGTACACCTGATATGGGGCATGTATGAGCAGAGGACAGTATATGCTTGGGCCGCTATATTCTAGCAAATTTGTATTATGATCTTGGTCGGTTTGTATTTCTAGAGATTGACAGTATGGTCCATTGTATGCTTCTATAGGTGTGATGCCTTGGACATATCACATGTACTAGGCCTATCGGATACCCTTGTACTATAGCAGTAGGATACCCACGAGCATTCGGCTATCCTTTGTGACAGTTATGGAAATATGGGGATTTACATTTTTGGAGGGTGATATTTGATCAGGTGGAGGAGGATGAGATCCTATGGAGGCCCTATCTACTCACTCTATAGTGGCCAAACCCCATCGGATAATTACTGAGGATGCAGATGGATAGGTATCTAGTGGAGAGGCATGACTATGTCGTACAACCATTCTATTATGGGAAAGTCATGTGACAATTTGGACAAGTGCAAACACCACCAAGGGAATTCCCCTTCATTAGATGATCAGTGTGGAGTTCCCGAAGGCCAGGTGATACTATTCGGATGACGATAGATCATGTGTGGGAGAGTGATTTTGATGATTTAGATCATGACCAGCCACCAGTCTCTGACGTTGATGATGTCGATAGCACAGACAAGCACAAGGAGTGGTGGTCATATGCATGACCAACCCCTATTTTCCCCATGGATTTCCCTCTAGGTGATGCAAAGCTAGTAGCATATGAGGGTGATGAGCCACAGGAGAGAGCAGAGGAGGTATGGTACAGGCTAGCAGATATTTTTATAAATGTTATTGATGAGGATTACTAGTCCGAGGTCGATCTTGATTATGAGGACTAGGATGGAGGAGAGGATGATGAGGAAGAGGATGAGTATTATGAGGAGGATTGTTATTATGAGGAGGAGCCACCCCTAAGTGAGGGTGATGAGGTAGCTATTGAGGATCGATACAAGCATGGAGAGTTGTCACATACTTACAGGACCAGATCATGGGTAGTAGCTACAACAGACATCAGTACTCATAGTCAGAGAGAGGCTAGCACATCCTCCATGCCCCCCAAAGATGATTATTTTGACATTCCTCATGCATCTAGAGACATAGGTGATGATATTTAATTTTACGCATGTCCTTTAGTGATTTATGCTTTATTTGTGTAAATATATATATATATATATCATGATGATGTGTTACTGATTGTGTATATTTTCTATCTTGTGGGAGTGATGAGAGACTGGTGATAGTTGTATCATTTGGCTACCACAAAGATAGTTCCCACATCCATCGAGGAGGAGGAGATGGATCCCAACTATGTGCCCCCACTGATCATGAAGGAGCTGGAGACACTCAGACCTTTCACGATATTTTGGGCAGCATATGAGATCATGAGGAGATGACTCTGTCAAGTTGAGAGTGCACTACAGTAAACATAGACCTTAGCAAAGGTAGAGAGACTACAAATAGAGCTGGCACAAACATGATCAAAGAGGGATTAGATGAAAAATGAGCTACTTATAGTTGTTGGTCGAGTATAGGGTCTGGAGTATGCACTGAGACTTGGTAGTTCATGGTCATAGTCACACACGACTATCTTTCAACGACTAGGGACTGGATCACAAGCACCATATCCTAAGGGGTCTAGCTCTCACAGACCACTATGACATTATATATGAATCTAAGATGTACATAAAACTTTGATATATATAGACATGTGCACTTTGATGTTATGATGATGTATCTCTTCTATGTGAATGTTAAATGTTATGTGATTAATTAAATGACTTATGGTAAAATTATTTAATTAATGGC
Source organism: Sequoia sempervirens (assembly GCA_007258455.2). Classification (NCBI taxonomy): domain Eukaryota; kingdom Viridiplantae; phylum Streptophyta; class Pinopsida; order Cupressales; family Cupressaceae; genus Sequoia; species Sequoia sempervirens. Next base: position 418,658,218 of record VDFB02000003.1, on the reverse strand, counting down.
TTGATGATTTAACAGGAGTGATGTGATCTAGTATAAAACATATTTCAGCTTTAGTATAGATACAACATTGATAATGGAAAAAGAATATGCTAAATTAAATACACTAATAAGGATTTAACTTAACACAATAGGAAGGTGAATAGTATGAATCCTAAAGAAATTATAAAATGAAATTAAATAATTACCTTAGTGTTCAAGACAAACACAAATTTAGTTGTCAAGAATAGAGCAATGTGAAAGTTATAACATCAAATAACTTTAAACAACACTGCTATATCACTCATACTATTCAAAGGGGATTAGAGATAATACCGATGCAAATGTGCGACATTAATGGGTTCCCTAAGGGGAATTCCATCAAGATGCATTAAGAGATAAGAACCAAACCCATAATTGGTATCAACTATGTAAGGTCCCAACCAATTAGGGTTGAACTTATCTTTGTCTTCGTTGTCAACATTAGTAGTTCATTGATTTTCAATAAGAACAAAATTTCCCTTAGAAAATGATTGAGGGATAACATGAATTTTGTGTTTGCATTGTAATTGTTTAATGTGAGCTTGGAGATGTTCTTGAGCATTAATTTGTTGTTCATCGAGCATCTCAAGTTGATGTAATTGTTGTTCTTTATAAGTGTCAGTGTCAAAAAGATCTCAGAGAGAAACTTGTAAAGTAGGAATTTCTAACTCCAAGGGCATAATCACATCAATACCATAAACAAGGCTATAAGGGGTATTTCTTGTGGATGATCGAACATTAGTTCTATAAGCCAAAAGCGCATAAGATAGTTGTGTATGCCAATCTTTATGATTTTTTTTGATATTTTTCTTAAGGATTTGTTTGAGAAGCTTATTAGTATTCTCAACTTGTCCATTAGATTACAGATAATATGGTGTAGAGAAACGATGTTGAATATTAAATGTTTTAAGAATTTTTTGAACTTCTCTATTCTTAAATGGTGTTCCATTGTCTAAAATGATTGTGGAAGGAATCCCAAAGCAAGCAATTATGTGTTCCAAGATGAAACAAAAAATTGATTCAGTGGTTGTAGAACGAAGGGGAATAGCTTCCACCCATTTTGTGAAATAATCCATTGTGGTTATAATAAACGTATTTCCAATGGAAGAAGGTGGTGAAATTTTTCCAATAACATCCAACCCCCATATTGAAAATGGCCAAATGGAAACATTAGCACGGAGCTCAATGGTGGATTGTGGATCAAATTGCTATGCTCTTGACATTTGTGACATTTTTTAACATAGGTGAAGCAATCCTTGTCCATATGTCTCCAATAATAACCCATACGAATAATTTTTTGCACTAACAAACGACCTCCAAAATGACCTCCACAAGCACTAGCATGATCCTATTCAAGCTCTAAAGGGATTTCAAAATCTTTAAGACAGCATAATAGGAGACCATTGAAAGATCTTCTATACAACGCATTTGCAAGGATTACATATTTAGTTGTGAGTTTACGTAAGCATTTTCGAGTATTTGTTGTGGTAGGTTCGAGAATGGTACCGTCTTTCAAGTAGTTGTATATTGTATTGTACCATTCACAGGAATTATCATGAGTTATCACCAAATTTTCTTCTAACAGAGTATCAATCGAAGGTTTCATGATGGGATGGATAATAAAAGTGAAATCTATGGAAGGATCGAGTGGAGATGTGAGAGAAGTTGCACTCACCATTACATCTACATGTTGGTTATCTTTGTGTGGGATGTTATCAATGGTGAATGAGTCAAACTTTTCTAATAGTCTCATTATAAGATCCCTGTATTTTAATAATTTTCCATGTTTAGTTTGATATGTTCCATTGATTTTTTTGATGACCAATTGTGAATCGCCAAAGATCTTAATATGTTTAGTGTGTAGAGATAAAGCAACTTGCAGACCTGCGATCAATGCCTCATACTCAGTTGTAATATTTGTGCATAGGAAATTTAATCGATAGGATAAGGGAATAGGTTTTCCATTAGGTGGAATTAGTATCACGCTAGCACCGAAACCTTTTTGACTCTTAGATCCATTGAAAAATAACTCCCATGGTTTAACATCGGTAGGTAAAACATGATCATCAGGAAAGGAATCAGGAGTAGGTAAAGCATAAGGTGAAGGAGCATTAGCTAAGTGATCAGTTAAGGCTTGGCCTTTGATTTATTTTTGGGAAAAAAATTTAAGTCAAACTCAGTTAACAACATTACCCACTTAGCTAAGCATCCTGAAAGATCGGTTTTGTTGAAAAGATATTTGAAGAGGATCAAATTTTGTGACAACTTGTATTTTAGCATTTAGTAAATAATGTCGCAACTTACTAGTAGTGAATACAAGAGACAAACATTGTTTTTCAATTGGTTAATATCATGTCTCATAATAGATTAAGGTGTGGCTAATGTAATAAATAGGGTGTTCTTTACCATGATCATTGTGTTGGGCCAACAATGTTGCAAGAGCATGGGTCGATGCAACAATATAACAAATAAACGGTCTATGTGGCATGAAAAATTGTAAAATAGGTGAAGTGGCTAAATATTTCTTTAGACTCTCAAAATCCTATTTACAATCCTCATCCCAATCAAAAGGGACACCCTTTTTAAGGAGATACGTGAAAGTAATGCGTGATCAGCTAAAGATGTAACAAAATGAAAGATAGCTTGAATTTGACCTTGTAACGTGCGCAACTGAGAAATATTCCTAAGAGGTGTCATGTTAATGATTGCATCAATTTTCTTTGTGTCCACCTCAATGCCTCTGTGAGATATGACAAACCCCAAAAGTTTACCACTATCTATGCCAAAGACACTTTTTTGGAGTTAATCGCATGTTGTAGTGTTTTATGTGTTCAAATATTTTACAAAGGATGTTCACATTGTCTTATCATGTTAACGATTTAGCGAGGATATCATAGACATAATCTTCTAAAATTTTGTGAATATAATTGTGAAATATTAATGTCATTGCACATTGATAAGTTGCGCCGGCATTCTTTAGACCGAAGGGCATCACAACCCAACAAAAATTTCCCCAAGCAGTTGTAAAGGAAGTTTTATATTGATCTTGAGGGTTAATAAGGATTTGATTATAACCAAAAATCCATCCATGAATGACAACAAAGCATGTCTGGAAATTGAATCCACAATCATATCTATATTAGGAAATAGAAAATCATCTTTTAAAGAGGCTTTATTCAAGTCTCAAAAATTTGTGCATATCCTAATATGATTATCGAGTTTTGCAATGGTGACATTGTTTAAGATCCAAGGAGAATAATCAATAGGTCGAATAAATCTTGCATCAAGAAGTTTCTTGAGTTCCTCTTTAACATGCAAGGCTACATTAGGGAGCATTTTGCGGATCTTTTGATGGACGGATTTAGCATTTACAGCAAGGAAAATGTTATGCATCACAATTTTTGGGTCAATTCTTGGCATATTAAAATATTTCCAAGCAAAAATTTTAGGAAAACCATGAATTAAAGTGGTTGCATCTTCTTGTTCCTCGTCATCAAGGAACTTCCCAATCTTAATAAATTTATCTTTATCATTAATTTTCATTAGCACATCAATTGTATCTCCTAAAGGGAGTGCATTGGATTTAGGACTTTTAGATTCAGAAAACTCTTTAGTGATATCACTAGATTCTTGCTCGGTAATGTTCAAAGCATGGGTAATGTGTTTCATGTAGGTAAGTGAGGATGGGGTATCATAAATTCCAAACATTTTTTTCAAAGCCTCATCACTATCGACATACATCCATGAAGGCGGTAAGGTTATATCAAGCAAATTGGGATATTTGATTGTGAGTTTGTGTTGTGGTTGACATGTTATAATATTAATGTTTAAATATGGTCATTGAGTAGCTCTGGTCGTTTTAGAAAAAGAATATCCCAATCCAGTTTTTTTTCTTGTGTACACTAGATTCAATAGGGACACGAATACCTTGTTCATGTTTTCCACACCCTTTTCTCGTATCCTAATTGTTTTACAAATTTATAGCCTTTTCCATAAATTTTTTTCATTTCGCGCAAGGTAGGTGGGGATTGGTAATCTATCTCATCAAAATTTGTTGTGTATGTTGCATTGTCATCCATATTGTAGGAGATAGATGTTTGAGACAATTGTTCAAAATTTTGAGTGGACATATTTTTTGGTTGTTCTTGTTTCTCATCTTTCTTTTGTGTGAGGATATATTCTCCCATAAACAAGGGTGTGAATTCTAAGGATCCCCAATCATCACCAAATAATTTAGATACTGACTCCATATCATTATGCTCAATTTCAAGAGGGTCTATGTTAGAGATTGGAATCAATGTTTTCAAAGGACTTCTAACCTCTTTTTCAAGGTGCAAGCAACTTTCAGGCTCGAGATCTATTTCAATTTGACAGATGTGATTGTTATAGACATATTTCATGAGATGATGAAGGGTTGAAGGCATTGCATTCATCCCATGAATCCATGGTTGGCCTAAAAGAATATTCTATGAAAGATTGTAAGGCATGACATGGATAGGAGTTTGCAAAGTAGCCACCCCAACCGTAATAGGTAAAGTAATTATCCTAAGCAGTTGCTTTGTTGTATTATCAAAATCCTCGAATTGAGACAGAATCAGGTATTATTTGTGACCTATCAACTTTTAATCAATCAAGGAGACTCACATCACACACATTAGGGGAAAAACCATTATCTATGAGAGTGTGTTTGATACCTATGTGATTGAATCGAGCAATTATCATAAAGGCATCATGTTTTTTACGCAACTCCAAAGGAGGGAGCTCATGTTGGTGGAAAGTAATGTCAAGATTATTTTTTTTATGAGAGTTGCCACATCATTTGGAGTGGTACTAGGAGGAATTGTGATTTTTTTTAGAGCGGTTTGAATAATTTTGTTATAGTTTGGTGAGGTTTGAAGAAAATCCCAAAGGGAAATTTTGGTAGGAGTATTATTTAAGTGCTCAACAAGATCATACTCCTTTGTGTGTGGGCTATAATGAGGAGCACTAGGCGGATTAGGTAAAGGTAAGGAAGGTGGAGGTGGTTGTGGCGGTTGCAGGTTGTTTCGGGTGTTATATGTTTGAGCAACAGTATCATTACTAAATTGTTGTGATACATTGGTGTTAGGTGGGTAAAGGGTGTACCAGGGTCAATTGGAGGGGTGAAGTTTATGTGAGGGCAGGTAAAGGATAAGTTTAAGTTGAATTGCATTAACATCCTTGATGGTATAGGTTTGACAACAAACCAAAGCAGATGATTTGGGCAAGATAAAGTCTTGAAGAGACTCATCTAGAAAATGAAAATCATCACTACTAAAAGGTTTGAGGGGTAAACGATCATTGACTAGTTTAGGTTGTTCAAGAAAAGAACTAGAGGTGTTAGCATTCATTATCATGGATTGGTCACCACAAACCTTAATGGATGGTGTATGTGAGATGAAGTCTTGGAGGGCTTCATCTAACAAATCAAAGTCATCACAATCAAAAGGCTTGAGGGGGAGTTTATCATTGAGGGGTTCAGGTTTCTCATTTGAAGCATTAGAGGATGAAGTGAGTGAGAGGAAGTCCTGAATGACCTCATCTAACTTATCAACATCATCACTACTAAGAGGCTTAGATGAGATGTTGTTCCTAACTTGAATCATGTGTTTGAAGGGATTGTTTGATGTTTCAGTTTTGGTGGCGTTATGTATCAAGGAATCTAATCTAAAAGAACTAGGAATGAAAATAGAAAACTTGGAAATTTTCAAAGATCTAAAACTATCCATGAATGCCATGAAAATAAATGAACTTTATGCTAAGAAAATAGAAATAATTGAACTGTAATAGAATGATAATGATAGAAAATAGAAAGATACAATGTAGGAAATTGAAATCTAGAAATGTTGATGCAAAACTATAGAGGGACTGATTTTCCCTAGTTGGCGAATGAGTCCTAGGAGATGAATTTTTTAAAGATTTTTTTAATTTTTTTGTGTTTTCTATAAAATTTCAAGTCTGTACAATACAAATACAAAATGTAGATGTAGAGATTTGGAATAATTGAATGAAATGCAATGATGGAAACTAAAGAATGCAAGTTCACTAATGCAATATTTAAGAAACCTAAAAATGTAAAACAATGCAAGATTATGAAATAATGAAGACCTAAGATGCAATTAGAATGTAAATCAGAATGATGTTATGTTCAAGAGTCGGGTTCGCCAAAATGAACCATTGATTTTCGGCTCCTATGGGCTACTCTTACTCTTCTAGGGTTTTTCACCTAAAAGGATAGAGATAGGAGCAAAAATGCTAATGGTTCACTCAAATTATGTTATGTGCAATTTTTTCTAATGTAAATGAATTTAACTAAATGCAATTGAATGATATAAATGGATGAAAATGAATGCAAAAGTAGGATTTACACTATGTTTGAAAACACGTGATATATGCAAAAAGCATGAAAGAATGAACAAAAATGCAAATTAACCTAAACAGAAAGTTGTTTCTCAGAATGTGTGCACCTAGAAAACTATAGATGACTGGAAAATAATTTCGAAAACTGATGAAACTTGAATTTAGGCTAACTTGGACTCATTCGCCACCTTGGGCGAATCAGTCCCAAATCAGGACTTTTTCTGCACATAATTTATTTTCTGACAGTCAGGAACCTAGATCTAAATCTAACTCATTTTTGCACCTCAGGAGGGACTCATTCGACAAGCATGGTGAATTAGTCCACCTTGGAATTTTTGCAACTTCAAAATTATGTTCTGCTCCTTGACACTTGCACAATAATTTATGACAAATACCCAATCTCGAATCTTAGAAAATTCTTGCAAAACAACTTAAAAGTGTTTGTCTAAAGGAGGTTTTTCCTTGTTCAAACCCCTAGTTGGGTAATTAAACCTTGAATAAAGAATAATTTGAGTAAACCCCAGCCTTAGATGTGTTAAAGACTAGGAAGAGCTAAAATATAACAATGAGCATATTCTATTGCTCTAGAATAAGATATGCAAGAATGACCTATATGATGCAATATCTCAACCCTAGAAACCTTACAACACATGTAAAATAGGAATTAAATGACATGCAAATGATAAACAAACAAGATGCAAACCTTAATCTAAAGATAGAGTGAAAATAGAAGATGGAATCAATAGGAAACCAAGTCCGTAGGCATGATTTGGTGGCTAGTTGCACCTCTTCACCCTATATTTCTTCATGATTCACCATAGGAATCCATCATCAACCCTTTGCAATGTTGGATCTTGACAATAGAAGTGAGCTTCAAGACCTACACAAACCCTAGTTTGCTACCCTAAAACTTCAACTTTTGCTAATGAAACTTGTTGTGAAAGACTTGACTTTAGAATTTTCTTTGTGAAAATGACTAAGAGATGAAGAGAGATGAAAAAGATTGTGTAAAATGACTTAAAATGAGTATTTATAAGAAACGACACCTTATCTTCCCGTTAATTAGACCGAAGAGGCTGACATTCACCGGAAATAAAAGTTAAATTGATTAAATTCCTGCTTAATTTTGAATTTTCCCTCAAAGGGGACTCATTCGCCACCCTTGGCAAATGGGTCCCACTAGAGGGGACTCATTCGCCCAAGGTGGAAAATGGGTCCCACTACTATTGTTTGAAGGTGGGTTGTCGAGGTATGATGTAATTAAATATTGTTTTTCAGGTTTTATGTGATTTCTTAGGTAAAACAGGCCTCTAGATCAAAATTAATGGGTCTAAGGGGCCTATAAATGTTGTTTTGAAGGGAAATGATGTGAAGGGACTCAAAAGTGGGTCTAATTATGCATGAAATTGTCTCTTTTCTCAAGAGGGTCCAATTTTCTATGGCACAATTACATTCTAAGATCCACCTTAAGTTGTTAAACTTCTTTCGAGGATGTAAGAATTGGCAATGAAGGTAGCCACCCAAGATCTAGAGGCCTAATAGAAAGCACAAATGAGAGAGAAAATAATATGACAAGAATAAACTGTATTCAATGTCAATAATATGAAATGATGGTACAATACTCAATACAATGCATAGGAGACCCCTTAGATACATAGCCAAGGTGAGAACATAGGAGGGCATAAGATTATGACAAGTGTTGTAATCTTATGACATGTGACAACAATGAAGAGTTATCACTCCATCTAAAGTGGAAAGGATAATCTCCACAAAAGGTGGATCACCCACAAAAGGTGGAAAGATAATCACATGATGTGTCCACAAAAGGTGGAAGTGATGAGGAATGAGATGTCAACTCCACCAAAGGTGGAAAATCTCCAACAACCTCCTATGTGGTCCCTAAGTAAACTTAAGTAAGGTGTAATCATGACCTAGGACAAGGTACAAGACATTTAATTACACCAACAGAGGAACTAGGATCTGATACCAATTGTTGGAATCAGGAAACACTGAGAGGGGGGTGAATCAGTGTTCTACAAAATTTAACTTTATTAATCTGATCTTTAAACCACTTACAGCATTGAACCAAAAGAAAAATGCAAGCACATAAAGCAATCATCCACAACACCATAACACAAGGATTTTTACATGGAAACCCTATTAGGGGAAAAACCACGGTGGAGGTCAATCCACAATTTGAGTATTCAAATATAAGTGTTTTACAAATGGGGAATGCACATGCATTCAAGCACACTGCCTAGAGCTCAGTACTCAGATACAATAAGAAGACTCACTGTCTTACAAATGATTTGAATTACATCTAGAAGATTTGAATTGAGAGAATAGCATCTGCTAATGCATGATTACAGTTAAATTGGTTAAGCTCATCAGTCACATTCTTGACCTGCTTGAATGATTCTTCTCTTCCAATTTTTCTAATTTCATTCGCATCACAAATCCTTTTATGGACAAGAGAAACTGTGCATAATTGCACTATGATCCTTCTAACTTTCACAACATACATCAACACACTTCGTTCATACACAAAATGATATAAATGATCACTTATATATCTGTAACAAAAGATTTAATTGCTACAAGTCGACTCCAACAAAATATAAAATATTTTCCAACCGTCAGCCCAAATCTCAAATAATTTACAATGCGCATCAACCAAAGTCGGCCACAACATAGTGAGGACCCAAAACAAAATCCTTGAAAATTGAGAATACTTCAAACAATTTCGCCTCGAACATCCGCAACACGCTACATTCAGCAAGTCATCCTTCTAGCACTATTATACAGAAAATCAATTAACTGAATCTCCTAACTCGTACACCAATTGATGTGATGGCACAAAACTCAAGAATAAGATATTCCAAATACCCAACAACCTTCCCTAAGATCCACAACTCAAACTGATAATCTGGTAATGCATATGGATCGAAAAACTTAACTTCAATCAGATACCCTATTCTTCACTTTGTCTTCTAGTATGGACAAGTACTAAAGTGTGGATCGGATCAATGACTTAGGTTTCCATCACTAACAACACCAGAAGCCATATGCCAACATTAAATTCTAATTGTATTATAATCGTCCTTTTGATAGTATAATTAAGTGGTGATGTATTCTTGCTAGGCCTTTTTCTTGAAAGGGTTTCTCATGGTATATATGTTGCAAGATGGTGTGTCCTTTGGTCTTCTTTTTCCAGCATAGCGCTTGGGTTCGTAACATGGCTTATTTTCCTCCTATGGATCTTATATAAATCTGGCAGTTGTATTGAGCATTAACAGGTCAATCTTTTGGTGCAACAACAACCACTAACATAACATTTGGTATTAGATCTAAGATCATAGGTTTGAACCCCTCGCTTGCACTTGGGGGGATTATTTCAAGATGGTGTGTCCCTTGGTCTTCTTTATGCAGCATTGTGCTTGGGTTCGTGACATGGCTTAACTACCTCCTATAGATCTTGTATAAATATAGTGGTTGTATCAAGCACTAACAGATCAATATCTTTTGGTGCAATGACAACCAACAATGTAACAATATATGATAGTATTTATGTGATTTCTTTATCTATTATGTTGTACTTTGAATTTAGATATTATTAGCATAGCTCATCTTGTTATGAGTGTCAATACTAGAATTCCTTTCATCTAAAAATACACTGGATCCCTCATACAAAAATTAGAATTATTCCCTTAAGGTTATGAACATTGTCCAAAATTATACGAAGCATGATTTCTTGTGTCTAGCTTGTATCTTACTCAATTCTAACATCCATCATGCTCATCAATAATAGGTATTCATAATGTAAGCTTAAAAAAAATATGCAAAACAACATTGCATTTTCAATTTGATGACACAAATCTCCAGAAAGTTGATATGGGGTGATTAAATGAAAATATGACAACTAACTTACTTCTCCAAGGTGAATTTATATTTCTTATCATACCTCTTGGACCCCTTAGCTATCTGTAATGGCCTCTTTCCTCTCATTATCTTTGCGTGTTCATTTTTTCCTAAAAACTTATCTTCTTTGTACTTTGATGCAATCACTACTTGTAATTGGTGGTGAAAATGAAATCATCATGACAATTTTAATTTTTCCATGAGATTTTTATCACTATTAAAACAATCAATTTTGTGTGAACTAATGATTTCATCAAGCTAGTTTATATGCATGAATTACTTTTAAAACGCAATTTTTTCCTTTGTCATCTCTTTAATATTGTTCAATCAAGATCCACAATTTATGTTCCCACAACCCAAGAGCATTTTATGAAAATTATGTAAATCAAAGTCAATTCTTACTTCGTAGAGATATTTAGAAGAAACTTAGAACTTTACCAAAAAAATTTACAAAAACCCCTTATTAGATAAGCATACTTAGTCAGTGTGTTTCAAGCAACATGATTCCTCATTCTATTTATCCTTAAATTGGATATACATCATCAATCAACTATACCATGGGAAGGAGACACCAGAAGTAGGATTTTGATCTAAGGACAACCCAACCAAATACCAAATTTTCTCCACATCTCTAGCATTTAGCTCTAGTTGTCAATTTTTATGTATTTTTATTTTAGTAGATTAGATTTATTTATATTAATTAGTTTAAGATGTGTTGTTTCTTTAGATAATGATAAACTAATTTATTTAATTTAGATCACTATGTTAGCTTATAGATTTAGTTTTTCATTTTTTTTATAGATTAAAATCAAATGAGTTTAGTTTAATTGCTTTCATTAAAGTCCAACATCATAGTTGAAATAAGATAAGGTATTGGAGATTTGGTTGGGTTAAGGGTGAGTGCAAGAAGTTGATTCCACTTTTAGTGGAAGTCTCATAAGGAGAAAAACAATTTTACAACAATGGAAAAATGTGTACCTATAGAAGTGAAGCCACAATAGTGGTTTACAATTCAAGTGAGGAAGGAAAACTCACAAAAAATGAATACATGGCAAAAAACTTGATTTTAGAGGTTCGTACAAGCCTACTGGTTTGAGCAAACACATAAGAGGTTCGCTCGAACCAGGGTTCAAGCGAACCCTTTTAATTCTTTCCCGCCAAAAAAACCAACAAAATCCCTTATAGAAGGGTGGTTCAGTTGAACAAGGGTTCAAGTGAAACCTAGTTCAATCAAACCCCTAGAGGTTCGCTCGAACCCCCCTTATTCCTCATCCCCCCCTGAGACACAAAAAAAAACCTAAATTTTGGCACCTTGGAGCTCAGGTTGAGGATGAAAATGGAGGAATCTTCACAAACCCAAATGGAATCAGGTAATCCTCAGAACAAGCTATCCAACGAATATAATTTTAATATGTTTTGGTTTTATTATGTATTTTTTTTTTTAGTTTTATTAAAAATAGGTTTTTCATCGAAAATGAAGGTCTCTCTATTCTTTCCGAGGGCAAGGGGTTGGCCTAGTGCCTAACCGAGGGTGGAAAGGATGGCACCCCCTCCCTCTTTGGATTGGCCTTTCTTGAGAGTAGAGCGGGTGGGAGGGCCCCCCCACCTACCCTCTATAGTTTAGATTGGATTGTTCAGTTAAGATTGACCTGCCTTCCACTAATAGCTAGTTCCCCTAGATGGCCCTACTATTCTAATGGGAAGGATGGACTACAGGAGAATTCTAGGGCATCCCAGCAGTTCAGGATGGAACCTCATTATTGATAAGGAATGGGAGACTTGACTTACTCGGACTATATATAGAATAGAGAATAGAGAATAGATTGCTGAGGAACTATAGATAGTAGATAGCCGCTCTCTGAGGACCTCTCTCGCTTTGATCCCGGGAAATGAAAATCAGAGAAATAATGAACTGTGTCATGTCAGGCATGGATCTAGATAGGCCCTCGACCAACTATGGATGTCGCCCCTATATACACAACTTGCCTCCCAACCCCCCATCTATATGGCATTCTAGGATCAAGATCAAGATCAAGATCGAGATCGAGATCAAGATCTATATGGAGGGGAGGGGAGGGGAGGGGAGGGCGATAGAGGAGAGGGCTGCTCATTGGACTGGATGCATCCGCCCTGGGGGCATGAATAGAAATTTCCTTGCCCTCAACAATCACTCTGCACGTGCAAAAATAGAAAATTATCAAAAAAACTTAAAAAATATGAGTGCATCAGATATTGAAGTCTTTGATCCAACAAAAAAAAATGAATTTCGATATATATAAAAATATTTACGCGTTATGCGGTTGTGTTATGTCTAAATTGTAAGTGGATTGACTTTGAAACTTGATTAAAGAAAAAATATTCAATAAAAAACTATCTAACCAAGTGGAAGCACTAGATATCGGAGTTACAAATTTAAATTTGAAAGAATTAGAATTTTATCCTTCATGGAAAAAAATTTATGCATTATATGGTGTGTGTCACTTTTTAAAAATGTTGTTTTCTGAAAAAAACCAGTTTTCGTGGGAGATGGAAAAAGAAGTACAATCTAATTCCACAAATTTTGAAAAAAATATTTTTTAAATCTACATAAAAAATGTGACAAGACTCTAGTTTGCATCATCTTCAAATTCCTCGTAGTTTAGCCACTATAGGTGCCCGAATGTGAAGATTTTGTTAAAAATAATAATTTCAATGTCCAATTTGGCCAAAAATTGTAAACCACTATTATGGGATCACCCGTTTAGGAATGTATGTCTAAACCTAAACTCCTACCCATATGGAATGGTTTTCCATCTCAATTTAGAATCTCATTCCTAAATGGGTATGCATTCTAAATAGAAATAGCTACCTGTTTTAAAATGAGTACATATTCTTAAAAAATAGGCACACATTCTAAAAATAAATGGGTACCTATTTCTTTTTAGAATGCATACCCATTTTAAAATGGGTGTGTGTTCTAAAAAGAAACAAGCAAACAGTCTAAAATTAAGTGGGTCTCATTTCATTTTAGAATGCATACTCATTTTAAAATGGGTACTTGTTTCTTTTTAAACCACATACATGTTCCCTTTTTAAAATGGTACACATTCTATAAAATTTCAAGATTGAAACCTACAATTTTGTTTTTTTTAGGCTTGAAAATCCAACCCTCGACCTTGCACCTATAAATACAATGTCATGTAAATAGCAAGATAAAAACTAACTTTAGCAATATGGCTTATGATCATTTTTTCTTATTTTTTGGACCAAATTAAAACTCATTACAAATGATAATGTCTAGTTTTCAAATTTACAATTTTATTTTACTGTTGGACATATTTTTATATTTATTTATTTTTTTAAACAAAGGGACTCATAAACTTGAATTATAAAAAAAAAAATTAATTAAATTAAATGTGTAATCAATATAGACATTATTCGTTATATGAGTAAAAATATCATGTGATAATTAGTTTAGCTCAAATTGTGTTTGTTGTACACAAGGGTTTTAAAAAACAAAAATTAGGATCACAAAAAAATTACTATAAAAAAAAAACATATTAAAAAATTATTTTAAAAATATCTTGACCAAACTTCACCATCATACACATCTTTCCACAAAAGAAATTATAAGAATAATTCATTTAGGTAAAATTGTGTTAGTCATACAAATGCATGTTTTGATTCAAAACATATTTTTTTTAAAAGTCACTTGTGTACATTCTATACAAAACCAGCTTTTATCATTTAGGTATTAGAATAGATTGTATATTTGAAAACTAGAAACAAAATCCTAAATTTAATAGTGTTTTACACTTAATATTATGTGTAAGTGCATCAAATTTTTACTCCAACTATATGACAAGACTCAATTTTTAACCAAATGGATCCAACTTCTTGCATACACACTTAACTAAGAATTCAAACCACATACTCCTCTCATATACATGCATCTATTTATGCTAAGTAAATCTCTTTCATAATAATTGTTTGCATATTTTATTATTTTCACCCAATGGGGTCCTCTCATTTGTCAACATCAATGTATGTCATTTTGTAACTCCTAGGAGGATTTTCCCTGTAGATTCTTTCTTGGGCAACTTATATAAGGATCCAAAAAAAATCATCCAAGAGATTGCTAAGTGAATTTTTAAAGAATGTGAGTGAAAATATTCTTAAACTTGTAGAACTATAATTGTCTAAAGAAATATAATTGTTTGCATATACATACTCCTCTCATATACATGCATCTATTTATGCTAAGTAAATCTATTTCATATTCTTAAACTTATAGAACTATAATTGTCTAAAGAAATGTAATTGTTTGCATGACATACTCCTCTCATATACATGCATCTATTTATGCTAAGTAAATCTCTTTCATAATAATTGTTTGCATGTTTTATTATTTTCACCCAATGGGGTCCTCTCATTTGTCAATATCAATGTATGTCATTCTGTAACTCCTAGGAGGATTTTCCCTGTAGATTCTTTCTTGGGCAACTTATATAAGGATCCCAAAAAAAATCATCCAAGAGATTGCTAAGTGAATTTTTAAAGAATGTGAGTGGAAATATTCTTAAACTTATATTTTTAAAGAATGTGAGTGAAAATATTCTTAAACTTGTACAAGGTGTTTTCCAAAGGTTTTAATTGTCTAAAGAAATATAATTCATTGTCTATTTAATTTACTAATGCATTTCCATAAAGTAATTCAGCTTCTAGAACTTTCCAAAATAGAAAATGAAATTTTATTCAAGTCATAATTCATTACATGCATCTCTTTAATTTCAAAAAATTACAAAAAAAAAGGCATAATTAATGTTCAGCCACTATTTCCAACAAATTAGATTAGATTTATTTTATTATTATTATTTTTTTCAATCAAAATAGATTTTACTTTTATGATTAGAAGCAAACTTATTTATTAGCTTATTTCTTTTAAGAAAATGCTTACAAAGAACACCAAAAATGTTATAAAACCTACATAATAACAAAAACAATATACAATCAATCAAAACAAGAACAAGAACATTTCAAACAAACATCTAACACATTCAATAAACACAAAAAACATTTGTCCATTCACTTCAACACAAGTGTCTACTCACATTTTGCTATAGATGGAACAACTCGACGTAGAACGAGCATAGTTGAACCTAGACACATAACTAAAAGAGTTAATATTTACTTTCACCATGGTTCCTCCACAACTTGTAGATCATTTGAACACATTGAATGAACAAACTTGAATTGCAAGAGGTGAGCACATTCTGAGGGCACTTATTGAAGCAAGGGACATGCAAGGGTGTAGACACCCTCCTCTTACTCTACCTCTCAATCCTAATCAACCACACCCATCCCTTCAACAACATCTAGCCAACCAACCATCCCAACTACCTCCACATAAGCAATATATCCTAACTCATCATATACTTAACAACTTAACGTTGACCCCAAAAAGTCACATGCTAGATTTATGTGAATATAGTGACAAGGAAAGCTCTAGAATTGACCTCTCATGAGGCTTCTACCTTATAGCACCTTCAATCAAGTGCTTATGCAAACAACTTGGTGTCTTGGGAGGAAAGAGACTTCTACACATCAAGCATAAAGACCTACAAGTCAACATCCAAATCCAAGTACAATCAAACTACTCAACACATCATTTTGTTTTTTACATTCTATGTGTCTTCTAGCCTTCAAGGATTTATGTAATTGTGTGTAATGAAACAATCAATCTATTTGGTTTGGACATGCTTCAAATAGTTAAGTTGCTCCTTTATTGTGAATTTCTCATATTTTATGCATAGATGTGTTGTGCATCAATTATATGATTCACATAATAGAAAAACTGTTTTGTACTTTGTATCTAGTGAATCACTATTGATTAGGATAATTCCTAACCCTTCCTCCAATAGGAGAGTTAATTTAGTACACATCAAGATAGGGATTGTGGTTCACTAAAAAGGTCAATCAATCAAGATTAAAGGAAACCTTGTTTGATCTTTCAAAATACGATTTTGCACCAAATAATGTGATATTCGAAGACCAATTTACCTAATCAACACATCTTACATTTCTATGAATTAATATTTTGTTTATTTTCGTAGTTAATATTCATTCTGGACTCAAAGAGACTCTTATTTCATGGCCATGCTTGATCTTCTTATCTAGAAACCCCTACCATATCCTTCCAACACTTTGTCCTACTTTTCATTCACTTCATGTAAGTTCCCTTATCAACAACCCTCCTAGTAGTGACCTTTATTACTCATGCTACATGTGACACCCTTGTCATCCACTTCATGTAAGTCCCCTTATCAACAACCCTCATAGTAGTGACCTTTATTACTCGTGCTACATGTGACACCCTTGTGGCCTTTATTATTTATGGTACCCTCTATGTCGTATGGCCTTCACTCTTGGACAAAAGAAGGTTCCATGATGGCCCTTAAACTCAGATTGGCCAATTTGTACCTCCACATCAATATCTACATAGACTGAAATCCCAAGTGTTGAGACTGTTTGATACCTATCCATTTATTCATCTGTCACTCTTTACAATTCTAATGACCTATATGTCAAGTAATAGCGTAGCTATAGGCAATGTTTTATGGATGAAGAGAAATGAGATTACCATGAAATCTGGATAAGGAACAAAGCCATTAATGGTTATCTAAGGATCAGTTTGGGGTCATTTGGTTTCTTAGTGATATTTAGCAATTGTTAACAATTTCTAGTTGATCTAAAAGTATTAATTTATTTTTTTTATTCTAACATAGGTATCTTGGGCAAGGAAGAAAGCTAGTGTCAATCAAAAGCATACTCATTCTATTGTAAAAAATCTCATTTTCGTGATTAATATGAAAACATAAATCTTAATAACATTATGCAACGAAGTCCGTGCTCTTTGAGTGAAATGTCCTAGTGTATGCTGATGTTGATTAATATGGAGGACATTACCCTGTGTAGTAGGTAAAGGAGTTATTATTTTGTTATAAATATGAATTTCTTGTATTTACTGGCATGCCTCTTACGGCCAAAAGGTATCTTAATAACAAAGTGAGAATCATGTGTCGCATACGGACCTCTTCAGTCAATAAATTGTTCTGTAATGCGATGCATGGCATGGGAAGTTCAAGGGTGGCCGATAATCAGGGTGCATGTACAGATGTTGCGCATAGCAAGTTGAGTTCTTATCTATTTTAGTGTTGCGGATTCAAGGCATGTGATTGTTAGTGGTCAATTTCACCATCAATCTAGCTTGGCTACTTTATTAGAGTTATCTACTTGCTTGAGGAATATAGAATCTCTTAATGTAAACACACAAAATAAGGGGTACATTTGACATAAGTCAGAATCAGGATAAGTTTGAAGTAGCAAAAGCTTAATTTCTATATTACTTTTAATTGACTGAAGCTGCCTTGAAGGTATTTGAACCCAAGAGTAAGCTGATAATAGAAAATAATGGGCAGCATCCTCTTAGCATCTTGAACATGGTTTGTTGTGTGATAAGAAAGACCTGCAGAATTGTTGGATATGAAAGTAGGGATGATTCAATTGCAAACCATAATCAGTTCACCTTGGACACCAAGATTCTTTCAACACTACAAGCGGTCACCATACAATTCAGAGTTAAACTGTTCATGGTACAAAATCTCATAAGAATGAAATGATAGAAATCATGGAAAGAATCCAAGGCAATAGAAATCAGTGAGGAGAAAACAAAACATCTCCACAGAATCAACACAGGGAATCATAACAGTTATCATGGTCTTTGAAGAATATAAGATATGTTGTCCCCCTTATCACAAAGGTGGAGTAACAAGGGAATGGAAGCCGAATTGTTAAGCTTTGGAGCTTGGCTAAGGAGCAGCAACCTTGGCAAGCCCAAGTAATAAAGAGGGAGCAGAGTCGACACAAAGGTATCACAACCCATCAATTCAGCACCTGTCAAAGATGCTGCCAATGCACCATGAACAGAATCTGCTCTATGGAGGGGAGAGATGTAGAATCACCTTAAAAGTTTTGTTCTAGATTGTAATTAAATCCTCAAGGTTTGAGAGAATCATGAACCATGTTTGATTTATATTACTTACGCAGTATGACGTAATGGAGGCCTGTAAGCCAAATTGTGGATCACTGGAACTCAGTGGGGGTGCAGCAACCTTGGAAAGTCTAAGCAGCACTATTGAAGCATAGCCATCAATCTAGTGCCCAACAAAACTCACATGAATGCACCATAAGCAGAACTGCCTTCGAGGGGAGAGAATTAGTATAACCTTGGCATATATCGTATTCTCGGTTGTAATTATATCATGAGGGCTTATAAAAATTTGGTAGTGTGTGTGATTATGATGTACAGGATTTAAAGCATTAGAGACTACAAACATCAAGAAATTAAATGTTGATAGAAATCCCGAAAAAGCACTCATAAAGTATATCCATGGAAAATAGTCATACAAGAAAAGGGAAAAGCTGGTAATTAAGGTAACAGAGAAAATCACTGAAAGAAAACTTGAAAGCAACATGTTTGCCTGAAGTGCATAAGCACAGGCATAAGTTGCTAGGGGCAGTGGACACTGAGCATCTCGACAATATCTAAACAATCTCGAAGATCATGATGAAGAAAACAAAGGTATTGGAGGAAAGATCATCATGAAGACCATCATGCCCCTTGCATGAATGCTGTATTAATGGAGGAAAGATCATGATTAACACCATAACCAGTGCTGCCTTCAAAGGTAGAAAACTAGTATCACCTTGGCATATATTGTATTCTAGGTTATAATTATGTCATGAGGCCTTGTAAAAATTATATCACGTGTGATTATGATGTACAGGATTTAAAGCATTAGAGACTATAAACATCAAGAAATTAAATGTTGATAAAGTCCCAAAAAAAGAACTCAATAGAGTGTATGCATGGAAAATAGTCATACAAGAAAAGGGAAAAGCCCGTAATTAAGGTAAAAGATAAGATCACTGAAAGAAAACTTGAAAGCAACCTGTTCGCCTGAAGTGCATGAGCACAGGCATAAGTTGCTATGGGCAGTGGGCATCTTGACAAGATCTAAACAATATAGATCATGATGAAGAAAACAAAGGCATTGGGGGAAAGATCAGGATGAACACCATCATGCCCCTTGCATGAATGTTGTATCATTTTGTAAGACAACTGCAAAGCAGAATTAGATGTGAATGAATTGAGTTACATTGTAGACTCACCTGTGGTGAACGTATCTGAATAGCTCTAGTTGCTCCAACGAAATTATTCACAGTGCTGGTTATTCTAATAGGATTAATTGGTTGGCACAAAGCCCTTAATAATTGGGTGAGGAGAAATGTAAGTTGAAAATATACTCATTCTCTATGGTGAAAACTACTTGTCTGTGATCATCAGTTGGACATCAGCTGTAATCCTTGGATGGCACTAGAGTTGTACGGTGTCAAAACAGTTCTTAATCACACAATTTGACAACCATCACACATGGCATTAGGCCAGAGAAATCGCGTGATGTTATTTATCACTGCAGCCAACGGCAGTGTAGTATACTAAATTACATGCAAACTTACATTTTACTTTTTTGGGTAACAAAAAGTGACATTAAAAAGTTTCGCAAAAATTTACAATATCAAAATATGAATATCTACAACAATGATGCCTATGGATATTATTTAGAAAAGTATTAAAAACCAGATTTCAACTTCCAAATTGAGATAATACAAAATAAAATACTTCCAATTGAGATAATCAAAAATAAAATCTTCTGGAATCAAGAAACATATAATCCTACCAGAATTGTAGTACACGCCTGAATTGTATACTTCACTACCATTGATAGAGAACCTTCCAGAGCTTTCAACAAGCGGCTTCTCATGGGATACAGACAAGCATTTCTTCTGAATCTGTGTCCACCCATTTGTGATTTGCTGTCTCTGCACTTCCTTGTGCTTTCCCTTGGGGGCCTTTTTAGGAAACTTTGGTATTGTCTCTCAGTTTTGAAATAAGGGTCTGAGCTGGAGAATTAAGGCTTCAAAATTGGACAAACAAGCCTGAACCTAGGGATAAATATTAAAATTTTGAAACATCAGTTCTTGATGGTAAAAGCATCTACTCGAAGTTTGAAGCAAGGAGATTACCCAATTGAGTTGGAGCATTTTATTCTTTGTTCCAAAGTTGGTTTTGAATGAATTTTGATGACTCACCTAGCTGTCCAATTAGATTTCTTTATCCAAGGCCAAAGCTTGGAAAGGCTTTTTGGTTTTAAGTGGGTCCCTTTATGTGTGTCAATGTTTCCCTTTGAATGGATATGCGACCTGAGATTCTTCTTAGATTTTGCAAGGCTTTTGCCTTCGTGACTGGACACATACATCTTTGGGAAGGCCAGTTGATGTTGGGATTCTTGAGAAGTCATTGCCCCTAATCTCTTTAAAAAGTTTTTCTGTCCTTGCGGTTGATGCATAGGGCAAACCCTGGACAAATTGATTGTGTGTTCATTGCAAATCCTACACCAAAAAGGATTATGATTGTGGTTGAGTAGAGGTTCTCTAGATCAATATTGACACAGATCTTTACATAGTTAAGAATACAGTGATACTTAGTAAATTCAGATGCAGTAATGTACTCACCTATCACTCCAATTTTTCTGAAGGTGGATTCTTGCCCAATAGCCACTGGGAAGCAGGGGCAGTCTGACCCATACTGGAACCATGCTCAAAAGATCTTCTATGAAATTAAACACCAGAGACTAACCCTTCATGAACAAACCACATCTCCTTGAAAAAACAATTCTTTTTCTTGTTTATTGGAGAAAATGACCATGAAATATCCCTTTGGCACCAGATGAGTATAGATAGACTCTGCAGGTCTCCAGTTTTCTTGCACCCAGTTTTCTTGACAATGCCCCCATTAATCTACCAATAAGGGTCATTACCTTAAGCGGGCAGAGTCAAATTTCCATTTGAACCATGGAAAACACTACCTTTGGTGCGCTTTCTACTAATCCACAGTAACAACTATTTCCATTTTTTGTGGGCAAATACAAATCAATAATCTTCTCATGTGCATGGTGCTAAATAAATTGCAGCAGGATCTGATTTGTGTCATGGGAGTCGGTAGATCTGAAAAAAGAATTAGAATGCAACGGGAGTGTGTTCTGAGGGGAGGCCATGGCCCACCCAAAGGTGCAGATCCTTGTTCCAATCAGCCTAGAGTGAGTTGGGATATGATAATAGTTACTGGTGAGAGAAGAGCCCTTGTTCAAAGGTTGAGGTGCACATTTACATTAAGGAATCTTTTCAAAATGTAGTGCAGATACAAACTAATTTAGAACTAACGACAATTAATATTCACCAGTAAAATGTATATCTAGATTTAATAATAACTAACAATCAATTTCTAGAAAAAAATTAGCTTTTGAATTGTTGATTTTAATATTTAGCATTTCAAAATATGGGAATCCTAACATGAGTACATTGGAAAAATTCCACAGAGAAACTTAATTTATAGAGCTATCAGAGCCAAGCTGCTACATCATGTTTAAAATTCCAAGTAGCATAAATTACATTCACATTCTACACAAGAGAGCATTAACTGGAAATATATATCTCATGTCATACAAAAACAGCAATCCCTGGTTAAGCAATTTCAGACTTTGGCTAAGAGATTGACATTGCATTGTACTATTTGGAAAAGCAAGTCGGAGTAAAGTATGCACGTTGACTTCCCATAATGTCAATCCCAAAAGTGAGTAGAAATTTGAGTCAATTTCAGCTAAATATAAAATCCTGCCTTTGTATTCACACACATATGCAATGCAAGTCTACAATAACTTTCAAATAGCAAGTATATTATTATTGAAAAGTTAAAGAAGCTAAGGCATTTGTTTGCCTTTAAGTAATGCATTTAAGCTTGAAGATAAAAATTAACTTGGAAATATCATATATCAATGGTGACTTTCTGCAACTAGCATTAAAAGCAGTCTCTAGTACTCACATCCCAGGTCCCTGTATGAGTTTGATGACCAACCATACAGGTGCAAACTCCAACCCCTTCTGGGGACATACAAATCATCACTGTTGCCAATCAGGTAATTATCTTTACAATTATGGACAAGAAAAGATAATAGGAATTTGAATGCCATGATGAAAAGGTTAAACCCTCTACTGTATAAATTCCCATTAGGCCTAGTGCAGTGAAAGTTTGGGGGAAAATTATTAAGATCCTCACAACAAGCCCTTGTGAAAACATACAAATCATCCTTCTGGGGAATCAGATGACTATCATCGCAATCAGTAACATAATAAAATAAAATAAACTTACAGGCTATGAAAAAACAAAGGCACTCTCTGCCACATAGATTGAGAATCATAAAGATAAATGTTGTATGAATCTGAGGACCAACTATAAACGCCCAAACGTCAAACCCTTATGAGGGCATACAAATCAGCCTTATCAATAACTGAACAATTAAATTCTCGATCACTAACAAGTAACAAGTAATTTACTAAGAATCTGCAAGCTTATGAAAAAGGTAAAATGTTAAAACTGCAAATCCTAGGTGTATCATTAATATCCACATATAGAGAGAGATGTGCAGAAGAATATTTTTTTCATCGTTAAAACTTAAGTTAGTCAGAAAGAAACTCAATTTGTTTATAAAATACCTTGAATAGAAGAGTATAAAATTGCAATTCCTGTGAATAACACTTCCATCCACATACAAGAGTCCTGGTGGTTTGCTGATAATAATCAAGTTGGCATTAAAAAACCCAACCAGCTTCCCAAATCTATTGAATAAAGAAAACGCAAATCCTACAAATACCACTTCTATCCACAACAGAAACTTATCTGTAGAAAAATTAGTTTATAATCCTCAATTTAGCATAAATGCTTTCAAGAGCTTGAATAGAAAGAGGTTAAGACCACAAATCCTATGAGTAACATTTCCATCCACATATAAAAGCAGCACAATAGTTTTATAATCATCACGTTGGTATAAAAGAAAAACTAATTTGTTGTCAATATCACTAGAATAGATATTGCGTTAAAACCACAAAGTCTATGAACATCATTTCTTCCAGATATAAGGCCTGATAAATAGCAGAATAAGTTTATCATAGTCAATTTAGCATATAGAAAACCAATTTTTATAACATATCCTTCATCTATACAGATTATAACAGCAAATTCTATTAACATCATTTCCATCAACACATACAGATTGATGGGTGGTGGAATAATTTCATCAACATCAAGTTGTTATTTAGAATTCCAGTTTTATCTGACGTATCTTGAATAGATAAAGTACTGAAAATGTAAAATCCTAAGAATGGAATATTGAAGAATGAAAACCATAATAAGAATCGGCAAGCTCTAGAAAAAAGGTTAAAACTGCAAACCCTACGAATATCATTGTCATCCACATATAAATCCTTATGTTTAGCAGAATAATTTATAATAATCAAGTTGGTTAAAAGAAATATCATCTGGTATCTAACATCTTTTTGATAGGAAAAAGTTGGAAAAGCAAATGAACGGAAAATCAAATAATATGTTCTGCAGAGTTTGCCTTCAGCTAGCATAATTAACAAAGATATGCAGGCATATGCATTATATAATAAACCAGATAATTACAGAGGTCCTACTTAGCCTAAACCTCAAACCCTTCCTTGGTGGCTACCTCAAGCCCTTCTTTGGTTGGCACCTCAAGCTCTTCCTTGGTGGGGACCTCAAACCCTTCTTTGGCAGGCAATTTCTGGTAGCCAAAATCTTTGGGATCCGCACCGACAACCTCTGCCTCACCAGATGAAACCCTATACCTGTGTGTGGCCAAGGCCCAGACCACATGAAAGATTGTAGATGTAATGGCGCCACAGAGAGCACCGAGTAAAAGGGCAATAAGAATGCTCAGAACATCCCTAGCCCTCTTCTGGAAGGTACTCATCATCTGCTTCTGGTGATCATGGTGTTTAGTTTTCTCAAACGAGTTATGCCTATCGTTGGCTTTGTGAAATGGGTTGTAATTGTTGGTGAATCCCCATGATTCATAAACAACCTGGTTTGGCTCTCCATTCAGATCTCCCTTGAAAACATCAAGCTTGTGAGTCTCAACAGGCATGGCCACTAACAGGCCCTCTTCCTTGGGATGATGATAACGGGGCAGTGAAAATGAAATAGAAACTATGTATGATCTGCAGGCATAGAAGGGCTTACCAGGGCGGCCTTGAGCCTGAAGGAAGCAGCATGTGAACAACATTGTGATGAGAACAATCTTGAAGGCTGACATGCTTAAAGAAGCCATCGATCCAACACCCACAAAACCAACAAGCCAAATCTGCTTCTGCTCTGAATTTCGCAAACGAAATGGTCTAGACTCACAATGGAACTGTTTGGGCTTTATGTGGTTTCAGTTTTCCAAGTCAATAAGCTTCTCCCTGGCGAGTCAGCTTTGAAAATAAACTTTGGTCAAAAATTTAATTAGCATTGGTTAAATAGCCTAAACAAGGTTTGATTAAATTGCCAAAGAGCAAGGTGGCCAAATAGCATTGATTGAATCGGCAATTTCTGACAAGATTCGGTGGCCTCCTGGCGTGTTATTAACGCCAACAAATTTTTTAATTATCCATTAGTTACATTTACTCTCGGTGGTAATAATAACCATGACTGGTCGTTTGAGTAAGGTCAGTGCCGGTGGTGTTTGTGAACTCTAAGCTTTATTTTATTTTTATGGAAACAAGGTCCATTATATAAATGACATCTTTGTTTTTATATAGTGAATTACAATAATGTGAGTAAGCAAATATTTAAATGAGAAAGTCATTTTAGATTAAGCAACACCTAGGTGTCGAATCTGGTCCGAATGTGCCTCCAAGGGTTTGAACCTTGATGGATGATTTTTCTATCACATACCATCATCCTCACCATGAGTGCTCAACCAATTGAGCTACAAGCAAGTTTTTATAAGAATTTTGTCGGCTATACATTGAAAATTAATGTTAAAAAAATAAGATCTATCCAATGAATATTTGGGATTAATAAAATTATCATTTATTTTTCTAGTTCACTTTTATGATTATATAATTGATCTTTACAAGTGTAGAATTGAATTATATGAACATATCTTAACCTTCTTGACCTATCGTGTAGATTTGAACTTCATTGATTTGGACGTTGAAAACTTATTCACCTTGATGTCTTAAACCTATTTATAAAAGGAAAGGTGTCAGTAGGTGTCATTTACGCTAAGAGAGCTCTCATTTGGTCAAACCCCTTGTCATCAACTAAACAATATAGAACAATGATCACAGACAATAGGTAGGCATGCAATTTGCCTAAAGTTTTAATGTAATGTTGATGTTGTGCTTTCGTGACAATACAATGTGTATTAGATTCATATAATGATTTTTTTAAATATGGAATAGTGAATAGGTTTGTCTTTTTATACAACTCCTTGGTATGTATTTTGAAATATTTTGTATTTCAATTAAGTCATGATGACTAGATGGAACATGAGCTGAAATTTTTATTTTGAATTTGGAAGTTGAAATATATACTAAACTTTAATAGGATAATTCTCTCAAGTTGAGGCACATAGGAATGTAGTGTTTATTCATATAGTTGTGCATACATGAGACTTCTTCAAAATCTTGTCATGACGTTTACCAACTCAACATGGTTATCTTGTGGTAGCAAACTATTAGATTTGTAAAAAGTACTAGTGTAATGTAGTGTTAAGGCATTGAGAGATAAATTTCACAAAAAATGCATCATAGAATAAAACTGACTACATTAACATGTTAGGGAGGGCGGTTTAACCCTAGTTGAATTATCATTAACCATGAACATCTCCCAAACCTTTCAAGCTACATTAATTAAATGAAATGTCTTAAGAGATGTGAGATAAAAAAAATATGTCAAACTTAAACCATAGACCAATAGCAACACCACAGCAACCTCAAAAAGATAAACAGGATTATATGTGTTGCATCTTACATACAATTAAGGACTTGAGACCCTTAAACAATCTGGATTTAAACTGGGACCAAAAACCCTTTCAATTATACAAAGAACCTGCATGCATCTGCCAGGCATCAGCAAACCAGCCGCTCATGGAAGACACCACTGAACCAATAAAGATAATCAGCACTAAAAGAGCATAGAACACAGTGGTATGAACCACCAAAAAAACCAAACACCCCACCTCAATAGGGGCTTTGTGATCCACCTCTGAAAACTGTAATAAATCAGCTTCCCTACAGCTCAGACACACCTTGTGACAGGAAACCAACTCCAACTCCACCTCTAAAGGAGTGAGCTCCCCTCTAATGGAGAGAAGGATACGATTAGTAGACCCAACACAGCCAGACATCACCAACATCCTCAACCTCCACCTCCATAGGAGAATTTCCCACCTCAATAAGAACAGTTGTTGAGGGGGGACCACCTCTATAGGCCCAAAGGAGAAATCCAACCCAGTGGCCAAGCAAGCAACCGTAGCCCCCTTAGGAAAACCCTACACAAGGCACAAAACCAACTAGGGTCTAGGAATAAAACTTGAAAACCACCCATCTAAGAGACCAAGGCCACATCTAATCTAAAAAGAGTCCAAAATAGCATGACCCTTCAGCCACCAAATCATCAGCAAAAAAGTACCCATAGCTAGCACTGCATCTAGGAACAACTTCAGCAGCAAAATGTGAGCAGAGATCCCATCTAAAGTATCAAAGACAGAAGCACCCCTAACCAAAGACAACAACTGGGAGAACAGAAAAACACTCATCCCAACCAAAAGTGCCCCCTCAAAAATAGGGGAGAAGAACATAACCAACAGCTCCAAAAGAGACTTAAAGGCATCCACAAAAAGGCAGGGCAAGGACATCCCATCCCAAACCATCAACAAATCCACACAGGCACACAACAACCCCATAAAAAACATAAGCATCAAAGAGCACAAGGGGTACCAAAACACACAAGCAACCCACAAACCAGTAGAGAGAACAAGGAAGAAACGAAAGCCAACAAGAAGGAAACAGGAAGCAAAGCAAGCCAACAAGAAAAACCCCCAAGATTCCTATTATGATGAATAGGGAAAAAAACAGGCCCAAACAACCCAACTTCCTCAAAGCCAACAATGCACTCCCACAACCCCTGCAAAGATAGCAGCCAGAAAACAACAAAGAGCCACTGAAATAGCATCAGGAAGAAGCAAAGGAAAACCAAGGAAAAACAAGAAACAAAACAAGCCAACACTTAGAACCCCCAAGCCCTCCAACTACGTCGAGTCAGAGCAAAAATAGGCTCATTCCACAACCAACCCTCATCAGTGAGACCAACGCACACCCTCGGCCAAGAAGGCAGACAGAAGAAAAGCACAAGAGGCATATGTAGCAACCACACAGAAACAGAAGAAAGCGCAAAGCAGCACCCAACACCAACCACCACATAGATATCAAAAGCAACAACAATAAAGAAACCTACCGAGAGTCCATACCCAGTGCCAAAACAATCTTCATCAATAGCTTCTACAAAAATAAAAAATCCCCCTTCTGCCTGCATCGCTTCAGGTGGAAAAGAGGGAACAAACCACGCTGCCAAAGAGCCAAAGAAACCAACTCTGAACATAGCACCAGTCCCATTGAGGGAAAAGCGAAAGGAAAAACACCCACCGAGAGGGCCAGAAGAAATTCCCACCAACGTTGAAGGAACTCCCCCCCACACGCCCAGAGAGCCTAGCGAGAGAAGACCATCTAGGGAACACCAACCATCTGCCTCTCCATCTTCCCCCGATTGTTCCTCACCATCAAAGCATTCAAATGCTATGTTCCCGCTTGCTCCTGCTCCACTCCGCTCCATTTTTATTTTTATTTTTTTTAAAAAAAAAAACCTTCACTTGGCATCCTAATGTTAACAACATAAAAAAAGTTATTTTCAAGCTATAGAATGTAAAAATATATTTTTGAGGTCAAGTTTGGCCTCAAAAATGTTGAAATGGGTCTTAACCAAAGCAAATTGGTTATGGTGGCATGGGTCTTTCTAAAATCTTCAATTAAAAATGTCTCAATCAACTTCCCCAATTAAAAGTTATGGCCTCCAAAAGTTAGGCCTACCCCATTGAAAATATAAAAGCATTTATGTCACATAAGAGAGTTGTTAGAGGGAGTTACACTTGTTGGCCAACTTATGATGCATGTTATGACACATCATAAGGCATCTTTGAATGGAGATAATGGAACTAAAATTGAGATCCCAAGTTGGTAAGTGGATATGATTAGCTTATGATAGATATAAGGTATATGTTATTTTTAGTTAGTGGAGTCATATTGGGATATGGAAATTGGATTTTCACAAGGGATTTGGGTGCTACATTCTATGTGGCTTTAGCTCATGGTTTCCTAAAAATCATTTGATGCTTGTATGCATTGATTCTCTTATTTAATGGGTGCTTGAGATGGAAGTTTCATAGTGAGTTTTGTAAGCATTGTTAAGTTATCAAAATTGCTCTAGATCTCTTATTTTGTGATATTCATGTAAAGGGTTAGACTCTACAAGTGTATTGTAACCATGTTGATTACCAAATAATACACTAAGTTATTTTGTATGTGGGGCTTTTCTCCCAAAATGATTTTTTCCATGTAAATCACTATGTTATGGTACATTGCTTTCCTATTATTTTTTCTAGTAATTGTATGATCTAATTTTTTACACAAACCTCCTCTCATAGACTAGTGTAGTAAATATATTCCACACTTTTGCTTCCTTTTAGCAATTCTCTCAAGATGAGGCTTATAAGAACCTCTTCATTGTCCCTAGAATTGTGCATACAAGTCCTCTAAAAAAATTATTATAGTTTTGCCATCGAGAAATATGATTTTCTTTTGGTATCAAGCTATCAAGTGTTGCAAAATATATCAATGCAATGTTGTGTTATAGGGATGAAAAAATTATTGAATGATAGTCCCTCCTTCTCTAATAATACTAATAATATATGATTATGTTTCCTTCTTTCACAATGATTAATCTAATCATCACCTTCATGATGCAATAATTTTTGTATGATGATTCTTTAATTTATTTATTCTATGATGTCTAATTTGATGGTCATTCTTCTTCACTAGCAACTACTAGTTGTACACATGTTGCAAATATTTGTATATTTAATAATTTTTTGGATCATATACTACATAGTTCTCATATTAATCTAGAGATCCATTGATTGATGAAGTCAAAGGTGAATGATCATCATATATATCATATGTCATGCATAATAAAAAGGAAATCAAGGTATATGCATACAATCAAGAATCAATACAAGAATAAATGGTGGTGTGCTTACAAAGGTAGATAATGAGAATCAAAGTGAGGTAATTCTTATGAATGAGATCCATCATGCAATGTATTCATAGAATTGAATTGATACATATCAACACAAATATTCCATTTATAGAAATTGACCAAAATATTATATTGTAGCATGGGAAATTGTACTCCCTCATAGGTGATAGTACAATCACGCTTAGTTTGGATCTATTTTAGTGACCCTTGCATTCATTCATTTTCAACATCGCCTAACTAGGCCCTAATTTCCTAAATTATGCATTTTGAGGCCTATTTTATTATTTTTTGAGAAAATTGCAAGCATTGAACAAATGCCCAATTAATGATTTTCCCTCAATACTTTGTGTCCTAGGAAATAGGGCCAAGACCCATATGCCCATGGGCATATGGGTCCCCCTATCTTATTAGGGACCAGTTTTTAATGTGTTGGTGTTGGCATTTTAACATTCAAATTTCAAATTTCAAATTTCAAATTTCAAATATCAGTTTTCAAGATCTAATCTTTAGGAAATTAGAGAAATGTCTATAAATACCTAGTCTTTTCACCATTTCAAAAAAAAGAAATAAGAGAAGAAAAGAGAATCAAGAGATCATTCTACCACACATGAATTCATAGGTCTTCAAGCTTATTTGTCGATTTTTCCGAGCCTTATGTCATGATTGAAAGTTGATGCCAATAGAAGAGCATAATGGATTCGAGGTTTGGGAGATGCATTTGGCCATTTCCTTCAACCTAATGACTTGTTTCCTAGTGTTCTCATCTTCAAGCTTCATCCTATTTGCAACCTAAAGCAAGGTATCATTACATTTCAGATTTACTAAGGGTGTTTGACTTCTCCCAAGGTAGATCTTGTCATTTTCATATAAGAATCTATCTCTCTCTCTCTCATACACTTGAGTAGGGTTCCTTTGCATTTTAGCTCATAAAAATGATAAACACACTTAAGGTTAGGGCACACACACTATTTTCTATCAGATCCTTGGCTATTGTGGAGGTAAAAATATCAAAATAGGGGCTTGACTAAGGCAATCTCCTATAAATCCACCCCCCATCTATTTTGTAGATTTATTGCAGGTCTGGATCCATGTAACATTCCCATTGTTCTACTCTATATTTTTTCTAATTTTTACCCATAAGTGAATAGTTTATGCACATCTATCAACAAGAGCAATAAAATTTTCTTTTATTTTCAATAATAAATGCACCATTTGACAAATACCCTTTACAAACTTTTCTATTGCATGTACAAAGAATATTTTCAATAATATAAACATGATTTCACTTTACATAAATATATTCAAGATAACATTTCATATTTACAATTTCCATATAGATGAACACACTAATACATATATAGCTTCAACAAGCTCACATGAACCAGAAATACAAATGGTCCAGAATATCCTTCTCCCAAATCTTGGCCACCAACTACATGAGGGGTAGCATCACTCGAGCATTTTTTTTCCAAACATGGACTTATTGCGGTCCCCCACACATCTACCATACTTGGTAAGATGGCCCTCCCTTCGACGAAGAGATTAGTTTGGTAAAATCATCCTTCATATAGCCTGTCTTGAGCATAGTGATGTGTCTTACATATCTAGAGCTTACCATAATGTCAACCTCTATTTCTATGATATTCTCAGCCTAGTATGTGTTGAAAGAATGAAGAAGAAACCCTTTGATATGTTGTCATTGATGCCAACATTGTTTGTTGACAGTTTTGTCTAAACCGATAAATAGTTTTGGTGACATTTTGATCCGATAATTTGGTCTAAAATTTCTCATGTTATAAGATCAACTTATGATGTTATATTATGTTTTTTAGGAATACTAAATGCACCTATGATCAAGTTCTTAGTGATTTTAGATAAACAGGTTAAAATTTGTAGGTAACAAAAATTCGGCATACAGTGTTTGGCTTTATACAATGTAAATGGGTAAGTGCAATCTAGTCCACATTCCTCTGGTATTTGGATTTAGACTCTACAATTTTGGGAGATAGTTTATATATTTTTGTACTCTATATATTCTATATGGTGCATTTTTATATGATCAGATGGATCATTGGTGTGTGATCAGTTGGCTTATTTTGTGATTAGGTCTAATTCCTGGCTAACCTAATACTTGATATGTGTTGAGAAGATTAAATATGTATTGTAGATGCTAAGGGGACCATCTATCTTAGATCCATGCTGACTTAAACTAAGTGTTGTATGGTTGATTTGAGCATGAAGAAGTATTTGAATCAACTATGAAGCCAACAAGGAAATTTTTGAATTAAAATAGGGTTACATCTAATTAGGCCAACCTAATTGATGTATGCGGATGTAATAGGGTATATATGTAGGAAAAATTTGAGTTTTAGGATGACATGATATGATATGACATGTAATGTGATGTGTGCAACATATGATATCATGCAAACTTGCAAATTTGTATGTGTGTGATCCAAATCATTGCAAAATTGTTGTAAATTGTTGAGTGACTACTAAGTAGAGCAATATTTTTTATCCAAAGCTTCAAAGGAATTGAATTCAACACAAGGAAGGTGCACTTTATATTAGTTCACATTTTGGTTGTATAGCCAAATCTGTTTTGTATCTATTTTTGGTTGTGAGCCTTTTAAGGATAGTGTGTCTTGGCAGTGAGCCCTTGTAATATCTTATAACTAGTTATAATATATTGCGAGCTAATCCTCACCATGGTTTTTTCCCTTTTTTTGGTTTTCTATGTAAAAATCTTGGTGTTCATGTGTTATGTGATCTTGTGATTCCTTTCATGCTTTCATTCATAGTTGCAGTTAGATATGTTTTGATTATTGGATGGATTATGATTAAATGGTTTAATAAAATACTGATTCACCCCCCTCTCAGCATTTTGGGTGTTCAAAAATTGGTATCAGGGCCTAGTTCCTTTTGAGAAACCTAATAGCTTGAGGAAGATCTTTGAGTTTGAACACATGGCTGATAAAAAGGGTCCTATTCCTCTGGAAGAAATTTCTACAATTGAATACATAGAAGATGATTGCATGTTTGACAAAGAAGAACTTAAAGCCACTCTTGAAGATCTTGACAAAGTTGAAGGTGAAAACAAAAGTCTGAAGGAAAGCTTAGAGGAAGCAAATGAATGTATCAAAAAGTTGAGAGAACAAATCAAGAAGTTTAAAGAAAGACGTAGAGAAGTTAATGAACAATTGAAGAAGGAAAATGAAGATATTACTGGATTGAAAGTACAAGTGGAAGAAAAAAAGAGAATTGAGGATTTTCTAAATGCAACTATACAAAGAAAGGTTGATGAATGCACAAAACTTGAACAAGAAGTGGTAATCCTAAGATTAGATCTGGAGAAAGAAAGAGCTCATGAGGAAAAATTCAAAACAAGTACTACAATGCTTGATGAACTAATTGTTGGACAAAAACTTTCTAAGGATAAAGGTGGTTTGGAACTTGAAGAAGGAGAAAGATCAAAGGAGAAAGATCAAAGGAAAACCAGACTCCTAACAAGGATGACAATCAAAAGAAGAATTAAGGAAATGGTAGACAAATTAGAAATCAAAGAAGCGATGCTAGAAGACCTCCCATCAGACAACCAAATGCTCAAAGGTTCCCATCTTTCAATGGTATTTTCTTTTAATGCAATAAATTTGGGCATAAGGCTATAGAATGTAAAGTAGAATGAATCATAATGTTGGATCCTTTTTTGGACAATGTTTTGCATGCATGAAGTTTGGACATAGAGCTACCGAGTGCAAAAGTTAGATGATGAATAGATTTAATACTAGTAGAATGCTTCAATCTTTCAATGGTTACTGTTATACTTGCAATGTATTTGGACATAAGGTTAACCAATGCAGATCAAGAATGAATGGAAGTCAGTTTGGTCAAAAAAATGTTGTATGCTACAATTGCAACAAAGTTGGACACATTTCAAGATTTTGTAGAAGCAAGAATGGAAGGCAGACTAATCCAGGAAAGAGGAATGAACCTGGGAAGAAAATTGATCCTATTGAGGTAAATAAGGAAATTGAGAATATTTGGAGAAAGAAAGAGGAACATGAGAACAAATATGAATCAAATGCATTTGTACCTCCCTCTGGCGCAAATAACTCTCTTGGAAATTAAACCTAGGCATGGGCTTAGGGGAGCAATAACAAAGAAATCCAATAACCCCTTGGAAATATGTAGTGTCAAGTAGTGACACAAAGAGATATGGTGTAATATGATATGCTTAAGATTCTGAAAAAGAAAATGGTGGAAAATATGTGAATCTGAAGAATTGCATTTTAGGGTTTACAGTGTATTAGTGAAATGTTTACCAACTTTTCAGAACTTAAAGCAATTAATGCAAAATTAGGATAAAACGAAAAGGCATAAAGCACATTTTCTAAGTCGATTCTAATCACTTTTATACATTTGGAGAAAAGCAAAATGAATTGGAAGAGTGTTGAAAGCGATTCAAAGCAATTTGGTGTAGAACATTCAAACCCTAGATTCCATTGAACGTGTAAAAGGTATTTACAACTATCTGTGCTTTGTGGGTTTGAAATAGAAGTGATTTAATAAGCATTTAAGGTTGAATTGAAGATTAAAATGGCTACACTAACCATAGTTAACATCACAAAGAGACCTAGACCTAAGTTTAAAAGATATTCATGGAAAGTATTTGGAAATGACCCCAAAAGGTGCTTTTTCAAAGATTCTCTCTAGGGTTTTACCCATTGAGGACATAAGGGTTTACATTCATAGAAAATTGGATGAATACGATCACCAGAAGATCAAGGATTTATGGACTAAGGAGTTGACTGGAGATGAATTCTTAGTGAAAATAGAATATGCTAACCCAGTATAGAAGAAATTAGATATTTGGAATTGGTTCGCCAACTACAATAGTGAGTTGGATGCAAAATATGTGAGGATGACATTAAGCAGAATGCATGACAAGTTCATGTGGATAGATATTCCTAAACTAATTTCAAAAGAAGTGATCAAGGGTGTGACTGGTTTGTGTGATACCAAACTCGCATCGGTACTAAAATATATGAAAAATCAAGTGGTTACGGAGCTAACTAGTGCTACATTTGATAGAAGAGCATTAACAATTAAACCTATCACTAATCCTACTATGAAGTATGTTGCAATCATGATTGGTCACAAGATTTATTTCACTAATAGGGATAATTCAGTGTCTACAACTGCAATTTATGTTGCTAATGATATGTTGGTGAATGGGAAGGACTATGAATTATGTGAGTTGCTTTGACAACAACTTTTTGAGAATCTAAAACAAACCAGGGAGAAGAAATATGTGTTTAAGTTTGGAACCCTAATTGTGTGTTTATTGTTTTTGTAGACACATAAAATTGACCTAGGCCTACAAGTTCTATTTTCTCTATATTTCTTCCTAGCATAATTAAAATATTTAATTATGTCCTATGGTCCACATTCAACTATTAATTAAATAATTTGTAATTATTTAATTAATTCATGTCTTTTGTTCTTCATGATTATTTAAATAAATAAATTTTATTTATTTATTTAAATGCGTCGCTAATTCTCTAATGTCTCTCTCTATGATTAAATAAATTCTTAAATTTATTTATTTATCTTTGTCCATTATTTCCTCCTGATTATTTAAATAAATAAATTTTATTTATTTATTTAAATACGCCATTAACTTCTAAATGTCTTCTCATAATTAAATTATAAGTTCTTTAATTTATTTAATTATTGTCCACCTTGACATTTTCCTAATTTTAAATAAAATTATTTAAAATTGTCCCACTTTCTAATTTTCTCTCTCTTAGTAAATAATTTGAAATTAATTATTTACTGTCACATGGCCCCACCTTTTTGAATTAAATTAATTCAAAATGACAACTTTCCTCTATAAATCAAATAATTTCTAATATTATTTGATTTTTTAGCTCTTTCTTTTTCTATGCCATTCTTATCTCTTTGTCACATGCAATCTTGTCCCTTGATTTGATTTTCTAAAATCAAATCTTAACCATTCATTTCAAATTTCACCCTAATGTTGCCCTAACCCTAATTGTGGGTTGTCACATTCAATTTTAACCATTGATTTTAGGGAATTTTCCAATCTTCAATCTTGGCCATTAATCCAAAATTGACTCTTCTATAAAATGGCAATTTTGGTCTCATTTGGACATGTACATCTCAAGTGGCATCTTGACATCTTGGCATTTTCTTGACTTCATAGGCTATTTCATGCATATTTTAGGCTTGCTTCATAGTTTCTTAGTTGCATTGTGTAGCATTTTGATAGAATCCTTCAACATTTGCTTAGGACATTGACATTATCATAGGTTGCTCATCACAAATCTGAGGGCAATTATCTACTTGCAGCAAATAGAGTAGGTGCAATGGAGGTTAATCATGGAGATTGAAGACATTTGGTGAGATCTTTCATTGTTTTCATTTCTTTTTACTCTTGTGCTTTTCATTGTTGTGCTTTGGGTTATCTTGTTTAAGCTCTAATCTACTAACCTAGGTTTTTTCCT
The DNA here is from genome assembly GCA_007258455.2 of Sequoia sempervirens. Classification (NCBI taxonomy): domain Eukaryota; kingdom Viridiplantae; phylum Streptophyta; class Pinopsida; order Cupressales; family Cupressaceae; genus Sequoia; species Sequoia sempervirens. The sequence continues at coordinate 418,622,059 of VDFB02000003.1, read as the reverse complement.
AAGCTACATTGGTGAACCCAACGCCAAAATCATGCTTTTTGCAAATTTCTATACGATATTTTTTTGTTTTGCAAGTACAGGTACGTCGCAATGCATTTGTTGTTTTCTGAGCCATATTCAAAGTATTGTGATGCATTCGCCTCAAAAAATGGCACATCTACTTTGTTGCAACACATCTACCTTGTAGAATGATGCATTTGCTCTACCGTGACGCATTTGCCTTATAGTTCGATGCATCTGTCTGTAGATTCCAGCTTTCGGCCCTAAGACGCATTTGTTGTGCAGAATGCGCATCAAGACGCATTTGCTGTGCAGAATGCGCATCTTCCCTACAATTTCCAACTTTCTACCTATGATGCATTTGACTTCCAAAATAATGCGTTTTCCTGGTAAAAAAATACTTTCGAGTTTTTGCAAAATGTTTCAAAATTTATTTTTTTGTTAATAGCTTAGAGATTTTTTAGGTTACTAATATTCTGTTTGCAACAAGTGGCGAGGAGTCTAACCATTATTTGCTGATCTTTTTACCACTTTTCCAATTCCTTAAGGCAGAAAAACAACAACAAACAATTTTGCATTCACATTTCATTGGTTAAAAGGAACATGCATATTCACTCATGGGCTTAAAATGAACATAATCTTGCATTGAAACTCATAAGGCTAAAATGAACATACATCTTCATGTCATGGGTTTAAAATAAACTGAAATGTTTGTTTCACATCAAGTTAAAATTTTAAAATGAACAAAGTGTTTTAGGTGTTTTCCTCATATTACAACTTTGATAATTAAAATGAACAAAGTGTCTCCAATGTGTGTAACCCCGATTCAATAATAGAAGTATCCTCTCCCCTTGTGCACTTGTGCAATCCTGGGTGCAAGAGAAATTATTATTGACTCTAGGAATTGAGCCTTCCATGGTGGGAAAAAGTGCTCACCCCAAGGTGACTCAAACCGACAATAGAGCTCTTTAGCCGAGCTACTCCCAACCGATATACAAATGCGAATCCTAATGGAAAACTTAGGATTATGAGTGCGGATGTGTCACACAAACAAGTGAATTCCCCAAAACCCTGTTGAGCGTAACCTCTTTAGGTTGGAATTCCTCCTTATCATAGATAATTTTGCCCCATGTGTGGCCACTCGAACGAGAGTCCCAAATTAAAAAACCTTTGTGTAGTTGTCAAAAACCCATCTATTCGCTAGCGCAACAACGGTCGTTGCCAAGGCATCCACATTCTCACAGTTCTTAGTAGAGGTGAAAAGCTCGCCATGGGAGATTTATGAGGCCTTGAAGCTTGGTTGACCCGAGAAGTGAGTGCAATGTAAGGGGGAGCCTGTGTGGCCAAGCTTCTAGATCACCCACTAAGAATAAGTGTGGCTGGGGAAACCCATGTGGAATATAGTGAATATAGTCTTTGCCTAACCTAGGATTGTGCTTGTCTTCATTGTGTATGTTTTCATCATTCAAAGACAAAATTTTGTGTTTTCCAAGTGTTTTCTAAGACATTGAACAAATAAACACCTTGCACAGACCTGAAAACATTCATTCAAACTCAAACAATTCTGAATTTTTTTCCAAAATTGCAAACAAACTAGACCTCCATTCAACCTACAACACATTTTCTATTTTGTGTGATGAATTTTCTATCATGAACCACATTTGAAACTTTTTGTGCCGCAATCGCTCTGCTAAAACATATTTGTTTCCCTCTACAACAAATTTGACTGGTTTGAAGTGCATTTGATTTCTTGAACTACACAATTGCTTTCCTGAGCCGCATCTGTGACCTGCCATGACGCATTCACTTAATCTGAGACACATTTGACATTCTGCAACACATCTGTGACTTGAAATGACACGATTTCATGTCACTAAGAAAAACATTGTTACTATTCAAAACCTAAGTCCAAACATTTTAAATTATTGTCAAACATCTTTTTACAGTGGCCTCTATTAAAAACCAGATAAGGAATTGCTCAAGTCCTTCATTATTTGCATCTTTTAGCTTGCATTCTCCCAAAGGTCCATTCTTGCAAAAGTTTAATTGCACCCTTAGAAGTCAATCATCATCATTTTCAGCAATAAACCAGTCTTTGGGAAAACTTTGGAATAGGAAAACTTACCATACTTTGAAAAATCCTTTCCTTGAAGAGTAGAATATCATTGGACTTAGTCAAAATCATTTCCTTTAGTCATTGTCCTTTTGTGAGACCTTTCCAACTCAATAGTCTAGTTAGGAAACCTCACTTTGTCATCTTGTCATTTTCATTTGGTCACACCAACAAGTCCTTTGATGATCCAAATTGAGACATAGACCAAGCTTAGAGTGGTTGAGTAAACCTTTTCTAAAGCCCATTAAAATCACTTTGACATTTTCATTTGCATACCTTAGAACATTCAAGTCATTTCAGTCCTCATTTTGCATACCTTATTCCTAAAATTCAAAAAATATATATATTGTCATACCTTTCATCTTATTCTTCATTGTCCTTTAATCCAAAAACATAGTGTCATATCATTCCCATTCATAGACCTAGTTGTCATTTTCATCTTCCTAATTTGAGAAAAATCCTTATATGGTTGAGACTAGATTCCAAAGAAAAAGAAGACAAATGGAACTTTTTGGAAAAGACATCAACACCTATAACTTCTCTAATGACAACACAAACTCAAGGGCACCTTTCATCAATCCTTTCAGTGACATGAACATGTCATCTTCACACAAACCCTTTGAACCATTCATACATAGAGATGAAAATGGACATGTATTTGTGGAAGACTTAGAAGTTGCTGCACAAAATCCTGAAGTGGCCTCCTTTGTGGAAGAAATAGTTTTACAAGATTCAGACAGATATCTAGCCATGCTTTTACACAAAGGAGCCAAAGTTCCACATGGGTTTGACATTAACACTTTAAGAGTAGCCTCTCCTAATCATGATTCCAACAACAATATAAACAATACTTCCAACACTAGTCAACCCCAAAACAATGCAAACAATACCTTCATTGGTGCCACCCAACAAAGTGCCACAAGCACCATCAATGCTACCTCTAATTTGGAACCTCCAATAAAAATACTTCCAACACGACCAATGTAACATCCATTGGAGGAACATCAACCATGTCACAAGTCACATCATAATCAATGCCTCTAATGTCAACAACGTCCTCACAATCAATTGGAGCTACCTTTGGGTCCTCAACAATGGGGGCAAGTTCTTCAAACCTCTTATTTGGAGCTTCATCTAGCACCATGGGAACAACATCGTCAAATCCTTTAATTGGGTATTCAAATAATGCCATGGGAACAAATTCATTTAACCCCTTTGGGGGAAATAAACGACAAATTTCCATTCCAGGACCACAACCTATTGTCAATACTTCATCACAGCTCAATACCAATACCAATATTCCCCAAAGGAAAAACACCAACATTCCCCATGGACACATATACCAATTTGGACAAGCCAATCAGATTACACAACACAACTTCATTTGGACACCAAAATACTCAAGGTCAACACATTCCACAAATATCGACTAATACTACTAGAGTGCGCATTCCCACATATGCATCACACATTCATACCCATCAACACATCCCTAATAAAAAAATGCAATACCAACAACCTTCAAACCAAAACACGTCATACATTTCATAACAACAATACACACCAAATAAAAACACATATTCACAACAAATGGGAACTTATGGAGTACCTATCACTAGCATGTGTGATGCTACAAACAACCCCATAATTGATGCACTCGCAACCCAAATTGCGACCTTGCAAAAATAGATGGAGAACATGAAAATGCAATAAAAAAAGACTCACACATCATATGACCTATGCCCATACCATTTTGACATGAGTCTACACATGGCATAGTTCTCTCCTAGATATGTGGTGCCAAACTTCACCAAATACAAAGGAAAGACAAACCCCCTTGAACACATTCAAGAATTTACAACCAATTGTGTGGACATCGCCTATGAACATATTTATTTGATGAGGCTTTTCCCTAGGAGTCTTGTGGGTCCTACACTTGAATGGTTTGCCACCTTGCCTAAGGGAATAAAATAATGGGAGGAACTTGCAAATAGATTCATATGAAATTACGCCTATAACATTAACACCGACATCTCCATTACCAATTTATGCATGCTTACTCAAGAAGAAACTGGTGAGACCTTTATTCCATTCTTCCAAAGATGGAGAAGTTTAGCAAGTCATTGCCATGTCAAGATACTAGAGAAAGAAAAGGTAGACATGTTTGTCCAAAACCTCCTGGGCCCATTAAAATACAATTTACAAGTTCATTGTTGCACCACTTTCATAGACTTAGTCGAAAAAGGATTCCAACTCAAAAAGGCCCTTATTGCTAAAGGAGAACTCAAATATGGCAACAAGAACATGAATACAAACCCACCTTGAAAAAAAAAAATATTGGGTCAAGAATAAACACATTACCAATGATGGCATTGTTGACGCTAAGGCGATAAACACAATGGGTCTTGTACTCACTCTCAAAGGAGCTCAACCATATAATGCACCATTGATCACACCGACACCTACTGCAAATGCCATCCAAAATAATAAAAAACAATCAGAATAGTCAAAACAATCAAGGCCAAGGGTAGCCACATCAAACCAGGCAATTTCCAAAGAGATGTACATACACTACCTTGGGTGAACCAATCAAAGAGGTGCTTAAGAAGCTCCTTCAAAATAGTGTCATCACATTACAAGACCCTAAGCCATTTGGTCGAGGACAGTTTAAGCCATCTTGGTGGGATGACAATTCATTTTGTGATTATCACCACACAAAAGGGAATAAAACCTCCTCTTGTTGACAATTATGAAATCTTGTACAAGATCTCATTGAAAATCATACCATTGAACTGGGTGGACAACAATTTGCTTCAAATGCGGACTATACAATTCATAAAAACCAACTGCATGAACATGATTCAAATAATCCTTCAACATCAAGTTTAAATACTAATAATAATCGAGCCAATTACACTCGCGCTGCCTTCGACTATTCTGGTGGACCCATTATTAATCACCTCTAAGCTGTTGACAAATATGTCAATACAATTACTGTTAAGAAAGCACCTAAGTTTAATGTCACTACCTGTGGAGGAAAAGTCACCATAGTCGGTTCTCCTCCCCCTAGATAGCTAAAGATCACGATACTTGGTCCATCCGCCAAACAGTCACAACTGGGTCCATCCATTAAATAGTCACAACCCAAGGGATAGTTCAATCTTATTGACCAATTAGGAAAAACACCTACTCAAATCTCTATACTTGAGTTGCTACGCATCTCTCCTGCGCACAAGGCCATACTTGAAAAAACTTTACAGAATTCTTTTGTCCCCCATGACATTGATGTCAACCAATTTGAATCCATGGTGGGATATCTAACCACTCCCCATCACATAACATTTTCAGACCAAGACTATTCGTCATCGAAACCCTCTCATAATGACACATTACATATCAAAGTCTTTATCCATAAACATAAGGTCAGATGAGTTTTAGTAGATGGCGGAGTAGGACTAAACATATGCTCCCTTAAACTAGTTAAAGATCTAGGCTTCTCTAATGCTTGTGTAGACACTACCAAGAGCATTGTTATAAAGTCGTATGACAATGAAGAATGCTCCTCTCAGGGCATTATCACACTTCCTATCTGAGTTGGGCCAGTCATTGTGGATACAACATGTCAAGTCCTAGATCTTGAGCTACCATATAACATCTTGCTTGGTTGACCCTAAATCCATGCCTTAAAAGCTATTCCATCCACCTACCATCAATGCTTGAAATTTCCTTTTGATGACACTAAAATCACCATACATGGAGACCCTGATCCTTTCCAGTATTGCACCAATCTAAGGGGTATTTTAGAGCATCAAGTGTCAATAAACCAAGAAGCTTCGACCTCCTCTTCTTCCAAATATATTGATTTGTCCACACTTGCCAAACCATCCATGTCCACTTCTCCATCTTTTGTCACACCATCTCCCTTCATCCTGAAGGCTGATCCTAATATCAAGATCCAGGACCATGGTTGTGGAGAATACAAATTGAACACAACCTACTACATCACTAAAATACCCAAGTCTTCAAAGGCTTATTGTCAACCTTGTTTCAGAATGGAGCCTTAAGAAATTTTCAAAGCTCCTCCAACACACATTTTTATAAAATGGGGAGAAATGAGCAAAGAAGACATTGAAGATTTATCAACTTGGATTTATAAATACCCAGAAGACCCATCCCCATTACCAATCTAGATATATGGCAAAGGCTATGACATGGTGAAGGAACAAGGCTTTGATGAAACTAGTGGCCTTGGAGAAAAAAAACTGGATTGAGAGAACCTATAATGCCTTTCTGAAGACCAAAGCTTCTTGGGTTAGGGTTTGGGTTACCCGAAACTAATGATCAACGTACCAATGTAATTTCAGGTGAGAGCGTGAATGCTTCTGAAAGTGTTGAGACTATTGAAGATTCCCTTACCGAAACTGATTCACATGAATGGGAATTTGGTTCCCAAAAATCCCTGAGTGATTGTTGCCTTGATGAACTATTTTTGGAACCTGGTGAATTTTCTTTTGATGAATGATTCAGGTAGATGTTCAAAGTTGATCTTCCTAAAGATACTCCCAAGGTCCCATTGAAGAGAGAAGAATGGGTTAGACTCTTTTGGCCTTGTGACAATGATAAACCTGCATCGTCATTTGACCATCATTCTGACACACTTGTTCGACCCTCTGACCCTAACGACCATTATTTGGATTCATCTGACTTGCCACATGACACTATCAACCGTGATTCCAATCCATTTTTTCCCTACTTTTCCAATGATTCTGACTTGTCTGAATTGAGTGAAGACGAGTATTGGATAGAATTCAAATGGGAATTGGAAGACGACAACTTCATCTTTACCCTTTTTGAATCCATTTGCATGATTTATGCATCCTCCCCACCATTCACCAATACTGATGATGGTATCTCCCTTGTCTACGCACAACTAATTGATTGGGGTCAACAAGGCCCACCGATTATGGACATATTCCAAAATGACGAAGCCGTTGTAGAATTCATGGGGCTCTACGAGGGCATACCAATTGGGGACCACAAACCTGGATTTTCTATAGACCTTGATTGTGTAGCATACTTCAAGGAGACTATGCAATCCTCTAGTTGCAAAAATAAAAATTAAAAAAAAATAGAAAAAGACACATCTTTAGGTGAAAACTAAAAGACACCTCTTGATGATACAAAAGTAAAAATAAAGGATGTATCCGAGGGTGAAAACCTCTTTGAGGTGCCCAAGGATGGAGGATTGAACTTTCTCCCCGTGACACACGAAAAATCAACAATTCTCATTGAGGACACCATGGAAGTTAACATAACCACAATAGAAGATCCCAAAATCGTTCTCTTTGCAACATCTTTGATAGAGGAAGAGAAACCTGAATTTCAAAAATTATTTTCTGAACATAAGATTAAATTTGCATGGTCCTATATCGACATGCCTGGGTTGGATCCAGAATTAGTCCTACACCATTTTCCCTTACTTCCAGACACCAAGCGAGTGAAATAGAAGCTGTGAAAGATGCATCCACAGATCACCTTGTTAGTCAAAGAAGAACTCAAGAAGTTGCTAGATGCAAGATTCATAAGATCAATAGATTACGTTGAATGGATTTAAAATCTTGTACCTGTCACTAAGCCAGATGGTCAAATATGCATTTGCACAAATTTTTGAGATTTGAACAAGGCATGCCCAAAGGATGACTTTCCATTACTAAACATAGACATTATAGTTGACCTTACAACAGGATACAAGATGTTGTCCCTCATGGATGGTTTCTTGAGTTATAATCAAATTTCGGACTACCCCTGAAGATCAACATAAAACAACTTTCACATGTCCTTGGGGTACACACTGTTGGAACGTCATTCCTTTTGGTCTCAAGAATGTAGGCGCCACATACCAAAGAGCTATGACAACAATATTTCATGACATGATGCACACGCTAATGAAAGATTATGTGAATGACCTTTTGGAAAAGTCTATGACACACAAGGATCACCTTAATGTGCTAGACAAAATTTTCAAAATACTAGAAGAGTACAAGGTCCACCTGAATCCTAAGAAATGTGTCTTTGGTGTGACATCAGGAAATTTTTTGGGATATATAGTTTCTTGCAGAGGCATTGAAGTTGATCCTACCAAAGTAAAAGCAACATTAGACATGCCTCCCCCAAAAGGAATAAGTGAGCTAAGGACATTGCAAGGGAGATTACATTCTATCTGATGCTTCATTGCATAACTAGTAGAAAAGTGCTAGCCATTTCAATATCTCCTACGCAAAGGCATCCCCTTTGTGTGGACTAATAAATGTCAAGAAGCCTTCCAACAAATAAAGGACTATCTATTGTCACCACCTGTCTTAATGCCACCTATTGAAGGAAAGCCTTTAATTCTCTATATTTATGCAACAACTTTGACACTGGGGGCATTGCTTGCACAAAATGATCATGATGAAAAGAAAAGGGAAATATACTACATCAGTCATACATTGGTTGGATATGAACTCAACTACACACCTATTGAATGTGCTTGTCTTGCAGTTGTCTTTGTTGCCCAAAAGTTAAGACATTACATGTTGAATCACAAGACACATTTAGTGGCAAAGATTGATCCCTTGAAATATCTCCTAAGTCGTGGAACATTGACAGGTTGCTTGGCAAAGTGGGTTATGATATTGAGTAAGTATGACACACAATATGTGGAACTAAAGGCCATCAAAGGACAAGTAATAGCATATCAACTCATAGATGCACCTGTACAAGGCGATCATCCATTGGTAGAAGACTTCCCTAATGAGTCCATATTTCATACAAAGCTTAAATCGCCTTGGAAACTTTATTTTGATGGGTCTCATACTAGTCATGGCTCGGGAGCAGGTATACTATTTATCACACCACAAGGAGACTCCATCCCTAAGTCATTTCACATTGCTTTTTCATGTACAAATAATGTTGTAGAATATGAGGCACTTGTCATAGGACTCTGAATGGCTATCAAATTGAAAATCAAAACTCTTCTAGTCTTCGAAGATTCTTAGTTGGTCATCAATCAGGTCAACGACGAATATGACACCAAGGATGAAAAGTTAATGCCTTACAAACGAATGGTTGATAGCTTTTGGTCATATTTCCACATGCTTTCTTTTGAACAAGTTCCTAGGGCACAAAACAAGGCAGCAGACATAATGGCTACAATTGGATCTCTCCTAGACATTCCAAGCAATGTGCCACAATTTGAGTTCTTGGTGGAACAACTTTTGGTTCCTGTATATGACATTCCAGAGTCATAAATGGTTTGCGAGCTTGTTGGTCCCAACTCTCCATGGTATCAAGACATATACAACTACCTCTAGTCCCAGACCCTTCCCCTAAACCTTTCCAATAACCAACGAAGATCCTTCATTTGCAAAGACGCTTGATACACCATCATCAACGACACCTTATACCATTGTAGCTTTGATAATACCCTTCTTCGATGTCTTGACACTGACGAAGCATGAACAAACTTATGTGAGGTACATGAGTGTATATGTGGATCTCATTCGAGTGGCCCTACCTTAGCTAAGAAGATCACGATACTTGGGTATTACTGGTCGACAATGGAGAAAGATGCACTTGAGTTTGTTAGAACATGTTCCCAATGTCAAATACATAGTGACTTGATTCATGCACCAGCACAAGAACTTTGGTCGATTACTTCTCCTTGGCCCTTCACACAATGGGGACTCAACCTCGTGGGAAAAATCCATCCTACCTCTTCCAATGGCCATAAGTTCATTATCACTGCCATTGAGTACTTCACTAAGTGGATAGAAGCCATCCCCCTCACATACATAACCGACAAGTAGATTTCTAAATTCATCCTCAACTACATCATCTGCCAGTATGGTGTTCCACAGTCCATCATCACAGATAATAGTCGTCCCTTCAAAAATCAAGATGTCTGTGAACTTTGTGAATGCTTCCACATCCAACATCATTTCTCCATGCCATATTGCCTGCAAGGAAATGGTCAAGTCAAGGTATCTAATAAGACAATTATAAAAATTCTTAAGAAGACAGTCAATGATGTTGGTCATGATTGACACATACAGCTTAACCCTGCTCTGTAGGCTTACCACACCAGTATTCACACACCTATAGGAGCCACTCCATTCACCCTGGTCTTTGGAGCTGAAGCCATCTTGACCATCAAGGTTGAAATTCCATCTTTACGAGTCTCCCTGAAGGGTTTGATTGATGATGAAGAGTATAGACAATCACAACTGCATGAGTTGGAAATGTTAAAGGAGCATAGAAAAAATGCCTTAAGTCATTTACATGCATATTAGAATCGCCTTTGCCATAGTTATAATAAGAGAGTCATGGTCATAAAGTTTGACATTGGTGACCTAGTCCTAATGCAAAATACTAAGAATCAGTCTAACAGAGAGAAACTTGACAAGTTCAAACCTAATTGGCTAGGTCCTTACATCATCACGACCCCATTCTATTCTGGAGCATACCGACTAACCACTCTAGATGATGAACAATTGATAGAGCCCATCAATAGCTTGCATCTCCAAAAGTTCTACACATAGCATTAGAGAGGTAGGCTAAAAACCATCAAAAATTCAAAAAAATTGAAAAAATATAATAAAAAAATCGTCACCATGATGAAAACTTGGCAAACAAGTGTCTTGGTGACACCAAAAAAATGAAAAATGAAAAATGAAAAAAATAGAAAAGAGAAATAATTCGTCCAAAAGTGAAAACCTGGTGAACAAGCGCTTTGGATAAGTACCATGGTGAAAACCTAGAAAACATGCACCATGTGTAGCTAGTCTTTGCTTTGCCATCTACTTTCACTCTATCTACCTTAGTTCATAATAAACACCCACTTTTCTAACACCATCATGATATCCTATCACAAAACCCCGCCATTTCTTTCCATGGTTGTCAATGGTTGACAATTAGGTCTAGCATACCATCTGCCTATCATCCCAAACACTTCCTTTTGCACATCCTTCAAATTTGGCTAGTGGGTGATCCCACAATAGTGGTTTACAATTTTTGGCCAAATTGGAAATTGAAATTATTATTTGTAACTAAATCTTCACATTCAGGCACCTATAGCGGCTAAACCGTGAGGAATTTGAAGATGATGGAAACTAGAGTCTTGTCACATTTTGTTTGTAGATTCTAAAACTATTTCTTTCAAAAAATTTGGAATCAGATTGCACTTCTTTTTTTATCTCCCACGAAAACTATTTTTTTAGAAAACAACATTTTTAAAAAGTGACGCACACCGTATAACACAATTTTTTTTCCATGAAGGATAAAATTCTAATTCTTTTGAATTTAGATTTGTAACTCTGATATTTTGTGCTTCTAGTTGGTTAGATAGTTTTTTATTGAATATTTTTTCTTTAATCAGGTTTCAAAGTCAAACCAATTATAATTCAGACATAGCGTGACCGTATAACGTGTAACTTTTTTTGTATATATCAAAATTCAAATTTTTTTTGTTGGATCAAGGACTTCAATATCTGGTGCACTCATATTTTTCAATTTTTTTTTTGATAATCTACTATTTTTCCACATGTGCAGAACAAAGACCTTGATTTTCGATGAAAAACCTATGTTTAATAAAACTAAAAAACAAATACATAATAAAACCAAAACATATTAAAATTATATTTGTTGGATAGCTTGTTCTAAGGACTACCTAATTCCAATTGGGTTTGTGTAGACTCCTCAATTTTCATCCTCAACCCAAGGTTCGAAGCATACAAATTTAGGTTTTTTTTTTGGTTTCAAGGGGAGAATGAGGAATAAGGGGGTTTGTACGAACCCCTAGGGGTTTGAGTGAACCACCCTTAATATGAATTTCCTTTTGTTATTTTGGGCGGGAAATGTGGGCCCAGTAATTAGTGGGTTCACTCGAACCCTAGTTCGGGCGAACCCTTTTTGGGTTCAGTCAAACTTGTAGGTTCATTCGAACCCCTAAAACCAATTTTTTTACCATGGGTTGTTTTTTCTCAGTTTTCCTTCCTCCAACAAATTGTAAACCACTATTGTGGCTTCACCCTAGTCCTGGACTTGACTAGGCGCAATCCTGTATCACCTAACTATAGTGGGTATCACACATGGTCCCGTCAATCATAAAATGTCCTGAAAAAGACAAAAAAATCATAAAATATCCTAAAAAAAGATAAAAAAATCATAAAATGCCCTGAAAAAAGATAAATTTTTATAAAATGTCCTAAAAAAAGACCTAAAAATCATTAAATGTCCTGAAGAAATACAAAAAATTTAAAATATGGCAGAAAACAAAAACATCCAAATAACACTTGAAAATCCCCAAAACAGAGTCATAACTTGTCAAGTCAATCAGTCCATGTCATTGTCAAACTACATTGTCTCTGTGCATTTGCTATGTAGGAAAGACTCATCTTTGGGCCCCGAGACATTAGGTCAGTCCTTTTAGGTTTTTTCAAATAAAATCATGACTCAATATTTGGTTATCAAGACAAAGTCATTGGTCATCTCGAACTACGAGGTCTCTAAGTGTATGACCTAGGCAAGGCCATCAATCGATGAGCCCTCGAGGCCGCACTAGGTCAGTCCACTAGGGTTCATGACACTGCACTAGCACACATGTCAAATGTCCTCAAAATTATTCTAAAATAGACAACTTCTCAAACAAACTTTGGCAATCATTTCATCATTCCAGTTAATTTTGTCACTTAGTCAACTTTAGTCAAAATCAGGCAAAACCAGTTAAACTGTCAACTCTTGGTTATTCTTTGGATGTGTCATTCTGAAGAACAACCCTTATCATTTATTTATGCCTTAGGATGTGTCCTTACTAGGCATTGTCACCGTCATCTGGTATTTTGAGGGATTCTCTTGGCATTTGAGGATCGATCCTCTTGATGTCGACATCATTCAGGATGTGTCCTTCCTAAATTTGGCATTACTTGACATTCATCACCTTGACACCGTCAAAACCTGACATCTCAACATTAAACACTTGGCATCTTGACATTAAATCACTTGAAATTCAGACACACTTGGCAAACACTATCTTGTCATTTTGTCCTTTGATTTTTCATCATGCTACTAGTTCCTTGAGGATGTCCTGACAAAAGGATTTAGAGGAGCAGTGATGTATCATGCTGATTTTCTTGTCTTGTCTTTTTCAAATAGTCATGTTGTTAGTTCCTCGAGGATGTCTTGGCAATAGGATTTAGAGGAGCAACGACATTTCATGGCTTGTCTTTCTTGTCTTTCTTGTTTGTGGTTGGTTATGACAAAAAGATTGGGGCAATTGTGCTCTTAGTATGAGTTATGATCATCCTTGTCTGTGATTGCTTGTATCATGTGATGGTACGACCTTGCATACCATTGATCTGTCATATCATGGTATTTGTTGGCCATTACAATAATCTGCCCAATTATGATTAAGAGTAACAATTATTAGTTCTTTGGTAATATGTTGAAGGATTTTGTCTCTACATTAACATGCATCTCCTTCTATCTTGTCGTTTCTCCTCTTTCGTCTCCTGATGATATCCTGTGACATACAAAATATAATTACATACATGCTCATATAGACATTGCATTAGTTCATCACATGAATTTACATATATCCATTCACTTACTTACATTACGTATTAAAACATGCATTAAGGCATACATTAATTAAACATCCATTCACATATTTCCATTTACATCACTAACATATATATCAATGCATTCATTTACATTCACATCACATATAAGTGCATTTAAAATTTCCATACATTAAGTAATGCATACACATCATAACATAAGGCATCACATGTCGCATTATCCATATATATAATCATACATTGACACATCTATAATCATAAACATGGCATTCATTAGAATCAAAAAATTATGCATACATATAGATCATCATCATCAAATAACTATCATAACATAATATCCTCATGGCATATAAGCATAAATCCCCATCATAGATGCATACATCACATGAAATACAATGCATCATCATAATCCCCATCATAAATGCATAGATCACATGACATATAAAATGCATCATCAAAATCCTCATCATAAATGCATATATTATCAATATAATCAACACATAATGCATCATCACATAACATAAAGCGTATAGTCTATGCCAAAACTACATCATATATAATCTCAAAAATCATGTCACAGGATAGAGTCATGAGATATCCCAAAATAGAGCTCGTAGGATCGATGGTCAAAATATAAATGTCATAACATAATGTATCAAACATAAAAATAAGATAACAATATCAATGCCCTAGGCTATGCTCTCCTCATCCCCTTAAGGAGAAAACCGAGGTGACTGGTGCTTTATGACAGGAATTGATGGCATAGTGGACATGATTGGTTGTGTCTGTGAGGCTAAAGGATCTGTAACTGGTGGCTGGTTGTGCTCTGATTTGTGCCCTGAAGCAGAGGATCCATGACTATGGCTGGATCTATGGCCTAAGGAATTCCTATGACTATGATGGGACTTGTGACATAATGAATGCCCTGAGGAGGTAGAACCACCCACACTACTTTGATTGTGGCTACTATGTGTCTGACTGCTACTCCTTGACCCACTCCCTGTCCTGCTCTACGATCTTGACAAACTAGGCTCTCGCCACTCAACCAACACTGCTCTCTCATACAACATCTGATACTGGCCCTGACTAGCACTAACCCTAGCCAACTCCCTGGCTATGTCGCCAACTGGTTCGACACATAACTTCACAAACTCTGCACACTCACTCTATGCCTCCTATTGTCATATCTCAGCATGATCCCACTCTACCTGTGTGACCTCTAGCTCTACCTACAAGGATCTAATCTATGTTGTGGCCTTGTCTAGTCGCTGCTGCATATCTACCAATCTCTGATCAATAGTAGCATCGTGTGGAAAAGGTGGTCCTCTGGGTATATCATCCTCTCCATCCATCATGCACTCTCTGAGTTGTCTATCTGCCTCGTCCATGTCATCGTCACCACCAATGTCTAGCTACTCATCATCGTCTCTGACCTCCTCCTCACCCCCAACTGCCTCCTCCCCTCCGCCAACATCCAAGGCCTCCTCCTCCTACCTAGCCTCGACCTCTGGATGTTCCTCCTCCTATCTGACTCCCTCATTCCTCACCTCCTCCTCAGCTACCTTAGGGATCATGTCTAAAGGCACCCTCTCAACATGTTGGTGTACTCTCTTGCCCTACCTCCTGCCATCTCCTCCTCTCCTCCTCCTCCCTCCACCCCCACCATCTCCTTTGTCACCTTCGTCATCACCTCCACCATCTCCTCCACCCCTCACCTCTTCTCCTCTCCCCTCATCTTCTTGACCTCCATCCATCCCCCTCCCCTTGTTGCCATCTCTCCCTCCTCGGCCTCCTCGGTGCACCTACGGTATCACTGATCACTGGTCAATTGGTGCTGGCCCATCTAGATCTATCAATGGATGTGGCTTGTGACCCTGCCACAATGTATCAAACTTTGTTATCGTACCGGGATCCACTGGACCCCCACTACAGGTCCACTACTGTGCCACCAACCCATCAATCTACTACTCTGCTAGGGGTACTGGTGCAGGGGCACCTTGGCTTAACTACTTCATGTTTGTTTGCAATTTTGGCTTATACTGACTCTAGCCAAGTCAGGGTCTTGTTATTTGATTTGGACCTTAGAAGGTCTTGCATTTGTGTGTGAAGAGTTAGTCATTAGGACTAAAATCTTCATTAGGTCATCATTAGTATTAAATTTTGCTTTATTAAACTTAGGACAGCATATGCTAAGCATTTACTATGTGTTAAAGCCACATCCTCATTGTTTGGAGATGCTAAAGGTCAGTTAAGGGGTTGTTAGCTCGGACTCAAGGAGTTAGTGTTCCTAAGATGAAGGATAATGGCGAGGTTGCAAGAATATTGCAAAAGTGCATGGCAACATTGTTAGGTTGCATGCAATTCAATTAGTTTGCATTCCCTTGAAATCAGGGATATGGAGGCGAGCAGTCTCCCCTTGAATGATGGAAAAGACTCCAAGATGGAGGTATTGGCTTGTGGCAAGCAGTTAGAGAGGGATTGTAATCAAATTTTGTGGTGTGGAGTAAAAGATAGTGAACAGATTTCTGCATTTTCTGTGTTTTGCTTGAAATCCCGTGTGTTTCAAAATAGTGGGAATTAAAAGGCTTTGTAAATATAGTTGTATCTCTGTTTTTGTGTTCATATAATAGGTTTGGATCAATTCTCATCATTTATTCAGGTTCTATAGAATAGTTTTATTGATTTGAGTTCCTAGATTAGATTGTAGGTGGTTATTTTCCTGTGTTTTGAGCAGTGGGAATTCAAATGGCTCCCCCATAAACACTAATCACGGGGATTTCCTGCAATTGGTGGAATATGGGAATGGAGCCAGTCCCTTGTATATATTTAACATTAGGAGAACCAAAGACCCAGGCAAGAGTTTGTATTACCAAACCCTAGGCGAGTGTTAGCTGCCCGGTTAGGAGTTTGGAAGAGAAGAGTGGAGAACTTAGGCAGGGGAAAGGTGCCACTGTACGGAGTCCGTATGGTTCCAGGTGGGGTAAGGTAAGGCCTTTACATGAAAAAGGGTTTTGGACTTCAATCAATCCACTAGAAGGAGATTTGAAGAAGAAAGCACATAAACCCTAACAAATAGGCCAATTAGCCCTTTTGTCCTAGATGATAGGAATACACTGTACGACAGTGACAGAGGTCTACAATCTAGTAGAAGATTTAAAGCTCTAAAAAGGGTGCTTGAAAGTGCCTTTTGTTTGGTAGGTTGTTTGTCAAGTGTGAGAGGAAAAGTCAAAAAACTGATTGGTAAGGGCTAGTAGAGTTTAGGCCTCATCTAGGCAAGGTCTTGAGATCGGGTAAAGTGAAGACCAAAGGACCTCCAAAATGGATCAATTTGGATGCAAAAAGCATGGAGACAGTATTTCCAACTCCCCTGCAAGCAGTTCTAGCAAGTTGAAGAAGTTGGCACTTAGACCCTTCTAAGTCCAAGGAAGAGTGAGCAAATTGCAAGAAGGTGTTGAATCCTCTAAGGCTAAAGCACAAGGTGGAACTCTTAGAATAGAGTTGTAGCAAGGTTCAGTTGATGAACTAAGTCAGGACAAAGCCTAAAAGATTGATAGGTTCATGGTGAAGGCAGAGTAATGTCTTCTTGTTGTTAGGTGCAAGCAAACCTTGGAGGTAAAGTACACCATATTGGTATCAAAGCAAGTTGGATTCAAGGCTTGTGATTAATGAGCCAATCCATTGAGTCAGTAGGAGAGAATACACCAGAGGAAGGAACCATGGTGACAAATGCAGAGTTGGCTAAAAAGGTAGAAGAGCAAGAGGAAGATAACCGGTTGCTCAGAGAAGGGATATCTCAAATGGAGAAGCTCTTGGATGAAGTCCATGAGACAACAGATATTGTGAAGGACAAGATAAAGCAGAAGGAAGAGCAGGAAGCCAAGGAAAAAGAAGAAGATTTGGAGGAGGAAGCTCCAAAGCCTGATCCTGTTCTTGCAGAGGAACCATTCTTGAAGGCATTGCAGGCCTTGAGTGGTAAAGCAATGGAGGGTGTGCCACTTTTCAGTGGACATATGGACCCTGATTCAGTTGTAGACTGGATTGAGAGCATTGAGAATCACTTTGAGTGTGATGGCATAACAAAGGCCCAAAAGGTAAAGGTGGCCAAGTCAAGGTTGAGAGGAGCAACTCTCACATGGTGGAAGTTTGTACAATCAGAAAGAGAGAAAGAAGGAAAAGGTCCTATAGTTTCATGGAGAGGAATGGTGACCAAGATAAGGCAGACTTATCTCCCTAAAGATTATGAAGTCCAGTTGCATAGGAGAAGACACAATCTGAGGCAAAAAGACATGGATGTTCAAAAATATACAGAAGAGTTTCAAAAATTGTGCCTTAGATCAAAAGTGGTTGAAGATGAGAGTATCAAGCTAGCAAGGTATCTAAATGGACTAAAGTGGTCTATCCAAGAAGATATGAGTTTGGTGAACTTCAAAATAGTCTGCCAATGCTATCAAATGGCTTTGAAAATAGAAGAGAAAGGCAAAAAGAAACAAGAACAAAACCCTAAAGGTAGAGGTAAAGGGAAAGACAACAGAGGACAAAGAGGAAGTTATAGTGGAAGAAGCTCAGAATCAAGAGCCCAAGGAGAAGTCAGATTTTCTGAACAGCAAGAAGGAAGCTCTAGTAGAGGTGGTAGATGAAGAGGTTTCAGCGCCAGAGGAAGAAGTGGTGGACAAGGAAGAGGCAGCTACTTCACCAACATGAAATGTTATCATTGCAACCAATTGGGACACCCGACCTATAGATGTCCTGAGAAAGGTAACACTTCTCATGGAGGAGATAGGAGAACCAATCTGATTCAAGATGAGACTACTGCAGCAAATAAACAACCTGAAGTACCATTGAACTCAGAGGAAGGTGAAAATCTCATGATGAGGAGGACTTTGATCAAAGAACCAGTCAAAGAAGAGCCAAGCCAAAGAAGGTCCTTGTTTAGGATAAAATGCAAGATGATGGGGAAAGTGTGTAAGGTCATTATAGACTCAGGTTCTACTGACAATATTGTGTCAGAGGAGGTAGTCAACAAACTAAAATTGACAAGGATACCTCATAAAAATCCTTACAAGGTCACATGGCTCAATAAGGGTCAGCATGTCTTGGTGAATGAACAAGCATGGGTGGAGTTCTCAATTGGCAAGTACAAAGATAAAGTTTTGTGTGATGTGTTACCTATGGATGCATGCCACTTGCTCCTAGGTAGACCATGGCAATTTGATTGCCAAGCTATGCATGATGGAGCAAGGAACTCCTATACCTTTAAGAAAGATAAGGTGACCTACAAAATTCAGTCTTTGCTAGAAGATACAGAGGTGCAGACAGTAGGTTCTAAGCTGCTAATGGTGAGTGAAAAAGAGTTCTTAAAAGCTTTGGAAGAAGGAGAAGGAGTTGGCTATGCAGTGATGATAAAGCCAAGAGAGGCAAGCAAAGAGAAGGCAGCTGAAAAACAAGAGTTACCCAAGGAGGTTCAAGAATTGTTGCAGACCTATGAAGGTATAGTAAGGAGTGGTCAACCAACAACCTTACCTCCTAAAAGAGCCATAAGTCATAGGATAGACTTGATACATGGAGCTACCCTTCCAATCAAAGCAGCCTACAAGATGACACCTCAGAAAAATGAGGAAATAGCTAGGCAGATTCAAGAACTACTTGACCAAGGTCTCATTAGGAAAAGCATTAGGCCTTGTGTAGTACCCACTGTCTTAGCACCTAAGAAAGGAGGAGAATGGAGGCTTTGTACTGATTCCAGGGCAATAAACAAGATAACCATCAGGTATAGGTTTCCCATCCCTAGGATTGAAGATCTCATGGATTGTCTAGGTGAAGCTAGGTACTATACCAAGATAGATTTAAAGAGTGGCTATCATCAAATTAGGATACATGAGGGTGATGAGTGGAAAACAACCTTCAAAACCAATGAGGGTCTCTATGAGTGGCTAGTTATGCCATTTGGATTATCTAATGCCCCCTCCACATTCATGAGACTCATGAATGAAATTCTCCAGGACTACATTGGCAAGTTTGTAGTAGTGTATCTTGATGATATACTAATCTATAGCAGAACAAGAGAAGAGCACCTCCAACACATTGAGTTGATTTTCAAGAAGCTGCAGGAGGAGAAGTGAAGATCAATCTGGAAAAGTGTGAGTTCATCAAAACAGAGCTGGTGTACCTTGGATTTGTGCTATCACATGGCAACTTGAAGATGGACAGCAGCAAGGTAGAAGCCATTCTCAATTGGCCTACTCCAAAGACAACAACAGAGGTAAGAAGCTTCCATGGTCTTGCTCAGTATTATAGGAAATTCATAAGGCAGTTTAGTGCAATTTGTGCTCCTATGTTGGATACCATTAAAGGAGGAATGAAAACCAAGTTTGTATGGAATGAGCAAGCTAACAAGAGTTTTGAGTTGCTGAAGGAAAAGATAGCTACCCAACCTATTTTGGTGTTGCCAAGCTTTGAGAAGTTATTCACCATTGAATGTGATGCAAGTAATGTAGCAATTGGAGTTGTTCTCAGTCAAGAGGGAAGACCGGTGGCTTTTCATTCTGAGAAGCTAAGTGAAGCCAAGAAGAAGTACTCTTCTTATGACCTTGAGATGTATGCATTGGTCCAAGCACTAAGGAAATGGAGGCACTACTTGCTTCCCAAGGAATTAATTGTGTACTCAGACAATCAAGCACTCAGTTTTCTGAATTCACAAGAGAAATTGAGTCACAGGCACATGAAATGGGTGGAGTATTTGCAAGCTTACACCTTCAATATCAAGCACAAGAAAGGATCTCTCAACAAAGTGGCTGATGCATTGAGCAGGAGAGTTCTCACCATTCAAGAAATTCAGTTGAAAAACATGGGAATAGATCACTTCAAAGATCTATATGCAGATGATGAAGACTTTGCAGAAATTTATAAGGTATGTCTTGAGTATAAGAATCATTTCTATAGCAAATATGTTGAATATACCTTGCAGAGTGATCTTTTATTTAAAGGGAATCAGCTTTGTGTTCCTAGAGGTTCTATTAGGGAGAACTTAATACAAGAAAAGCATAATGGTTCATTGAGTGGTCATTTTGGGATCACTAAAACTCAAGAGCTTGTCCAAAGGTTTTATTTCTAGCCTAGGATGAACCTAGATATCAGGAAGTATGTGGAGAGTTGTGTAGTGTGTCAAAAAGCAAACGACACTTCTTCAAATGCAGGCTTATATCAGCCACTACCTATCCCTTCTAGGCCATGGGAATGCTTGAGCATGGACTTTGTAGTTGGGTTACCCAAGACAAAGCAAGGTATGGACAGTGTGTATGTTGTTGTAGACAGATTCAGCAAGATGGCTCACTTTATACCCTGCAAAACAACCAATGATGCCAGTCAAATAACCTCTCTTTTCTTTAAGGAGATAGTTAGGATTCATGGCTTACCAATCAGCATTGTATTAGATAGAGATACTAAGTTTATGAGTCACTTTTGGAAGACTCTATGGCAAAGAATGGGCACCAATTTGTCCTTTGGATCTGCCTACCATCCCCAAACTGATGGTCAGACCGAAGTTGTGAATAGGACACTTGGAAACCTTCTAAGATGCTTGACCAAGGAGTATGTTCAATAATGGGATCAGATTATAGGGCAAGCTGAATATGCCTATAATGATACAATAAATAGATCTACAGGGAAGAGTCCCTTTGAAATTGTCTATGGACTGCACCCTAGAGGTGTTTATGAGCTGAGAGAGTTGAAGGATGGAGTCAAGGGAAGTGGATATGCAAATGATTTTGCTTGTGCAATGCAGGAAATTCATGAGATAGTCAGAAAAACCTTGGCAGAGAATACCATGAAACATAAAACCAAAGCAGATGAGCATAGGAAATGGGTTCAGTTTAATGTTGGTGACCTAGTGATGGTGCATTTGAACAAGGCTAGATTGCAGAAGGGAGTTCCTCACAAGCTGCAAATGAAGAGGATAGGTCCTTGCCCTATCTTGGAGAAGTATGGCAACAATGCTTTCAAGGTGCAATTGCCAGATGACAGTGGACTGTCCCCTGTTTTCAATGTTGCAGACCTTGTACATTACAAAGGAACACCAATCAACATGGATCAGACCTTCCATGAAGTCACCCAAGATGTTGAAGAACTCAAACTGCCCCCTGCTACAGTCAAACAAGCTGATCAAATCTTGGATACCAGGGTCTACAAGAAGACTAGGACCAAAGAATATAAAGAACACCTGATCAAGAGGCATGGACAACCTGATTCAAATGTAGTATGGATCAAGGAGGCAGAGTTCAAGAAGTTGGGCATTGACCCTAACCTACTCAATCCAAGGGTGGATTGAAGTTTTCTGTTTTGGGGAGGATGGTGCAGGGGCACCTTGGCTTAACTCCTTCATGTTTGTTTGCAATTTTGGCTTGTACTGACTCTAGCCAAGTCAGGGTCTTGTTATTTGATTTGGACCTTAGAAGGTCTTGCATTTGTGTGTGAAGAGGTAGTCATTAGGACTAAAATCTTCATTAGGTCATCATTAGTATTAAATTTTGCTTTATTAAAGTTAGGACATCATATGTTAAGCATTTACTATGTGTTAAAGCCACATCCTCATTGTTTGGAGATGCTAAAGGTCAGTTAAGGGGTTGTTAGCTCAGAATCAAGGAGTTAGTGTTCCTAAGATGAAGGATAATGGCGAGGTTGCAAGAATATTGCAAAAGTGCATGGCAACATTGTTAGGTTGCATGCAATTCAATTAGTTTGCATTCCCTTGAAATCAGGGATATGGAGGCGAGCAATCTCCCCTTGAATGATGGAAAAAATTGGAAGATGGAGGTATTGGCTCGTGGCAAGTAGTTAGAGAGGGATTGTAATCAAATTTTGTTGTGTGGAGTAAAAGATAGTGAACAGATTTCTGCATTTTCTATGTTTTGCTTGAAATCCCGTGTGTTTCAAAACAGTGGGAATTAAATATAGTTATATCTCTATTTTTGTGTTCATAGAATAGGTTTGGATCAATTCTCATCATTTATTCAGGTTCTATAGAATAGTTTTATTGATTTGAGTTCCTAGATTAGATTGTAGGTGGTTATTTTCCTGTGTTTTGAGCAGTGGGAATTCAAATGGCTCCCCCATAAACACTGATCACGGGGATTTCCTACAATTGGTGGAATATGGGAATGGAGCCAGTCCCTTGTATATATTTAACATTAGGAGAACCAAAGACCCAGGCAAGAGTTTGTATTACCAAACCCTAGGCGAGTGTTAGCTGCCTGGTTAGGAGTTTGGAAGAGAAGAGTGGAGAACTTAGGCATGGGAAAGGTGCCACTGTACGGAGTCCATACGGTTCTAGGTGGGGTAAGGTAAGGCCTTTACATGAAAAATGGTTTGGGACTTCAATCAATCCACTAGAAGGAGATTTGAAGAAGAAAGCACATAAACCCTAACAAATAGGCCAATTAGCCCTTTTGTCCTAGATGATAGGAATGCACTGTACGACAGTGATAGAGGTCTGCAATCTAGTAGAAGATTTAAATCTCTAAAAAGGGTGCTTGAAATTGCCTTTTTTTTGGTAGGTTGTTTGTCAAGTGTGAGAGGAAAAGTCAAAAAACTGACTGGTAAGGGCTAGTAGAGTTTAGGCCTCATCTAGGCAAGGTCTTGAGATCGGGTAAAGTGAAGACCAAAGGACCTCCAAAATGGATCAATTTGGATGCAAAAAGCATGGAGATAGTATTTTCAACTCCCCTGCAAGCAGTTCTAGCAAGTTGAAGAAGTTGGCACTTAGACCCTTCTAAGTCCAAGGAAGAGTGAGCAAATTGCAAGAAGGTGTTGAATCCTCTAAGGTTAAAG
Organism: Sequoia sempervirens; assembly: GCA_007258455.2. Lineage (NCBI taxonomy): Eukaryota > Viridiplantae > Streptophyta > Pinopsida > Cupressales > Cupressaceae > Sequoia > Sequoia sempervirens. The sequence goes on along the minus strand of VDFB02000003.1, from coordinate 418,598,509 downwards.
CACAAGGTGGAACTCTTAGAATAGAGTTGTAGCAAGGTTCAGTTGATGAACTAAGTCAGGACAAAGCCTAAAAGATTGATAGGTTCATGGTGAAGGCAGAGTAATGTCTTCTTGTTGTTAGGTGCAAGCAAACCTTGGAGGTAAAGTACACCAGGTACTGCTATAGATGGTCCCCATATGGTCTCACAATGATCTAGAATACTCTGGTGACCCCACCGACACATCCTGTTGCTCATCAAACTATTATAACACCTGTTGGGGTAGGTACATCTCAAAATAAGCTGAGACTTAACAGTGTGACTAATAAGATACTAGAGTTATGTCTGCAAAATGCTAAATGATCCCCCTCTCCTACCCACTGTGCATAGTCCCTGTAAGGCCTCCAGACAAATGCCATCAAAGTATCAATCCGATTCCGCTAGTATCCTATCTCTCAAACTCTGGTATGCTATAGGGTACCCACATACAGATAAACATATGGCATCCCATCAACCAGCTATGGTCTCTAAATAGGAGGATGAAAGATGGGGATATGCTCCCAAGCCTAGATCATAAGTAGTGTCATCTAGTAGCTGATATTGTATGCACCTTTGTATGATACTTCATGCAACTGATGATAAAGCATACCAAATAAACAAGACCCCCATGCAAATATAGTCTTGTTCCACCTCATCCTCATGAGCACATCTCCCCGTCTGATAGGGAACCCGTGTCTGCAGTGGTTTGGTATAAGTACACTGGTAATCAACGTGCATAACATCACATCCCATCAAGGATAGTGCTCTTCCATAAACTCCCACCAAATCTCGTATCCCTCGATGCCTAGGCATACACCATCATCAGCTACATAATACTCTATAATGGTCTACTATCCTCGGTGTGGATCATAAACAACACACTCTCCTTGGATTGAAAGGTGTAGAATCATGTACACATCCTCGAGCATCATAGTGGCCTCTCTCATCGGTAAGTGGAATGAACATGTCTCTAAGTGCCATCTCTCGACCAATGCTATCAATAGTCCCCTATTTGCCCAGATAATGGGCATATAGGTCACATAGTATAGTCCTAGCCACATCAACTATCTCTGCTCCCTGTCTCACAGCTGATCTTTGAATCCGTATGTGGATGGCCTAAACTCCCACATGTAAATCGGTCGTAATTGTTTATGTACATGCAAAAATAAGAGTTAGCACATCATTGAACATAATTTTTACCATCTATCTAGTCAAGAATAAGTAGAAACTGAGCCTTCACAAAAGTCAACCTTGGTCAAAGTCAAATGTGTCATGTTAAAAGCAATTGCGTCACAATAAGTCAATTGTGTTGCATTGGCCCACAAATGCGTCTCTTTAAAACCAAACCTACCCGACCCGTTGCATTTGCATCGTGGTGCATCAAATGTGACTTACACAAATGTGAATGCATCTTTTGTGAATGCATATGCGTCGCAACACATTCATTGACCTAACTTCAAACCCTAAAAAGTGCATGCAAAACGATAAAATCACTAAGTGGGTAAGGGGTACTTATCGGTAGCTCTATGCCCTCTAGCCATTTGAAAGTCTGAACAATGTACCTGCGGTGTTCGGTCGCTGGAATCACTATCTTCGTGTGAAGTCTCCTCTCTCTGAGCTCTTAAATTTCAAATAGTAAAAGTGAAAATGAATTGAATTTTTACCCATTTTGAATCTATTTATAGGGTAAAAGGGGGATTTTCTTGAACATTTTATTACTGGAGGCTTTTTTTCAACCAACTTTGACCAACCCGTTGACTACCCTAAACATGTTGAAATCCATAGCCAATTGCACTGCTGATTTTCTAGACATCAAATTAACTTATCAAGACACTTTCCAAATTTTTCTGTCACCAGGCCAAAATTTGAAAAATTTCTCGAGGGGGCATAGATACTGTGTACCTTCATTGGGGCATGTTTTTGACTGAATTTTCTTTGTCACAATGTGTTAGGCTGCATTATGACAAAGAGGGAAAATGTAGACACATAAAATTGACCTAGGCCTGCAAGTTCTATTTTCTCCATATTTCTTCCTAGCATAATTAAAATATTTAATTATGTCCTATGGTCCACATTCAACTATTAATTAAATAATTCGTAATTATTTAATTAATTCATGTCTTTTATTCCTCTTGATTATTTAAATAAATAAATTTTATTTATTTATTTAAATACGTCGCTAATTCTCTAATGTCTCTCTATGATTAAATAAATTCTTAAATTTATTTAATTATCTTTGTCCATTATTTCCTCTTGATTATTTAAATAAATAAATTTTATTTATTTATTTAAATACATCATTAACTTCTAAATGTCTTCTCATAATTAAATAAGTTTTTTAATTTATTTAATTATTGTGCACCTTGACATTCTCCTAATTTTAAATAAAATTATTTAAAATTGTCTTTCTAATTTTCTCTCTCTTAGTAAATAATTTGAAATTAATTATTTATTGTCACATGGCCCCACCTTTTTGAATTAAATTAATTTAAAATGACAACTTTCCTTCATAAATCAAATAATTTCTAATATTATTTGATTTTCCAACTCTTTCTTTTTCCGTGCCATTCTTATCTCCTTGTCACATGCAATCTTGTCCCTTGATTTGATTTTCTAAAATCAAATCTTAACCATTCATTTCAAATTTCACCCTAATGTTGCCCTAACCATAATTGTGGGTTGTCACATTCAATTTTAACCATTGATTTTAGGGAATTTGTCAATCTTCAATGTTGGCCATTCATCTAAAATTGACTTTTCTATAAAATGGCAATTTTGGTCTCATTTGGACAATTACATCTCTTGGCATCTTGACATCTTGGCATTTTATTGACTTCATAGGCTATTTCATGCATATTTTAGGCTTGCTTCATAGTTGCTTAGTTGCATTGTGTAACATTTTGATAGAATCCTTCAACATTTGCTTAGGACATTGAGATTATCATAGGTTGCTCATCACAAATATGAGGGCAATTGTCTACTTGCAACAAATAGAGTAGGTGCAATGGAGGTTAATCATGGAGATTGAAGGCATTTGGTGAGATATTTCCTTGTTTTCATGTGTTTTTAACTCCCGTGTTCTTCATTTTTGTGCTTTGGGTTATCTTGTTTAAGCTCTAATCTGCTAACCTAGGTTTTTCCCTAAGCTACAGTTTTACTTTTTGAGGGAGCTACCCGGAAGAAGAGACATGATTTGGGATAGAAGTAGATGAATGGGTCATCAAATTTTTTATTATATGCACAATATTGTTGATTACAAGGCTTAGGACAATGCATTGGTTGCATTCTTTGTAGTATTTCAAAATAATATGCATGATAGAGAGAGGATTCCACGAAATCTTGTAGAAAATTATGCAAATGAACTAACTTTCCTTATATCTACATATGAGTGTATAATAGAGGCAGTTGAACCTAGGACAATATGGATTGAGCCTCTTGGTTATGAAGTTTCAATGAAAGATGTTGAAGGATATGTATAATTATTACTGTAGAGTCCTAAGGACCCCTCCTTGCCAAGACATGGGACATATGAGGAGAAATAATCAAAGGTGCACTTGGAGACTTGAACACTTGTAAGAAAAAAAAAGAGTAACTAAAAAAGTAAATGAATACTTTGGATTGCATGGTATTTCAAAGGAAGAAGTAGATAGGTTAAGGGAAATTGCTGCAGAAAGGGATGCCAAAATAGCTGGTACAGCTGGTGATTCCTTCGGACCATGAAGATCAGGAAGAACATCTTCCACCCCTACCTTTGCATTGCCAAAATCCTTTGGTGATGTAGCAATTAATGGAAAGAAGGTGGAGCCCAATGCTCTAGTATCAAAAGAGGTAATTGCACCCTCCGAACCCAACACCTAGATTACTAGAAAGGAAGAATGTGCCTCCGGTAGCACCCCTTGCTACCTCTAGAAGGAGGAAGAAACAAAAAGCATTTAGAGAGAGAGAGAAGAATTCAAGTACTATTGTAGAAGAAGAAATTGAACTTGGATTTGAGGAAGAAGAACAACTAAAAAGGAAAAGAAGAAGCAATGTCTCCACAAGTGGAGAAGGTGCCTCACAAGAGGCCAACATTGAAGCAAAGAATCCCAAGGTTAATATCATGGACACCTCTAAAGAAGAGGAGATAGAAAAGGAGAAAGAAGCTTTCATTATTCACATCCATAAAAATCATGAGAAGAAAAAGGAGAAGAATTTAGTGGAAGGCACTTCAAAGCCTAAAAAGAAGTCAAAAAATCCTCTTGTAAGAGCTCGTTCACCAGTGAAGTTAGATGCTTTGGTTAATAACATGTTAGAGCATGATGGTCTATTAGGGGCAACTACTAAATTGTATGATGAAGTAGATGAGGAAGATAAGAAAACAATAATAAAAGCCATCATTCAATGCATGATTATTTTAGATGCAAATATGGATAACATAAAGAACAAGGTGCCTAGTGTTGTGTGGAAAGCCTTGGTGAAAAGAAGGCATGAAGTTATTAAAGTCGAGAACAAGATTAAAAATAATGCCTTGAATGAAATTGAATCCTCCTTATTTGAGGATGACAAGGCTACCTTGCTTGAGGTATAGACTAAATAATTTAGAGTGAAACAAAGAGTTATAATAATTATGGCTAGAGAAAAAGGATAGTGCAAAAAAGTTGAAGCAAGAAATAGTGAATACAGTGAGAGACATAGTACAAAATTCAGGATGATTGTTGCTTCATCATATGATACAGCTCAAGAAAAGGAGCTTCATAAGGATCAAGTTATTGATGTAGAGGAAAATATTACTCCTAAAACAAATTTTCCTATATTCAAAATGGTTGTAGAAGAAATGGAAGAAGCAGATAATAATACTACAGAAGAAGATTGACTGTTTACAGAGAATGTGGTGTCCTCACTGCCACTGGTAGATGAAAAAATGCTTCCCTAGATACATTTTCTCTTTCAGAAGACATGAAAACTACCATCGATGCTAACAATGAAAAATAAAATATGAAACAAGAGTAGGATAAGGAAAAAGAAAAGAATGTTGATGATGATGTTGATAAACAGTTCATAAGGAGATATGAAATTAAAATGAGAACAATCAAAATGGAGAAGAAGGAAAAGGAGAAAATGAAGGAGATGCTAATAGAGAAGATGAAGAGGACAAGGAGGATAAAGACAAAGATACCTCTAGTAAAGAAGACAAAGAATAGGAAGAAGAGAAAGAGAAGAACAAAGAAGAGGTTGAGGTTGGAAAGAATGAAGAAGAGTCTAAAAAGATTATGGAGCTAGCAAATCCATCCAAAGAATCCTCTATTAATGCACTTAAGGGTCTTTTGACAAGACAAATGAGGTTCCAACTGACCACCCCTCCCAACTGATTTAGCTCTTGTCACATCAAGGCTATGTAGATCTGAATAACATATCACCTATTCAAAGATTGGAGCTTGGAGATGCTTTTCATGCCTCTAGAAGAAAGGAGATCATTAAGACACATCAGAAGGGGATTGAGCTAATTAATGATGCAATCAAGTCTCCACAAGATGCTATCCCTGGTGCCACAATTAATAATCCATTGACACCTGCTGAAAATTTAAAGTTTTTAGTTGATTCTCTCAAAGAGTATGCCTCTGACCTAAAGGAGTAGGCAGAAAAGGAAGTTGAATCAAGATTTGCAAAAAAGAGGTTATGTGAGTTGCAAGACAAATATGCATCTGCACATGGAAAAGTAGAGGAATGTTTGAAGGAAGTGAAGGAGTGTGAAGATGAGGATAAAACCTTGTTTCTGTATTACATGAGGTGGCTAGATGCCACTCAAGGAATTAAGGACTTAATGGAATCCATAGAGTCACAAATATCTAATGCCTTTGGTACTTTTGACCTTGCACAAGATAGAGATTACATATCTTGGACTATCATCATAGATCTACAAAGAAAAAATTTCACTCTTCAAAGGTAGAAAAAAGATATAATAATAAGATTTGGACAACTTGGGGACTTGGTGAAGACCGAGTACATACCGGTATCCAGTGCCCTTGTTGATGTGGAAAGGCTTGAGAAGATAAATCTGGATCCAAGTACTCAAGAAGAAGGAGAGGAGAGCTTAGTAGAATTGGAATCAATGTACAAGTCACATGCTACTACTAAGAAGACTTGGAATGAAGGAAAATTTGCATGGCAAGCAATCCTTAAGGATCTTGAAGGTGCCTCCTCCTTTGGGTGAACATATTTCACCTTGTATATGTTGCAGGTATGAGCAAGTTTTGTGGTGTTGTCATTAATGTTGTCATTGATGTCAATATAGTTCAATATGTTGTAGATTGTACATGCATGGCTGAGATGGTGTTGAGATGTTGTGAGTACATGGAGCTATCTTTATAGTGTTGCAGATGTGTTGGTTTGATAAGTTCCCAAGTGCTTTTGAGAAAATTAAATAAAGAAGAGAAAAAAAAATGTTGAAAGTGTTCAGAATGTGCTTCGGTATGTGCTCTACATTTCTCATGTGTTGATCCTATGCTTGTGTGGACCTGAAGGTTTGAGAATGGTGATTTATTGGTGATATCTTCTGAGTTTTTAGCTTTTGGTGTGATAGTATGTGAAAGTTAAGTTCATCGGTATGTGAACTGTTCTAGCAGAGTTGGTATTCTATGGTCTGGGAGAAATATTGTTGCTCTGCAATTTTTCTCTGTTTCATTTCAGATCTTGCAGATCTGGAATATGTCTTGTGAAGGTATTTTCTATGCTCTGGAAAAGAGGTTTGAAGATTGGTGATTTGGAATTCATGTTTCAGTAATTTAGTGTGAAGTTTATACAGTCCAGATGGACTGGTGAAAGATGTTCAGTGGTTGAAGTCTGTTATTTTTGTTGTGGATGTATCTGGAATATTTTGAGATGTATTCTCATGCTTAAGGAAGCATGTTGTGGCATCCATGTGTCATCTTCTGGTTGGGAAGTGTGTACATCAATGATTATTTTTGTTTTAATTAGGTTTGTATGACCTGGTGTTTACACTTCATTCAAAGAATAAAGTTAATTTGAGGAAGCCTATGATTGATCTGAGACATCATTTTTCAGTCTTGGTTAAATGTTATCGGTCCACTCTTATTCCTTTCCACTGTGGGAATTTTGAGTTGTTGACCTATTTTGAATTTATGAAATGAGGTATTTTTGGCCAACCTTAAAGAAAGTTTCTAAGGTTGAGGATGGTATAAAAGCAAGTCAAAGTGTGAAAAGTTTTATGACAATGTGATGCAAAGTGATGAAAGTGAGCCACAAATCATAAGAGCGGAAGTGTGTGTGTGTGAGTTGTAATAACAGTTTTTCAGTGTGTTGAAGGTAGTGAGCTGAAGGTTTCTGTAATTCTATGGATGTGCATTAATTGTTGGGGTGGATCTTTTGTTCTCTTTTGTATCTATAGGTTTTGAGCCTCTTTGTTGGATAGCGAGTCCTTTTTGTAGGCAGTGAGCCTTTGTATTTGGATAGTGAGTCCTCTTCTGGGCAGTGAGCCTTTGTTTTATAATCTTTTATATTGTGAGTTAACCCTCATCGTGGTTTTTCCTTCATTGGGTTTTCCACAGAAAAATCTGGTGTTCATTGTGTTGATTTGCTTTCTGTGTTTCATGCTCTTACTTAATAACATAACAGTGTGCTTGTGGAATTAATAAGTGTTAAATTTTTAATTTTAAATTGTGTGACAATTGATTCACCCCCCTCTTAGTTGTCCTATGCTTGTTTAACAATTGGTATTAGACCTTTGGTTCCTTGTTGTTAAGCTTAACTACTTAATGAAGATTCGATGGTGCATAAGTTGGCAATCCCTATGTTCGATGGAACTGACTACAATGACTGGAAGGGACATATGAAAGGATATATTATCTCCTTTGGTTTTAAGACCTAGAAGGCTATTGAGACAAAGTATACACCCTCGTCCGATGGTTTTACTACTGTAGATGAGATCTTTGCTTATGAAGAAAATGAGTAGGCGAAGTATGCTATTTGCAGTGGTTTATCTAAAAATGAGCGAGTGAAGGTTTCTTCTTTGGAAACTGCATATGAAGTCTATAAGAAGTTGGGGGATATGTATGAAGGAAATGAAAGAGTGAAATTGATAGAGAAGCTGGCGGTGAATCACAGATTTGTGAATCTAAAGATGGAAGAAGGCGAAGAGTTTACAAGTTTCTTTCAGAGAGTTAAACTAACTGCAAATTAAGTTAGAAATCAAGGAAACTATCAAATGAAGATATAATTGAGAAGATCTTGATAACCTTACTAGAGTGCTATAGTGATAAGATCTTAGTCATTGAAAAAGTATATAATCCTAAGACTTACACTTTGGAATAGTTGTTCAACACCTTGCAAGCATTTGAGTTGAGAAAGTTCTAAAAATAAGACAAGATAGAAGAAAAGACATAAACGAAATTTAAGGCATTGAAGATTGAAGAGGAACTGGATAGTGATGGTGTTGATGACTTGGAAGAAAACTTCACCAGGAAGCTAAAGAAAGGAATAGAAAAGTATAAAGGTATGTTTCCCTTTAAATGTTTTAGTTGTGGTAATATTGGTCATTATGCTTCGAGATGTCTGAATAGAGTTGTGCATAAGAAGAACAATGATTATAAGGATAAGGATAACAAGGATAAGAAATATAAGAAGCTGTACTATGTTAAAGAAGAAGCAGGAATTTTTGATGATGAATGTTAAAATGAGGTTGATGATAGTGAATGCTTATTCTTAGCTTTGGAAAGTAAATCTGTATCCACTAACCTTGAAAAATGTGTAAGAAAGAAGGCTCCAGAGAGTAAGAGAAATAGGATGGAAGGTACTTTGGTTACCACTTTTCATTCAAGATAGGATGAAGACTACTAGGTAATTGAAAGTGGATGTTCTAATCACATGAACAAAGATAAGAGTAAGTTCACTAAACTTGAAAAATATGATTGTGGTTTAGTTATGTTTGGTGACGATTCAAAAGCAAAGATTTGTAGGAAAGGTTCAATTAGTTGTGATGGAGTTCATAGTACTGATGATGTATATTATGTGAAGGGTTTGAGGCATAACCTTCTGAGTGTTGGTTAGATGTGTAGCAATGGTTTTAAACTTGTGTTTCAGAATAATACCTATGAAATCAGAAAAGGATCCGGGAATGGATATATGATTGCTATTGGAAGAAGAACTCATGGAAACACCTATTAGTTGAAAGGAGTTGATGGTCATTTCCTTGTATCTCAAATTAGTGAAAATTGGTTATGGCACCAAAGAATGGGACATGTGAATTTTGATAACTTGGTCAAGATCAGTACAAAAAGAGATTGTTCAAGGACTACCTAGAATCATAGGACTTGGTAATGCTATTTGCAGAAGTTGTCAATTGGGGAAATAAACAAGATGCAACTTTAAGGGAAAATAGCATTCTACTACCGAAATGCTGGAGTTAATTCATACTGATCTCTTTGGTCCAACTAGAACTAAAATCCTGAATGGTCACAGATATTTCATGTTTCTTATTGATGATTATTCTTGAATGACATGGGTTTCTTTTCTTAGAGAAAAGACTCAGACTGTGGATAGGTTTAAGGTATTCAAAGCAAGAGTGGAAAATGAAGTAAACTTGAAAATAAAGTGTTTGACATCTGATAGAGGTGGAGAATTCACCTCTAGTGAATTTAATGCATTATGTGAACAACATGGCATAAGAAGATAGTTTTCTGCTCCAAAAACCCCTTAGTAGAATGGGGTAGTTGAAAGGAAAAATCAGACAGTACATGAAGCTACTAGAACCATGATGAAAGAATCAAATGTACCAGATGTGTACTAGAGAAGCGATACATACTATTGTTTATGTTCTTAATAGAGTTTAGATCAGACACAACAACACTAAGACTTCTTTTGAGTTATGGACTAGTAAGACTCCTATAGTAAAGTATTTCAAGCTATTTGGAAGCAGATGTTATATTAAAAGAGATGACAAAAATCTTGGAAATTTTGATGCTAGATGTGATGAAGGAATTTTTCTTGGATAATCTACTACCAACAAGGCATACTGATGTTTTAACAAAAGACTAAGAAAGATTGTTGAAAGTGCTAATGTGAAAGTGGATGAAGACATACATAGACCTATTGAGATTAGTGAAGTTGAACCTGATGATCCCATCTATGGGCATGTACTTGAGGAGAAAAAGGATAACAAAGAAGAAGAGAAAGAAGAACAAGTGGAAGAAGAAGAAGGAGAAGAAGAAAATGAACCAGAACCTGCTGTCAGAACTCCTAAGTATGTTCAGAAGAATCATTCGGAGGACCAAATAATTGGAGGTAAAAGTGAAGGTGTGAAGATAAGAAGAAGAGTTGTAGCTAAGGTAAATTTGTGTCTATTATCTAAAATTGGACCCAAATTTGTGAGTGAAGCATGTGAAGATGAGAGTTGGATGAGAGCTATGAAAGAAGAATTGCAACAGATGGAAAAGAATCAGACATGGGAACTGGTCCCTAGGCCTATGAATAAAAATGTGATTGGTTTGAAATGGGTGTTCTGGAATAAGCTAAATGAAAGTGGAGAAGTTGTAAGGAATAAGGAAAGACTAGTATGCAAGGTATATTTACAAGTTGAAGGTATAGATTTTGAAGAAACATTTTCCCTTGTGGCTAGAATGGAAGCTATAAGGATGTTTTTGGCTTTTTCTGCTCACAAAGACTTCAAAGTGTACTAGATGGATGTTAAGTCAACATTTTTGAATGGTGGGTTGGAGGAAGAAGTGTACATGGAGCAACCTGAAGGGTTTCAGTTGTCTTACAAACCGAACATGGTTTGTAAATTGAGGAAGGCATTGTATGGACTAAAGCAAGCTCTCAGAGCTTGGTATGCAAGAATGGATAGATATTTGACAAAGCAAGGATTCAACAAAGGTTTTACTGACAACAATATTTACTTCAAAGTGCAAGGTAACAAAACATTGATAGTAGTTGTTTATGTTGATGATATCATTTTTGGTGGAAATGAAGGTATGTGTAAAAAGTTTGCTGAAGAGATGCAAAAATAATTTGAGATGTCTATGATCGGTGAATTTCTTTCTTTCTTGGTTTACAAGTGAATCAAACTGATAAAGGGATATTCATTTCACAATTAAGTATGTAAAGGAGGTATTGAAGAAGTTTGGGATGGATGATTCCAAACTGGTTTCTACTCCTATGGTAATCAGATGTAAACTAAGAAAAGATGATGAATCTGCTAAGGCTAATTAGAGAAAATCTAGATCTATGATTGGTGGATTGTTGTACCTTACTACTACTAAACCATACACTATGCATGTAGTGTGTTTAGTTGTCATATTCCAAGCAGATCCTAAAGAGGCACATGTTGTAGCTGTAAAGAAGATATTTAGATATCTGAAAGGTACACTAGATTATGGACTATGGTATCCTAAGAGTAATGATTTCACCCTAAGTGTTTATACAGATGCTGATTGGGTCAAATGTGTAGATGTACAAAAGAGTACCATTCATGGTGCTTTCTTTCTTGGTGGAAGATTAGTTTCATGGTTGAACAAAAAGAAAGACTCGATTTTGTTATCCTTAGTAGAAGTAGAATATATTGTTGCAACATCCTACTACACACATGTTTTATGGATGAAGCAGACACTGAAAGACATTGGTGTGGTATGTGATGAACCTATTTCTATTTCCTATGACAACATAAGTGCAATAAAAATTTCAAAGAACCCAGTTATGAATTCAAGAACAAAACACATATCTATCAAGTATCATTTTATGAGAGAAAAAGTGCTAGAGAATGAGGTTAGATTGGAGTATGTGACAACAAAGAAACAAATTGCATACACATTTACTAAGGCTCTTCCGAAGGAAACTTTTGAGCATCTTAGGAAGATATTGGGGGTCATTGGCCCTCCAAACTAGGTGCACATGAAGGTGCATCAGTCTAGTGAATTCACATATTCTTCATTTATCTGGACTGATAAGTAGGTCTACTCCATAGGGGGAGTAGAAATGGTTTTCATTGTTGCAGTATGAGTGTGCTCCTAAGGGGGAGTAATTAGAGTTGTTGATCTTTTCCATTGATTTCAAAGGGGGAGAGAAAAGTCATGTGAAAAATAGTTCTCTCGGTATTGTGAAGAATGATGTTGTCTTTGATGGTTTTTCATATCATGTGTTGCCATCAATGACAAAGGGGGGGATTCTTGCAGGTATGAGAAAGTTTGGTGGTGTTGTCATTAATGTTGTCATTGATGTCAACATAGTCCAATATGTTGCAGATTGTACATGCATAGCTAAGATGCTACTGAGATGTTGTGAGTACATGTAGCTATCTTTACAGTGTTGCAAATATGTTGGTTTGATAAGTTTCCAAGTGCTTTTGAGAAAATTAAATAAAGAAGAGAAAATAGAATGTTGAAAGTGTTCAAAATGTGCTCTAGTATGTGCTTTTCATTTCTCCTATGTTGATCCTATGTTTGTGTAGACCTGAAGGTTTGATAATGGTGATTTATTGGTGATATCTCTTGAGGTTTTAGCTTCTGGTGTGATGGTATGTTAAAGTTAAGTTCATTAGTATGTGAACTGTTCTGGTAGAGTTGGTATTTTGTGGACTGGGAGAAATATTGTTGCTCTACATTTTTTCTCTGTTTTGTTTTAGCTCTTGCAGATTTGGAATATGTTTTGTGAAGGTCTTTTCTGTGCTCTGGCAAAGAGGTTTGAAGATTGGTGATCTGGAAGTCATGTTTCAGTAATTCAGTGTGAAATTTATATAGTCTGAATGGCTGGTGAAAGATGTTCAGTGGTTGAAGTCTATTTTTTTTGCAGTGGATGTATCTAGAAGATTCTGAGATATATTCTCATGCTTAAGGAAGCATGTTGTGGCATTCATGTGTCATCTTCTAGTTGGGAAGTGTGTACAACAATAATTATTTTTGTTTTTATTAGGTTTGGCTGACCTGGTGTTTACACTTCATTCAAAGAATAGAGTTAAGTTGAGCAAGCATGTGATTAATTTGAGACATCATTTTTTGGTCTTGGTTAAATGTTATTGGTCCACTCTTATTCCTTTCCACTATGGGAATTTTGAGTTGCAGACCTATTTTGAATTTATGAAATGAGGTATTTGTGGCCAACCTTGGAGAAAGTTTCTAAGGTTGAGGATGGTATAAAAGCAAGTCAAAGTGTGAAAATTTGTATGATAGTGTGATGCAAAATGACGAAAGTGAGCCACAAATCATAAGAGTAGAAGTGTGTGTGTGAGTTGTAATAGCAGTTTTTTAGTGTGTTGAAGGTAGTGAGTTGAAGGTTTCTGCAATCTTATGGATGTGCATTAATTGCTGTCACAACAACACAACATGCAATTATTGCCAACTTTTGCAATGTATTTTAGTGTATTTTGAGTACATGAGTTGAACAATTTGGCTGGCATTAAACTCGATGCAAATAGGAATGGTTAGTTTGGTGTCAAATTTTGTGTCGACTTTTCCATCGGATTTAGTGCTAGAATTAGTGTCAGTTTTATTGCCAAAAAATCATGGCACCTTCGTTAGCACCTAAAATAGTGTCGGGAAGTAACGATGGAAATGGCACCGAAATTGGCACCCAATTTGGCTTTCGGTTTTGCTTCCATGTCTACTCCCATTTTCACTTCTAGTTTTTCTTCCAATTTTACGTCCAATTTTGCTTCTAGTTTTGCCTCCAAGTTTGCTTCCAAGTTTTCTTCCAATTTTGCTTCTAGTTTTGCTTCCAATTTTGCTTTTGGCTTTCCTTCTACTTTTGCTTCCGGTTTTGCTTCTAGTTTTGCTTCCATGTTTGCTTCCAGTTTTGCTTCTAGTTTTGCTTCCGGTTTTGCTTTTAGTTTTGCTTCCAAGTTTGCTTCCGGTTTTTCTTCCAGTTTTGCTTCTGGTTTTGCTTCCAATTTTGTTTCTAGTTTTTCTTCTTCAAAGTTTGTTTCCGTTTTGCTTCCAAGTTTGCTTCCAGCTTTTGCTTCCAGCTTTGCTCCTTTTGCTTCCAATTTTGTTCCAATTTTGCTTCCAGATTTTCTTTCCAGTTTTGCTTCTAGGTTTGCTTCTTGTTTTGCTTCCAAATTTTCTTCCAAGATTGCTTCTAGTTTGGCTTCCATTTTTGCTTCCTTTTTTGCTTCTAAAACTGCTTCTTGTTTTGCTTCCATTTATTAATTTAATATGTTTTATTTCAATTTAATTAGTTAAATATATCGCACCTCTTAAATAACTCATATGATTATAGAGTAAGTAATTTAATTATTTAACTCATATGATTAAATAACAATATAATTATTGTAACATGATCATCATATATAATTAAAACAAGTGAGTCAAATATCTATAATTTAATTGAATTTGACAACATCCATCCTGAGCAGTAAATTAAAATAATCATACTTAATAAATATCCATCCAAAAATCATCGACCACTTTTAATATATATAAATTGATAAGTCAATATTGATAAGATCATCATCATATATAACTAAAACAAGTGAAAGTCAAATATGCTAGTACATCAAAAACATGTCAAAATGATACATGTCCAATAGTTGACATAAGTGAAAATGATACATGTACAAATGATATAAATAAAATTGATAAATTATGTAACTCAAATTGATACAAGTAAAGATGATACATGTCCAAATGATATAGTAAAAATGATACATGTCAATATGATACAACTCAACAATATAGTACAGTAGGCCATGAAAATGATACATATAATAGTAATCATGAAAAGAGTCATCATAACGATATATCAAAAATGATCCATGATGTAGTTTATATGACCATGAATGTCATGGGTTACTATCACCAATTGTCTCATCATCATCATCGCCATCCTGATCATCATCATCATCATCATCATCATCATCATCATCATCATCATCATCATCATCATCATCATCATCATCATCATCATCATCAACGTCGTCGTCGTCGTCATCATCATTGTCATCGGCCTCTGTGTCTTCCATATATGTGTCATCATCATCCTTTTCCATGTGATGTGTACCGACAAAACCAATATTTTGTGGATCTATATCATGTTGAGGATCATCTTGATCTTCTGGAAGACCTGTGTTCTAAAAAAAAAAAATTTAAAATGAAAAGTTATTATTTATTTCATGGAATAATTTATTTTTCTGTTATATATCTAATATTACAACATATGAGACGAAACTATAATCATATTAAATCATATCAAAGTGTACATACCATAATAAAATTTCAAAAAAGTTACAATTAATATTAGTGAGTCAGGACAAACTTTAGCTTTCAAAGACAAAGCCAATTAGGCTGGAAGACTTGTGGATCATGCCAACATTTGGTGGAAGAGGAAGAAAGATGATTGGAACTCTAGAGGCCCACCATAATGGATTTTAGTATTCAACCATGAGAGCAGAAGAGAGAGCTGATATCATGTATCAAAACATTAAGCATGCATTCTTCCAGCGAGCGGAGAAGGAGATGATTACTTTGCTTCATTTTCATTTGCATAACCATATCACAGTGTGGGAACCAAGAAGACCAAGGATGTTCGGTTTTATGTGGAGGTAATAGATGTGGTCCAAACTTTAGGAGGGGAAAGAAGGTCAATGTATGATCCTGATGAAATTGAGGAAGAACAACAAGAGAGGGATAGGAAAAATAAAATCAATACAAAGTTTCAAGGATTTTTCAAGCGAGTAGGAGAGCTATGGGAGTAGCCTCATCTAAAATATTTTGAACTAGAGTTTGATATAGCATTTAGAGAGCTTAGTTTTCATGGAGTTTCTTTCAAAGCCTCTGCTTTTATTGTTCCTACAGTAAACTGTTTGGTAGAGTTGGTGGAATTACCTTTCTTAGTAATCACTATTAGTGAAATTGAGATTGTTAACCTTAAGAGAGTAGGACTTGGGAAAAAGGAATTTGATATGGCTATAGTTTTCAAAGAATTCAAGTGGGATGTACTCCGCATTAATGCCATTCCTCAATCTTCACTTGATGGCATCAAGGAATGGCTGAAATCCATGGATATAAAGTATTATGAAAGCATAATGAAATTGAACTAGAGACCAATTTTGAAGAGTATTACTAGTGATCCAGATAAATTTATTGAAGATGGTGGTTGGGAATTTATGAATATGGAAGCTAGTGATTCTGATTTTGATAATTCAGAAGATTCAGATCAAGGATATGAACCCTCTAATGTAGAAGAGGAATCATAATCAAATTTTATGTAGCCACCATCAAGAGTGTTACAAGCCAACAAGATGGATGGAATTCTTATATAAGGATAATTTTCAATGTTTCAGGTATTGGCTTTAATGCCAAATACAATGGCAACATTGAAATTCCCTAGTAGTATTTATGTTAAGGAAATTTCCTTTAGATGCAAGGATTCAAAGCACAACAACCATGTGGTACAAATGATTAAATCCTAGAGATGATCTATGGCAATGAAAGAGTCAAAAAAGGTAGAGAGAGCTACACTGGTGACTCAAGAGAAACTTCAACTTTTAAAAACAAAGCCAATTAGGCTGGCAGACGTGTGGATCAGGCCAACATTTGGTGGAAGAGGATGAAAGATGATTGGAACTTTGGAGGCCCACCATAATGGATTTTGGTATTCAACCATGAGAGAAAAAGAGAGAGTTGATATTATGTATCAAAACATTAAGCATACATTCTTCCAGCCAGTGGAGAAGGAGATGATTACTTTGCTTCATTTTCATTTGCATAACCATATCATGGCATGGGAACCAAGAAGACCAAGGATGTCTAGTTTTATGTGGAGGTAATGGATGTAGTCCAAAATTTAGGAGGGGAGATCTTGATGTCTTCCAAGAGGCATAAAGTCAGATGAATTAAGTTCACCTACATGTCTTCCAAAGTTTCCAATTTTTATGACTATTTTCTTGACTTTCAGAGAAGAAACTTCAACTTTCAAAAACAAATCCAATTAGGTTGGCAGGCGTATGGATTAGGCCAGCATTTGGTGGAAGAGGATGAAAGATGACTAGAACTCTGGAGGCCCACCATAATGGTTTTCAGTATTCAACCATGAGAGAAAAAGAGAGAGCTGATATCATGTATCAAAAAATTAAGCATGCATTCTTCCAACTAGTGGAGAAGGAGAATTACTTTGCTTCATTTTCATTTGCATAACTATATCATGGCATGGGAACCAAGAAGACCAAGGATGCCCAGTTTTATGTGGAGGTAATGGATGTGGTCCAAACTTTAGGAGGGAAGATCCCGATGTCTTCCAAGAGGCATAAAGTTAGATGAATTAAGTTCACCTACATGTCTACCAAAGTTTACTTCCAATTTTTATGACTATTTTTCTTGACTGTTAGAGAAGAAACTTTAGCTTTAAAAAAAAAATCCAATTAGGTTGTCAGACGTGTGGATTAGGCTAGCATTTTTTGGAAGAGGATGAAAGATGACTGGAACTTTGGAGGCCCACCATAATGGATTTTGGTATTCAACCATGAGAGTAGAAGAGAGAGCTGATATCATGTATGAAAACATTAATTGTGCATTCTTCCAGCCAGCGGAGAAGGAGATGATTACTTTGCTTCATTTTCATTTGCATAACCATATCATGGCGTGGGAACCAAGAAGACCAAGGATTCCTAGTTTTATGTGGAGGTAATGGATGTGGTCCAAAATTTAGGAGGGAAGATATTGATGTCTGCCAAGAGGCATAAAGTTAGATGAATTAAGTTCATCTACATGTCTGCCAAAGTTTACTTCCAATTTTTATGACTATTTTTCTTGACTGTGAGAGAAGAAACTTCAGCTATCAAAAACATAGCCAATTAGGTTGGAAGGCGTATGGATTAGGCAAACATTTGGTGGAAGAGGATGAAATATGACTAGAACTTTGGAGGCCCACCATAATGTTTTTCGGTATTCAACCATGAGAGCAGAAGAGAGAGCTGATATCATGTATCAAAACATTAAGAATGCATTCTTCTAGCTAGTGGAGAAGGAGAATTACTTTGCTTCATTTTCATTTGCATAACCATATCATGGCGTGGGAACCAAGAAGACCAAGGATGTCCAATTTTATGTGCAGGTAATGGATGTGGTCCAAACTTTAGGAGGGAAGATCCTGATGTCTGCCAAGAACAATAAAGTCAAATGAATTAAGGTCACCTACATTGTAAGGAAAATTAGATGTGGAAAAAAATTCTCCTAACGTCAATACCTCAGGAAAGAATGCAGATACACTTTAAAATTTACAATTACAGTCAAGTTAAGATTCTCTATGAAACAGATTACAGAAACAGAGTATTAGACAAACACACATGAACACTAGATATACGTGGGAAAACCCTTACAGGAGAAAAACCCACCACACCAAGAGAAATCACTTTGTATTACAGTAATCAAAATTACATACAATTCCAGACTTATCTTTCTAGTGTCATTATACAACAACATTCATCATGAACATTCTTCGAACAAAAACATCCAAGTTATAGCCTTTACAGATTTTAAATCCTTTACTAATATAGTTTTAATTCTTCACACTTCACTGTTGATCGAACTACTATCAAACCCCCAAGTGTCTGCAACTTCCAACTATATCCATGTCAAATTCTGTTTGTAGAACTTCCTCACAGAACCGTCGCAACTGACTGTCTTCCAATTGTTCCCCTTCGGCTCCTCCTATTCATCCATGAGACTCCACATAGGACGATCAACTGGTCAACAAAATTTTCTATGCACTGGCATCTCGGTGTGACACTAACAGTGTCTCATCGATGACACATATACTTCATATCGATGTCGCCTAGAGCCTCTGTAGTCGCCAAGATGTTATATCGAGCTCCAAGAGATACACCGAGTCATCACGTAGTCGCCTTGACCTATTGCTTTCACCTGAAGGTCATAGCACGACATCAAAGGTTATACCGAAGTCCCCATACCTACCGAGCACCAAGGAGAAGTCGGCAAGACTCACACCTATCGCCAAGAGTTCATACCAATATCCATATGTTACTCTAATGACCAACTGACACCAAGAGCTACCCCGATAGCCATCGGCTATCGGCAAGACATTCGCCATCTCTAAGAGGTTTCTCCAATAACTTGAAGTTACCCCAAAGATTCTTCAACATCAGCAAGACTCATTGAAGTCATTGGGACTTCTTATTGAAACCACTGTGTTCCACCGATGACCATCATTCGCCAAGAGCTACACCAAAGACTAACACTTGAGTCTTTGTCGTTGAGACATATCCACATCAGTAGGACATCTTACCGATGACATTTCCTTCAGCCAAGTCTCCCTGATGAATACAAAACAAACACTGTTAGCATAACATCTACTTTTGGGGTGACTTCTTACCGAGTCAATATGGGTTACCCCGAGGACCTCAATACATATGCTGTTGGCGAGAGATTAACACTTCGTTGAGACAACTTAGCAAAAACCTTTAGCTTCACCGAAGACCACAGTCGCCAAGAGTCTCCCCAATGCACGATTGAATGGCCTATCGGCCAGAGGTCTCTCGAGCGCTATAAGGTCATAATGAATACATCATGCTACAACGATAGACTCCATAGTGTAACCTTTCGGCAAGACAATGGCAAGGTCACAATGACCTATTTAGAACTGAATAAAACAAACTTGCTAGTTGGCCAGACAATTAGAATGTCACACCAACTTGACTCTAATGGAGGTTTCAGCCTGTAATGTTTGAGGCACATATTTCCAACAATCTCCCACTTGACGAAGATCATACAGGCACCTCCAGAGCATAAATAATACTTACTAAAAATCATGGGCACTAAGGCCCATTGAATTGGAACACCACCTGAACTTGTTTGTGCTCACTGGCTTCATCAATGCATCTGCAACATTCTCTAGAGTATCAAACTTTTCCAAACTAACCTTTCCATCCTCAACCATATCTCGTACAAAGTGGTACTGTACATCAATATGTTTCATCCTGGCATGGAAAGTTGGATTCTTTGCCAGACAAATGGCACTCTGACTGTCACATAAAATTGTTATTTCTCTTGCATCAAAACCAATGTTAGAACACAAATGTTTCAACCTTACAGCTTCTTTACAAACATGAGTCATTGCCATGTATTCAACCTCTGTAGTGGACAAAGTGACTATAGCCTGCCGCTTGCTCGTCCAACTCACTGCACCACCATTCAACATGAAAACATATCCACTGGTGGATCTCCTACTGTCAATGTCCCCTGCCCAATTAGAATCTACATATCCATGAATGTTGAGAGTCCTCTATGATTCAACTGAATTCCCATGGTAACACAATGAAAAATATGAAGCTCCCTTCAAATATCTAAATACTCTCTTCACAACATCCCAATGTATGCTACCTGGATTTGCCATAAATCGACTAAGTACTCCCACTGCTTGGGCAATGTCTAGCCTTGTACAGACCATTGCATACATAAGACTACCTACATCACTAGCATAGGGCACACTGGTCATGTCCTCCATCTCAGTAGGAGACTTTGGATAGTCCTCAACAGATAGTTTCATTCCCTGCATGACTGGAACAACTAACTGCTTGCAATCATTCATACAAAATATCTCTAGAGCAGTCCTTATATACTTACTCTAACTGAGCCAAAGTTTTCTATTCTTCCTTTCCCTAGATATCTCCATCCCCAGAATATACCTAGCTGCACCAAGATCCTTCATTTCGAACTTAGCAGACAACTGGGACTTAAGATCAGAAATCATTAGCTTGCTATTTCCTATGAACAACATATCATCAACATAAAGAGCAATAACAAGCACTTGATCACTTTCAGCTTTATAATATACACAGTGATTTGATTTTGATCTCTCAAAACCTAAAGATAATACATAAGTATCAAATTTCTGGTACTGCATTCTAGGTGACTGCTTTAACCCATACAGAGACTTCTTTAATTTGTATACCAGTTTTTCTTTACCTTTCTCAACAAAGTGCTCAGGCTGGGACATATAGATTTCTTCTTCAAGATCACCATGAAGAAATGTTGTCTTCACATCCATTTTTTCAACCTTTAAGTCATACGCTGCTGCAAGTGACAATAGAAATATAATGGATGTCAGCTTTGCTACAGGAGAAAAGATTTCCCCATAATCAATTCCCTCTACCTAGGAATAACCCTTTGCAACTAGTCTTGCCTTGTATTTTTCTACACTGCCATCCAGACCAATCTTTTTCTTAAATACCCATTTATAGCCCATAGGTTTTCTGCCTTTAGGCAAGGGCACCAGACTCCAGGTTTCATTTTTATCTAATGATGCCATTTCCTCATCCATGGCTTCCAACCAAGAATCTGAATCAGACATTTTAATTGCCTCTTTTACAGTCCTAGGCTCATCAGTGCTAGAAATTAAAGCGTAGGCACAAGTAGAATCAATTAATGAGAACCCATACCTATCTGGTTGTTTCCTTTCTCGGGTTGACCTCCTCACTAGCTGAGGCTGAGGTTTATCTTCTTCAGAACTTTCAGAATTGCTTGAGCTCTCCTCAGTTTTAGGTACGTTTTGAATTTTCAATTCCTCTTTCTCTGGTGTAGGAGGAATTATTGCTACATCCTTACTGTTTTCTAAATTTGTCTCTAACTGCAGATCCAAGGTGGAAGGTTTCAACTCATGAAAGATTACACTTCTGCTGTATACAACCTTCTCTGTAACAGGATTCCAAAGCTTGTATCCTTTAATGTTAGCACTATAGCCAATAAAAATACACTTGACAGCCTTGTTCTCCAACTTAGATCTTTTTACATCCAACACATGTGCATATGCCTCACAACCAAAGACTCGAATATGTCTAAGAGAGGGCTTCTTACCAGACCATGCTTCCATAGGTATCTTATCAACAAGAGCAGAGTTTGGAGACCGATTAACTAAGTAACATGCAGTAGCAGTAGCTTCAACCCAAAACTTATCCTCCAAACTAGCACTACTAAGCATACTTCGTGCTCTCTCCATCACTGTCCTATTGAACCTTTCTGCAACTCCATTCTACTGTGGAGTATAAGGTGTAGTCTTGTGTCTTTTGATTCCATGGTCTTTATAGTATCTTTCAAATTCATCATAATAGAATTCACCGCCATTATCAGTCCTTAAGCATTTTATTTTTCTACTAGTCTAATTTTCAACAAGATTTTTAAACTCCTTAAATTAACTGAACACTTCTGATTTACTTTTTAAAAAATAAACAAATGCTCTCCTTGAATAGTCATCAATGAATGACACATAGTATCTTGATTTAGAAAATGAAGGAACATTCACTGGACCAAACACATCTAAATGGATATAATCTAACAAACCAGAAGATTTATGAGGACTGTCATAAAATGAAACGCGGTGTTGCTTTCCATATATACAGTGTTCACATAATTCAAATTCGAAATTACAATCTTCAAGCCCCTCAACAAGATTTTTGTTCTTCAAGGTTTTTAAACCTTTTTCTCCTATGTGGCCTAACCTATGATGCCAAAGCATAGTCTTCTTTGCAGGAAGTTTTACTTCCATAGAGTTTACATAATTAGGGATATTTCCCTCTTTACCTCCATGAGCAGCTTTCAGTGACTTCGAAGAGACACTGTTACATTGAACAACTTGTGCATCCAACTTGTACAGGGTACCAATTCGAGCACCTCTAACCAACACCATTGAACCTCTAGTCATCTTGCAGCCACTTCCTGAGAACAAGACTTGTACTCCAGTATCATTAAGCTTGCTGACAGATAACAAATTTTGAGCCAGACCTGGTATGTGCATAACATCATTAATTCCCTTTACTCTACCATCAGGAAATTGTATTCTGACTCTTCCACGACCAACTATCTCCAAAGTAGAATCACTCGCCAAGTACACCTTTCTACCATCGTACTCTTCATACTTTGTGAACCATTCTTTGTGAGATGTCATGTGGAAAGATGCTCCAGAATCAATCAGCCAGACATCATTTGATGCCTGTGTAGCCAAGGCTGCAATGAAGGCATCACCATCACTATGAGAAGAACCATTATTGGAAGAGCCCTTCTTCTTCTTTTTCTCCTCTTTACAATCCTTTCGAACATGACCAGGTTTCCCACAGTTCCAACATTTCACCTTGGATTTCTTGCCAAGAGACTTTGATCTCCCTTCTGATTTTGATTTGGACTTCTTGTCCTTCTTCTTGCCTTTGTCTTTTGACCTTCCTCTGACAGCAAGAGCTTCCTTAGCCATCTCAGAAGATTTTCTTCTTATCTCTTCTGACAACAAAGTACCAACAACATCTTCCATTTTGAAACTGGATGTTGTACTCCTAATAGCCATCACCAAATGATCCCAAGAGTCTGGCAAAGAAGATAACAGAAGCATACAATGATCTTCTTAAATCTTTACACCAACAAATGTTAATTGTGTGAGCATCATGTTAAATGCATTCAAATGATCAACTATAGACCCTCCTTCCTGCATTCTCAAAGAGTAGAGCTTCTTCCTCAGGAACAACTTATTCACCGAAGATTTCCCCTAATAAATAGATGCCAGTCTCTTCCACAAGAGAGAAGCAGTCTTCTCTTCATGCACATTGAGAAGAACTGAGTCTGCCAAATAGAGCCTTATCAGCCCCTTAGCTTTTCTATCTGCAAGGTCCCATTCTTCTTGCTTCATGCTTGTAGGTTTAGTTCCAGACACAGCAAGCCAAAGATCTCAATCTACTAAGAGATCCTCCATCTTGAGTTTCCACAATTCAAAGTTACTGCCATTGAATTTCTCTATTTCAATCTTCCTAGATGTACTAGCCATCTTAACCTGTAATTGGAAATAACAATTTCTACAAGACTCCCACTGAACAGTATTGACACAAAAAACCCAATGTACCCCCAAGGATAACACAACTGGCCGGGCTCTGATACCACTTGTAAGGAAAATTAGATGCGTAAAACAATTCTCCTAATGTCAATACCTCAGGAAAGAATGCAGATACACTTTAAAATTTACAATTACAGTCAAGTTAAGATGCTTTATGAAACAGATTACAGAAACAGAGTATTAGACAAACACACTTGAACACCAAATATACGTGGGAAAACCCTTACGGAAGAAAAACTCACTGCACCAAGAGAAATCACTTTGTATTATAGTAATCAAAATTACATACAATTCCAGACTTTTCTTTCTTGTGTCATTATATAGTAGCATCCATCATGAACATTCTTCGAACAAAAACATCTAAGTTATAGCCTTTACAGATTTTAAATCCTTTACTGATACAGTTTTAATTCTTCACACTTCACTGTTGATCGAACAACTATCAAACCCCCAAGCATCTGCAACTTCCAACTATATCCATGTCGAATTCTGTCTGTAGAATTTCCTCACAAAACCATCGCAACTGACTGTCTTCCAACTGTTCCCCTTTGGCTCCTCCTATTCATCCATGAGAGTCCACATAGGACAGTCAACCGGTCAACAGAATTCGCTATGCACTAGCATCTCGGTGAGATACTAACAGTGTCTCGCCGATGCCACATATACTTCATATCGATGTCGCCTAGAGCCTCTATAGTCACCAAGATGTTATATCGAGCTCCAAGAGATACACCGAGTCATCATGTAGTCGCCCTGAACTATCACTTTCGCCAGAAGGTCATAGCGAGACATCAAAGGTTATACCGAAGTCCCCATACCTACCGAGCACCAAGGAGAAGTCAACAAGACACACCTATCGCCAAGAGTTCATACCAATCTCCATATGTTACTCCGATGACCAACTGTCACCAAGAGCTACCCCGATAGCCATCGGCTATCGGCAAGACATTCGCCATTGCTAAGAGGTTTCTCTGATAGCTTTAAGTTACCCCAAAGATTCTTCAACATCAGCAAGACTCATCGAAGTCACTGGGACTTCTTATCAAAACCACCGTGTTCCACCGATGACCATCATTCGCCAAGAGCTACACCAAGGACTAACACTTGAGTCTTTGTCACTAAGACATATCCACATCAGTAGGACATCTTATCGATGACATTTCCTTTGGCCAAGTCTCCCCGATGAATACAAAACAAACACTATTGGCATAACATCTACTTTCGCGGTGACTTCTTACCGAGTCAATATGGGTTACCCCGAGGACCTCAATACATACACTGTCAGTGAGAGATTAACACTTTGTTGAGACAACTTAGCGAAAACCTTTAGCTTCATCGAAGACCACAGTCACCAAGAGTCTCCCCGATGCACGATTGAATGGCCTATCGGCCAGAGGTCTCCCGACCGCTATATGGTCACAATGAATACATCATGCTACAGCGATAGACTCCATAGTGTAACCTTCTGGCAAGACAATGGCTGTAACCTTTTGGCAAGACAATGGCAAGGTCACAACGACCTGTTCAGAACTGAATAAAACAAACCTGCTAATCGGCCAAACAATTAGAATGTCGCACCAACTTGACTCTAATGGAGGTTTCAGCCTGTAATGTTTGAGGCACATATTTCCAACATACATGTCTGCCAAAGTTTACTTCCAATTTTTATGACTATTTTTCTTGTCTGTCAGAGAAGAAACTTCATCTTTCAAAAACAAAGCCAATTAGGCTAGTAGACGTGTGGATCAGGCCAACATTTGGTGGAAGAGGATAAAAGATGACTGGAACTTTGGAGGCCCACCATAATGGATTTCAGTATTCAACCATGAGAGTAGAAGAGAGAGCTGATATCATGTATCAAAACATTAAGCATGCATTCTTCTAGCCAGCAGAGAAGAAGATGATTACTTTGCTTCATTTTAATTTGCATAACCATATCATGGCGTGGGAACCAAGAAGACCAAGGATGTATAGTTTTATGTGGAGGTAATGGATGTGGTCCAAACTTTAGGAGGGGAGATCTTGATGCCTACCAAGAGGCATAAATTGAAATGAGTTAAGTTCACCTACATGTCTGCCAAAGTTTACTTCCAATTTTTATGACTGTTTTTCTTGACTGTTAGAGAAGAAACTTCAGCTTTCAAAAACAAAGACAATTAGGTTGGAAAATGTATGGATCAAGCCAACATTAGGTGGAAGAGGATGAAAGATGACTGGAACTATGGAGGCCCACCATAATGGTTTTTGGTATTCAACCATGAGAGCAGAAGAGAGAGCTGATATCATGTATCAAAACATTAAGCATGCATTCTTCTAGCCAGTGGAGGAGAATTACTTTGCTTCATTTTCATTTGCTTAACCATATCATGGCGTGGGAACCAAGAAGACCAAGGATGTCCAGTTTTATGTGGAGGTAATGGATGTGGTCCAAACTTTAGGAGTGAAGATCCTGATGTCTTCCAAGAGGCATAAATTCAGATGAATTAAGTTCACCTACATGTCTGCTAAAGTTTCCTTCCAATTTTTATGACTATTTTTCTTTTCTATTAGAGAAGAAACTCCAGCTTTAAAAAAAAAACCCAATTAGGCTGACAAATGTGTGGATCAGGCCAACATTTGGTGGAAGAGGATGAAAGATGACTAGAAATTTGGAGGCCCACCATAATGGATTTCGGTATTCAACCATGAGAGTAGAATAGAGAGCTAATATCATGTATCAAAACATTCAACATGTATTCTTCTAGCCAATGGAGAAGGAGATGATTACTTTGCTTCATTTTCATTTGCATAACCATATCATGGCTTGGGAACCAAAAAGACCAAGGATGTCTAGTTTTATGTGGAGGTAATGAATGTGATCCAAACTTCAGGAGGGGAGATATTAATGTCTACCAAGAGGCATAAAGTTAGATGAATTAAGTTCACCTACATGTTTGCTAAAGTTTACTTCCAATTTTTATGACTATTTTTCTTGACTATTAGAGAAGAAACTTCAGCTTTCAAAATCAAAGCCAATTAGGCTGGCAGACGTATGGATTAGGCCAACATTTGGTGGAAGAGGATGAAAGATGACTGGAACTCTAGAGGCCCACCATAATGGTTTTCAGTATTCAACAATGAGAGCAGAAGAGAGAGTTGATATCATGTATCAAAACATTAAGCATGCATTCTTCCAACCAATGGAGAAGGAGATGATTAATTTGCTTCATTTTCATTTGCATAACCATATCATGGCATGGGAACCAAGAAGACCAAGGATGTCTAGTTTTATGTGGAGGTAATGGATGTGGTCCAAATTTTAGGAGGGGAGATCCCGATGTCTACCAAGAGGCATAAAGTCAGATGAATTAAGTTCACCTACATGTCTTCCAAAGTTTACTTCCAATTTTTATTATTTTTTTTCTTGACTGTTAGAGATGAAATTTCAGCTTTCAAAAACAAAGCCAATTAGGCTGGTAGACGTATGGATCAGGCTAGCATTTGGTGGAAGAAGATGAAAGATGACTAGTGGAACTCTGGAGGCCCACCATAATGGATTTTGGTATTCAACCATGAGAGAAAAAGAGAGAGCTGATATCATGTATCAAAACATTAAGCATGCATTCTTCTAGCCAACAGAGAAGTAGATGATTACTATGCTTCATTTTCATTTGCATAACCATATCATGGCACGGGAACTAAGAAGACCATGGATGTCCAATTTTATGTGGAGGTAATGGATGTGGTTTAAACTTTAGGAGGGGAGATCCTAATGTCTGGCAAGAGGCATAAAGTCAGATGAATTAAGTTCACCTACATGTCTTCCAAAGTTTACTTCCAATTTTTATGACTACTTTTCTTGATTGTCAGAGTTTACTTACAAATTTGAAGTTTATTTCTAGTCATTTTGATTAGGATATATTCAACCAATGTGTAAGAACCTTTTGTTTGTATCACAAGCATCTGTGCATTGCAAGAATTCTTATTATCTATGGTCTACAACTATGTCATCTCACTTATTGGATCTTCTATTTCAATGTTTTCTATGGCCTTCTCTATTTGACGTAGCACCTGACAATCCTACCTCCTTTCCTTAGCTGAGAAGTGGATTTGAATTTGGAAATACTGCACTTTAAAACTAGCTATGGTTTAAGGAGATATATTCTAGATTTGTTGTTGACACCCTCAATCTTCAACAAGGACTTGAATGCATGGACTAAAATGCAAGCTTTCAAACTTAGATTTGAATGTGCATGATTATGATTTTCACAGGCAGTTGTCTTTACATGACTATTCTAGATTGTCAATACGTGTAATAGTGACTGCATCATTATCAAGTTTGGTTACCCTTATTCAGAATGCCTTGGCCTTTGGACTCAATACAAAATTGTGCATTGTTATTCCATATTTGTAACATATAGGACATTTAAGGGGTACAACATATATAAATTTAGTATTGTCATCCAAGGAAAACTTATAGATGGTGTATCAATAACAACAAAAAATTCTTTTATCAGGGTTAATGCTTTCTTCCCCCACGTTGCTGATATTTTCCCCAAAAAATGTTTTTTTTAATTATTTCAACGCATCTCAAAATTCAATGTATTGATTAACATTTGTTACACATTTCAGCTGTTTATGCAAATTATGTATATATGTTAACTCAATCAGTGTTGTTACTTTGGTAGTTTGACTTCTATGACAACTAGCCATTAGGCCATTGTGTGCGGGAGCATGTTTTTGTCTTTAGTTATCTTTTTTGGATAGCTCTATTGGGTGTTGAGGACATTCCATTTATCTTTTGAATGTTAAGAAGTCAGAGTTTCAAGGATTTTTCAAGCAAGTAAGAGAGCTATGGGAGGAGCCTCATCTAAAATATTTTGAACTAGAGTTTGATAGACCATTTAGAGAGCTTGGTTTTCATGAAGTTCCTTTCAAAGCCTCTACTTTTATTGTTCCTATGGTAAACTATTTGGTAGAGTTGGTGGAATTACCTTTCTTAGTAATCGCTATTAGTGAGATTGAGAATTGTTAACCTTGAGAGAGTATGACTTGGGAAAAATGCATTTGATATGGCTATTGTTTTCAAAGACTTCAAGCAGGATGTACTCCACATGTACACCATTCCTCAATCTTTGCTTGATGGCATCAAGGAATGGCTGAACTCCATGGATATAAAGTATTATGAGAGCATAATGAACTTGAACTAGTGGCCAATTTTTAAGACTATTACTAATGATCTAGATAAATTTATTGAAGATGGTGGTTGGGAATTTTTGAATATGGAAGCTAGTGATTCTGATTTTGATAATTCAGAAGAATTAGATCATGGATACGAACCCTCTGATGTAGAAGAGGAATCAAAATCAGAAGAGGAAGGTTCAAAAGATGAATCTCTTGTGGAGACAAAGGAGGATGCAGAAGAAGAATATTTTGAAGAGGAGGAAGGTAAAACATGGGATGAATTAGAAGCCAAAGCTAGAAATGTAGATAAGGAAAATGGAGACAAGTCTGATAGTGAAGATTAAAGGTGGAAACGAAATGTAAAAGCTGTAGAGAAGTCTAGGGCACCTGATATTAGAGATTCAAGAGGAATGCCTTCCAAGAGGCATAAAGTCAGGTGAATTGAGTTCATTTACATCCTTCTACTATTTATTCATGTACATAAATGGTCATCTTGTAATCATAAGATTTGAACTCTATTTACTCATCCTACACATCAATAAACAACTCAACACAAGAGATGCAAATTGACATATTAATATAACAATATCCAACTAAGTTATTGAAAATCAACTATTGATACCTCATTCTCCATCTAGATTACAAAATCATTCTACTTTTTGTTTTGTAACATATTCTTTTCAAATTGCTTTGGATGGCGGCCATATTTCTCCTCCTGTCAAAACATGGCACATGGACTAGTTAAACTAATTAATATGCAATCATTTACATTTTCCAAGGAAATAAAAAAATATATCATTTAACATATTAAATATACTTACAAATGTATAGATCAAGGCCTGTAAACCTTTCCGGCCATGACGATGCCTGGCACGAAGTTTCTCAAGCCTAGCCTTGGAGGCCTTGTCCTGAAACATATACTAATTCAATTTAACTATGCATAAATAAAATTTAAATATCATTTAATAAATTTGATATAATCTTATGAGAAAATTCAAATACCTACGTACTCTCCTCACCGGACTTCCTCCGTGCATTGAACTTCTCATATACTTTTACAAGCTCTTTCCCTACTTTCATACTTACATCAATTAGCCTTCTTTTCTGCCTTAGCTCAAGAAGGATTTTTTTTATCTTTTGGTTGTATCAAAATCTCTTGCAATTTTGAGACATTTGTAGCTTTATCTTCTTTATAGACCAACTTGTGCCAAAATCAGTCTCCATGTCATGGATAACTGCTTTTTTCAGTTGCATGGGTATCTGTGAGAATGAAAAATGTAGATGGTCTTTGAATCGTTGAAGGCATGATTCCTTCAACCTATTCACAAACGTTTTCCCACCATCTGTCATTCGAACTTCCCCTGAAACCACCTCGTATTCTATCTTCGTATTGTAGCTACCAATGCAAGATTGATAACATGGCGTGGTGGAAGAAGTCTGTGTCCTAGGAGTGGCTGGGACATTGGAAGTCTCTGCTCCTTGTTCCACATTCTTAGAGTTTACTATCATTGATTTCCTCTTGGATCTTTTGTTCAATCCAGGACTAGTTGGGGAATCAATTGATTCCCTTTGAAACAATTGATTTGTTTGCAATGTTTAAGGGGTGTTACCATATTATTTTTCTATGTATCTGGAAAGTGTTGTCTAGTCCACATTAACCAATTTGTTCACTGCCTCTACCCCCAACATGGAAGCCAATGCCTCTTTATCTTTGTCAGTCTCATGTCCCTATATATATATTTTTAAATTATATTTCTTCTTTTAAATTTTGAAATAAAAAACTAAAAAGTAAAATTCAAAGAAACAATGGAAACATTTACAAATCTATAAATTGATAATGAATTACCTCATTGTGGCCAAAGTCTGCTGACAATGGTCGTTTCCTTCTATTGCTTGACATTTTGAGGTGACCTAGGGAAAATTATTTTCCTCCAGTCTGTGCAGGCAAACAAAGTAAACATTGTTAGGTATGAAAGTTTTCATTCATTTTGTGGTATGAAAGTTTTGTTTTGTAGGAAAATATGTTCTCTGGGTTTGCTTAGTGTTGATAACCTAGGGAAAATATGTTCGCTGGGTTTGCTTAGTGTTGATAACCTTATAATGAAAAATATTTCATAATGAAATCTTGCACGAATTTGTCATGGCATCGGTGACTATGGCATGATTGGGCGAAACTAAGTGATTTTTGTGTTTATTTTCAGCAGTTGTTCAATAGTGATTGACCCAGTTCCTAGATTTTCCAAGTAGTTCACTATTTCCTTGAGGGTTAGGGAAACAATACAGAGGCATCCTAGCTTCATGCTATAATATTTTGAGCCAAAGCTCAAATGGGTAGGGTGAAATTTTTTGTTGGTTTCTCAAAGGTTTTACAATTTATAATGATGGTATAATTTAGAGGTTGGTTGGATAGGTTAGGCCACGAACTAGTAAACAATCATAGATTCAAATGCAATACAAAGAGCAGTAAACAATCAGGTATTCAACCAAGAAAAAAAATGTAACCTTACCTATGGTGTTGCAAACTAAATCAAATTTCGAATTAGTTGTTGGTAGCGCCTTGCTATCTTCCTTCGCACAACATTTTTCCCTTTTTTGTTGTCTGATTTCTTCCTTCACGCGGGAATTTTTTAAATTTTTTATTTTGATTCAGTAGTCAGTGCTTTAGTTGGCATTAGTTAATGCCAACTTTAGCACCAAATTTTAGCCATTAATGTAATCTATTTGGGGTGCCTAAGGCAGCGCCAAGTGCACCTAATTCAACGCCTATCATTTTTGTATAGTGACTATTTTCATTGTTGTGTATCACAGGATCTAGAGTGTTAGAAATAATTCCAACTCCTGCTTGTTTTTGTGACCAGTGCTATCTTGTGGCTCCTTCATCAGCTCGGTGTGGTAGAGCGGTTTTTACCGTGGTCTCACAAGGTGCTTCATCCTTCTCAGTGGTAGTGCGATGAAAGCTTCTATGGCAACATGAGAGTCTTCCTTCTATTCCTGGCAGTGTTGCAGTGACTCGCAAAAGTCTTCTACCATTAGTGTGTGGTAGTGCAGTGACCAACGCTGTCCCATGGCTCCTTCATCAACTCAGTTTGGTAGAGAAGTTTTTACCATGGTCCCACAAGTTGCTTCTTCCTTCTTGGCAGTAGTGCGGTGAAAGCTTCTGTGGCAACATTTTTATTCACAGAGGAGGCCATGGAGAGAGGACATGGATGATTTAGAAATATTAAATCGCTAAGAGGAAAGTGGGTGGAAATAGATGAGATAATGGAATCTGCAGATACAATAGAGGTAAGAAGAGAAAGCAACCTCAACCAAAGGAGGAAGGTGTTTATGAATTCAAAAATGCTACAACATAGAGGAGATATCAATATGTCAAATATATGACTAAAGTGAGGTTTTGTGTTGGATAGCATACTTATTGAAATGATATAATTGGTCTACTAAATATTTACTATGTTGTGTAGTATAGGGGCGAGACGAGGCCATGGCAACAAATTGTGTCATATCAAATGAGGACACAACAGATGAAGCGGGACATCAGGTACTCAAATTTTGACTTAACTTAGGAAAAAATGATCTAATGGCATTTTGTGATATGTCCATCTTTTTTCACAGTATCATTAAAATTTATAATGTATTATCCAATCTTGACATAAATTAATGCATGTTGTTGATTACTTTAGATGGAGATTGGAGCAAATGTAGAGCCTGAGTGTTCAAATAGAAAAAGAAGAAGACATGTACATGGACGTGGACCTAAATATATTAAATCACGTAGATGTTAGTGGGTGGAAGAGGATATGAAAATGAATACTATAGATACAACAAATGATTGCACTAAAGAAGAGGTAGGTCAGGACTATAGTACATGGGATGAATACTTTGAGAAAATTGTTGTTTGTAGATATTTTGTATGTTGTGGAAAGAAACAATTCAAATGAGCCATTGTACAAAGAAATTACATATATGATGAGCTTCTAGTCAGCAGTATGCCTCCTACAATCAATTAAAACCAAAGAATAATAAATGAGTGTGGACTGATGTTTTATAAACTATGTTGTCAAAATTGTGTTTTATTTAAATTATTGTATAAAAAGGTAGTCTATAAAATAATGTTCCATTATTCAATTGATGTATATATGTTCATACAATTTTTATTTTTATTTTTTAAGCCATATTTGATTATATTTCTTTGAAATTGATACATTTATGATTTATCCAATTGTTGCCAAACATTAAATAATGCTTGCATTTGTTGATAGGTAGAAGATTTTGATGAAACACATTCTAATACCTAAGATCCAACTAGGTTATTAAGATTTGGATGGGATGATCCAAACCATCCTTTAAACCATACCAAGGCGAGAAGAGCAAGATTAAAGAGAACACTACTACCTGAGAAATTTGAAGAGTTGATGAGAGTCACATACACTAATGACATGCCACCTAGCCTTAATGATGATGATCATGATAGTGAAAATGCAGTGCATGAAGAAGGATTGATTGAAATTCTTACAGGTTTCTTTGGGCATGGAAACAATGATGACAATAATGATGATATAGTTGAAAGTAACAATGATAGTAGGGGTAATTACCACCAACATAATGTTGATGATAACAACATCAAAGACTCCATCAAGTAAGCAATGAAGACACCTGTGTTCAAATCGGGTGCAAGTAGAACCTCAAAACTGACATGCATAGTAATATTATTAGAAATCAAGTCACTATTTGGTTGGTTAGAAAAAGGATTCACTACCCTATTGAAGTGAGTTGAAATCTATTTCTTACTATGCATTGTCAATTGGTGTACATAATTCATAAACATTCATCAACTTCGTTTATATTTCTTTAAGGGGATTTTAAAACCATATATTGTATATAAATAGTCCTAGTATAGATTGACATATCAAACATGTTCATCATAAGTCAAACATTCAATTGATTTAATCTCTGGAAATATTACAAGGCACTAAAACTAAAATATTCCCTGAAGAGAATGTGTTGCCATCAACTTGCAGAGAGGCGTGTCTGTTGTTGGTTGAGTTGGGGATTGAATATAAGCAAATTCATTCATGTAAAAATTATTGCATTTTATATAGAGATGAATATCAAAACAAGGTAGAATGCCCTGTATGCAAAGAGAAGAGATATTGTATAGATGTACAAGGTCCTATAGTTCCAAAGAAGGTTTTATGTCATATGCCAATTATACCTAGACTTCAACGAATGTTTCGTTGCAATTCACTAGCACAATTGATGGATTGGCATGCAAAGAATAGGAGTAAAGATGGATTCATGCGAATTCTGACCGACTCCAAAGCAATGAAACACATAGAGGAAAAATAACCAACAAAATTCAAAGATGAATCCCGTAGTATCAGGTTTGATCTTACAATTGATGGAGTGTGCCCATTCTCTTTCCTAAGCTCAAATTATAGTGTTTGGCTAGTCGGATTGATAGTATACAATATCCCCCCATGGATGAGTGTTAGAAAGGAGTACCTTATGCTGAATCTCATTGTTCCAGGAAAACATCAAGTTAAAAACATGGATGTTTATCTTGCACCTTTTATTGATGAGATGCAACTACTATGGAAAGGCATAAGAATGTATGACATATCATGTCCTCCATCAAATAGGTCCTTCATGTTGTATGGTGTGCTATGTTGGACTATTCATGATTTCCCAAGACTTGGGATTTGTTACGGTAAGATAAAATATTTACGTATTTACACTCATAATTTATTTTCATCCCAACTTTCATACTATTTTTTTGATGTTATTAAAATTACTTATTGAATTGCAGGGCTTCAAACAAAGGGCATATTTGCATGTCCAAGATGTGCAGAATAATTTCAAGGGCAGTATTCTAAAGATCTACATAAATTTATTTACGCAAACAACAAGGTTTTTCTACCACTAGATCATAGGTTTAGAAATCGCTTGAAGAATCAATTTGATGGAAAAGTTGAAAATAGATGCCCTCCCATGATTATGGGTCCAGGTGATTGGCTTAAGAAGTATGACTTGATGCTGAATTGAAAGCTTGGGAGGATTTTTTTGATCGGGGTGATTTAATTGAAGAACCAAAACAAGTTGTAGTTAATATGCCATAAGGAATGAAAAGGAAATCCATATTTTATGAGATCCCTTACTGGAAGGATCTATTAATATCTCACATATTAGATCCTATGCACATCTTCAAAAATGTCCTAGATTCTATATTTTGATACATATCAGGCAAAGAGAACACCTTGTCTTCGAGGAGAGATATTGCTCTTTCACGTACCAAATTTGATAGAAAACATTTGTGGCCAAATAGGGAAAATGAAGCATATGTAGAAGATCCATGGATTTTTTTTAAAAAAGAGCTAGACCAACTAAAAAATGTCATCCGTTCAATAAGGACACCTACTGGCTATGGGTCATCATTGGCTAAAGCTTTTACAGTTGATGGACATATCACAGGATTTAAAACACATGATTTTCATAATTTAATGAAGGTATTATATATCAACATTTAACATTTATTGGTAACATTGATTAAGCACTAAATTTATTTTGATATTTCTTTGTGTGAGAAAAAAATACTAATGACCTTTTCATAAATGTGTTTGATAGCATATCATGCTATTGGAAATTAGGGAGGATTCCTATCTTACAGTTGACTTAAGGAATGCCATAAGTCGATTGTCAACATTTACAAGGTATGTGGTTATATGAAATGGTCATGTGTGAGAGACATAGAGATATTATATTTCATTTTAATTTATGACTAAAGGTTCATAATAATTTACTATTCTTATATTAGGTGGGTGACCTCCAAGGAGATCCATGAATCTAAAGTACCAAATTGGAAGAAGGAAATTGCAGAAATTGTATGTGTATTTGAGAAGGAGCTCCCTACAAGTTTCATGGACCTACAAGTCCATTTACTTATACACGTAGTCGATGACATTGAATTGGTGGGTGTTGTATCAATGAGGTGGATGTTTTTCTTTGAGAGGTATATGAAAACTCTTAAAAGATGTCTTACAAAATACACAACCAGAGGGTTGCATGGATGATGGGTATGTATTGAATGAAGCATTTTTCTTCCTATGTGAATTCCTTGGTAAGAATTTTGAAGATGGCCCACACATCTAGGATGAAGAATGGGAATCAAATATTATTGATAGAGATAAACCACAATCTAATGGCATTGAAGTACAAATTATTAAGAAAATTCATGATTAATGTGGTTGTTTTTCTTACAATCATTAATTTACTCTGTAATTTATTTTTCAAATTAACAACATGACATTTGGAGTTTGAAATAAACATTTTGACATGTAATAGGTGTAGACAAAAGTTCTATACTCGAAAAGTTCATTCTATACCACATGGACTTTATGAACAAATGGATTGATTTGTATGATAAAAAGAGAGAAGTGTTAGAAGCAAGGAGACAGTTAAAGAGATCAAACACAAGGAATACTCCACTTCCCACTCATCTGCTTGGGGAATAGGGCAAAAATTGCACACTAGAATGGGTTATTGAACAAATTCAAAATCAAATAGAAGATGCAGGTATAGATTCAAACATAATAGAAGATGAAAGCAACATGTCTAGAGGATGTGAAAGAAAGGTACAATTGGAATTTTACAAAATGTTGTTTCCTTACAGTTTTGACAGTATTAACTATTTTAATATTCGTCATTATATTTTTTTTCACTGAAATAAATGGTCTTTCATAGGTGAGGAAATATCTAGCAATGTGGGCATATGGTTGACATTATCGTGTAGAAAGTGTAGACGTAAAGAGATGATCCTTCAATTGTGGCATCATGGTTGACTTCGAGCAATCCAGTTGATCAAGCTCAAAAGATAAGAATATAATTGAAGGGAATATACAATATGTTGGGAAAATACAAGAAATTATTGAGTTGGGTTACCACTCTTTTAAATGTTGTATTTTTAAGTGTAGATGGTATGAAGCATTTGAGAGGACATGAAGACATGATACCCATAGTGGATTGTTTTCTATAGATTCCTCATCGTTCCTACCAAAGGATAAGGAGCCTTATGTTCTACCAATTCATTGTGAGCAGGTGTTTCTTTAACTCAAACAAGAAGTGGTAGTGATCATTAATCTATTAATTCATAGTTTATTGTGAATATATACATGTGTTTATTAATCAATAAATTTTTTATAATATACATCTAATATATTTATGCCATTCATGTGCAGGTATTTTTCTATGAAGATATTTTGGACCCGAAATGGATATTTGTCATACATTATGATCCAAGATTAAGGCATGTATTTGACGATGCATTAGTGGATACTGAGCAAAACAATGATGGCCAACAAAATGAGAGAGAGGGATTAGAGAACATCAAAGAAATTGACATCCATGCTGATGTTGAAGATGGTTATGTTCAGGCACAAGAAGACAACAATCCAGGGTTAGATGATGTTA
Organism: Sequoia sempervirens; assembly: GCA_007258455.2. NCBI lineage: Eukaryota > Viridiplantae > Streptophyta > Pinopsida > Cupressales > Cupressaceae > Sequoia > Sequoia sempervirens. The sequence continues at coordinate 418,561,061 of VDFB02000003.1, read as the reverse complement.
TGGAAGACAACAATATGGATGGTATAGAAAATGATGATCCAAATAAATTTGGTAACAATATAGATGGTCTACAGTCAAATTTAAATGATGATGAAGATGATGTAGGTCAAGATGAGGATGATGATAATATTAAATACTTGAAAGAACATATGAATATTGAAAATGATACATTGGATGGCATTGTAGTAGACAATAATGTTAATGACCAAGACTTCTAAATTTTTAGAATTATTTACAATCCATGTTTAAAAAAGGATGATTCTTATGGCCTAAACTTTGAAATGCTTTAGTAATATTATGTTGTACTTGGAAAATTGAAAACTTGTTTTATTCTCCTAGCAAGTTTTTTTATTTTCCATTATAATTCTAGACCAAACAACATTTTTGGGGATGGCCTTTTACACCAATCTTAATTTGTATGAAGTTCATGAAGCTGTTGTCAAGTAGTAAATTCATTTCATAGACAGGAAATATAAAGGCTTCATTTAAGAAAAGATAAGTAGTCTCTTTTTGAGGGTAATCCACATGCAAAAAGTAAAAAGCACATAAAAAAACAATTGTACAGTAGAAAATCAGATTCAATCAGTTATGTCTTATTTTGCTTGCACACTTATCTGAAAGACATAGGGTATTCACCATACATTTCCCTTGACAAAGAAAACATGTGATTTCATTTATTTTTACTATATATCTCAGAAGTGAAATTGTTGTTACATAATGATGCATTGCGAAAATAATATACACAAAAAAATGCAAAGAAAATGGTTGAAATTTAACATGCAACCTACTGTGTTGCACTGAAAGGAATCAAGATTAACTAGGACAAGAAATAAAAATAAAATTTTGATGATTGTACTTAAAAGTGAACAGGCTATGAAAAGTGTGGACAATGATGGTGCTGAAATTGAAAACCCTGATGATGACATTACTGTTTTATGTCATTAGAGATAACGAGCACATACAATTTTATATACATAGAAAATGAAGATTTGAAACTAGTAAACTGAAAATGTAAACACTGTAAGATTTTTCCTTAAACAATAATTCACATACTCACTTACAAAAAAGGGTGAAGCATTTTTTATTCAAACTCTATTTTCTTTAATAGACATAACAGTAAAAGAATATTTACAAGTACAAGAATATATACACTGTTTCATAAAAAATAAGGAATGTTTCATAGAATATACAAGTACAAGAATATATACAAGAATATTTACAAGTACAAGAATATATACACTATTTCATAGAATATATACACTGTTTCATAGACTTCTAAATTTTCAAAGTTATTTGCAATCTATTGGGTCTAAAAAATGCAGGTTTTTAGACCATAAGAGGGTGCCAATATCTAAGAGGACTTTAATCCTTAATAAAAACCAATTTTTTTTTTTTTTTTTAACGAGGGGAATTGGGTGTAGCACATTTATATAACCCCCCACCGGTAAAATTTTTACTGTGACCGGTAGTGCTGGCGGGACAAACCAACCAGTACCACGGGAGCGCCGGAGAGTCGAACCCATGGTGGGTGCCCTGCTACAGGGAACACCTTAACCAACTGAGCTAGGACCAGCGCCCCTTAATAAAAACCAATTAAAGTAAATTATTTGAAAGGAATTTAATTCACACCTAAACAAAAACCAATCAAAGCATCCACACAGTAACAACAAATGTGCTCTAATAAATCTTGCAGATTTAAACAACTTGAAAAGACCACTTTGGAGACAACAAAGCATTAAATAGGAATGAAAATCGACATAACAATTGAACACTAAAAATGGATTATGAGTTATAATGTATCTGCTCCATTATATTGATAAAAATATAAATGTACACATAACATGAGTTATTTTGATATGAATAATTGGATTAGATGGTCTAATATCTATTCTAATGGATTGAAATGATGGTGATATGATGATCAAAATTAGACCTTGGTTTCCCTATTTGTACAGGAAGCAACAAGCTTCAGGTCTGTTCACAAAAGTTACATCATTTCTTAACTAAAGCATAATTAACATAACATAGAAACTTAAAAAGAGTTTATTGTTGGATGTACCACAGTCCATTAATCATCAACAAGCACTTATGACCACCTAAGATCTGTTCAAGGCTCAAGCACCATGTTAATGCATCCACAACAACCAAACTCTGACTAGCTCCTCATACAACTCGTGCAAGGAACAAATTAAAATTTGACATGTGATCAATGTATTTCTCCTAGGCATAAGCATTTGCATTCTGTAAAGTGTTTGTCATTACATTCTCCAATCCAACAATCCTCCCGAGTTTCTTATGTATTTTCCTGAGTACCTCATCCTCATCATTGATGTCATCAAGGATTCCTAGAAAATATTTTGATATCTCATTTTTCCGAGTTTCTTGATCCTTCAAATCTGTTTCTTCAAAGAAATATGGCATGGCCATACATAGTGGCTGGCTGAAGTCACTCAATTCTCGTGTCAAGATATTTTGGAAGTTTTCATGTGTATTCATGAGGCTTTGAAATTCTTGGAGCAAAGCATTATTATCTCCATCCTTTTCCTTGATATGGGATTTCATTTCCTTCATCCTATCAAGCAGACTTTCACGCTCCATGGGGGCCTTGTATGTTCCACTATGTGCATGCCAGGCACCATTTGCATGTTGGCACATATCTTTGAATTTCATACAAATTATCCCTGATGCTACTTTAAAAGTAGTAGCCTTCAATTTTCTTTTTAGTTCTTCCTATTCCTTTTGAGCCTTTTCAAATTTATGCTTCCATTGAGTAGTCTCAGACATGACCTCTAACACTTTTCTTTCATGTTAAATTAAAGGAGAGTAAAGCCTTGGATAAGTAGGCAACCTATCTTTGTAGTTGGTTAATTCTTGTTTCAACTTGTCATTTTCCTCTATCAGCCATTGGTTATCTCTTACTAGCTTTTGGATCTGGGCTTTGGTGAATTTGGCTACATTCACATTCAAGTCAACTGTCTCCAAGGGATTTGTCTCCCCTACTCTTTGCACCAAGAGATGTCCAAAAATCTAATCATGGTCAATGAGAGAAGGCTTCTTGCCTAGGGGGTAAAGAGCCCAAATTTGGAAAGTGGTATTATCAAGATTGTACCCTGACCCTGTATAGACCCTATCACCTGCTTCATCCATTATTTGAAAAGTTTTATTCTTTCTCTTCAAAAAGTTGTCAAACACAATGGCTGAAATAATATCCCACCTAAGAAGGAGCATAACTCTAGCTTCTTGCAATAATGTTCTTCCTCTCTCAATAGTCATGTTACTCATTTCCCTATCAAATTCATGTTGCAACTCTTTCAAGGCATAAGCCTCTTTCTTAGGGTCAATGTCCTTTAACCTTTCTATTATTAGTCTTCCTTTATACTCATATATAAAGGACTTAAATTCAGGGGTCTTCACAAAAGTATCATCTACAACAAATTCTTGACTTGCACGATGCCTCACATCATCTGATAGCTCATTAGAGGCTTCAAAGGTGATCACACTTCTTTCCAATGGCATCTCATATTGGGGTATAACAAGAGCATTAAACTGTGAGACTTCTTCTTCCTCCTTAGTGTTATCTTCTTCCATGGATGGGGAACCAACTGAAAAGATCACTTCAGGAGTAGGCTGAGGTGATAAGTGATCTAGTGGTGTGATATTTTCTACTTGCCTCCTAGGACCGATGCCCCTTCCTCTTTCAAATGCCACAAGTGGCACATCTCTTATTAGTTCTTCTTCATGGAGGATTAATTGTTTAATTCTTTCTATGGGATCCTGTGCCCCAGGGAAAGCCCCTATGTAGCCTAGGTTATTATTTACCTTCCAAGCCTCAGCCATCATAACCCTACTATAGGAATTCATTCTCATCATGTTTTTTTTCCTTCACAATTTCTAATGACATCTTCTAAAAGGAAAGTATGCTCATACCCTTTCAATTTCTGGGAAATTTTGGCATCACAAATGAAGTGTTCAAAATCAAAATTTTCCCTTTTGTTGCCAACTGGCAAGCCATAATAATCTAGTTTACCACTAACCAAGTCATAGCCTGAATCAGAGATAATAATGAAATAAAAAAAGCATAAAGTGGAAGGCATGAAAGTCTACCTCCCATGGCTCTTTAAATGCATGAAAGCTAAAAATGACAATTGCCTTATGATCTCTAAATAAGCAACTTTTTCTGGCATAGTCTTAGGCAGCAAATAAGGTGCAACTTCAAATCCATAAACCCTAATAATAGTACAATCCCCAAACATGTGCCAGTCCCCCCAATTGTGATTTATCCTTGCTTCATGACCCATATTGTTTGGGCAGAGAAATATTAAGATCTCTGGGGAGAAGTTGTAGTCAAATTTGTGGCCTAGCATCTTGTATAGTGGTTTGACAAAATATTTCTCAAAATATAGGTAGTGGGACCTCCCACACCTGCTATCCCACATAGATGTCCAAATTTGTACAGGCCTTAAATTTCCATCATTATCTAAGTATTTTATTCTTAATTCCTCACACCATATCCTCATCACCTACCCTTCGTATAATATCATGTGCATGAAAAGAGAATAGTGCTTGAAATTAATGGCTTCATTGTCATTCTTGATGATATTGAGGGAATTATTGATGGCCTCTGATAAATAATCTACATAAACATAGGGTTAGGCATTATGGTTTTGGATGTCTGTGGCTAAGACCATGGGAGCAATTGTCATGTTATCAGGGACATCAATTCCTAGTACTTGACTAGTTGAGTAATAAGTGTATTGAAAGTATTCTTCAAATAAAGCCACAAAGAATGGGGGCTGATCTTCACTAGAGAACCTCATAGTTTGGTTACCCACACCTTTAACCCTATGTAGAGGCAATTTCCACCTCTTGTAACTTGTGTCCATGGTGTGGTATTCGTCCAACAAGTTTCTGATTCATAATTTTGTTTTCAGGGAAGTGTCTAGCTAAAAAATCATGGAAATATAATTTGGTTTTATGACCATGAACTGTGACCCATCAGACAAATTAATTTCTCTCATCTTCAAATTGTAATTATTTTCCAACACCTTGATCAACTCTACGTTCACAAAGATGTTGGGTACTACAAGTTTACCCAAATACAAATTCCACAGGTTTGACACTGAGCTATGCCAAAATTTCTTCCTATAATGATAAATAAAGAGGTCGCAACCCCTACATGGATTCCATACATCTCCCAGATTTTTCTATTTATCTACTAATGTCACACACGATGGGTTAAGTTGTGCTATTCTTTTGTATTTTGGCCTGGACCCAAGACACTGATCGACTAAGTCTTGATTCAATTTCCTAGCTTTAGTTTTCTGTCTTTTTGCTTTCTGTTTGCCTCGGGTTTTTCCATCTCAACCCTACTCATGCAATGCTTTCATCTACTTACTGAGAAAATAATTTGACCTGATTCTAGACCACTTACTTGGATAAATGCTACAAATTTCCAACTACCTACCACTGTCCAACTTGGTTCTCTAAAACCTTCAATTATAATTCATAGTGATTTCAACTTCTTTGAGGCCGTATTTATCAAATTTTAGGACACTTCATCTAGCCCTGGTTCATAAATGGTGCTCACGTGACCTTTATGATTAAGTTCTTCATTAATAGCAGTAGTCTCATCGATATTTTCATTAGTCACATCAATTGGACTAATCAACATTTCATAAATGTCAAAGATAATTTTAATTAAAATTCCCGTTGTTTCTTCGATATGCCAGTATGGTGGTGTTTTTCCCTTCCCTTCTAGTGTATACTGCTCTACTGCATATGTTTCTCACCTTCCTGGTGGTATAGTAGTGTATGCTTTTGATCATTACTTGAAGAGTGTCGATGAGACAATCTTATTTGTCTTACTGATATCTCAATGTCTCATCGACATTAGATCTTATGTTCTTCTGATGTTGGTTGCCAGTGTTGATGAGACACGTTAATGTCTCTTGCTGATATGCCATTGTCTCAGCAAAAATTACTTCATTATATCCAAGAGTTGTGTTTTTCCGAGCACTTGTAGATATACCTTGTCGATGTGAAATAAGTGATTCTCTCCTCGATATGCCCATATCTTGTTGACATTCACTGTTTTACATCATCGATGAGACATATAAATAAGTCTCTTCGACATAGGGGTGTATCATCTACATTTCTAATCTGTGCTTTGTGCTAATGTCGGGGAGACTTTGGAGGGACTCTCATCGACATGGTGTTGTCTTGGTGATATGCTATGAGCAATCATAGGAGTATTTCAAAGGAGGAATACACTTTGATGTTGTGATCAAGGGTTTTATTTGGAAGCTCACGTAAGGGCTTTTATTAAATTTAAGTTATTATGATAGGAATTCTATGCATATGGTGGATGTAAGAGATGTGAAAATGGAAGTATGCAAAAATAATTAGGATGGAATTTTGGATACAACACAATCCATGTTTAAAAAAGGATGATTCTTATGGCCTAAACTTTGAAATGCTTCAATAATATTATTTGTGTCGATAAAAATTACCTATTGTAATATCTTTAAATTGTTCAATCTTTGGTATGAATTGTTGGCAGAAAAAATAGGATTACTTGGATGCCTCTTCCATTCATTTTGTATCAACATATGTTCGTGAAGACACAAAAGTTAATAGCTCAATTAGGTAGAGATTTTGTGATTTTCAAATGAAAAGTAAGGTGCATTTTTATTTATGCTACATTACATTCATGTGCATAAACAAAATCAGAAGATTACATTACTAGATTGCACTTATGCAGATGCATATAATATAGGAAATATTGCACAATCCTTTCACAAATGTAGTCTTTATTGATATTGTAAATGTATGTTGTTCCACACAAGTCATGGAACTGACTATTTGAATGCATATAATCAAAAAACTATACATTTATAGATACAAAAGAGAAAAATGCACATAAAGAGAAAGGGGATCCATCATTGCCTCAATGACGAGTCCTGGTTGCTTTGTTCTGCATCATCTTTAGTCTTCCCAATTGTCTAAGCCTCCAAGTTGATGTCTTCCTTGCTGCTCCTAGGTTCTATGCATTTGAGTGAGAAGAGTGTTGTTAGAGAAATGAAGGATCACTAGCCAAAATATGTGCATACACCTATAAACATATAATTTGATCATCATGTGCATTCAAATAACTTGCATACCATAGATGTCTAGGAAAACAAGAAAGTTATCAAACATATCTATCATATGCTCGGTTTTATCTAACATGTTTTCTCATTGTGCAGGTATAGATAAAATTAGGTTGTTTTGTTTATTTGGTTACAACATGTGGGATGAAATGTGGCTCCCACAAGGGCTGAGCCCAGTCTGCTACCCTATTGTTTCATTTGAGAAGGATAATCACAAGTAAACCATCCATGAAGCATTAAAGATCAATCTTTGCAAGGATAGTGGAGTATGTTGGTAAGGGGTAATCTCCTTATTGATAAAGATTTATCCTTATTAATAAGAACATTCCACTATCAACATAGCCATGATTCTGAAAAAAATGATCATCAAGGATTCCAAGATAGTTTTCACTAACAGTTTGGTTAAAAGTAAGCATCCCCAAGCATCATAACAGTCACAAGAATTGAACATGAGGGATAGTCATGTAGATTAAAAGCTTACACAATAGTCATCACTTGCAAAGATAGCGACATCATGTTTCCACATAACAAATTAAATCAAATGCATGAAAGGTACAATGATGAAGTCCATAATAGTGAATGTTGCTTAAGAGGGATTGAAGGAAAACATTTTGTATCAAGGAGAACAAGGTAACCTCAAACTCTATTGTACCTGAGTATGATAGTACCTGAGCTTCTGGTGTTTCGAGATGGAACCTATACCGGAAAAGTGTAGTCTGCATCTGAAGGAACCATCTTTGGAGCTCCTCCCTAAAACGAGGGTTGAAAAAAATAGAAGAAAAGAAATATCATAATTCTAAAGTAACAATTTGTATCAAGAAAAATGTCAAAAAGTATAATTAAAAAGAAAAATACTTACAATTAGACCTCAAATTGGACCAAACAGATTTATGATTTTATCTTTAGAATGTAGGAACTTTCTTTATCGAAGCTTCATGACCTGAAATTGGATCTCCAATTGGACCAATAAAATTTATGATTTTATCTTTAGAATATAGGAACTTTCTCTATTCGATATTTAAGACCTCAAATTAGATCAGAAGCTGGATAAGTAGATTTATGATTTTATCTTTAGAATGTACAAAATTTCTCTATCGGATATTAAAGATGTAAGGTTAGATCAAAAACTAGATAAGCAGATTTATGATTTTATCTTTAGAATGTAGGAACTTCCTTTGTTGGATATTTGGAAATTCCTACACACAAGTTCTGCTTTGGAGCGAAAACACCCAGAAGTGTTTCACACCAACTCAAGGTACAATCCAACTTGGTTATGACACTGATAGAAATCCAATTTTTCCTGAACCGTCCATACCAAAATGTTGCATCATAATCTATTCTTCCTACACATAAAAATGCCATATATTAACCCCTTCTAAATAAAACTCAAAATACCATGTAACAATGAGTCCCCTATATTAGTAAGTAAGTAGGTAGTCTATAGGGCATAGTTTGATTTTATACAAGGATGCTCATGAAAGGAATCTTCAAGTGACAGTGAGTGAGTTGTTTGAGATTGTAGCTGATGGTGCAATATCTAGTCTTAAAGGCAGTCAACAAAGTGGTAAATGTGCAAGAAAATCAAATTGTATAAAACAAACAATTCACAATGTTATCTTGCATAATACCTTAAGTTTGAAGACAAAAATATCATTGTATCTTGATGAAAGTAGTGACCTTATTGGTGAATCACTGGCAACCATGATTTTAAAACAAGCTATTTTGCTTATGGAGGTAGCATTTTAAGCAAGGCAGTGAGTGGTGGTTTGGAACAATGGCAGGTATGAAGGACTTGCTTTATATGCATACTATGTAGTCTAGCTTAAGAAAAAATTCTTAGAAGAGATTGAAGGTGGATTATGGAACTCAAGGGTTACATGATAAAGATTAAAGCAAATAATGAGATCTATTTAAAAGCCACTATCATGAAGATATTAAAGATGCCAAATGCAAAACCCTAACAACTGGAGTAATGAACATAGTGCAAAAGAGGATAGTGTACTAGGGTAGATTTAGGAGATCTCCACATTATCTAATCACAGGAAAATACATCATTTATTTATTTTTTAAATTAAAAGAAATTATTCTAAACCCTATATAGGCCACATTGATACTTCAAAAGCATCTGATTTATTTTTTAATACAAAAAGAAGTCATTCTAAACCCTATATAGGATACATTGATACTTCAAAAGCATCTGAAGGAATTTGAGATTATGCAAACATATGCCAATTAAATACCTGGATTACAAACAGTAGCACGAACATTGTAACCCTTGTTGATCAGAGTAGGAATAAGATAAACATCAATGAATCCTATGCCTCCTTACCTTTCTCTGTCATTCTTTACTAAAAAAATTCTCCATTTTGGTGGGTTACGCTTGAAAATAAGGTTTCAACAAAGGTTTTATTATATGTTTATTAAAATGAAAACTCCATTCTAGCGGGCTATGCCTGAAAATAAGATTTCAACTTAACTTTTTGAGTATGTTTATTAGAGTTTTAGAGTATTTTGGCAGGCTATATTCTTGATTCCTTAAATGATTTATTCAAATGGATTGTGACTAACATGATTTCCTGCATTTAGTGCTGTAAATTGTAATGATGCCATGATTACTGTACTACCGCCATATCTTATTATACCCGCTGTGGTATGGCAGGGTTTTTCCCTTCCCTTCTACTATTTACTGCACTACCACCTTGCTCAAGGCTTCTTGCTGTGGGGTTGTGGTGTATATTGCTCTACTGCATATGTTTCTCACCTTCTCAGTGGTATAGTAGTGTATTCTTTTGATCATTACTTGAAGAGTGTCGATGAAACAATCTTATTTGTCTTACTGATATCTCAATGTCTCATCGACATTACTTCATTATATCCAAGAGTTGTGTTTTGCTGAGCACTTGTAGATATACATTGTTGATGTGATGCAAGTGATTCTCTCCTCAATATGCCTATATCTTGTTGAAATTTCATTATTTTACATCATCGATAAGACATATAAATAAGTCTCTTTGACATAGGGGTGTCTAAATTGGTGCTAAACCCAAAGCTAAACTCGAAGCTAAAGCCAAAGCTAAAAGTGGTGCTAAACTTGAAGCTAAACTCAGAGCCAAAGGAGGCACTAATGGTGGTGCCACACTCAGAGCTAATATCGACGCTAGAGGTGGATCTAATTTTGGAAAAAATTAGTGCCTTAATTAGCACTAACTTGTCCTGATTAGTGTAAATAAATGCCAAAAATAGTGCCATCCCAATAAATAGTGCCAATGTTTTCAAAAAATTAGAAAAAAATACATTAAAATAGTGGGTGGAAGCAAAAAATGGAGCAAATCACATGGATTTGTTGTAGTGTGTGGTGGATCTTTTTTTCTCTTTTGTATTTGTAGGCAGTGAGCCTCCTTATTGGACAATGAGTCCTTTTTGTAGGTAGCGAGGCTTTGTATTTGGACAGTGAGTACTTTGCTGGGTAGTGAGCCTTTGTTTTATAATCTTTTCTATTGCGAGTTAACCCTCACCATGGTTTTTCCCTCATTGGGTTTTCCATGTAAAATTTGGTGTTCATTGTGTTGATTTGCTTTCTGTGTTTCATGCTCTTACTTAATAACATAACAATGTGGTTTTGGAATTAATAAGTGTTGAAGTTTTAAGTTTGAATTGTGTGACAAATGATTCACCCCCCCTCTTAGTTGTCCTGCACCTATTTAACAGTATACTATTTTCAGTTTATCTTTGTACATTTGTTTGGATCATATTTTTGCGATAACTCCCTAAGGGGGAGTCGATACATTTGATTTTTTTTTTAGTTTCTTTAGACATTGGTTGTTTGTTTTTAGCACACCCTTTGTCCTTGATGTCAAATTGGGAGAAGAATTGAGAAAAATTGGGAAGAAGTTTTGGTGAAGGAAAAGGGGGAGATCATGTATGCCTGAAGTTTTTTTTTGTGGTGTATGTTTTTCAAATTTTGGAGATTCATTTTTGCCACATGTTGCCATCAATGATAAAGGGGGAGATTGTTGAAAGAATGAAGAATAAACCATTTGATGTGTTTTCATTGATTGCAACATTGTTTGTTGACAAGTTTTTTCTAAATCGATAAATAGTTTTTGTGACATCTTGATCCGGTAATTTGGTTTGAAATTTCTCATGTTATAAGATCAACTTATGAGGTTGTAAGAGAAGGGGACCACCATGTGCAAGGCCCCAAGTCACAGAGGGCCAAGATGTGGAAGGCTGCCCTAACTTACCTCAACTAAATGGGGTGCTAGGGTATGAGGATGAGAAGGATGAGGACTATAAAGTCTTGCAACCACTATGTAATCTCGAGATTCTAAATGAGGCTAGGCGAGCTAGTTTTTGAGCTCAACACTGTAGCTCAGATAGCTCTCTGTTTGAGGATGAAGCACAATTCCGGGATGACAACGCGGTGCACTTGCATCTCTCAGGTGTGTTGGTGTTTGTGCAACCAAAGGACTTCAAGTACAATGTGAACTATTAGTAAACAAGCTAGTAGCCTAGCTAGTGCCTTATAAAAGAGAAAAACAACACTATGAAATATGAGAAGTACAAACAAAGGTGATAAAGAAAATATAACAAAGCTAGGGTGATGAAGATGATTTCGTAGAGGATCCTATTCACCAGCTAGCTCTCGAAAGTGCATCCACCTACACACAAGAGAGAGTAAATGTTGGGTGGCTATATAGGGGCCTACCTCAATTAGACCCCCGTTTAGGTGTTTCCACCTCCATGAACAACCAAGAAAGTGAGATAAAGGAAAAACATGTAGTAAAGAGAACTAAAGCACTAGAAAATAGTGAATGTGCTAACTCAACCAAGTGATACAAGAGAGGAAAGGGTGCTTACCACCTCCACCAAGAGCTCTCAAGGTTGCTTGGGGGAGAAAATGAGAGTACTTGAGCGTCTGCTGCAATGGTGTTTGTCCCCAACTTGCTCTACCGAAGTGATGGAGTGATGTATTTGTTGCAATTAGGTGTAATAATGCTGCTAGAAATCTTGAGAGTGAGTGCAAGAGTGTGTTGAAGCTTATGGAGAGATTGTAGAAGATGAAATGCTTGTTGAAGGAGTGGATTTGAAGAGGAGATGAAGAAAAATGACCATATTCAGGTTGGTTGGCTGAAGGGGGCATTACAATTTGACTCCCAATGAGAAGTGTAACGCTTCTACAAGTTTAGCCATAGGAATATGCCAGGGATGTAAGAATGCCACATAGATGTCTGCACGCTGTGTAGGCATCCCCAAAAGAAATGCCTCCACCGACACTCAAAACAGGCACCAAGTGTGACAAAAGTAGGAGGATTAGGTGGAATTAAGCCTCTGAGCTTGGTTTTCTAAAGTAGATAAAGGAAAAAAATGGATTTTCAAATGGGGTGCAAAATCAATCCTATACATTTTCCCCCCACTTTAGCGAGCACGAGTACTGATGAGTGTGTTATGTCTCAAAAACATTGGTTTAAAACCATAAGAGGTTGCCAAGATCTTGATATGTTTCTGGCTAACGTACAAGGCCAAATGATGGATTTGAACCTTCTTCTCTTCAGGCTCTACCAGATCTAGGTGGGTGTACCTGTGTGAATGAGGTAGACTAAGACTATGTATATCCTACTTAAGAAATCTATCCACAATGGCAGTTGGAAGTGGAGAGATGTAGACTTATTTGGTGTAAATTGTATAAGCAATATCAAATTATGAAGTTTATGGATATGTTTAGTTAACAGATGTAAAAAATAAAATGGATGAAACTAAATGATGAAATGTATGAGACCAATGCCTTGTTGGGTATATGGAGTTAAATGAAAGTTTGAGATAAGTGGTTTATACTTGGTAGAAATTCTAACTGTTTGGCATACTGACATTTTTTTATAACTTGTATAAACATGCAAAAATGTAATTACCAAATTCTTCTTAGTGATCCAAATGACACCTCCAAATTACTATGAATGACTAAAAGGATTTAATCTTTTCTTGAAAGAACTAGTTAATCATACCACACAAATACAACAAATGTGCATCAATAAATTGAGTATATACTTGATATATCAATTTAAATAATAGAGAAATATCAACCTTGGAGACAACCTAATAATATCTTCAATTAATTCAACAAACAATTGATACCAACATAGTGCCACCAAATCAAATGTTTTTCATTAACTTCTTCAAAATTTACACATGCGTCCTGGTCTTTTGTGAAGTACACATTGTAGCTATCCCTATTCACCTATTTTCTTATATCTAATCTAATAATGTCCTTTTGGTCTTGGTCTCTCAAATTTATATGAGAGGAAACAAGAAACAAGATTCAGACCAAAGGTCATGTCTTTTGGTAACAAAACTTAATTATCAAATATAACTAAAATAAATAAACAACAAACATGTGATCGAATCCGTTAGTCTTCAAGTAAAAATCTCGTGGTCATCTAAGACCTGTGCAAAGCTTTTTTACTTTATGATTAATCTTCCTTTGTGATGTTGACGATCAGTCCTCATCTGAGCCCAGATACTTTTCCTGCCATTTGCTTATTTTCAAATCATTTGGCCATTTGAACCCTTGGCAGTAGTGAAATTCATGAGATGAATCTTCCATCTATTATCAAGAAAATTCTTGACATCTACCACAAATTTTGTTTATCCACTGTCTAATGTTACAATCCCATCAAGCAAAGCATTAAATCTCTCAAGGCTGATATCCCCATCATTCTGTATGTGTGTCAAGCACTGAGAGACCATCTGATCAAATTCATCTTTCCACCCATCCACACCATTTAGTTGATTATCATCTTTAATGGCTGAAGGGCTGAAGATGTGTTTTATAGAATCAAATGCAGTCCTTCTATTCTCCACCTTCTTCTTCATATCTATCAAATACTTGTGCTCCTCAATTATCCCCCTCACCATTTCCTAAGTAGGTTTAAATTTTGGAGGGGCATTAGAATCTCTTTGTGTTTCCTTGTAGAGAGTAGTTAAAATGTGATAAGTAGGATACCACCTCTTCTGGTGTTCCTCTAAGATAGGGGGATTAACATTTATCTATTCCAAAGCTTTAACCAGATTGCTAAAGCTTTCATGTACTCCACCTAATTTTTCTTTCAATATTTCAATTCTATGCTACAATATTTTCCTCAGGCTATCCAAGACGTGACAATTGACATCCTCCATATTGTGCTTCTTTAGATAATGAATTTCATTTTTCATTTGTTGAATCTGTGGGTCTTCAACCTAGATGGGTGGGTGATAAAGAACTATGTCACCCCCCCTCACTATTGTAGCCTACTATAATTGTTCTTTCAACTTGAAATTTTCAATAAATAATTTATTTACTTCATCATTTGACAATTTCAGTCTTTTCTCATATTCGGTTATTTTCTTCTCGATGTTTTCCACCACACCTTTGGTGAACATTGCTGAATTCATAGTTATGGTAGCAGCATCTGTTGGAGTTATATCTTTCATTGTCCTCACCATGGATGACCCATTCATTTCTTGCACCACATCTAAGAGTCTGGGATTCCTTGTGCTTTTTTGCTTTTTCCTTAGGGAAAGAGTCTCAGTGGTAGGGTTATACCCCATTCCTGATACACCTTCCTCTGAGTCAAATTCTGCAACCAACATTAGGTCATCTTGTGATCTGATTTGGTCCAAAAGAAACACCTTGTACAACTCCATTCTTGGTATGATCAACATATCACTTTCCAAAACTAATTCTCTAGCTTCTTGAGGAGTAACATTAATATTATCAATGGCTAATTCTGCCAATGTTTGGGCCTGAATCTTAGCTTGTTTTGAATCATCGAATCCTATGAGATTGATCTTTAACCTTTCATCAAACTGCTTCATTTTCATCTTGATCCAAAAATATTTGAATTCACTAGTATGAATGAAATTGTCATCCTCCATAAACCTTAGAGAGGCAACCACTCTCTCATCATCCCCAATCTCATTTGTAGCTTCAATAGCAAAGAACCCCTTGAAATTCTTATTCTTCTCCTTCTTTTGCTCTTCCCATGTCTTCATTATTATCCATCTCCTTCTTTTCTAAAACACATCAACAAAATATACTAAATTCCTTATCACATCTTCTTCAAGTTCAAAAGCATGAGATATGGCCCTCTTTGTAAGCAAAGTCCTTTTGATCATATTAATGTAACCCTCTAGGTCACATACTCTTTCTTTTCCAGACTTGAGGTGATAATTGACCTTCATGAATCTCTATAACTCCTCCAGCATGTCTGATCCAATAGACAACTCCTCAAACATTGTCAAATCAGGAAAGAATGTTCCTTTTCTCTAATTCCTCATTAGATCATGCTCCATCCAGAGCATTTTCCACATGAACTCCAAAAAAAATATTATAGCAGACATAAATTTTGGAAAAATATGTGGTACCTGGTCACAACCGTACACCTTGATGATAGTATGTTGTGGCATTAGGAACCAATCAACATAATTATGTGTAAAGCCCTAATCTAGCTTGTAGTGCATTGGCCTTATTACATCCATCAAAGACTGTGGCAACCTTGGTGTTGAAAAACCAAGGGAAGCAATTATTCTAACAAAAAAATCATCTCTAAATACAACAAAATCACATTCATTGCACCTACTATCCTATATGTAGCACCGATTCTATATAGGGATTCAAAATCTATTCTCTTGTATGCACAATTTCATCCTCTTAGTCCATTTTGTTTCATTTTGATACAAAATCAAATGACATAGCAAATAATACTTTCTAAAAGACATGGGATCCTTAGCCTCATTGACTTGCAACAAACCCTCATGAATTTTTTCTTCAATCATAGCGGAAAAATCAAATTCAACATTTGACTCTGGATGCTGAATGATCATAGCCATCCTCATCAATCCTACTGACATGTTATCCTCTGCATCTATTCCAAGAACTTGACATAAGGCATGATATGTATTCTTGAAGTAAACCTGAAAATTAGACACTGGAAAAGGTTCTACCTTTGAGGAGGGGATGGGACGTATCCTATTGTTATCACCCCTATATGTTCTCCTTAACCTTTTGTACTCTTGCTCTAATTTCCCCAAATTCACTTCTGTAACAACTTGTTTGTTTAGGCTGGAACACTTAATAATGGCTTCCCTTGAAACATCCACTAAATTCCCACCATTTGGGAGCCTCACAATCTTTGTTGGGGCATGGTATCTATTGGCTAGGGATTTAATTAACTTGATATCAATGAAAACATTTGAGACTATCAATTATGCCAAGTCTAGAGTCCATGGGTTTGATGTCGGGACCTTGTCATTTTTGTTCCTATAGAAATACTAGTATAAATTCCACCCAGACTGAGGAATAAAAGGGTACCTACACCCCTGTGCTGAATCTATAAAGGAATTCTTTGTCCCCTCATCTATTGGCCCAGGTAGTAAATTAAGCAATGGATACTGTAAAGATGGTTTACTAGTTTTAGGTTCATCTTTTTTAGCTCCTATTTCTGATTTCTTTGGTGCCATTGCTATAAAAATCAAAGAGTGATGAACAAAGCTTACCCAAAATATAGTTCACTTCTAGAGAATACCCTTACTTTTTCACCTCGAGCTCATCTGAACTTAGCCTCTGCTGCTATGAATGAGAAATCTCAATCTACTTTATTTATTTGCACACCAAGCTACATTAACTCTCGAATCATAAATTCTCATCATTCAAATCTTTTGCATTGAGCTCAATTTCATACTTCGATGTTGGTTGATATGACTAGCCTGTTTTAAATGTTTCAATGACTACTTACCACATTACCTCACATCACTTTTCACCCCCTTGTGGTACCATAGTACCTATTGTTACTTTGCTCTAGTATACCGCTCTACTGCGGACTATCTTTCTCCTTCCTGCAGTACCGTGGTGTCCTCCTATTGCTTTCATTTGTATACTGCTCTACCTTAGGCTATATTCCAACCCTACATGGTATGGAGGTGCCTCCTCTTACTACTATTCTTAAGTATACCGCTCTACCGTGGGTATTGTTCAAACCCTCTATGGTATAGTAGTTCTCTTTATCTTTGTTCATCACACTGCTCTATCGTAGGCTGTGTTCCATCCCTTTGCTGTATAGCAATCTCCTTTTGTTAATACTGATTATTATACCGCTCCAATGTGGCCTAAGTTTTAACCCTTCATGGTATAGTGGTAAAAGGGTATAGTGTTAGCTTCCTCTACCATGCTACGACAAGCCATTTTGCAAGAGGTTGCAGTAACGAGGTTGTTAGTGTAGGTTTTTTATTTTCCTTATGTTAGGGGGTATTTATTTTTCCTACACATTATTATTTAAGCTTGCTTAGGTTTATTAGATGTGGTAATATGAGGACATGTGGAAAAATACAATAGCTACATGTGTCACTCTCTCCCCACACATGGGTAGTTGAGTTACACATCCTCTTTTGGCTTGTTGTGCCACCTCTCATAACCACTATTTTGTATTTACCTAAGTAGTTTATGGGGTAGTTGGGTTTCTCACCCTCTTTTGGATTTATGTGCCACCTCTCTCATGTCTTCACTTGAGGAGGTTATGCCACATTTTTTTTCATTTACCAAGAAGGTAAAACCTCCCACCTTTTTTGGGTAGTAGGAGTTAATGCAGCTCTTGGAAGTATTTTCACCACCTTGCCTATATAAGAAAGGCTTCATATGTACTTTGCCATATTCAATTTGGAATCCTTGCATCTTAATTATATCATAATATTTCTGCCATTTCTCTCTTGTGGAAGTCATTTTGTCTTGCAGGTGATTTTGGGGTTTTTGAGGAGTTCACCATAAACTCCTACATGGTATCAGAGCTTCAATGCTATAGACTTCTTCCCAGATTTGAGGGGTAAATCTTGGCATGAAATTTTTGCTAGGTGCAAGTTGGGGTCTTGATAACCCCGCAATTGAATCCAAGGCATCAGAGAAAGTCAAGATCAGCTTTCATTTAGTCAAAATATGTTTTTCAAATCTGCAAGGGTTTTATGCATGTCGTTTTTGTTGGAGCCATTTTCATTTTTGCTTTAGAAATCTAGCTTCCACTCATTTGTAGGAAAAACAATTTTTGGGTTTCATTTTTAGCTTCAAAATATTTCTAGGTTTCTATTTTTGTCTACTCATTGTGAACAGATTTTTCAGAAATCAAATTAGAAGTAAACTTTTTTTGCTAGAAAACCCGTTTCTTGTAGGCTAAATTCAGCTTTTTTAAAAAATTCACAACTTTTGGTCATGGAGTCCATTTTTCATAAAAAAGATATCATTGGAAAGCTGATTCCATCATCTATACAGATTTGAGGTTATTTTTCATCATGGAGGAAGATGTGGACATTTATCAATGTATGCACTATTTTCTTGTTTGTGTGCATTAGGTTTGCATTATTTGGTCTCTGCACTTTAGTTCAGTTCCAGATCATCTTTCAATCAACCGTTGCTTCATAGATTCCAGAGATGTGCTAGTTTGTGAGTTTTCCAGTGTTCCTTGGTATTGGGTTTGCTGTTGAATTTCATGATTCCGACTTGATTCCTTGAGTGACTCTAATATGGTTTCTAGCAAACAAAAGTATCTTTCCTTGCTTGCCACATTCAGGATTCCAGTGTTACTCCACAGTAAATTTCCAGTGCTTCTTCTTGTAGTAGGTTATCTCATTATGGGGGGGTTTTATGATCTCTCTTATCATCCTTTGTTTGGATTGAGATTGATTGGATTTGTGATGGATATCATTATTGTATTGTATCTCTCTTTTGGGGAGGAGTTTTGTCCCACTGGGTTTTCTCCTTTTCTCCGTTTGTGAGAGATTATTTTGTACATGGGTACCTAACATGGCCTAGTAGCTGGGACCCATATTTGCATCTCTGTGTCTTTTCACCCACCTAAGCTATGCTTAAGGGGGGGTGTTAGTGTAGGTTTTTTATTTTCCTTATGTTAGGGGGTATTTCTTTTTCCTACACATTATTATTTAAGCTTTCTTAGGTTTATTAGATGTGGCAATATGAGGACATGTGGAAAAATACAATATCTACATGTGTCACTCTCTCCCCACACATGGGTATTTGAGTTACACATCCTCTTCTAGCTTGTTGTGCCACCTCTCATAACCACTATTTTGTATTTACCTAAGTAGTTTATGGGGTAGTTGGGTTTCTCACCCTCTTTTGGATTTATGTGCCACCTCTCTCATGTCTTCACTTGAGGAGGTTATGCCACATGTTTTGTCATTTACCAAGAAGGTAAAACCTCTCACCTTTTATGGGTAGTAGGAGTTAATGCACCTCTTGGAAGTATTTTCACCACCTTGCCTATATTAGCAAGGCTTCATATGTACTTTTCCATATTCAATTTGGCATTCTTGCATCTTAATTATATCATAATATTTCTACCATTTCTCTCTTGTGGAAGTCATTTTGTCTTGCAGGTGATTCTGGTGTGTTTGAGGAGTTCACCATAAACTCCTACAGAGGTAAGAGGTGAGGGCTATGTAAGTTATTCAATGAGGTAGCAATATTGCGGTAAAAGGCTATTTTGGATTTATGGATGAAAATAGAGTGATTTTTTTTATGAAAATGATGGAATGAATTTTTTATTTCCATTGATAAAAGCTTTGGAATTTTTATGAAAATTCTAGTTCTAACAATGACTCCAATTGGGGATGAGTGATTTACCAATCACTGCAAGAACCCAGAATCTCAAGTTGCAGATCAAGATCTTAGAAAATATGAAAGATGGAAGGTTGATTGGATGGAATGGATAAGGACGTGGAGATGGAAAATAATGGAGATGGAAATGAACCTATACTACTATACATGGAAAGAAAATTTGGTTTTTAATAAGGGAAATCTAGGATTGTCCATGTACTAGCAAGTCCTAGTCCCTTTTCTGATTTCCTAAACGACTGTGCATGGAAAAAGTTTATTTTAAGAGGCTTGTTAAGAATTTTCCATGCACTAGCAATCCTTAATCCCCTAATACTACTCAAGAAAATAAATGCTTTAGAAATTTCCCATGTACTAGAAATTCTTGGTCCTCACCAAACATGTTCTACAAATAATAAGAATCTTCTCCTCTCTTGCCAGTGATAACAAAGAGCCCTAGCCACAAGGCTTCAAATTTTCCATGCTTTCCCTTCTCCTGACATCTAGCATTCCACATCAGCACTAGATCACTCACTTCAAATTTTTTATTTTTAAATTTCTTATCAAAAAGGTACTTCATCTAAGATTGCATCTTCTCATTTTTCTTTTGAGCTATCCTCCTTATTTCATCAAGTTCAGCAAGTTGCTCCATTCTTTCCTCCATTGGGTCTGGAATGTCTAAATCTTCCTAAAGGATGAAATTATAAACTGGTAAAATATTCTGTAATGGCATTCTGGCCTGTGTCCCATACACCAACTCAAATGGAGATTTCTTGATTTCCTTTTTCACAGTTATTCTGTTCGCCCACACAACCATTCTTAATTTTGAATCGTAGGCTTTCTTATGTCCATCTAACATTCTTCTTATGATTTTCAAAAGACTCTTATTGTTGGACTCTACCTGACCACTTGTGGGTGGTAGGGGGCAGCATAAGAAATAGTGATACCATATGTGTTACATAAGTTTTTGAATTCATCAAATCTAAAGCACATCCCATTGTCTGTGTTTAATCTTACTGATGTACCAAATCTGGTTATTATATTCCCCATTAGGAAATTTATTACCACCTTACTTGTTGCCTGTTTTGTTGGGATTTCCTCTACCCATTTAGTGAAATAATTATTAGCTACCAATATCCACTTATGTCCCACACTTGAATTTTCCTATATTTCCCCAATAAAATAAATTCCCCATTGGAAAAAAGGGGCTTCTACTTGTAATGGTCTGAGTGGTAAGGATCCTTGATATTTCATCTTCCTTGAGAATTTCTAGAAATCCTCACACCTCCTTACATATGAAAATTAATCATTGAAAACCTTAGGCTAGTAATAGCTTGCCCTGGGAATCTTATGTGCTATTGTTTTAGTAGAATAATGGCCTCCACACACTCCTTCATGCATCTCTCTCAAAACATGTTTTGCTTGTGACTCATCCAAACATAATAATAGTACCCCATCTCTATTTTTCCACAATAGATCACCTTCTATAAAAACATATTTAGATGCTTGTAATTTCAATGTTCTCCTCTAATTATCATTCAATCCTTTTGGGAACTTCATATGTATGAGATAATATACTATGTTTGTATACCAAGAAGTATCTTCAATGCTTGCAACTGCACAATCCTCGTTTCCTACATTACAGATTTGGTTAGCTTCAATGTTTGTTTCTGCCATTAGTCTGGCCAAACCCTATCCCCTCACTAACTTGGTGATCTAAATCTCCATATTGAATTCTTGGATCTTATTGATCCATTTGCATCTTTTCCTTGTCACCTTTGTTTGTACCAAGATATCTTTCATAGCTGCATGTGGTACATATGGAATTACTCTAGCCCCAACTAGATATGGCCAAAAAGCCTTTGTTGCTTTGACCAATGCATAAGCTTGTTTCTCCATAATATCATACTTCAATTCTGTACCCTGCAGTGACTTTCTAAAGAAAGATACTAGTTGTTCATGACCTTCATCATTCTTCTGTAACATAACAACTGTTATTGTGTGAAACAAGGAAAAATAGAATATTTGAAAAGGTTTGGTAAAATCAAGAGATTTTAGAATGGGGGCTTCTTTGATGGAATTTTTGATAGATATAAAGGATTCTAGGGCCTATGCAGTCCAATCTATCTTTTCTCCCTTTTTTAGAATTTTGGATATGGGTTTAACAATCTCAACAAAGTTTGACACAAATCTCCTAACAAAATTAATTTTCCCAAAAAATGATTGAATGGCTTTGACAGTTTTGGGAATGGAGATTTTATCTATGGCTTCTACTCTTTCAGGGTCTATTCTAATTCCTTCTTTTGACAAAATATGCCCTAAAAGCTTACCCTCTGTGACAACAAAATGACATTTTTTAGGATTAATAATGATACCTTATTCCAAAGCTCTAATGAATATCTTCTCCAAGTGTTCCACATGATCTTCTTCCCTTTTGGAATAAGCAATGAGGTCGTCTTGATATACTACCATTATAGCATTAATTAAATATGCAAATGCCACATCCATGGCCCTTTGGAAAGTTTCCCCTACATTTGTGAGGCCGAAGGGTATTCTTACATAGACATATGTTCCCCATGGAGTAGTAAAGGCTTTCTTATATTACTCAAAATCTTTAACTTTGACCTGATTGTAGCCAGAAAATCCATCTATCATTAACAACAACTCACACCCTATCACTCTATGTAGTATGGCTTCCATATTTGGGAGAGGGTAATTATCTTTAAGGGAGGCAACATTCAAGTTTTTGAAATCTATGCACAATCTAATATCCCCATTTTTATTTCTTACTAGGACCAAGTTTGAGACCCATGTTGAATGTCTAATGGGCTTGATAATTCCTCCATCTCTGAGTTTTGCCAATTCCTCTTGCATTTTAGGCTCCAAGGTTGGGTTGATGGGCCTCTGCTTCTACCTAAATGGTTTTA
Source organism: Sequoia sempervirens (assembly GCA_007258455.2). Taxonomy (NCBI): domain Eukaryota; kingdom Viridiplantae; phylum Streptophyta; class Pinopsida; order Cupressales; family Cupressaceae; genus Sequoia; species Sequoia sempervirens. The sequence goes on along the minus strand of VDFB02000003.1, from coordinate 418,538,355 downwards.
CATCTGGCTTTAAAGGAATCTCATGTTGGAATAAGTCTTCCTTGTAGGCTTTAAGATCCTCATAAGACCAAGCAAAAACATGCTTGTACTTCCTCAACAATGCAATCAACATTTTCCTGATAGTTGGATTGATTTTCTTTCCAATATAAACCTTATACCTTTTTGGGTGCTAATTCAGTTCCTAGATTGACTTCGTCAATATCTTCATTTTTAACTAGTGTCTGCTTCATGAGAGCATGGTCATTTCCATCAAATAATCTTTCTAATGCCACAAGCCCTTTTGGAAGTTTGTTAGTTTTTAGCTGCACAACTTCTTTTCCAAATACAGTCTATTTTCCATCTACTTCCTCCACAAAAGCATTGAAGTCAATCTCTTAAGCTTCATATTGGTCTATACAATGGAGAAACTTTATGAGATTAGTATCATCATTAAAAACTTGCTAGCTATATATGTTATCATGAATGACATGCCTTGTTTTATATTCAACTTGAGATACCCCAACCAAGGTGATATCATCTCTTCTTAGGGCTACATTAGCTGAAAAGTCTACCATTATGTTTTTTGACTTGTCTATCCATTCAATGGAGAAAGCACCAAATAATTCAATTATATCCCATACAACATTCCTATATTGTTTCAACCTTTTATGTTTTGCAACATATCTTGACTTGACTTGTGATATAATTAATTCAAAATCTCCTAGAATAGTTAGCAATTTGATCTTATGTTTAACATCCATATTCAAGCCAATTAGCAAGGCTTCATATTATGCTATATTGCTTGTACATTCAAATGCTAGCAAAAATGAATATTTGAATGTAGTGCTTTCAGGTGAAATAAAGACTATCCCTACTCCATTGCTTTCTTGGCTACATGCTCCATCGAAATACATTTTCCACACTCCGTGCTGATTCTTGGAAATATGTTTGTCAATTGGATCGGTATTAAATAATTTTGGCTGGGATGGTTCTATTCTAAAACTCCCTAAATCTACATCACAAAAAAATTTCAATTAATCTTGAGGAACATAGTCTACAATTTGATTCATCCTTGGTTCCCTATATAACTTGACCTCTTGACCATTTACTGGTATTGTAGCATAGGATAGGTCAAATTGTACATTTCCTCCCACTGTTGCAGTCCACTACCTTGACAAAAGCATTCCAAAATGAGAAGTATCAATCACAGTTATATCTATATTATAAGTTGCTTGTGGATAGGCAGCCAATTTCACTTCTACATCTTTCATAACTCCCACCACTAGGAAATGTCTGCTATCCATAGCATAGCACTTGCCACCATTAGTATCCACCCACATGCCAAGTTGTTTCATAACCCCTACTGGCATGATATTGATAGAAGCACGAGAATCTATCATACAATTCCTTACCAGTTTGTTATTTATAAGTAATGTAGTAAAGAATGGGTCAACTTGTGGAGGATTAATCTATGCATCACCTAGACAAACCTCTAGACATTTACCTTTTCCTACTTATTAAGAATCTTATTGGTCCCCTTATCTCCAGAGCTTTTGTTTTTTTCATTCCCACTCGACATTAATTGAATGGAACTATCCCTATACTCTTTAATTTTCATCATTTCAAGTAATGGGACAAACATTTTTACCTGGGATAAAGCTTGTGTGAAATCAAAAGAGGTACCTTCTATTTTGATTATCTTCTTTTTCTCTAGTGACTCTCCTTTAATTTCCTCCTTTTCTCTTTTATTTGTGTCATCAGGCTTTTGTTTAATTTTATGCAACTCTTTTCTCTCCTCCTTCTGAACATGCTTTTGCACATTCTTATTAGGCTACTTGTTTTCTATTTTCTTCAATATTCCCTACGTTTTGTCCTTCACAAATATCCTTCTTGGAACACCATCACCTTTGTTTACGGTTATGTTTCTCAACCATATTTTTTTTTTCCTATTCCACTACAGAAATAGTTAACTTCTTAATCTCTTCTTTAGCCAACCTCCTTATATTGCATTGAGGTGGTGCACCAGAAGGGTATTGTTTATCATTGCTTTCTTCAGAATCATAAAATACTTGATGTTCTGCCATATATATGTTATATTTCTGGTTAACATAATATTCATAACCTTCTTCCTCTAAAGATGAATATTTCTACTCTATAGGATGAAGGGTGTGGGAAGTTAGATAAATTGTATGACCCCTTTCTTCATTTTCTGCTAGAATCTCCTCTTCTTGCAATGATTGAGAAACAATGCAATGATTAGGGGAATGTGACAAGTCACAAACTTAACACCAAGGATTATTGTTCACCATGTATGCTCCTCTCTTCTTTAAAGGATTAGGAGTCTCTTTATTCTTAGGCCTATCCATCACAGGCTTTCCATCCTCCCAACTTGTATTGTAAGGCATGTCATGCAACCTGGGCCTTTCATTTTTGTATGTATTTTCTTGCCTATGTTGAGTTGTTGGGGGACTCTGGGATTATCTCTCTTACTTATCATCCCAACAAATTTTTTATTATTTTCAATAGTCAATGCTATTTTTTTGAGCTTTAGTTAAATTTCTGGGGCACCTATTTCTAAGCTCATATCCTATCTTTGGATAATTTTTTTTTACATAAATACTTAATGTTGTAGGGTCTGCCAATTTGGATCCAAGTGGTATCTTATTATGCAGCTTGGAGAATATTTGGTTGAAATCATAGACCGACTCATTATGATATTTCTGGATGCTAATCAATTCATGCAAGGAAAATTTTGGTGCACATTGGTTCCCATAGTTCTCAAGGAACTGATCATAGAGCTCTTGAATTGAAGCAATAAAAGCCATTGGTAAATAGTTAAACCAATCTCTTGCTTCTTCAATTAATGACATCATAAATAACCTCATCTGTACATCTTCATAGTGCATATCTAGGTCTTGAATAAAAGCATTAAAATTCCTTAAGTGTTCCTTAGTTGTGACTGTACTACTTGTAAATTTTGGGATGAAACCTCTCCAACTACCATCCATAGGGTAAGGATATATTTGGAATCCTGTTAAGTCAAACTTCCTAATCATGGTTGTGTAGTGCTGAGGAGGTGGGTTCTTAGGGTGCTGATATTGGTATAATGGATTTTTGTATTGTGTATGAGGTGGTGGCATATATTGTTGGCCATGGGGTGGTTGAACATTCAAATGTTGTGATGGATTTTTAGGTGGAATATTTGGCTGTTTGTATTGATTCCTTGATTGATTTTGCGGTGCTTTTGGTGGATTTGAAGGTCCTGCATTATTATTCCCTTGCTTGTGAGGTGGTACATATTTAGGGAGGTTAGCTATTTGAGCATGAAAATGGGGTCTTTGCAACTTCAAATCCTGGAGCTCTTTTATCACTTGGAGCCTTTGTTCATATTCTACTTTTGATCTCTCCATTTCTTGTCTTTCATACTCTAATTGTGGATTTAATTCCTCCTTAGTCATGATATCATAATTTTCTTTGGGGGTTATATTATTAATAGGCTCATTCTAATTCCTTCCCACTTCTTGATCATATTCATGTTGTATTCTGATTCTTTCAGCCTTAAGTCCAACAATGAATTCTTCTTCCTTCTGAGGATTTGGATGATAAAAATGATTCCTTTTCTCTTAAGGAGTATGTGGTTCTCCTGCTGAGCTATTTTCATTTGTCAATGTATCATAGTGGTTATATGTCTCAAAATGTGGTTTTGATGCTTTATCTTTATTTGTTTTGCACATGTCATTAGATTCCTTCTTACCCTTATCATTCTTATGTGTCCATTTACTATAGTCACTAGGACCTCCTTTATACAAGGACCTCCTGCCTTGCATTGTTTGACCTTTTGAACTTATTTCTTTCTGATGTGTACTATACCTCTATTTAGAGTCACCACTCACTTTTACAAAAGTGATAAAATTGTAGAATTCTTGTTCCCAGTGGAGTCTTATGTAAGGGGTTGACTATATGAATGCTTGGACTCAGGTTTGACTCCCCCATAGAGTTTCCAAACTGTTATGTCTCAAAAATGCTGGTTTCAAACCATAAGAAGTTGCCAAGCTCTTGATACATTTTTGGCTAACATACAAGGCCAAATGATGGATTTGAACCTTCTTCTCTTCATTCTCTACCAGACCTAGGTGGGTGTACCTGTGTGAATGAGGTAGACTTAGACTATGTATATCCTACTTAAGCAATCTATTCACAATGGCAGTTGGAAGTAGAGAGATGCAGAATTATTCCGTGTAAATTTTATAAGCAATATCAAATTTTGAAGTTTATGGATATGTTTAGTTAATAGATGTAAAAAATAAAATGGATGAAACTAAATGATGAAATGTATGAGACCAGTGCCTTGTTGGGTATATGGAGTTAAATGACAGCCTGAGATAAGTTGTTTATATTTGACAGAAATTCTAACTATTTGGCATACCAATATTTGTTTATAACTTGTATAAACATGCAAGAATGTAATTCCCAGATTCTTCTTAGTGATCCAAATGACACCTCCAAATTACTATGAATGACTAAAAGGATTTAATCTTTTCTTGAAAGAACCAGTTAATCATACCACACCAATACAACAAATGTGCATCGATAAATTGAGTATATACTTGATATATCAATTTAAATAATAGAGAAATATCAACCTTGGAGACAACCTGATAATATCTTCAATTAATTCAACAAACAATTGATACCAACATAATGCCACCAAATCAAATATTTTCCATTAGCTTCTTCAAAATTTACACATGTGTCCTGGTCTTTTGTGAAGTACACATTGTAGCTATCCCTATTCACCTATTTTCTTATATCTAATCTAATCATCTCCTTTTGGTCTTGGTCTCTCGTATTTATATGAGAGGCAACAAGCTTCAGACCAAAGGTCATTTCTTTTGGTAACAAAACTTAATTATGAAATATAACTGAAATAACTAAACAACAAACATGTGATCCAATCCATTAGTCTTTAAGTCAAAAGCCCGTGGTCATCTAAGACCTATGCAATTTTTTTTTACTTTATGATTAATCTTCCTTTGTGATGTTGATGATCAATCCTCATATGAGCCCAGATACTTTTCCTGCCATTTGATTATTGTCAAGTCATTTGGCCATTTGAACCCTTGTGTAGTAGTGAAATTTGTGAGGTGACTCTTCCATCTATTATCAAGCAAATTCCTAACATCTGCCACAAATTTCATGTATCCACTGTCTAATATTACAACCCCATTGAGCAAAGCATTAAGTCTATCAAGGCTGATATCCACATCATTTTGTATGTGTGTCAAGTAATGAGAGACCATCTGATCAAATTCACCTTTCCACTCATCCACACCTTTTAGTTGATTATCATCTTTAATGACTGAAGGGATAAAGATGTGTTTTATAGAATCAAATGCATTCCTTCTATTCTCCACCTTTTTCTTCATATCTATCAAATACTTGTGCACCTCAATTACCCCCTTCACCATTTCCTAAGTAGGTTTAAGTCTTGGAGTGGCATTAGGATCTCTTTGTGTTGCCTTGCAGAGAGATTTAAAATGTGATAAGTATGCTGCCACCTATTCTGGAGTTCCTCTAAGATAGGGGAATTAACATTTATCTATTCCAAAGTTTTAACCAGATTGCTAAAGATTTCATGTACTCCACCTACTTTTTCTTTCAATATTTCAATTCTATGCTCCAATATTTTCCTTAGGGTATCAAAGATGTGATAATTGACATCCTCCATATTGTGCTTCTTCACCTGATGAATTTCATTTTTCATTTGTTGAATTTGTGGGTCTTTAGCCTGGATGGGTGGGTGATAAACAAATATCTCATCCCCCCTCATTGTTGTAGCCTATTGTAATTTTTCTTTCAACTTGACAATTTCAATAAATAATTTATTTACTTCATCATTTGACAATTTTAGTCTTTTCTCATATTTAGTTATTTTCTTCTTGATGTTTTCCACCACATCTTTGGTGAACATTGCTGAATGCATAGTTATGGTAGCCACCTATGTTGGATTTTTATCTTTCATTGTCCTCACAATGGTTGACCCCCTCATTTCTTGCACCACATCTAAGAGTCTGGGCTTCCTTGTGCTTTTTTTCTTTGTCCATAGGGCAAGAGTCTGAGTGGTAGGGTTATACCCTATTCCTGATACACCTTCCTCTGAGTCAAATTCTGCAACCAACATTGGGTCATCTTGTGATATGATTTGGTCCAAAAGAAACACCTTGGACAACTCCATTTCTGGTATGATCAACATATCACTTTTCAAAACTAATTATCTAGCTTCCTGAGGAGTAACATTAATATTATCAATGTTTAATTTTTCCAATGTTTGGGCCTGAATCTCAGCTTGTTTTGAATCATTGACTCCTATGAGATTGATCTTTAACTTTTAATCAAACTGCTTCATTTTCATCTTGATCTAGAAATCTTTGAATTCACTAGTATAAATGAAATATTCATCCTCCATAAACCTTAGATAGGAAACCACTCTCTCATCATCCCTAATCTCATCTACAACTTCTTCTGATATCCTAATTTTAGGATCATGGGGATCTTGAATTTTCTACTTCTCTGCTACCTCTTTCATCTCAATCAAAGTAAATACTACTTCCTGTTCCTCATCACTTGAGCCATAATAAAATAATGAGTCAATTTTCTATTTCTGGGCTGAGGGTTCATGTGTGAGAGATGGAGGAGAAGGAAGTGTAGGTGATGGGGGTGGTGTATGAGATGTGGATACTTCGTTTGATATTTTTTGGGGTGTAGGAGGTGGAACCAATCCTTCATCTTGGGCCATCTTATAAAATTCATCAAATTTTCCAAGGACCAACTACATCCTTTTAGAAGATTAGGTTCATCAACAAAGAACGCCTTGAAATTCTTATTCTTCTCCTTCTTCTACTCTTCCCATCTCTTTATTATTATCCATCTCCTTCTTGTCTAAAACACATTAGAAAAATATACTAAATTCCTTATCACATCTTCTTCAGGGTCAAAAGCATGAGATATGGCCCTATTTGTAAGCAAAGTCCTTTTGATCATCTTAATGTAACCCTCCGGGTGACATACTCTTTCTTTTCCAGAGTTGAGGGGATAATTGACCCTCATGAATCTCTGTAATTCCTCTAGTATGTTTGATCCAATAGAAAACTCCTCAAACACTGTCAAATCAGGCAAGAATGTGCCTCTAATTCCTCTTTAGATCATGCTCCATCCAGAGCATCTTCCACATGAACTCCAAAAAACATATTATAGTAGGCACAAATTTTGGAAAAATATGTGGTGCCTGGTGACAACCGTACACCCTGATGATAGTATGCTGTGGAATGAGGAACCAATCAACATAATTATGTGTAAATCCCTAATCTATCTTATATTGCATTGGCCTCATTACATCCATCAAATACTATGGAAACCTTGGTGTTTAAAAACCAAGGGCAACAATTATTTTAACAAAAAAATCACATTAATTGTGCCTACTGTCCCATATGTAGCACCAATTCTATATAGGGAGTCTAACTCCATTCTCTTGTGTGCACAATTTCATCCTCTTAGTCCATTTTGTTTCATTTTGATACAAAATCAAATGACATAGCAAATAATACTTTCTAAAAGACATGGGAGCCTGAGCCTCATTGACCTGCAACAAGCCCTCGTGAATTTTTTCTTCAATCACAGAGGAAAAATCAAATTAAAAATTTGACTCTGGATGCTGAATGATCATAGCCATCCTCATCACTCCTATTGACATTTTAACCTCTGCATCTATTCCAAGAACCTGACACAATGCATGATATGTATTCTTGAAGTAAACCTAAAAATCAGACACTGGAAAAGGTTCTACCTTTGAGGAGGGGATGGGAAGTATCCTGTTGTTATAACCCCTTTTCATGTGTAGGGGGAGCTCATCACTCCTATAAGTTCTCCTTAACCTTTTGTAATCTTGCTCATATTTCCCCAAATTCACTTTTGTAACATTTTGTTTGTTCACGCTGAAACACTTAATAATGGCTTCCCTTGAAACATCCACTAAACACCCAACATATGGGAGCCTGGCAATATTTGTTGGGGCATGGTATCTATTGGCTAGGGCTTTAATTAGCTTGATATCAATGAAAACATTTGGGACTATCAATTTGGCCAAGCCTAGAGTCCATAGGTTTGATGCTGGGACCTTGTCATTTATGTTCCTATAGAAATACCATTATAAATTCCACCCAAAATGATGAATAAAAGGGTCCCTACGCCCCTGTGTTGAATCTCTAAAGACCTTCTTTTTCCCCTTATCTACTAGCCCGGGTAGTAAATTAAGCAATGGACATTGTAAAGATGGTTTACTAGTTTTAGGTTCATCTTTTTTATCTCCTATTTCTGATTTCTTTGGCACCATTTGCTATAAAAATCAAAGAGTGATGAATAGAGCTTACCCAAAATATAGTTTTCTTCTAGAGAATCCCCTTACTTCTACACCTTGAGCTCATCTGCACTTAGCCTCTGCTGCTATGAATGAGAAATCTGAATCTACTTTGTTTATTTCCACACCAAGCTGCATTAACTCTTGAATAATAAATTCTCATCATTCAAATCTTTTGCATTGAGCTCAATTTCATACTTTGAAGTTGATTGATGTGACTGGCCTACTTTAAATGTTTCAATAACTACTTACTACATTACCTCGCATCACTTTTCACCCCCTCGTGGTACCATGGTACCTATTGTTACTTTTCTCTAGTATACCGCTCTACCGTGAACTACCTTTCTACTTCCTGCGGTACCACGGTGTTCTCGCATTGCTTTGGTTTGTATACCACTTTACTGCAGGCTATATTCTAACCCTTTCTGGTATGGCTATTCCTCCATTTACTACTATTCTTAAGTATACCACTCTACCATGGGTCTTGTTCTAACCCTCCACGGTATAGTGGTTCTCTTTATCTTTGTTCTTCATCACACCACTCTACCGTGGGATGTGTTCCATCCCTTCACGGTATAGCAGTCTCCTCTTGTTAATACTGATTATTATACCACTCCACCGCGGCCTAAGTTTTAACCCTTCATGGTATAGCTATAAAAGGGTATAGTGTTAGCTTCCTCTACCATGCTACTATGAGCCATTTTGCAAGAGGCTGTGGTATTGAGGTAAGAGGTGAGGGCTATGTAAGGTATTCAATGAGGTAGCAGTATTGTGATAAAAGGATATTTTGGCTTTATGGATAGAAATAGTGTGATTTTTTTATGGAAATGATGGCATGAATTTTTTATTTCCATTGATAAAAGCTTTGGAATTTTTATGAAAATTCTAGTTCTAACAAAGTTCTCGGTAAAGTAGATCAAGGAAGGAGTAAGGTTAGAAATGTATACTTGAACCATCGAGGAAGTAGACCATGATCTGGTGAACTTGAAAGTGCAGGGCAAGTGAAGGAATTCATAGCTGCTCAGAACTACGAAGTTGAAGAAAGAAAGCACCTTACAGGTTTGCAAACCTGCAAGGAGGGTGTTCCCCAAAAACTCTAGCATGGAGGATACCCTGTGAAGCAAGCACCTTATAGGCCCACATACCTACAAGGATTGTGTCCCCCAAAAAATTTAGCATGGAGGAAACCATAAAGGAAGCACCCTACAGGCTCTCAGACCTGTAGGGAAGGTATCCCCCAAAAACTCTAGCATGGAGGAAACCCAATAAAGTGGACTCCATAGAGTCAAGAAGTGGCCACGTAGGAAAGTAAGCGGACAGTCATGCAGACCGTCAATAATTTGGAAGTATTTTAAAGGGGTCCCTTGGGAACCCTTGAAAAAAGAGGGGTCTACTCAAGGGACGCACTGTTTGAAAGGTGAGGTCTAGTTAGGCTTCCCCCAAGCTAGACATGAATGATTTCATTTAAGATAAGATCTTTCAAAGGGGGTCCCTAGGGAACCCGCCGTGAAGAAGGGGGGTCCACTCAAGGGACACAATTTGAAAGTAGATGTTTTTTTTTCTTAGAGTGATCCATCATCAAGGAATCCTTTTGAAAGATGTTCACTTCATCAAGGAATTTGAAAGGAAAAATATGGCCCCCATGTGAGGGGAAGGTTAAAGCTGTTCCTGTTTCAGAGGAATGTTTCCAAGTTCTTTCTTTATGAACCCAAGATGAAGGAAACATGTTATATTAGGGTTCCAAGTCGAGAATGTGATTCTGATGAAAGGTTTATGAGGATTTTCAAAGAAAAGATTTGTTGAAAATGAATGCATTTTTTGAAAATTGAAATGTTGAAGAAAGAACATTATCACACATCAGAGGGACAACTCAAGCAAATAAGAGAAAAAGATAAAGAGAAAGGAAAAGAGAAATACAACACAAACAAAGGGTACAGGGGGATCTAGTTTAGCAGGGTTATATTTTTCCAAGCTCATACAAATAATAGGTAACTGCGGTGCAAGGCAAAAAATCATCAATCCCCAACCAGATTAGGAAGAATGCATGAAAAAAAAAAGTAAAAATAAAAAATTGGGTCAAAATGGAAGGCAAGCCTAAATGCTCCCAGCACTTTGCATCGCCCCCAATTTACTGAAAATCAAGCAAAAACATGGAAGAATGATGATACAAATAGAAGAATGTTTACGACACAAAAATCACACCTGTATCCAAGCACCAACAAGGATGACAAGGGTCATCCAGAAACACATAGTACGATCATGGGGGAACACATCACAAAATACACACACACGCACAAGATCAAGAAGGGTCCTCCTCCTAACACTGATTGACTAGGAGGTCATTTGCTTCCCACTCTAAGTCATAATAGGGGGAAGGAGGATGAGCCTGCAACAGTGGAATGTTAAGAGGAGGAGCAACCAACCCTCTTGCAACAAGGGCTAAGGAGGAAGGCCCCTCAAGGTTCTCTCCACTGAGCTCTTGTGGAGCTAGGGTCAACAATTTTTTCAAGATTGCTAACAAGGCTAGAACTTCATCCATAGAGTTAAACATGCACCTTGTAGGAGTTAGATTTTTAACTTCAGTAGATAGGGCAGGTTGTGCCTGAGATTTATCACTAGGCTTGTCGAATGACTTGGGAGTGGTGACGAACTTAGGGGAATCCGGGATGGGCTTTGTCACTAGGAAAAAATAAGTCAACGTGAGGCCACCTTGTGGAGAAGGTGGACTCCTCTTACATCCTTCATTGCTAGAAGGACTACACTCCATATTTTGTCTTATTGAAGGAGATGAACTCCCCACAGATGAGGCTATAGGTGCAGAGGAAGAGGAGGAAAGAACTGCAACGAATACAACTAAGGTATTACACATATCCATGGGCTTTGGGAAAGGCTGGATATTTGGAATGAACATTAGCAAAGGTGGCTCCACCGAAGGAGCAATGAACACCTGTACCCCCTTGGGGTTAGGCACATTCATACTCGCTATAGGAGCTGGAAGTAGTGTAGAACTAAACTGAAGAGAAATAGAAGGAATGGAAGAGGACAACATGAAAGGAGCCCTTGAAGTAGGGGTGGTCATCTCCTTCTCCTTCCTTTGTGAGGTGGCCTACTTAGCTAAGAGAGCCTTTCACTGATGCTTGAATCACATGGAAGGCAGTTTCTTTGACTCTTTGAGCTAGAGACTGGAGGTTGTGAAGGAACATAAGGCTCCTGCTCCAACATGGGAATGTCCACTACAACCATTTCTGGTGGAGGAATGGATTCCTGAACGGGTGCAGGAGGGACAGGTTGAGAAGCAATAGGGGGTTAGCTCAAGAGCCTCAGTAGTGGGCCTCTTTCCATTCTCTGCTTTGGGAGCAGGAGTGGTAGGAGGCCATGGAGGTTGGGATAAAGAGGAATCTCCATGGGATACCTTCTTTCTATTGCACCGAATGGGCCTAAGCTCTATCAACATAATAGGAAGTTCAAATGCAGGATGCTTAGGCTTTCACCAAGCAGGCACCATAGGATTCTCCTACAGATGAGGAGGAGAACTTGATGGTACTACAATAGAGTGAGAAGAAGCATCAGACTGACCAACAAAAGAGGAAGAAGGAGGATCTCATGACTACTTCTCTTCTTCCTTCTTTTGTGCCTTAGTGGCATCACTGTCAGCTTCTAAGCAAGTCCTATGTGAAACAACATAAGGAGAGTGAGGGTACCTCACTTTCGGCCTCAAGAGCCCTTTATTATAATTCTAATATTTTCAATGTAGAAGGTCCATCCTAGGTAGAAGAGGATTGTTGGGCATGGGCCAAGAGTAGTCCAAGGAGTAGCTACCATGAGCAACCAGTGGTCTGTAACCAGTATCATGGATTACGTGTATTGAATCCCCATGGATAAATTTTAAACATTTATGCATGACGAAGGGTATCGCGTTCATCGCCACCAACCAAGGTATACCCAATTTCACCCTAAAGAGCTTAGACCTAGGGATAATGTCAAACAAGAGGTTCACAAATTTAGGTCCCACTAGGATCGACATGACAATACTACCTAAAGGGGGCACAAAAATCCTGTCATATGTGTGGATGGTACTTACAGGTGCATCATACCCATCTTTATGTAAGAAGCTGATCAGTATAATCTCCTTGGTTATCATGTTTACTTGTGATGTTAGATCAACGTGAACACCTGATACGATGTTTCCATTGATCCACATAGGGATATAGAGAGGAGATGGTTCCTTGTTAAAACCCATCGATAGGTCCTGTGAAGAGAAGGTTATACTAGTACCACTGTCCATAAGATACACAGAGGGGATAGGTTGATGCAAGAAGGAGACCATTACACACACTAGAAAATACTTTTACAGAGTCCCTAAAGGTAAAAGGATAAAATAGTGACCCAATTAAGGTTTCGTTATGCAATACCTTTGGAACCTTCCAACTATGTGAACTAGGGGTTGTAGGTTGGGTTGTAAGGTGATAACCTTACAACACTCGCACCTACAACACTCCTAGATTAGGAGGAAAGGAACTATCAGTATCACAAAAATGGAATAAAAATGATTCATGTCAGGTTCACCAAAAATGTAAGAGAGGGGGACCACCATGTGCAAGGCCCTAGGTCACGGAGGGCCAAGATGTGGAAGGCTGCCCTAACTTACCTCTGCTAAATGGGCTGCTATGATATGAGGATGAGAATGATGAGGACTATAAATTCCTCCAACCACTTTGCAATCCTGAGATTCTAAATGAGGCTAGGTGAGTTGGTTTTCAAGCTCAACACTGTATCTTGGATAGCTCTCTGTCCAAGGATGAAAGTGCAGTTCTAGGATGACAGCACAATGCGCTGGCATCTCTCAGGTGCACTGACATCCATGCAACCAAAGGACCAAAAGTGCAACATGAACTATCAAAAAACAAGCTAGCAGCCTAGCTAGCAACTTCTAAAAGAGAAAAACAACACTATGAAATATGAGAAGTACAAACAAAGGTGATAAAGAAAATATACCAAAGCTAGGATGACAAAGATGATTTCGTAGAAGACCCTATTCACCAACTACCTCCTTGAAAGCATGTCCACCTACGCATAAGAGAGAGAAAATTTTGGGTGGCTATATAGGGGCTTTCCTCAGTCAAACCCCTGTTTAGGTGTTTCCACCTCCACGGACAACCAAGAAAGCGATATAAAGGAAAAAAATGTAGTAAGGACTAAAGCACTATAAAATAGTAAATGTGCTAACTCAACCAAGTGATAGAGGAGAGGAAAGGGAGCTTACCACCTCCACCAAGAGCACTCAAGGCTTCTTAGTGGTGAAAATGAGAGTACTCGAGCCTCTGCTGCAATGGTGTTTGTCCCCAACTTGCTCTACTGAAGTGATGGAGTGATGTATTTGTTACAATGAGGTGCAATAATGCTGCTAGAAAGCTTAAGAGTGAGTGCAAGAGTGTGTTGAATCTTGTGGAGTGATTACAGAAGATGAAATGCGTTTTGAAGGAGTGAATTTGAAAAGGAGGTGGAGAAAAATGGCCATATTTGGCTCGATCGGCCGAAGGGGGCATTACAACTTGATTCCCAATGAGAAGTGTAACACTTCTATAGGTTCAGCTGTAGGAATCTACTAGGGACATAAGCATGCCATGTGAACATTTGCACGCTGTATCGATATCCCAGATAGAAACGCCTCCACTGACGCTCAAAACAGGTGCCAAATGTGACAAAAGCAACAGGCTTAGGTGGAATTAAGCCTTTGAACTTGGTTTTCTAAAGTAGATAAAGGAAAAAAGGGGATTTGCACATGGGGTGCAAAATCACTCCTATATAGAGGTTATAGTATGTTTTTCAGGACTACTAAATGCACCTATGATCAAGTTTTCAGTGATTTTGGATAAACAAGTTGAAAGTTGCATGCAACAAAAGTTCAACATACAGTTTTTGGCTTTATACATTGTAAATGGGTAAGTGAAATATGGTATGCATTCCTCTGATGTTTGGATTCATACTCTATAGTTTTTGGGATATGGTTTATAGATATTTTTACTCTATATATTCTAGATGGTGCATGTTGATATGATTAGATGGATCATTGGTGTGTGATCAGTTGGATTATTTTATGATTAGGTCTAATTCCTAGGTGACCTAATACTTGATATGTGTTGAAAAGATTAAATAGGTATTGCAGATACTAAGGGGATCTATCTTAGGTCCATTCTAACTTAAACTAGGTGTTGTATAGTTAATTTAAGTGTGAAGAAGTATGTGAATCAAGTATGAAGCTGACAAGGCAATTTTTTAATTAAAATAGGGCTACATCTAATTAGGTCAACCTAATTGATCTATGTGGATGCAATAGGGTATATATATAGGAAAATTTTGAGTTGTAGGATGACATGATATGATATGAAATGTAATGTGATGTGCAAAAGAAATGATATTGTGCAAACTTGTGAATTTGTATGTGTGTGATCCAAATTAGTGCAAAATTATTACGAGTTGTTGAGCGACTGCTAAGTAGAGTAGTGTTTTGTATTCATAGCTTCAAAGAAACTTAATTTAGCACAAGGAAGGTGCACTTTGTATTAGTTCACATTTTGACTATATAGCCATTTCTGTTTTGTATTTATTTCTGGTTGTGAGCCTTATAAGGATAGTTTGTCCTGGTGAGCCCCTGTAATATCTTATAACATAATATATTGTGAGCTAATCCTCACCGTGGTTTTTCCTTTTTTGGTTTTTCCACGTAAAAATCATGGTGTTCATGTGTTATGTGATTTTGTGATTCCTTTCATGCTTTCATTCATAGTTGCACTTAGATATGTTTTGATTATTGGATGGATTATGATTAAATGGTTCAATAGAATACTGATTCAGTCCCCCCTCTGGGTGTTCAATAGTATGTATTTGGATCACAATGAATTGACAGTGTAGATAGTGGCTACCTACACTACTTTGGCCAAAGATTCAACACCTAGTACTTCAAGTGAGGGTCATCTATATTCACCACTACAACTGCTTGATTTGTATTTGACCATTAGTATTCTATTCTAGGTTACTCCATTTCTCGTGGATTATCCTAACTCTAGGAATAACCTTCCCATTAACTCATTTTAACTAACAATGCAATCAAGTATCTCAAAACAATTCTATCTTATGCTACACACCTAGAGTGTTGTCATACTACATATAGTACTGTAAATCTATATATACCACAAATAGTATTTATATTCATATAAAATAAAACATCGTATACATATCTATATAAGTAAATATCAAAAGTAAGGTTTCACCAAAATAGGAAACAACAAAGTGACATGCAAGCATATCCAAGCATCACACACAAGTTAAAGACAACCTTTCCAACATGGCAATATAATAAATAATCTTTCCAACATAATAAAAAAGGAGTAGAAATCAGCATGCTTTTTTAAAGCTCCAACTATTTAGTCCTCTCTCCTAGCTTAATGTCTCTAGCTTGGTTAGATCTTCCTCCAAGAACAATATCCAAAACCCACTACTAGATTCTCACTAATTGTCTCCTAAAAACTAATGTAAAACAAAAAAACAACTCTCAAGCTCACAAACTCTCAAATCACTTTGCACCAGAATTGGAGTAGAATAACACAAAGAAATGATATTGACAAGTGATACAATTGGTAGAATGAACACCTCTATTTGTCCTAGTTTGTGAGCAACCAAAGGCTATAAACAAGTTAATATTTCAGCCACCTTTCTATCCGCATGCAAGGACTCACTAAGCTAACTCATAGGTTTGCAACACATAATAGTCCTCACCATTTAAATGGTAGAATCAACTTGTTATAATGGACAACAAGCTCAAAACAAGTTTTCTAATTCAAATTCATTCACATAATGTTGCCAAGTTTTCTCTTGATTGAGTCTCGAGGCTATTCACAAAATCATGTGCATTTTGTAGACCTCTTCTACATCCCAAACACTTAGCAAATGGTTCCACATTCATATGTTGGTGCCCCAAGACAACAACACATGTTGACAGCTTCACAAGGCTTTTACATAGTATTAACTTCCCATTCAAATGTGTACACAACAATGTATTAAAACTCATACGTGCTTCATTCATTGGTTGACTCGGTCTCACATTACTTTATGTGCTAGTTTAACTTACCTCTAAAGGTTGCACCATGCATTATTATGCACTTTATTCATTCCAATGCTTCTCTTAAGAATAATGCTATGTATTGTGCTAGAGATTATCTCTAACAAATTTTATTTATATATTATATATATATATTAATATATATCCATTTCATTAAATTATCAAGTACATTTAATTAATAAACATATATATAATATATAAATATAAAGAATAATATTATGTATAAATATATTTATATATAATCATATATATATACAATTATATATAAATGTATATTAATATATATATATATATATATTAATATACATTTATATATATATATTAATATACATTTATATATATATATACAATTATATATTAATATCTATGTAACTTTATTAACTTATACATATATGTTAATATATATACTACATATATACATATATACATAATACCATTTCAATATCTTAATAAAAATTCTCATACCCATAAATCCATCGATCGACATATATACATAGAATGTATAAATATCAGTTTAATCCAATTGGTATTTCAATGCATATGGGTAATCCATCCATGAGCATGCATAGGTACATCTACTTACATATAATCATGTACGTATTCACTCATATGTATGAGTTTACCATAGAAACACACATATATACATCTATATACATTTTATGCATATATCTCATTGACATAACAATAAACACACAAGGAAGAATTTCCACTTAACATAAAAACTTCATCACGTACCTCATTTCAAACATTCATACAATAAGATTGTAAATCAATATAAACATACACAACTGGACTGAAGATCACTTACCATCTACCTGACTGTCTTGATTCAACTAAGACCAACTAGGGAATGAGTGTGTGAATTCTTAGTAAGACTGAATTAAAGGTTACTAGACCAAGTTCTTCTCCTAAGTGACACTTCCCCTCTCTTCCAGAGGTTTGAACCTGTTCTTACAATCAACTTAGTTCACCATAATAATAGTTAGCTCAATCAATACATTCATATGCTTCACATTTATTTTATATACATAATCAACATAAAATATTAAATAGAATCAAACATTCATTCGTCATATTCTATATCAAAATTTATTTATATATAAAACACATTCACATTTATTTAAGCAATTTACCAAACAAGGTAATATTAAATAGGTAATAACACACAAGGTGTAACATATTCCCCCTTGTGAATCATCATCCTCGATAATTTTTAAGTATCAATATGACCATAGCATAAAACACACATCACAAAACATCATTCTTTTCATGAATTTTAAAAATTTAGCAAGACTTGTGGAAACTTTTCCTTCATTTCATCATAGTCCTTCCATGTGGTAGAATCTTCTGCATACTGATCCCACTAGACCTTGTATTGTAGAACCTCTCCGTTACACAAGTGGAGCTTACATGTTTTGATCACCTTGAGTAGCTCGATTGTTACCACCCCTGGGTCTTGTACTTGTAAAGAATTCTAATCAATAGCATGGTTATCACTTGGTATATACTTTTTAAGATATGAGACATGAAAGAAATTATGCATCTTGGCAAGAGTTGGTGGCAAGGAAATCCTATACACAATAGGGTTGATTTCCTCAAGAACCTCAAAAGGTCCAATGTAGTGTGGAGCTAGTTTAGATGACTTTCCAAACTTGATAAAACTCTTGTGAGGTTAAACTCTCAAAAAAACCCTATCCACTACTGCAAAATTTGTGGGTACCTGTTTAGAATCAACATAACTTTTCTACCTATCGTTAGCTTATGCTAACCTCTACTTAATAGTTCCAACTTGTTTCTCCATTTACAATAACATCTCTAGCCCAAGGCTTATCCTAGCTTCTAGCTTATCCATACTTATAGGAGTTTGACACTTCATGCCATATAATGCTTCAAATGGAGCCATCTTGATCACATAATGATAGGAGTTATTATATGTAAACTCTAGCAAAGGTAGGTAATCCTCCCATTTGTAAATTGTTGATCCATGCAATATATCCTTAGTAGGTCTTCTAATACTTGGTCCACCCTTTTAGTTTGTCCATCCATTTCTGGATGATAAGCATAACTTATTTTCAGTTGAGTTTCAAGTGAAGAAAAAAAGGTTTTCCAAAACCTAGATATCACATGAGCATCCCTATCAAAAATGATCTTTTTAGGAATCCAATGCAATCTAAATATCCCTCGAACTAAATTATAGGAGCTCCATTAGTAATATTCCCTAGTTTGAAGTGAGCTACTTTTTCCATCTTGTCAACCACTACTAGAATGGCATTGCGTTTGTTCCTTGATATAGGGAGACCTTACACAAAATCCATACTAATAACCTGCCATTTGCTTTTGATAACTTCATGTGGATACAAAAGAATCATAGGATAATGATGCTTTGCCTTCACTCTTTGTCATTCTATGAAAATTGCTACAAATTTTGCTACATCCCCTTCTATAGCTTTCCAAAATATAAGGGCTTTACATCGGACAACATCTTGGTTACACCAAGATGTCTTGAATATGGCGTATTATGAACTTCTTTCCATACTCCTTAATTCCCTAGTGTTAGGTACTGTAGCATAGAAAATTATACAATCTTGAAGAAAGAGGCAATTTCACACTTAATTTGGACCTATTTTGGCATCCTTGCATTAATTGATCCTTAAACTTACCATTTATAGGCCTCTAAGACCCATTATTTTGGACATTGAGGCTTATTCCACTCTAAAATCATATAAATTTTGACAAATAACACTTAAATAATTCAATTTTCAAAAACCCACCTCAAAAACTTCAAGTGGGATCCATTCACCACCTTGGGAAAATGAGTCCCCTTTGGTGGGACTAAGTCACCTAGAGTGGCGAATTAGTCCCTTTTAGGGAATTTTTCAAATTTGAGCAGGAAATTCAACAACCTAATTCAATTTTTCGATGGATGTTAGCCTTTGAGGTCTAAATAATATTCAATAAGGTATTTATGCCTATAAATATAAGTTTTAGGTTATTTTTCACAACATCTAGTCATTTTTAACAAAACAAATCCAAAAGTCAAGTGTTGAATATCTTTCACAATAAGATTCATAAATCTATCTACAACAAAGTTGAAGCTTTAGGGAAACATTCAAGCGTTTTTGTAGGTCTTCAAGCTCACTTTTTACCCAAGATATTGCATTGTTTAGGGTTGATCATGGATGCCTATGGAGAATCATGAAGAATTCTAGGCTGGGGAGATGCAACTAGCCAACAAGCCAAGCTTAAGGACTTGCTTTCTAAGTGATTGCATATTCCATTTTCTCTCTATCTTGAACCTAAGGAAGATTTGCATGTCATTAAGATTCCTTTACAGTGATTTAGGGTCTTTTAAAGTGAGTCTTACATTGTTCAAGTTTCATTCATGCATCTTATTCTTGCATATTAGAATAGGGTTGCATCTTGCTTCAGATTTCCAAGTCTTAGACAGACTTAGGGCTAGGTTTTGCTACATATTTAATTTTCTCTTTCAAGGTTTAAATACAAAACTAGGGGTTTGACTAAGGCAAACCCCCCATTAGAAATCAAATTATATTATGTTTTGTAGGTGTTTTTACATAATTAGATCTAGGTTTTAGTTTGGTAATGAAGTGTAGGTGGTGGAGTACAGATCTATGATTTTGATTTTTAAAAAAGCAAAAAAGGACTTGTTGGTCATTTTTTTTTAGGAAACAACTAACCAGCAGGTCTACAAACACCTATGAGCTTTCCAAGCTCAATGCCTGAATATTCGCTAGACAGATGGCCAATAGACGAGATGCAACACTTGTGGCTACAATCTCCTTCACTTCGGGCTCCGCAAAACCCAGGGGGGGATCCCTTGAACAAAGAAGATTCAATCTCCTTGTATGTGATAGAAAAAAGTTAATTCAAAGTTGGCAACCTTCGAACAAACAATGTATATCACACTGAGAATGATAAAACATATATAGTGTAACATTAGAAAATAATTGATTAATTAAAAGATTGCTATCTGATTGAGTATCCAGGCTAGTGAAGATATAAAAACTGTCACCAGATCAGTGCCAATATCCTTGGGCAAGGAGTCATGAAAATGTGCAAAAGAAGGGGTATTTAACTCTGGAAATCTAAGTCTTTATGAAGTTAACCTTATTAACCCATAAAATAGTGATTGAATCTATCAAAATTCTTATTAGATCCCTTAATAATGCATAGAAAACTCTAGATTGATTAATGCAATTTAACTCATTCCTTAAACAAGAGCATCAACCAGAACCAGAAAATGAAATGATCCTTGATCATTTAGTTTCATTATAATTTCATACACACCATTAGAAGGAGAGATTTTTAAATTTAATCAGTCATATTCATGATTTCATTTACATCCAGAAACCTTACATTCAGTGAAGTATGCCCTAGATCCCAAAGATTGACAATAATCTGATTTGCCTTAAGTGTTCTTGCTTCAAATCGAGCTCTAGCTACCCAACTAGAGATAACTGGTTCCCTTTACAATTTTTTAAACTGCCATCGAACCCGGAACAAGTGGAAAGAAAATACACTTATACAGCTAGGGTCCCCAGTCAACAAAAGTCTATGTGGATATCCACAGAAACCCTAACTGACCCAGAAACACATCCTGCAGCTCGACCACGAACCTCCACCAACCAATCTGAATCATCTTGAAAGCTCCTATTAGGCGGAATAGGGAGAATGTCACACAATCTGGTCGAATCGAGCAAGTACAGGAATGGGTAGCCATGGCAGTCAAACTAGGAAGGTACACAGACCATGTCATCTAGGAAATCCTCGGGTGTGATCATCATAGATCTAGAGGCCAAAAATGAAAAATTCAGCCGTTCCAACCACCTCTCCATCTCAGACAGTCCGTTGCCCTAATTGTGCAATAAATTCTACCTTTACCGCGCCAACTCACACCAGTATTCAAGGCTCAGGACCAAACCAGAGCCATCATGTTGATCCCAAGTGAGATCCTCACTGTCATTCTCGAGCCCAAACAGGTGACCAACCGCATTGAATACATCCTGAAATCGATCCACATCAGTCACCTCCCCAACAAACCAGCCGACCAGACATAGCCCAGTCGGCTAGACATCATAGCGAGAATCTGTGTGTTTGATCGAGCAGTCGAGTCGACGAGACCGGGCGCACATCAGCGTGAGATTTCAACTTAGAATAAGGCCCCATTGGTGAGAGAAAGCTCTCTCGACAAGAGGTCATGGTGAAACCCAAACAGACACATTATTGGCAAGAGAAGATGGACTTGGGATGACATCTGGGTGACAGCGAGCAAGGGGCACGAAGTCACGCTGAGGAGCTCATCGTATCAGCAAGACATCATCAGATCGAGGAGACATTTGGCCAAAGTCCGCGCATTACACTGAGTGCTCAACATAGTTGGTGAGAGATGGTTGGGTCGGGGAGACATCCCCCTGACACAATGAACATAGGCCGAGAAGAGGGGGTCTCAGGGAGACATCCCAAAGTTAGGAAGATGTCACCCCGAGACTAAAGGTCACACCAAGAGCACTGGAGGGAGCACCAAAGTTGGTAAGGCAAGCAGGGGTCGGGGAGACATCTCCCCGACACAATGAATATAGGCCGATAGAAAGAGACCTTGGGGAGACATCACGGGGTCGCCGAGAGGTTATCCCGAGTGCCAGAGGTCATAGCGAAAGTAATGTGGGGCCAGTGAAAACGGTAATAAGGGGCTGGTAACAAATGGAAAATGGGGCTCGAGGGAACCATAAGTGAAGAGCGAACCGGGCAGACAGGTCACTGAAGAGAAAGAACAAGCGGCTAGAAAGAAAAGGAAACCTGCAGACCCGAAAGGAGAAAATAAACCCTAGCCAGGGTTTAAACCCATGAAAGAAGCAAGATGACAAGACAACAGAACCAAAGGGAAAGACACCACCGCAGAGGCAAAGTCCAACATGCTGAGCTCAACCCTTGTGGGAGCCCACTTGTCCCATGTGCAGAATGAAAGGGAAAAACCCCAAACCAGGGACTCGCCAGAGAGATCAAAGAGCGCATAACCAGAGAATTAAAGGAAACCTGAAAAAGGGACTAACATAGGCTCTAGTTGGGGGATGTATGCCCCCGGTGGGCATAGCAAGAATCAAGATCACTGGGAGAGCAGACCAGATAGAAAAGACCAAAACCAACAAGGAATTGGCCCAGACAGAGCCAGTAGACACAAACAAGAAAAAAAAATGGAAAGCAAACCCTAAGCTACTATTCATGGAAAAGAGATACCTCAAGAGAAGTACAACTTCAAGAGCTGTCCATGAACTGGCAGTTCAAGAAACTCACCTATCAGAGCCTAAAGAACATATGAATCTTCTCCCCACTTGCTGCTGATCACAAATGGACCTAGCCAGATTGCATCAAATTTTCCATGTTTTCCCTTATCTTCCAATCTGGCATTCCATAATAAGACCAAATCTCCCTTCTCAAAATTCCTTACAGTTGTCCTTTTGTCATACAGATTCTTCACTTGCATTTGCAACTTGGCATTTCTCCTTTGAGCATCCCTTCGAGTCTCATCTAGCTCTGCGAGAGCATCCATTCTCAATTGCATCTCATTGCCAACTTCATCATCATATACTTGAACAAAATTGTACATCTCCATGAGGTTATTTTGGGGCAACCTTGCACTTATGCCATAGACCAAGTCAAATGGGGCACAACCGATTGCCTTCTTCACAATCACCCTATCTGCCTAGACAACCAATTTCAACTTAGAATCCCAGGCCCTCTTATTCTGATCCAAGATTCTCTTGACAATCCTTATCAGGCTCTTATTGCTTGATTCAGCTTGTCCATTTCCTTGTGGGTGATATGGTGATGAATAAGAAATTTGGATACCATATTTTTCACAAAATCCAGTATATTCTTCAGACCTGAAACACATAGCATTATCTGATACAATTCTTTCTGGGCATCCAAACCTTGTTAGTATATTGTTTATCAAGAAATCAATCACCACCTTGCTAGTTGTTTTCTTTGTTGGGATTGCTTCCACCCACTTAGTAAAATAATCAGTGGCTACTAATATCTAGGAATGGCCTCCACTAGATTTGCATGTTATTTCCCCTATAAAATCAATGCCTGAAATCTGAAATGGAGATTGCACAGTAACCGGTCTGAGGGGAAGGTTACTAGAAAATTTTAATTTACCAGAAAAATGCTGACAAGCATCACATGTCTTCACAAACTAATGTGCATCTTTAAATATAGTAGGCCACCAAAAACCAGCCCTCATCACCTTGTGTGCAGTTGTCTTGGCCATGTAATGTCCACCACAGACTCCACCATGCATCTCCCTTAGAAGTTCTAATGCCTGATTCTGATCAACGCATTTCAACATGAATCCTTCTCTACTTCTCCACCACAAATTTCCTTGTATGATAACATATCTGATAGTGTGTAACTTCAATGTCCTCTTCTGATTTTCTTCAGGTCATCAAGGCACTTCATCCTCTACAGATAATAGATCACATTCTTATACCACTCATAGTGTTCCATATCACATATGTTCGATCTATTTTCCTCTTCCAATGAGTTTATTTGATTTGCTTCCAAATTGGTCTGGGCCATAAGCTTGGCCAATCCCTGTCCTCTCACCAATTTAGTAATTTGTACCTCAATGTTAAACTCCTAGATCCTATTGATCCATCTACATCTCCTTCCTGACACTTCTTGCTGTGTGAAAATGTCTTTGACAGCTGCACTAGGCACATACACAATTATGACAACTCCCATTAAGTAAGGACTGAAAGCTTAGACAACCTTGACTAGTGCATATGCCTGTTTCTCATTTATGTCATATTTCAATTCTGTAGCTTGTAAAGACTTACTGAAGAAGGCTATGGGCTGCTCGAAACCATTATCATTCTTCTGTAACAACACCCCTGCTATAGTGTGAAAAGAAGCAAAGGTGAACAACTAGAAAGGCTTTGAATAGTCGGGTGTCTTCAACACAGGAGCATCCTTTATTGCTTCTTTAATGGCTTGAAAAGCCTTTAAGGGCTCTTCTGACCAGACTATGCCCTCATTCTTCTTCAACATTTTGGAGATAGGGCTGCTGATTTCTGCAAAGTTAATGACAAACCTTCTCAAGAAGTTTATTTGACCAAAGAAAGATTGTACTCCCTTGACATTCTTTGGTGGTTGGATCTTATCAATGGCTACTATCCTTTCTAGATCAATTCTAATGCCCTCTTTTGAGACAATGTGCCCCAGTAACTTTCCCTCCTTAACCCCAAAGGCACATTTCTTGGGATTAAGGGAAATACCATATTCCAACACCCTGACAAAGATTCTCTCTAAGTGAGAGAAATGGTCCTCTTCTTTCTTGATGTGAGCAGTCAAGTCATCTTGGTAAACAGTAAGGAATAGGTCTAAAAACTCAACAAAGGCCACATCCATGGCTCTTTGAAAAGTGGCACCAACATTAATTAAGCCAAAAGGCATTCTCACATAGACATAGGTTCCCCATGGCATAGTGAACGCTGTCTTGTACTGCTCTGACTCTTTAACCATAACCTAATTGTAACCAGAGAATCCATCCATCATGGACATTAATTCACACCAGTCACCTTCTGCAGAATAGCCTCCATGTTTGGGAGTGGATAGTTGTCTTTCAATGATGCAATATTTAAATTTTTGAAATCCACACACAACCTGAGATCACCATTCATTTTTCTTACAGAAACCAGGTTTAACACCCATGATGAGTGCCTTATAGGCTTAATAATCCTTGCATCACTCAATTTTGTTAGTTCTTCCTGCATCTTGGATCTCAAGGTTAGATTGATGGGCCTCTATTTTTGCCTGAATGGTCTCACATCAGGTTTCAGGGGAATTTCATGCTAGAACAAATCTTCCCTGTAAGCCTTCAAGTCATCATAAGACTAGGCAAACACATGCCTATATTTCCTCAATAGGGTAATCAACATCTTCCTTACATGAGGCTTCATCTTCTTGCCTATGTATACCTTTTTTGGTGCATTATCAGTCCCTAGATTAATTTCTTCTAGGTCTTCCTTATGGGTAGTTGCTTGTTTTGTGTTGGACTTATCTGGTCCTTCAAAGATTCTTTCCAGTGCTACCATTCCTTTTGGGATTTTATTGGTCTTCAATTGAATTACTTCATTCCCGAACAAGGTCTCTCTACCATTTTCTTCTACCACATATGAGCCAAAATCAATCTCCTGATGCTCATATTGGTCTACACAGTGCAGGAATTTCAAGATATCATTGTCATCTTGGAACACCTGCCAATTGCAGATATTATCAGGCACTGTAGGCCTGGTTTTTACCTCAATACCAGAAATGCCATTAAAGGTCACTTCATCCAATTTAACAGCAATATTGGCTAGCAAGTCAGCCTTGGCATTTTCCCCTCTTTCTATCCAATCTATTCCAAAGGCATCAAATGCCTCAATGGTATCCCACACTTCATTACTATACTGCCTCAAGAATTTTTCCTTAGTAACAAACCTAGACCTAACCTGAGAGACTACCAGCTCTCAGTCACCAAATACCCTCAGTGATTTTATACCATGTTTAGAGGAAATTTTTAGGCCAAGTAGCAAAGCCTCATACTCAGCCACATTGTTTGTACATGCAAATTGGAGTAGAAAGGAGTATTGAAAAGTCTTGCCTTGTGGTGATACCAACAAGACACCAACACCTGAGCCATCCTTGGAACAAGCTCCATCAAAGTACATGGTCCATACTGATTCCTCCAAGGAGGTCTACATGACTTCTATGACTATTGGCACTGACTTGGTCCTTCCATCTTCTTGTTCTGCCTCAACTCGAAAGGTATCCATATTAGTATCAACAAAGTTGATAAGTGGAGGTTCTTCTATTTTACAGGAAGATTCAATCATATGCTTGCACCTTGACTCCCGGGAAATCTTAACATCCTTCTGATTGATGGAAAAGGTAGCAAAGGATAAGTCACATTGTATACTTCCTCCCATAGAAGCACACCATTTCCTTGACAACAACATTCCATAGGCTGGAGGGATATCAGCTACTATGAAACTCATGACAAGTTCCTTCTCAGGGCAAGCTGCCAGTCTATATGATACTTCATTTATGATTCTAATCACATGGATCTCCCTTGAGTCCATGGCATAACATTTCCCATAAGTGCTATCCACCTTCAAGCCCATTTCCTCCATAATCTTGACAGGCATTACATTGTTTGAAGCACCTGAATCAATCATACAATTTCTGTGAAAGCTTCCATTGATAATCAAGCTAAAAAAAAAGGGGTTGACTAGATCAGGGTTAGCAGTGATTGTAGTTCCTAGATAGACTTCAGGATTCTCATCTATGTTCAGTTGAGCTGCATCATCCTTCACCTGACCTGCACTTGTTTCAGGTATTTGAGCTTCCATTTTGGGTTGATTGTTCCCAACAATGCTCTTGATGACTGCCATTGTTTTATGCTTATGGTCATCAATACTCATCATCTCAAGAAGTGGGACTGTGACCCTTATCTGAGATAGGACCTGAAACATGTCAACTAGTGCATAACTTGGAATCTCTGGGAATATAACTTCATGAGAAGTCAGTGCATCTATTTTCTTACCATCACTTTGATTTGTAGGCCTCAATTCTTTCATCTTTGTATCTGATGAAGTAGCTTCATTGGTTATCTTAGCTTTGTCATTATTTTTAGCCCAAATTCTTGGCTCTTTGACTTCCTTAGCTTTGGTACTCACCTTTTTGTTTTCAGTTCTAGTCCCTTTAGGATTAGTATCACTTTCTTTGATGAATATTCCCCCTTGGTGACCTGGATTAGCCTTTACCACCCTATTTTTGAGGTGAATATCATTTCTAGCCTGAGCCCTGGCAGCGAGTGCGACCGCATATCTTTCTATCTCTTCATTAGAAGGTTTCCTCAAAGAAATGCCACAGGTTTCAAGGTTGTAAGTAGTAAACTGATCATCTCCTTCTCTATGAGAAAATAATTGCTGCTGATGAAGAAAACCTTCTTGTCTTTGCATATCTATCTTATTTGTATCAGCACCACAGTCAGAGGAATACTCCTCATACTCCAGATCTGACTTGGTCATGAACATATTCAAAGTCTCATTAGGGTTGCTGGGATAATCACCTTCCTCATAATTTCCTTGCTTTTCTTCCACTTCCTTGGCCGCAACAACACACTAGTGTGATGAGTGTGGCATTTCACAGGCATCGCACCATGGCAGATCATCTGCTATATTTGAGGTATTTTTTTGTAGCGGGTCAGGCACTCCATGGAAATTCCTCTAATTATTTTGGATAGGCCTCCCATTATTCCAGTTAGTGTGATATGGATAGTATTGCAACCTTGGGGGCCTCTCATTCCTCTGAAATTAAGGATTTTTAGCCTTTGCTTGTTTCTGCAACAAACTCAAAACTTGATCCCATTTGTCATCTGGTGCTGCATCCTTGACCACCTTTTCATTTGAAGGCTTTGCAGCTTTAGCAAGCCTAGGGTCATCTCTCCTACCCATCTTACCAGATGCTCTTCTGTTGTTTTCAATATTTACAGCCATTTTGTAAGCCTCTTGCAGGGATTGTGGATCTTTATCTCTGAGCAAGTAGTACATCTTGCTGTCATAGGCATTACAATAAGTAAACAAACATGATCTTTCATTAGGTCAGAGAGAAATAGGGCCCTTAGCCATTTCTTTCTTGAATCTTGCATTAAATTCAGTAGCCATTTCATTATGTCCCTTCGTGATATTATTGAAATCATCCAGCCTAAACCTTGGGTTAGTCTGGTCACCATACTATTCTCTAAAAATTCTGAAGAAGGAATTCTTAGAATCAATGCTGCAATCAGGTAGACTTCTATACCAATCTCTTGCATCTTCTGTCAAAGACTGCATGAAATATTTCATAGCTACATCCTCATCCCATAATTTGAAGTCTTCCAAAAAACTTTGGAAAGCCTTAAGGTGATCCTCACCACTGATAGCATTATTGCCTGCAAATTTTGGTACATGCTTCCTAGCATTGTCAGGCACTGGATTAGGGTAACCAGGGACATTATCAAAACACAACTGCCTGTACCTATCAGTATGAGTTACTCTCCTTCCAATAGGTCTTCTTTCTTCACCCAGTGTATCACTGTCTCTCTGTCTCTCATCTTCATGCCTTGATTGCTGACCTCGAGGCTCTTGTAGATCAAAAAAATGGATAGCCTTTTCATGACCCTTAGGGGGTGGATTGGAACTGACAAGGGTATCCATGGGGGAACTTCTATTACCAACACCAGGATTTGAAAAGACAGACGACCAGATCTGTTCTGAGCATCAGGGACATGGTCCTTCAAAGTAGATTCTAGAAAACTAAGCTTTCTTTTCATCTCCTTGTTTGCTGCAAATAATTCCATCTCCCTTGTTTTTCTCTGCAATTCCTCATTTTCTCTTATTAGCTTATCAAAGAGTGAATCATCGATATGCTGATCTGCATTCTTCTCAACACCTCTTTCATTTATTCTTACTCCCTCATTACCTCTTTTTTCCTGCATAGGACGTTTTCCTTTATCCACATTTTGTGGCTGTTTACTAGTATTCCTAGGAGGAGGAACAACATGTTCCTCAACTCCATCACTTTGAGGTTTATTTGTGGTCTTATTAACCAGGGGGTTAGAGAGGATCCTTCCTGAAGTTTCTGGAAATACCAGGGTATCCTCCTCATTTTGTTGGGCTGCCAATATATCCATGGCTTCCATCTCTTTAACTCTTCTACACAACTCATCCCTCTTATCCATAGCATCTCTAATCTTTTTCTCTTTTTCTGCTTCTCTCTATTCCCTACTCTCATTTAGTGCAGCTATTTGCTGACTAAGGCTTTGTATGTCATTAGAGATCTCATCCTCATCAGGTAATGTAGACTCTCTATCAGAAGCTGTACTAGCAGTTTGGTATAGATGCGGGTTGTGGGAATAGTCATCCCTAGTGGATGAATCATTTGGGACAAAGGTATCCCTAAGAGGTGTGGGAGTGGGGCATTCTATAGTTCTAGCATGTTGGGTATTCCTATTATCCCTTTGGAATCTACCCCCTCCCCTTTGTTGCATGGGATTTTGGCCATGATCTGATGGACTTTCATTTATAACATTTTTCATATGCACTTCCCCTCTCTCATTTGATACATTATCATTTAATTCTACTAAATCTCTTTCACTTTCTGAACCCAAATGAGAAGAGGACTGGTGTTCAGGGGTATGGTGAGGTGTGGACTTACCTTTTTGCGGTGGTTTTTCCTTCACCCATTTTCCTTTGTTTCTAGGCAACTCTTCTTCCAACTCCTGCTCTGGATGGTTTCTGTAATAACCTCATGTTCTCCTCATTTGAACTGGGATTCCTTCAGCCTTCTTGACTCTCTTTGAATTTCTGCTCCGAACTTCCTCTATATCTTTAAATATTGGTTGCACTGGTACAAAGACTTCAAAGTCGCCACCCAAGCTTCTTGGGACAGATCAGTAACAATGGTGTTACTTTTTGGAATACAACAAGACTTTCAAAGCTTGGTAACTACAACTTGACAACAACAAGACTAGGAATCACCCAGGAATATAAACACAAAGGCAGGGATAGAAGATATGCTTGATCAATGTTCTCAAATGACCGACTCTATGAACAAACTGTGGGATAAAACACCTTGGAGATTCTATTCAATATGAAACATAGTTCCCTAGCAGAGTCACCATCTTGTTGGTCATCTTTTTTTAGGAAACAACTAACCAGCAGGTTTGCAAACACCTATGAGCTTGCCAAGCTCAATGCCTAAATATTCGCTAGACAGATGGCCAACATACGAGATGCAACACTTGTGGCTGCAATCTCCTTCACTTTGGGCTCTGCAAAACCCAGGGGGGGATCCCTTGAACAAAGCAGAATCAATCTCCTTGTATGTGATAGAACAAAGTTCATTCAAAGTTGGCAACCTTTGAACAAATAGTGTATATCACACTAAGAATGATAAAACATATATAGTGTAACATTAGAACATAATTGATTAATTAAAAGATTGCTATCTGATTGAGTAACCAGGCTAGTGAAGATATAAAAACTGTCACCAGATCAGTGCCAATATCCTTGGGCAAGGAGTCATGAAAATGTGCAAAAGAAGGGGTATTTAACTTCAGAAATCTAAGTCTTTATGAAGTTAACCTTATTAACCCATAAACCAGTGATTGAATCTATCAAACTTCTTATCAGATCCCTTAATAATGCATAGAAAACTCTAGATTGATTAATGCAATTTAACTCATTCCTTAAACAAGAGCATCAACTAGAACCAGAAAATGAAATGATCCTTGATCATTAGTTTCATTAAAATTTCATACACACCATTAGAAGGAGAGATTTTTAAATTTAATCAGTCATATTCATGATTTCATTTACATCCAGAAACCTTACATTCAGTGAAGTATGCCCTAGATCCCAAAGATTGACAATAATCTGATTTTCCTTAAGTGTTCTTGCTTCAAATCGAGCTCTAGCTACCCAACTAGAGATAACTAGTTCCCTTTACAATTTTTTAAACTGCCATCGAACTCGGAACAAGTGGAAAGAAAATACACTTATATAGCTAGGGTCCCCAGTCAGCAAGAGTCTATGTGGATATCCACAGAAACCCTAACTGACCCAGAAACACATCCTGCAGCTCGGCCATGAACCTCCACCAACCAATCTAAATCATCTTGAAAGCTCCTGCCAGGCAGAACAAGGAGAATGTCACACAATCTAGTCAAATCGAGCAAGTATAGGAATGGGCAGCCATGGCAGTCAAACTAGGAAGGTACACAGACCATGCCATCCAAGAAATCCTCGGGTGCGATCATCACAGATCTAGAGGCCACAAATGCAGAATTCAACCGTTCCAACCACCTCTCCATCTCAAACAGTCTGTTGCCCTAATTTTGCAATAAATTCTACCTCTGCCGCGCCAACTCGCACCAGTATTTGAGGCTTAGGACCAAATTAGAGCCATCATGTTGATTCCAAGTGAGATCCTCACTGTCATTCTCGAGCCCAAATAGGTGAGCAACCGCATTGAATACATCCTGAAATTGATCCACATCGGTCACCTCCCCAGCAGACCAGTCGGCTAGACATACCCAGTCGGCCATACATCATAGCAAGAATCTATGTGTTTGATCGAGCAGTCGAGTCGGCGAGACTGGGCACACATCGACATGAGATTTCAACTTAGAATAAGGCCCCATCAGTAAGAGAAAGCTCACTCGACAAGAGGTCATGGCGACACCCGAACAAACACACTATCGATAAGAGAAGATGGACTCGGGAAGACATGTGGGCGACAGCGAGCAAGGGGTATGAAGTCATGCCGAGGAGCTCATCGTATCGGCAAGACATCATCAGATCAGGGAGACATTTGGCCGAAGTCCGCACATTACACCGAGTGTTTAACACAATCGGCGAGAGATTGTCGGGTCGGGGAGACATCCCCCCGACACAATGAACATAGGCCGGGAAGAGGGGGTCTCGGGGAGACATTCCAAAGTTAGGAAGATGTCACCTCGAGACTAAAGGTCACATCAAGAGCACCGAAGGGAGCACCAAAGTCGGTAAGACAAGTGGGGGTCGGGGAGACATCTCCCCGACACAATGAATATAGGCTGGCGGAAAGAGACCTCGGGGAGACATCACGGGGTCGCCGAGAGGTTATCCCGAGTGCCAGAGGTCACAGCGAAAGCAACGCAGGGCCAGTGAAAATGTTAATAAGGGGCCAGTAACGAATGGAAAATGGGGCTTGGGGGAACCATAAGTGAAGAGCGAACCAGGCGGACAGGTCACCGAAGAGAAAGAACAAGCGGCCAAAAAGAAAAAGGAAACCTGCAGACCCAAAAGGAGTAAATGAAACCCTAGCCAGGGTTTAAACCCATGAAAGAAGCAGGATGACAAGACAACGGAACCAAAGGGAAAGACACCACCGCAGAGGCAAATTCCAACACGCTGAGCTCAACCCTTGTGGGAGCCCACTTGTCCCACGTGCAAAATGAAAGGGAAAAACCCCAAACTAGGGACTCACCAGAGAGATCAAAGAGCGCATAACTAGAGAATGAAAGGCAACCCAAAAAAGGGACTAACAGGACTAACACACCATTAGTGGTGTATGAGTCCCATTGGAGGTATTTATAAGAATAATTTGCAAACTCTAGTACCCATTTCTCTGAAACTGCTTCTTGGGCAGAAACCCTTATGTGGGACTAAGTCAGCCAGCTTGGCCTATGAGTCCTAGTTGGTTAAAAAAACATATTTTCTAGAATTCCAAAGATATTTACAATCTTCACTCTAACCTCTATCAGATAGCGGGTGCAGTATTTCTATTTTGCTTCTCTATCTTGTTTTATGTTGTATTTAATCTATCTTTCTACATATCACAATGTGTTTTGAAACATCTTGCATTTCATTAGTTTTTCATTAGTAATAAATCTCTTTTATCAATTAATTTCATATAGGACATTCCCAAGTAGATAGATTTCAATCATCTTTGCATTGGAATCTCAAGGGAATATTCTTGAGTGAGCCATTAAGACTTTTCGATACTTCTCTCCTTTTAGGTTCAAAACCCTATAAGTGTAAGAGATCCCCCATTCCAAAAATATTTGGTTCATTTTGGTGACACCTCTCACCTTTTAGTTGAAAAACCCTAGAAGTGTAAGAGAGCCCCCATATCCAAAAATATTTGGTTCATTTTAGTGAACCTACATTTAGAACATCCTATTTTTGATTTAGAGTGCATTTACACCCTAGGAATAGTTGACATTTCCTTTTTCATTGTTTCATTTGCATTCTAGGGTATGGTTTCATAATTTACATTAGTGAAAAACTCATTTAAGCTTGCATTATTGCACTTCATTTCCTTGAACAATTGTGAATTTTTGCATCTAAACTTTAGATTTGCATTGTACAACATACAACACATAAGAATCCATCATAAAATTTTGAAAAATTTAAAAAATACCCCTATTGGGACTCATTTGACACCCTAGGCGAATTAGTCCCAATGCACATTTTGCATCACTATTTTCATAATTCAGTTTCCAATTCCTTTAGCTGTTGTTTGTCTCAATTACTTTTCTATTTCAGTTTAGTTATTTTCTATTACATTGAAATTATTAGAACTAGCATCATCTAATTTGATGGAAATTATGGATAGCATTACATTTTTACAATTTTCATTTTTAGCATTAGTTCCTAGTTCATTTAGATAAGATTCATCTGAAAATGAAAACAAAACACTAAACACATCAAATGAAACAATAAAAACAATACTTCAATTTAGAAAAATGATATCATCCAAACCTTTTCGTAGTGATGACTTGGATACATTAGATGAAGCCCTCTAGGGCTTCCTCTCACTAAAATCATCCACTAAGGTTTGTGATGAAAAACACAAACCAACTAAAGATAACTTACCTATCAAACCTTTTAGTCATGATGACTTTGACATGCTAGATGAAGCCCTTTAGGACTTCATCTTACAAAATCCATCCACTAAGGTTTGTTGTGAGAAACCTAAAACAAAAGATGTCAATGTAATTCAACCTAAACTAGTCCTTTACCCACCTTCACATAAGTCTCAACCTCTACTTAAACCTAAATTTACCTTTTACCCACCTAAGCATGATGTTGTTGCTCATACATACAACACTAGAAATAATCTGCAACCACAACAACCCACCCCAACACCCTTACCTTTTCCCAATCCCATATTGCCTAGTGCTCCTTGATTAAACTTACATATTATGGAGTATGATCTTGTTGAGCAACTTAAGAATACTCCTACCAAGATCTCCCTTTGGGACCTACTTCAATATTCACCAAGTTATCACACTATGCTCCAAACAATGTTACAAAAAATAGTGGTTCCTCTTGGTACAAATGCAAATGATGTGGTAGCACAATACAAGGAATGAATATAGTTAATGTAGAAATTACCTTCCATCAACATGAGCTCCCTCCATTAGAATTACAAAAGCAAAATGAAGCCTAAATTATGATAATAGCCCAATTCAATAGAATAGACATGAAAAGAACCCTTGTTGACAATGGATTTTCCCTTAATGTGTGCAGTGTGAAACTTCTAGATAGATTACATGTGGAAAAATCACAAATCAAACTTGATTCCTTATCCATTATGGGATATGACAATATCACAAAGCAACTACTCAGTGTAATTACCTTACCTATTACCTTCAGAATAGATACCTTGCAAAGTCCTATTCATGTCATGCCTTATGATCTCTCATACAATCTTCTTCTAGGTAGACCATGGATTCATGAGATGCATGTGGTGCCTTTGACCCTTCATTGAATAATGAAATATGTCTATAACAACAAATTTTATCAAGTTGAAATAGACCCCGAGCCTGGAAGTTTCTTACAACTTGAAAAAGGAACAACAAGTCCTCTGAAAACATTGATTCCAACATCTAACATAGAACCTCTCAAGACAACCAAACAAGAAGAATAACTAGTGTCTAAATTACTAGGTGTTGATTGGGGATCATTGGAATTCAAACCTTCATTTATGGGCGAGTATATTGTTAGCTCTCAAAAAAGCAGGCAAAATGCCTCAAGAGGTTGCCAATCTCTTGATACGCTTTAGGGTAACAAACAAGGTTAAAAGCATTCAACCTTCTACTCTTCAGGTGCTGCTAGACCTAGGCGGGTGTACCTTTCTGAATGAAGCAGAGTTGACTTATGATTATCCCTCTTGCAATGATTTTTCCACAATGGCAGATGCAAGTGAACAAATGAATTCAAGCGCAATAGCTATCTTCTTAATCTAAATCCTAAAATGCTCAATTAATAGATATAAAGAGAGTAAATGAATCTTAATGATGAAACTATAGAGACCAGTGCCTTATTGGGTATGCAGAGTCAAATGAAATCAAGATGAGCAACACTCTCTGGAGAAAACTCAAATTATCTAGCATACATTCTATTTACAACTTGTATAAACATGCAATACTGTAACTACTAAGCTCTACTTTAACATTCCAAATGAATCTCTTTGATTACTATGATCAATTAAAAGGATTTAATCTTTTCTTGAAAGAACCAATCAATTAACCACATAGAAACAACAAATGTGCACTGATGAATTGAATATAAACTTGTTATATCAATTTAAACAATCAGAAAGAATCCATCTTGGAGACAGCTTAGCAATACTTTCATTAAATTCAACAGATAATTGATACCAGAAATGTGCAACAACATTAATTGACTTTCATAAATACCTCCATTTTGAAAACATGCATCAATAGTCTCTGATCTGAGAATTTTATTCTACTCTATCTACTTGATGTGTATTGAATATCTAATAGCTGATCTTTTTTTACAATTACAAAATGCCTATTTATACACTAGCATCAAAAAAAAAATCATATTGAGATCCCATGTCGGCCTTCCACATAATTCAGGCTCCTTTCATGTCAGCCTGCAACGGTGTTTTTGGAATTCACATGTCGGCCATAGTGTTTGAATTTCTATTAATCTTTACTGAAACAGTCGGCAAGACATATCGCAGTTATGCCGAAGGGAATTCAATCGCTTGTCATCCCCTTGGTTCTATTCGCCTTCACCGTGACTTATCTGAGTCAGGGAGATGTCGTTTAGATCTCTTTATGTTTCCCCGAGAGTTCTTTTACCTTTCGCATATCATTGTACCACTCTAATATTAGGAAGATCTCCTGTAGATTACATTATGTTTCATTGAGAGCCCCATATCCATTAATGTGTTATTCATTCACTGAGACACCAAAAAGTTTCTCACCGAAATGTATCTTTCATTTGCCTTCGCCAAGACAATGCACAGTTGGGGAGACATGTTGTAGATTATCCTGTGTCTTATCGAAAGCACCCCGTGCACACCTTAGGTCACCAAGACAATACCAATCTCACCAAAAGCCACCAATGAAATATCGGCGAGACCGAAGGTCAGTCGCCGAGACCTCACACCACTATCACTTAGTCTGGCTGAAACAACCTTAAACTCCTCCTGATACGTATTTACCCATCAGCGGTCGACAAGACCAAGTGAGTTTCACCAAGATGCTACATCGGTGCACATTAGTCATACCGAGATGCATGCCCTTATGTTGTCAGTCGGTAAGAAAATACAAACTCGCCAAGACCACATGCCGAAAGCCTTAACTCTTACCAATACGTGCATCTTTCCGCCATCGATCGGTGAGACAATGTGAAGTCTCTATGACTTACTCCGAAGAAAAAGTCTCTCACCGATGAGCCTCTTGTGTAATATCGGCGAGACCGAAGGTCACTCGCCAAGACATTACCCCGAAGAAAATCCTTTGACGATGCATCTCCATATACTGGTCGGCGAGACATAAGGCACTTGGTGAGACGATATATTGAAGACCAAATTCTTGCCAATAGGTTCCTCCACGGTCACCAAAACCACGTGAATGTCATGCCGATAAGCCTGCAACAAACATAGGTTAGCAAAAATTCATTGTGGGTTGGGGAGACCAAGATAGACTTATGTCAATAAGGACCACAACGTGAAAAATGCATGACCTGATGGATTTTGGGATAAATACAGGAAAAATGCAAACAAAATGTCACGATGGAAAGCCCCTGTGCTTATGATGAGGACACATATGGAAACTTAGGGGGATAAAAAATATGTAAAAATCATTAGATT
This sequence comes from Sequoia sempervirens, assembly GCA_007258455.2. NCBI lineage: Eukaryota > Viridiplantae > Streptophyta > Pinopsida > Cupressales > Cupressaceae > Sequoia > Sequoia sempervirens. The sequence continues at coordinate 418,501,120 of VDFB02000003.1, read as the reverse complement.
TTTATAGTTCCAACAGTGGCTCCGTCTGGGGATGAATGATAGTGAGATCATTGCAAGGATCCAGATCTTTGGGTAAGCAGACCAGACACAAAATGATGAACCAGTGAGCATAATGGAAGTGGATATGCAACATGATGGAATGAAAGGAAAGTGAATGCAAAATGGAGATGGACCAGAATCCTAAACTACTGTGCATGGAAAATAATTTTAAAGAGGACCGTCAAGAGTTGTCCATGCACTGGCAACCCTTAATCCTCTATGCTGCTCAAGAGAAAAAATGCTTCAGAAATTGCCCATGAATAGGAAACTCCTGATCTTCGCCAACCATATTCTGTAGATAGTATGAATCTTCACCTCTCTTCCTAATAATAAGGAAAGGTCCCAGCCACAAAGCTTCAAATTTACCATGCTTACCCTTCTCCTGACACCTTGCGTTCCACATCAACACCAAGTCATTTTCTTCAAATTTTCTATCTTTTTCCTTCTTGTCAAATAGATACTTCATCTATGTCTGTAACTTCATGTTTTGGTTTTGGGAAACTCTCCTTATTTCATCAAGTTCAGCTAGTTGCTCCATTCTTTCTTCCATAGGTTTAGGAACATCCAAATCCTCTTGAAGGACAAACCTGTAGATTGGCAACAAATTCTGCAAAGGCATCTTGGCTTGTACTCCATATACCAATTCAAATGGGGATTTTCCAATTGCTCTTTTAATAGTAATCCTGTCAGCCCACACAACTAGTTTTAATTTTGAATCCCAAGCTTTCTTGTTTTGATTCAACATCCTCCTTATAATCTTCAAAAGAATCTTATTACTAGAATCTGCTTGACCATTAGCTTGTGGATGGTAAGGAGCTGTATAAGAAATGGTAATGCCATATGTGTCACAAAAACCTTTAAATTCATCTGACTTGAAACACATCCCATTATCTATGATTAACCTCAGTGGTGTACCAAATCTGGTGATAATATTGTCCATCAAGAAATTTGTCACCACTTTGCTTATAGCTTGTTTAGTTGGGATTGCTTCTACCCATTTAGTAAAATAATCAGTGGCAACCAGTATCCACTTGTATCCTCCACTTGATTTTTCCTATATCTCTCCAATGAAATCAATTCCCCATTGATGAAAAGGGGCATCAGCCTGCAGGGGTCGAAGTGGAAAGGCTCCTTGATATTTCAGCTTTCCAGAGAACTTCTGGCAGGCTTCCCATTTTCTTACATGTGTGAAAGAATCATTAAAAACCTTAGGCCAGTAGTAACCTGCCCTGAGAATTTTGTGTGCTGTTGTTTTTGCTGAATAATGTCCTCCACAAACTCCCTCATGCATTTCACATAGAACATGCTTGGCCTGAGACTCATCCAAACACAACAACAGTATACCATCCCTATTCTTCCAAAATAGATCTCCATCCATGAAAACATATTTAGATGCCTGCAACTTCAAAGATCTTTTCTGGCTGTCACTCAATCCTTCTAGACACTTTGTGTACTTAAGGTAATGCATGATATCATTATACCAAGGAGTGTGCTCAATTCTTGCAATTGCGGTCCCTTCTTCTACATTGCAAACCTGATTTGCTTCAATATTTGATTTTTCCATCAACCTAGCCAAACCTTGACCTCTTACTAATTTGGTAATCTATATCTCCATATCAAATTCTTGGATCTTGTTAATGCATTTGCATCTTTTTCTTGTTACTTCAGACTGTGTCAGAATATCTTTGATAGCAACATGAGGGACATAAGCAATCACCTTTGCTCCAACAAGATATGGCCTAAAATATTTTGTAGCCTTTACTAATGCAAACGCCTATTTTTCCATTATGTCATATTTCAATTCAGACCCTTGTAATGACTTATTGAAGAAAGACACAGGATGTTCATGACCACCCTCATTCTTCTGTAGCATAACATCAGCAATTGTGTTCATTGAAGCAAATGAAAATATCTGAAAAGGCTTTGCAAAATCTGGAGATTTAAGGACAGGAGCCTCCTTGATGGCCCTTTTGATAGATATAAAAGCCTCCAAGGCTTGTGTAGTCCATTCCATTTTCTGTCCTTTCTTCAACATTTTTGATATGGGCTTAATGATCTCAACAAAGTTAGAAAAAAATCTCCTAACAAAATTAATCTTTCCAAAGAATGATTGTATAGCTTTGACAGTTTTGGGAATAGGAATTTTATCAATAGCTTCAACTCTCTCAGGATCTATCCTAATTCCTTCTTTTGAAACAATATGTCCTAAAAGCTTACCCTCTATTACTACAAAATGACACTTTTTTGGGTTTAAGCTAATATTGTACTCAAGGGCTTTAATAAATACCTTCTCCAGATGTTGTACATGATCTTCAGCCTTCTTTGAATAAGCAGTCAGGTCATCCTAGTACACCACCATGATAGCATTGATCAAATCTACAAATGCCACGTCCATAGCTCTTTAGAAAGTCGCTCCTGCATTAGTGAGACCAAATGGCATTCTTATATATACATACATTCCCAAAGGAGTTGTTAATGCTGTCTTATATTGCTCAGATTCTTTGACCTTGTCCTGGTTGTATCCTGAAAACCCATCCATCATGGACAATAGTTCAGACCATGTTACCTTATGCAATATATTTTCCATATTGGGTAGAGGATAATTGTCCTTGAGAGATGCCATATTCAAATTCCTGAAGTCCACACATAATCTGATCTCTCCATTTTTCTTCCTCACAGGGACTAAATTTGAGACCCACGTTGAGTGCCTGATTGGTTTGATGATTCCCCCATCTCTGAGCTTTGTCAACTCTTCTTGCATTTTAGGCTCCAGTGTTGGATTTATGGGTCTTTTCTTTTGTCTGAATGGCTTAGAATTTGGCTTCAATGGTATTTCATGCTGAAACAAATCTTCCCTGTATGCTTTTGAAACAACAAGGATTTAAAATAATTTTGAATTGAAAATGTTTTTGAGAATGCATCAAGCTGAATGAAAAATCAATGCCTAATTTTGGGCCATGGAGTCAAATGCATAATCATAAAAATAATTCATCAGTAAATAGAATTCAACTAGTGGATTTGAACTACTAATGTATTACACCAATAGATCCATTCCTATTGTCATTCAAATTCTTCTTACAGATCCAACCTGCACACTTGAAATCACAATTATTTGCTCAAAGTAATTTAACCATTTCATTGAAACATAACCATGAACAAATAATGCAATCTTAGGGAAACTAAGATGACAAAATAAAACATACTTTGTATTATTGAATTCATATGACTTAAAATGTACAAATCTGGAGACAATTTGATGACATTCATGATTTATTTGCACAAACTAGCTGATATTTACTCATGAAATCAATAATTACAACTTACAGACTCAATTTATGACTCATACTAAACATTTCTCTATCTACCCAACCCATACATAAATTTGGAACCCTTTACAATTAGAGAGAATGAGAATAAAAGGAAATAGATGTAGCCCAAGAATTTATCCGTTGATGACATCTAGAAGCTCTATCCATCGTTAATCAGTAAAATGTAAAGCCTCTCTCTTCTCTCTTCCCCTTTGCAACAAAAAAATTTGCCTCCATTTTACCTTTGCTTCAAGTTGTTCAGCAACAAAAAATTTCCCCACATGAAAATCTCACTTCATTCACCTAGCAAAACTGATTTTTTTTTTCCCGTGAAAACTCTTATTTACTTCCTTTACCAGTTTTGCTCGTGCACTGCAGAATTATTTTCACATTTATGTGCCCAACACATAGTCTCCTTTATAAAATGAATAATACATTCACTTTATAAAATTCTCCCATGTTTTCACTTTTCATTTTATATTCCCAACTGCACTTTATATTTATTTCCAACAAATAATTGTGTTCAAGATAGTGAATATTTTATTCACTTTGTAAATCATTCCGCCATGCACTTCACGTGCATCTCACTTTAAAATTTTACTCTATTGCATTTGCTTGCTTCACCCCCAACAAATAAAATATTCAACTTCATAGTTGAAATATTTAACTTTTCACTCCACGATGCACATAATGTTTTAAATGTTTTATTTAAAACATTTACCCATAAATCTCTTGGTTTTCACTTTACAAAAATGAAGACCTTTAAAAATCATTGGGCAAAAAAGATTTTACCCATGCTCATCTCACTCTTTACATAGAAGTTACTTTTAATATTTAAAAACAACTTTTTTTTAAATAACAAAATCTCCAATTGCACACACTGCACGACCCTCTTGATGACATCATCATCTACCTTGCGTGACTTGCACAATGCCTCCACATGGACACTCACTTCCATCTACCATTGATCCTCTTTGGTACCCTATTTTCGCTAATCTCCATTTGCTCATTCCTCTTCTTCAATGGAAACATTCACTCTACAACTCTTGGTGCATTTACATTGTGAGCACAAGCTTCCCTTGTGAAACCCTGTTGATGATCTCATGCTCCATATTTTACAAACTATTTTCTAATCATGACCCCTTTTCAACCTGCACAATGGTTGTTAGTCAATGCTTCCTCTCATCAACTTCCATAGATTTGGCTTGAGCTTTCTTTAATAGTATCTTCGAGCTTTCTCATTTTGCACGATGGGAGCTTGCTACAAAGAATCATTTGGTGGCTGAGGTTAAGGAAGACCATTAGAGAAAGCAACTGGAGAATTCTTAATTTATTTGACAAAGGGATTTCATTTGGGTGAAAAAAATTCACAACATTTTACATGTATTTTTCATCTTCAATATTCATGTCCATGCCCATGTTTTGATATTTTATTGAGGTATCATGTCAAACACCTTGTTTATCATGCCTCGGTTTCCACATTTTTCACTTTTCTCAACATCTGCCAAACATATTTGCTCAAAAGTTCCTGAGACTTTTTCAACAGTCCACTTTTTGCATCACGCTAGCGTCCCATTTCATATCTACTTGGAAGTTTTGACTAAACATTTTGCATGCCCTGTCTAAATGTGTCCCATTTCATGGATCAATCTCCTGTAGAAATTGCTTACTGTGAAAGCTAAATAGACTCTTTTCACAATATTCAAGTGGCTGCCTTTTCATCATCACAGTGCCAACACTTTACGAAGTGAGGTTCAAGCCTTTTATTTTTGGGTAAAACCACAACCAATACTCTGTGATTTATAATATTCATCCGTCTATGCGCACATTGCCTTATCTCCAACTTTGTTACACATGTGTGCCAAATGTGGTAGAATGCGGGTACTAGTGCCTAAATAGAACTCCTTCAACTTTTGATGGTGCCCTTCCAGCTTGGCACAATGGTTAGATTCCTCTCCAGTGCATTCATTTTGATGAGTTTTCCTTGAGCAAGTACGATGAAGTTGCCATTTGAATCATTGAAATTTTCTTGCGCATGTGTCAATCACATAAAAACCATTTGAAGAGTTTTTTTTAATCTTAAGTGCATCCCCAAGTAGCTTCCATGCTGAATTAGCTCCCATTTAAAGCCTCTATCATGGATGTAAAATAATACATATGCATCCTCACAATCAGGAACTTTGCACCACATTAGCCTATTATATTTAGAGGCTTGAGTACTATCCTCAAGAGTTCATCCTACATGATGCATTGCAGATTGGAAATTATTTGAAACAACCATTGATGGATTCCTATACCCCATTTGACCATTGCAACATTTACATCATAATAGTGCAAAGCATGTCGGGCCCCATGTGGGCCTGACTAATTTTCCTTTTGTTTTCAAAAAAGTTTCATACTCAAATTGTCCTGAGACAACTTCTGAATTCTCTTGAAGTGAAATGATAAATAGGGTTATCATTAAAACTTGGTTTTTGGCACATTCGAATAGTGAGCAAAATTGGTCAAGTTGGCTCTGGAATCACCCTGGGAAATTAGTCAAATGACCTCCTAGAGCCATGAAAACTTACAGACATGTAGAAATTTGACCTAAGAATGGAGTGCAACCAATGGCTCAACAAAATAGGTCACAAGGTGAAAGATATTCAATGTCAAAGTTGCTTACTCAAACTTTTCTGCAATTGCACTTGTTCAAAATCAATTACAACTCACTAAATCACCACTTTGAAAAAATATCAAAACAACTTCTTGGGAGCTGCCACTAGAAACATAAGATTATTTAGGTACATTGAGTATGTGTGTAAGAGGACTTGGCTTCAATCATCATAATTCATGAGATATTAAGGGTCAAAATTGATCACCTTGAAACAATGTCAAAAATGCAGATGTAAAACTGAACAAATTGCATTGGCTTTTGATCTTGAAAAAATAGAAAATCAGATCATTAGGCTCTGAAACTAGACCAGGGAGCACTTTGAGGTATGGAGAATGGAGAGAACTAATCATTTTGACTTGAAAACCATTCAGTTCTGAAATATCATCTCGAACAAGAGGCTCCTTTGTAGAACTGAAAGTTTGCAAACAGTAGAAAAGTGCCAAAACCCTCCAACTTCACTTTTTGGAACCTTGTCAAAACTTATCATGGGAAGCTGAAAATTGGCATGCCTACTCATATATTCCACATGAGTGTGTCCACAAAGGGGTTTTTCATGAAAATCAACTAGCTTCAAATTATGACCCTCCAAAGTAGGTCACTTAGGCAGATTCCTCAGGTGCACTTCTGAGTGTGCAAAGGAAATTTTTTTAATATGGGCACTTCTAATTTGCAAAATTTGATAGTCCCAACACAAACCAAGAACTAATCTCACAATAAAGCACCTTGAATTACTTGATATGGATATACCACCATCATGGGAGTACTTTGAAAATGATGAAGCTCTAAAACAAATGTTAGGTGCTTATGATAAGACATCATATATTCCTTCAAAGAAAAAAGTTACCTGTGCTATGATTAGTACCAAGCAAAAAGATATCAACACCAATGAGAAAGACACAAGCATGGAACCGTATGATTCCAAATTTCCTAAGTTAAATGCTCTTCCCTTCAGAGATACAATTGATATACCAATGGACATAGATGATAAAGAAAAAGTCATTAAGATAGGGAAGTTCCTTGATGATGTAGAACAAGAGGATACTACAACCTTGCTCCATGACTTTCCTGAACTATTTGCTTGGAAATATTTAGACATGCCAGGAATAGGTCTAAAGATAGTGACACACAACATTGTTCTTGCTGAAAATGCTAAGCTTGTTTGACAAAAGATATGAAAGATGAATCCTAAAATAGACTTGCTTGTTAAAGGAGAACTTGTAAAACTCCTTGACGTAGGTTTCATTAGACCTATTGATTATTCTCCATGGATCTCAAACATTGTCATAGTTGCAAAGCCTGACAATCGTATTAGGATGTGTATGGATTTTTGTGACTTGAATAAAGCCTCTTTAAAAGATGATTTTCCTCTTCCTAATATCGACATGATAGTTGATTCAACTACGGGACATGCTTTGTTGTCATTCATGGATTGATTTTCTGGATATAATCAAATCTTCATCAACCCACAAGATCAATATAAGACAACATTTACAACCATTTGGGGGACATTTTGTTGGGTTATAATGTCTTTTGGATTAAAGAATGCAGGCACAATCTATCAACAAGCCATGACATTGATATTTCACGATTACATACATAAAATTTTGGAAGATTATGTTGATGATATCTTAGCAAAATCATTAACTAGACAAGACAATGTGATTGTCCTTCGAAAGATCTTTAAAAGAATGCGAAAATGCAACATGAAACAATCCAAAAAAGTGTCTTTGGAGTAGATAGTGGATTTTTTTTAGGGTTTATCATATCTCATAGAGGAATCAAGGTTGACACAAAGAAAATTGATGCTATAATTAACATACCACCTCCAAGAAACATTTCTCAATTGCGCACGTTACAAGGAAGAATTCAAGAAATTCGTTGTTTCATCACATCCTTAGCAAATCGAACATTACCTTTCACACATCTCCTCAAAAAGGATGTGCATTTTGATTGGAATGAGGATTGTAAATAGGCCTTTGAGAGTTTGAAGGAATATCTTACATCTCCACTTGTTCTACAACCCGCTATGCCAAGCAAACCATTCATCATTTATATAGCTGCATCAACCCATGCTCTTGTAGCATTATTGGCTCAATAAGACGAAAGTGGTAAAGAATATCCTATTTATTATATTAGCCAAAATTTAATAGATTATGAAACACACTACACACCAATTGAAAAACAATGTTTGGCTCTTGTATGCACTACCAGTAAGTTATGACACTATTTACTCAATGCGGAAATACAAGTAATGGAAAAATTTGATCCTGTCAAATATCTTTTTAACAAAATAGACCTATCAAGATGTCTAGCTAAATGGGTGATGTTGTTGGCTGAGTTTGACCTTAAGTTTGTTTCACAAAATTCAATCAAAGGTCAAGCCTTGACTAACCACTTAGCTGATGCTCCTTCTCGTTTGGCATTACCTAGAAATGGCTCTTTTCCCGATGACAATGTGTTGACAATAGAAGTTCCTACATGGGAATTATATTTTGATGGATCCAAGTGTAGAACAGGCTCTGGTGCTGGAGTTATATTAATTCCACTCACCGAAAAGCCTATTCCCTTGTCGTATTGATTAAATTTCCTATGTACAAATAACATAGCTGAATATAAGGTGTTAATCATTGGATTGTGTGCTACTTTAATCATGGGTGTCAAAGACATTACGATCTTTGGTGATTCACAATTAGTGATCAAATAAGTAAATGGAGTCTACCAAGCTAAACATGACAAATTATCAAAATATAAGGATCTTACAATGACCTTGTTAGAAAAGTTTGAATCACTCACCATTGATAGCATCCCACAGAAAGATAATCAACATGCAAATGCAATGGAAATTGCAACTTCTCTTATATCACCTCAAGATCCTTCAAAGGACATCACATTTACTATTCACCTAATCATGAAACCTTTGATCAATGATGAATTAGAAGAAGTGTTAACAACAACCAAGGAAGAATCAAGTGAATGGTATGATACAATATATAATTATTTAAAAGATGGTACCATTCCTGAGCCAATAACAACAAACAACTGAACTTTCTTACAAAAATTAGCAACCAAATACACATTTTTGCTGATGTGTTGTATAACAGATCATTTAATGATATTTTACTTATATGTCTTAGGGATTTTGAAATCACTATAGCACTTGAACAAGCTCATGTGAGCACTTGTGGAGGTCATTTTGGAGGAAGATCCTTAGTGCAAAAACTCATTTGTATGGGATAATACTAGAGAAATATGGAAAAGATTGATTTACGTATGTTAAGCGATGTCACAAATATCAAGAACATAGTAATTTGAATCATGCCCCTGCTTCTAAGCTCTGAGCCTAAATACCTATTTGGCTGTTCTGAGTATAGGGATTGGATCTAATTGGAAAAATATCACCACCTTCTTCTATTGGACATATGTTTATCATTACAACAATTGATTATTTTTCAAAATGGGTAGAAGCTATGCCTCTTCGATCCACGACTACTGATGTAATATGTCATTGCATATTGGAACACATTATTGCCCACTTTGGACTCCCTTCCACATTAATTTTTGACAATGGGATACCATTTAAGAAGAATGACATGAAGAAGTTCCTGGACACATTTCAAATCCAACATCACTTTTCAACACCGTACTACCCACAATCTAATGGTCAAGCTGAAATCACTAATAAGAATCTCGAACAAATCCTAAAGAAAACTGTTAACAAACATCACAAGGATTGGCACACACAATTACAATATACACTATGGGCCTATCAAACAAGCATCAAATTATTCCCTTAGAGTGAGCATTAATGTGTTGTTCCTGGACACATTTCAAATCCAATATCACTAAGGTCTATGGTTTCCATAACCCTTGGGATCTGGTACTCACTGCTCCAGTAGTGGTATGTTAGGAGATGATGGTATGCGATCATGATCATGACCCTCCGAGTTGAGAGAAAACTCTAAACCCCCTATATGTCCTAGGGCCTCTCGATGTGCTCCTACTATCTGATCTCTCTCTGCATGTATCTTGGCTACCTCTGACTCTAGTCTCTTGAACTTTGCTAGGGTCCAGGATGACTGTGCCTCTGCCACAACACCGGCTCAGTGGACTCACCTCCTCAAACTCTCATATGCTGCCCACAATATTGCAAATGGCATGAGTGACTCTAGATCCTGATCCACAATGGGTGGGGGCACATAATCTGAGTCTATCACCTCCTCATTTATAGATGTTAACACTATCTCTACAGCTACTTGTCGATAGAGATCTCACTAGTCTCTCATAGCTCTTGTAAGGTACAAAAAATACACAATCAATACACATCATGATATATATATATAAAACAACAAACATAAGCACAAAGTACATGCATATATAATACATCATCACCTATATCTCTGACAGGATGAGAAATATCAACTTCATCTTGTGCAAGGGGCATGGAAGGTGTGCTAGCTTCTCCATGACCATAGGAATTGATGCCTGCTATGGCTGCTACTCATGATGTAGTCATACGAATGGGCGAGAGCTCTCCCCACTTGTATCAATCCTCAGCTGCTACCTCATCACCCTCACTCATGAGTGGCTCCTCCTCTACATCCTCCTCATCTACATCCTCCTCCCCTCCATCTTGTCCATCATAATCAAGATCTGTATCCTCATCATATTCTTCATTTATGAAATCTATGAATATGTCCTCAGCTCTGTACTTTGTCTCCTCGGCCCAGTCCTCTACCTCATCTCCCTCATCTAGCAATAGTACTGCATCTCCTATAGGATCATCAATTAGAAATATAGGAGCTGGCTGTGATACTATCCACCACTCCTCATAAGAATATATGGCACCGATGTTGTCTGTGTCAGAGACTAGAGGCTCATCATGATCTGAGTACTTGGAGTCGCTCTCAACAACATTGTCTACAATGAACTATACTGTATCACCTAGTCTCTAGGCACTTTGCACTGATCTCCTAAAAAAGGGTCATTCCCTTGGTGGTGTTTGGATCTGCCCAAACTTCCACATAACTCGATCATAGAAGGGACGTACTACGTAGTCATGGCGGCCAACTAAAAATCTGTCTAGCTGCAATCTCCTCAACTACCTCATGGGATCTAGCCATTGAAATGTAATCTGATAGGGTCTCCACATGATCTCATCCTCCTCCAATCGGTCAAATATCACTCTCCAAAAGTGTAAATATTCATTCTACCAAAACTGTCATAGAGGATAGATAAAAGCCCAAGGATACCCCACTATTGTTGGACACAGGAAGCCGGTAGGTCTGGTACATGTGATATGCTCAAGGCACCAAAATTGTAGAAGTGTATAGTGTACCATGCTATCCACCTCCCAAAACATGAACCTTCCAAGATCATAGTATAAATGCACTAGGATACAGTGCCCCCAGGTGTATACTATCCTGTGCTCTACCATCTCGCATATCAGGTGTACTAGTCCTCCCTCTAGGTGCGTTGCATACCCATATGGGATGAGTACTAGTAAAATTGTGTGCATTATAATCTGTCTCACGACCGGGGCTCATGAATATAGTAGCATTGGAAGATCGATCCATGCCCTCACCTGCTCATCGTGCATTGGCCCATCTAGGCAATACTACATGCTGACCTTTTTCTTGTAAAATGTACGATCTCTATGGAACTATACCTACTCTCCCTGAATAGGGACTCAGATAATGTGGTGGACGTCCTCTAGAGTGATCATCATCTCACTAGTAGGAAGGTGGAATGTACAGGTGTCTTAATCCCAACGCTCAGCGAGAGTGATCAACATCGCATTATGGTACCTCATGGCAGGCATGAGGTATGCCCAATATACCCCAATATCCTGCAAGTGATTTGTGTCCTCTATTGAAAGTGTGGGGGCTAGGTCTCTAAGAAATCCAAGCTTCTTCCCACCCAAATGCTAATGGGAATGGCTAGGTACCTATCAATAAAGTAAAAATATACTCTATACACAACCTAAATTTTTTAATTTCTACATTATTCATCATAAATGTGTGCTAAAGTCACTCTAGTGTGCTTTCCTAAAGGCCCTAGACACTTTAGAACCCTTTTGGGACACTTTGAATAGAAACAAGATACTTTGCGAACAAAAGGGACACTTTGTGAAGAAATGGGACACTTTGAGAAAAAGGGGACACTTTGTGAACTTTTTTCCAATGCATAAAAATATCAAATAACAACGTAATGACTAAGCGAAGGAAGAAAAATCAACTCACCTCATGTTGACACTTTCCGCATGCCACCTGGTCTCTTAGCATGTCCGATTTTGCAATCGTGTAATCCCATTTGCTCAATATCTTTCACTATTCTCTCGTCACTCTCAAGCTACAAGAAGGTAAAATGAAAAAGTAAGTTATCATTTACTTCACTTTTAGCTCTTATGTATAAAACTGGAGTTTTTACTATATTAAGAGTTAAAAGGTGCTTTTTATTCAATACAACATAATGAGTGCTAGTGAGCTCTATTTTTGATGCCGTTTGTTGTGTTGGAATTGCGATTCTGAACCTGACATTGTCAATCATCTATTGTTATGTGGAATGGTACTTGGAAATTCTTTACAATATGATTTTCCCTATTTGATGTAGTTAGATTGCTACCTTGATTCCACCCACATAAAGTAAGCAGAATCAAGGGGGGCATACATCTACCCTCAAATTTGATGTCTACAAGTTGCATAAGAGGATTTTTGGACAACTAATGAATTTGTGCTATAGGATGCAGTTCCTAATGTTATGGTTTTGCAAATAACTACATTGGGGGCTTCATTCTACCATCTTTTGAATGAGTATCCTTTTATGAAATAAAGCGTACTGTTTAGAGTCCTTTAGCTTGCATATGCATGTAGAGTCATATGGGTGCTAAAGTGGGGTCTAAATGTAGCATAGAAAATTGTACACTCTGGAAGAAAGAGGAAATTTCACACTTAATTTGGAACTATTTTGGCATCCTTTCATTAATTGATCCTTAAACTTACCATTTATAGGCCCCCAAGATCCATTATTTTGGACCTTGAGGATTATTCCACTCAAAAATCATATAAATCCCAACAAATAACACTTAAATCATTCAAATTTTAAAAAACCACCTCAAAAACCTCAAGTGGGACCCATTCACCACCTTGGGTGAATGAGTCCCCTCTGGTGGGACTAAGTTGCCTAGAGTGGCAAATTAGTTCCTTTGGGGGCATTTTTCAATTTTGAGTGGGAAATTCACCAACCTAATTCAAATTTCCAATGGATGTCAGCCTTTGAGGTCTAAATAATGTTCAATTGGGTATTGATGCCTATAAATATAAGTTTTAGGTCATTTTTCACAACATCTAGTCATTTTTAACAAACAAATTCAAAAGTCAAGTGTTGAATATCTTTCACAAAAAGATTCTTAAGTCTATCTACAACAAAGTTGAAGCTTTAGGGAAACATTCAATGGTTTTTGGAGGTCTTCAAGCTCAATTTTTGTCCAATATATTGCATTGTTTAGGGTTGATCATGGATTCCTATGAAGAATTGTGAAGAATTCTAGGTTGGGGAGATGCAACTAGCCATCAAGCCAAGCCTAAGGAATTTTTTTCTAAGTTATTCCATCTTCCATTTTCTTTCTATATTTAGCCTAAGGAAGGTTTGCATGACATTGAGTTTCCTTTAAAGTGATTTAGGGTTGTTTAAAGTGAGTCTTACATTGTTCAAGTTTCATTCATACATCTTATTCTTGCATATTAGAATAGGGTTGCATCTTGCTTCAAATTTCCTAGTTTTAGACACACTTAGGGCTAGGGTTTTGTTGCATATTTCATTCTCTCTTTTAAGGTTTAAATACCAAACTATGGGTTTGACCGAGGAAAACCCCCCATTATAAATAAATTATATTCTATTTTGTAGGTGTTTTTGTAGAATCAGATTCGGGTTTCAGTTTGGGAATGAAGTGCAAGTGGAGTACAGATTTGTGATTTCAATTTTTGGAAAAGTAGAAAAGGTCTGATATTCCATTAGTGGCTTATGAGTCCCACTAGAGGTATTTATCAGAATAGTTTGTAGATTCAAGTACCCATTTCTCTAAAACCACTTCTTCGGCATAATGCCTTATTTGGGACTAAGTCACCCAACTTGGCATATGAGTCCCAGTTGGTTAGAAAATTAAATTTTCTAGAATTCTAGAGACATTTAAAGTCTTCACTCTAACCTCTATCAGATTCTAGGTGCACTCTTTCTATTTTTCTTCTCTATCTTGTTTTATACTGCATTCAATCTATCTTTCTACATATCACAATGTGTTTTCAAACATCTTGCATTTCATTAGTTTTGCATTAGTAATAAATCTCTTTTATTAATCAATTGTATCGAGGACATTCCCCTTAGATAGATTTCAATCAAATTTGCATTAGAATATCAAGGGTATATTCTTAAGTGAGCCATTAAGACTTTTGGATACCTCTCTCCTTTTAGGTGCAAAACACTAGAAGTGTAAGAGAGCCCCCATTCCAAATATATTTGGTTTAGGTACATAAATCCTTCCCTTAAATCTTAATAAACCATTAGGTTCAAAGTGATATCCTTCATATCGTTGAGCTTGCAGATTGTCCAAGAGTGCTTGATTGACTTGTTCATATAACTCATCACCCTTAGATTCATGCATCACTTAATTGTTGAAGTTAGTTTGGATTGCTACCATCAAGGAGATATGTCTCCTATGACTTAATGCATCAACAATCCAATTCTCTTTTCTCTTGATATAATTGATGTTGAAATCATAGTTAGATATAAAATCCAACCATCTCCTTTGTTGTGCATTAAGATTAGGTTGGGTAAAAAAATACTTGAGACCATGGTGATCAGTCTTGAGTTCAAATAGTTTTCCCAATAAATAATGTCTCTACATATGTAATGCATGGACAATTGTTGCTAGCTCTAAATCATGTGAAGCATAATTTTTTTCGTAGGGCTTCAACTTTTTTGACTCATAGGCTATGACTTGCCTATCTTGCATCAATAATCCACCCAAACCTTCTCCTAATACATCCATAATACCATCTAGATCTGATACTTTTAGTATTGGTGTTGTGGTTAACCTTTCCTTGAGTGGGTCAATTATTGCTTGAAATTTCTTAGACCACTTGAACTTATTTCCCTTTCTTTGCAATGACATGATGGGAAAAGCTATTCTTGAAAATTTTGCAAGAAACTTATGGTAATACCCAACCAATCCTATAAAACTTCTAACTTCCAAAAAAATCTTAGGAACTGGCCACTCTAGCACCACTTTTATCTTCATTGGATCAATCAAAATCCCTTTCAAGCAAAAATTACGTGACCCAAATACTGTACTTTCTTTTGAAATAAGGTACACTCCAAGAGTTTTCCACATAACTTATGCTCTCTCAATTGTTGAAGAACAATGTCTAGATGCTTGAGATGATCCTCTTCATTCTTGGAGTATATTAAGATGCAACCCAAGAAGACCAACATAAATCTATCCAGACAATCTCTAAATACATTATTCATTAGGTTGATGAATGCTGCTAGTGCATTCATCAAACCAAAAGGTAGGACTTGAACTCGTAATGTCCATATCTAGTCCTGAAAGTAGTTTTGAAAATATCTTTGTCCTTAATTCTTAGTTGATGATACCCAAAACATAGATCAATCTTCAAAAATACTACCACTCCTCACATTTGATCAAATAAAACATTGATACATGGAAATGGATACTTATTCTTTATCATTGCTTTGTTAAGCAATTGATAATAAATACATAAGTGCAGTGTACCATCCTTATTCTTTACAAAGATTATTGGTCCTCCCTAGGGTGAAACATTGGGTTTTATCAATCCTTTAGAAAAAAATATTCTAGTTGTGCCTTTATCTCTATTAATTTAGTTGTGGTCATTCTATAAGATACTTTCAATATAGGTTTCGACCCTGGTACTATGTCAATGGAGAAATAAAATATCCTCTTATGGGGTAATCCATGTAATTATTTTGGAAATATATCCTCAAATTTCTATAAAATAGGATATTTCTCCATATCCAATTTTCTAGATTCCAATACTTCACCTTTATTGACATCTTGAAATTCTTGAGGTCCATAAGATACTATATCATCTTGATAAATGAATTCCTTACATTCCTCAAGCTTCTCCATTTTTATTGCAAAGGGTTGACAACCTTTTTTCTTTGCTCTATGCATCTGAAACAAAAAAAATCTATTGTAACTTAATCTCTCTTGGAATTCCTTGCATTGACACCTAGTTACCTAGATTGTCTAAACATTCTACTATTTTTGCATGACAATCTACCTTGGCTCTATGCCTCCATAGCCAATTCATCCCTAAAATGATATCATAAGATCCTAAGGGAGCTACATATAGATTCACTTCTATTGAAAAACTTGGAAGTTCAACTCTTGCTTCAAATAGACATTGACTTACATCAGCTCTTGTCTGGTTAACATATTCTACAACCCAAGCCTATTCCATGTAGCCATCTTTTATAAACATTTGAATTGCTATTCTAGGAGAAATAATTTTTTTTGTGGCACCAGTATTTATTAAAATTGAAATGGGAATTCTAGAAAAAGTACCTGATACTTCCATTGGAGTAATTTGGTACTCTTCTTGCCAATTATCCACTGCAACACATGAATCTTTTGTTGATATGCAACTCTTTGAGATGGAAGAGGGTTACCATGTGGTTGTGAAACTGATGGTTTATTTGGACAATTACTTGCATAATGGTCCCCACCACATGAATAACACCCTTTCACTTGTCCCCTCCTTTTTGCTGGTCTTCCAGAGTTACTTTCATTTCCACTAGCATTGCTATTAAAGTTGTTATTGTTTCCCCTTCGATCTTTCCTTGATTCATTCCAATTATTTTTGGATCCCTTTTCCCGTTTCTTTTGAAATTTTATCCCTTCACTAGGCTTTCTTGGAGATTGATTGGTTTGCATCCAACTATACTTATTTTTTTATTACTTTCCTAGTAGTTTGAGATAGACTTAAGCCTTTGTTCTTGTTTAATTACTTTTTCGTACACCAAGTCCATGGTAGCTAGACCATGCACATCTATCTCACCACCTATTTTAATATTTAGACCCATGATAAAATTCCTTATATGGAATCACTCATCCTTCTAGTACATAGGTACGCATTTAAGGAGTCGAGTGAACTTCTCCCAATACTCATACATCGAGGAGTCACCTTGCCTCAAATTCTAGAATACAATGAGCTTTTGGTCATAGAAGAGTTGGGAAACCATCGCTTTCAAAAAATCTCCATAAATTCACTCCAAGTGAGTCTTAAGAAACTAAGTTCAAGCTCCATTTTATTACTCATCCACTAGTTGGATGCTTTATTGGACAACTGAAATGCTCCCCATATGGATTTAGTGACCTCAGAGTAATTTATGATTTCAAAATACTTCTCCATTTTCGTAAACCATTCTTCTACCACATCTCTAGTGGCACTACCTTCAAATTTTGGTGGTGTGCTTTTTCTCATGTCTCGGGATAACTCACTTGCCAAACACTTCTTTTTGGCTCCCTCAAACTAAGATTGAGACTTATCATTTTCATAATCACTAGATTGAGTGTGATCATGGGAATTATCTCCTTCATTTTTGGGAATTTCTTCCTCATTATTTGGAACTTCTTGTTTCACCCTTTCCTTTCCCCTAACTTCTTGCTCAAGGTTTCCTATTCTTGCTCTAGTCACATCCATGACATCTAGAATATGGTCCAATTTAGCTTTGACATTCTCAACACCTTTACCTACTTCTTGACTTCCCCCAAAGTTAGTTCCTGTCCTAACCATATTTTCCATAGAATGGTTATACCTAGAGGTTTTCATTTTAATTAGATCTATGAAGGTTTGCTCAATGTTAACAAGATTCAAAAGATCTATCATTCACAAAAGAAATTCTATTTAAAGAACTTATTCACAATTTTTTTGAAAGAATATTTTTCATTATAATAAAAAAGGATTCTCAATTTCCTTGAGTTTACATAGAATGGCTATTTAGATAGTCTAAAGGAGAATATCCCTCAGATTCATTTTTGATACATAGCTACGTGGGGTATACCCCTCATATTTTTACTCATATTCATCATTGAAAGGATAATAGCCCTCATATATGTCCTTAGACACATAGTTTCAAGGTACATAACCCTTTGATTCACCACTTGTGGATATTACAATAATTTCCGCTAAGGGAAGAACTTGAGGATCCCTAAATATCATGACTGGACTAACACTACATTTCAAGGGAATATCACTGGAAAGTGATAAAGAGTCTAACTTGGCTAGAGAAATAGAAGGTAAGAAGGTTAAGTTGGCAACCTCTTTCATCTTTATCTTCTCTTGACTAATTGATGAAAGGTCATGACTAAAAGTCTCAGTATCGCTTAGCCAAATGGCATTGTCATAATTAGTTTCCTCAATCGTATGAACAAGGGATTCTCTTTCCTTCTTACCTCGTAGGTAGTGCTCATTTCCGATCACTAACTTCCTTGAAGTAATCTTAAGATGCACCATCCTAGCACAAGAATTTCCAAACATTAGACTCACATAATGTTGGATTGGAAACATAGTGTAGACATTCAAATTATCCTGATTGATATCATAAACTTTTTCCTGATTCATTAACATCAATTCTTCCTAAATCATTTCTTTACTAACCAATTAATTGAATAATCCTTATTTAATTAATTCATCAAGATTCCTCTTTTAATTAAATAAATGAACTATATTGGATTAAATCTCATCATCTTCTTTTAATTAAATAAATCATTTTATTTAATTAATCCTAATGTTCCTCTTTTGATTAAATAAATCATTGTATTTAATTAAATCCAAAAGTCATCTCTTTTAATTAAATAAATCATATTTATTTGATTATATCTAATGTTCTTCATCTAATTGAATAAATCAAACTTTATTTAATTAAATGTTCAATATTCCTCTTATTTGATTTAAATAAATCTAAAAATCTAAATCAAATGTCATATCAACTAATTCTATTTGAAGTTAATTAAATCTTAATTAAATCCTAACTCAAATCCTCAAATCCTCTAGCTTTTGCAATTTACACATATAAATAAATTTATTTGATTTATTAATTCATCTATGTCCATTAAAAAATGGAATCTCTTTGGAATATTCCATCAATTTGAAATCTCCCTCCCAAAAGGACTTGTCTCCAACATGGTATTTATGGCTCTTACATGTCCTTTTTCTTGAGCTAACTTGGCATTAACTCATCTTACAACTCTTCCTCCACAAGCCATCTTTTGAATTTTAAATTCCACCTATATACATTAACTCGTACATTGTTCAAAATGTGCTCCACCTCTCTTCAATAGCATGTTGAAAAGTGGCACAATGCCATTGGGTCAAGTTTAATCCCACATTCTTCATATTTCTCATTCCTCCATCCTTCTTTCCTATAAATAGAGGACTTCTCTATTGATTTAGGATCCAAAACTTCATGCAAGATTACTATCTATAGATTTTGAGCAAGTTCATTCATATTTTCATCCAAGTTCTCATAGTTTTCAACAATCTTAGCTAGGTTATTGACAATTTTCATCAAGGAGCACACAATCATCATCAAGTTCATCAAGATTTTGCAAGGAATTGGGAAAGGGATTCTTTCCACATCAAATAAGTACCAATTCCCCCAAGGGATGTTAGTTTTAATGTTTTGAATAAGATTTATTAGCTTTCATTTGATTAACTTTGCTTTGTTTCTTTTTCATTGTGTTTGAATGAATTGCATGGGGAATGTTTGTTTTAGATTTTTTTATTGACTAACATTGTATTGTTTGATCATGTTTAAGTAGGTCTAGACTAAGCATTCACATTTTGGCACTAGAAGGAGGGCACAACTTTCAAAATAAACACATTTTTTTGTGAAATTTTGCTATTTTTTTAAAATTTGTGTGTCTTCAGGAAATAATGACTCTAAGAAGGACAAACAACAATGCTATCAATCCAAAATATCTATACATTGACGCTTCCTCTACTCCAAAATGTGACACTGTAGTGATTCACCAGAGGGTTGGACTAGTCAAACTCCAAAGAGCGACGCTGAAGAGAAATAATGATGCAATCAAAGTCTCTATTTTTCCACAGAGTAACACTGACTTCACCAAAGCAACACTAACTTCTCCAAACAATGATGTCTCCATGGAATGCGATGCTAGAGTTGGGTAAAAGGTCACTTTTCAGTTATATTTTAACATGTGCTTTTTATATTGATCACCTTTGACTTTTAATCTCACTTGTGGCTTTATTTTCTATAGGCTAATCAACTTTTGTAGGTTGAGGTGATGAAGAAAGGAAGGAGGAAACAAGGAGAAGATTTATTATGACATTATTTCATGATTGTAATAAGTGTTTTTAAACATTTTGGGAACATTTATAATCCCATTTTTTAAGGATATTGTTATCTTCAGTTTTAAGACTCAAATAAATTTCGTTTGGGTTTTAAAAAGAATAATCAAAGGATTAAAAAGAACATTAGAAACTTACTAGATTTAGTTTTGGATTTTAAGAATTGAACAAACAACTCCAAAAATTTCATCTTGGTGCTATAAAAAGAATCCATTATTGCTTTTGAAGTCTAAAATGAACATGTTTCTTTATTGTTTTGCAATATTTTTTACAAACTAATATCATTTGAAAGGAATATGCACTTCTCTCATGTTTCACGGTGATCTTGAGAATCAAAAGTCTTTTGGTAATATTAGGTTGTCTAAAAGATTGCCTCCATACTTCAATTTGGACTTCTTAAAAATTGAACAAATCTTGCTAGTGTGTGTGAGTACATTGTGTGTGTTCTCTCTTTGTTCACGCAAACAAAGATTGATTGAACTATGGATGTGATTATTCACTTTTGTTTACCTTTAGAGGGCCTGCCTTGGTGGGAAAAAATAATCACCCCAAGGGAATGACCCAAGTGGTAACGAGCATAGGCAAGGCTCTTCCGAACCACTATACAAATTTATGGTTGCAAGGAAAGTTTTCAATCAACTTAGTGATGCATGATAGCTCTCCCCTAGCATCTTTATGATGTGTAAAGCCCTTGTTCTAAGGGTTGGGGGACCTCTGGATGGAGTTTATCATTGTGTCCTTTGAACCAGATGCACTTATTACAAACCATTGTGTAGTAGCCAAAAATCCTAATATTTGTTGGTGTTAGGAGGTCGGACCTCCAGAGCCGTCCCACATACTTGTGATTCTTTTTAGAGATGAAAATTTCATCATGGGAGATTCATGAGAATTGAAGCTTGGATGACATGTAGAAGTGAGTTCCGTGGATGGGAGCCTATGTAGTCAAGCTTCTAGTCATCCACTTTGAAAAAGTGCAGCTAGATTTATCCAAGTGGGAAATCCAACAAATATTTTCTTTTCCATCCCAGGATTGTGCAATTTTGAGTCAATTAAACACATTTTTTGGATCCAAAATCTTGAAAAAAAACATTCAACAAGAACATGAAATTTCAAACCTTTAGAAGAAGCAAATACCTTTGAAAAATCCAAGTGCTACTACTTGTCCCTAGGGATTTCATCCTTAGAGGCTTCTAAGTATTTTGATTTGTATCTCAATTTTCTTTCTAAAGTCAAAATTAGGGAACTATTTCCTTGATTCTCTTGATTTCCACATAATGGACCTTGTGAGATGAATTTTTTTTAAGACATTAGACATTTAGTTGAAAATTTAAGCAAGAAAGTGTTTGTGGTAAAAATATCTCATTAAGAAAGATAAGAAACAATTGAACCTCACATGTGTTTCTTCAAATGATTTCCAAAAGGATCAAAATACCAAAACAAAAGTCTTGGTGCAAAAGTTTCAAGTTTAGGTGTCATACTCAAAAAGTTATCAAGAAATACATTAGGAAGTGCAATAAAAAACAACATCTCAAGATAAGCAAGAAATTCACAAGGTTTTATAGACTCATTCCTTTGAACAATTCAAATATGTATGCTCAATTTGAACCACTTCTTGGTTGAAAAGTTCTTGGAAGTATAGAATGTTCTTCAATACCTAGGTGTTGTAAACAAAAGTCTCTTTAAGTTCACTTAGGATCAAAATCAAACACTTTCATCCATCCTCAAACATCAATCAAAACCCATCTCACAAAAAATCTTAGAAATATTGGAAAAATCCTTCATACTAGACTTTTGGAAAGTCAAATCAAAATCATTTTTTTTGAATAGGTGTGTGTAGATGAATCCTTGTTCATACACTTAGTTAAATTATCATCTTGTGGACTAGTTTATTCCAAGACAACATATAACCTCTTGGAGTTTATGAGTTCATTATCAAATCCAATCCAAATCCAATCCAAACCAAGTCAAAATAAAATCCAAAAATAAAAAAATCAAAAGTCCTAAAGTCTAGTATCCCATTCAAGATTCCTTAAGAGTTCCATCATTCACAATCACCCATCTTTCATTTTCTCATCACCACCATTTGATCCTTAACATCTTAGACTTTCTTATTTATACCTAAAGTTTAGATCAATCTAAGGAGTTAGAGGTTCACCTCCCACATTCTTGAAAATTGATCCTTATTTTATGGTCCAAACTAGGTCTCAACACAAAAAGAACATCGAAACAAACAAAGAAACATCCACTTCAAGTGAATTGAGTCAAACTGCACCCAAAATGAACCCCATTGGATCTAGCAATCCCCCACTCAACCTTCCTCAACTTCCACAATATCTTCAAGAGGGAGGTTGCCAAGTGGAGGATATCACCAACAACATGCTATGAATGAATCAAGATGAAATCATAGAAATGGTCCAAAACCCCAAAAATCACAAAATTATTAACACAATGATGAGGCTTAATCCTTCACAATACATGTTATAACTAGAAAAGGAAGGGGATAAAATCCCTTCTGACTATGATGTAAGCAGTATTGTGGAGAAACCTCTTGGGATTATGCCACTAGTTTCATTCACACCTTCCTTCTAAAGCATCATTCAACCCATCCCACAACCAATTTCATCTGATGCTCCAATTCAACCCATAGTTACTAAGGGGAGTTCATTGCTTCATGCTCTTTAAACACATCTCCTTGTAAATAACCAAGACTTGCATACAAACACCATCTTGGGTCAATTCGTCCCTCAAGATCCGAAACACCCATACGTTCCACTCATCTTTCATGATACCAATAATCCACCTGCTTTTGTTGCAATACCAACATATCCTCTTAACACACAAGTCTCTCTCCCCATGACCTCACAAGGAGAAGGGTGAATATTTGGACAAGGGGGAATCTTTGATCCATCATCATTATCATTTTCTCAAGGTAACACACCACCCATCTTCCCACCATTTCCCCCTCTACCACTAACATCCACACAAATCCTTGGTTTAGGGAAACCCCCTTTACCAATCTTCAATCAACAAAATTAAAACAATCCTCCAATCATGAATCAAACCAACATACCAAATCCTCTGATCATGCCGCCGATATCACAACACTAGGTAGAACCAATCCAAACAACACAATCAATCAAAAAATCATCTACAACACCCCAAATATCTCAAAACATGGTCTCCCAAGGACCTAGCATATCAATCACACCAACTACCATGCAACCTCCTATCATCAATTCAACAACACAAAAATCTCATCACAACATCTCACACCATCTTGAATCCTCCACCACCACCACCAAGACCAAACATGGAAAACCAATACAACATCACATTGCAAGAAGCTCAACAAGCCTACCAAAAAGAAATTCAACAGTTTCAAGCTCAACAACCACAACAAGCTGCCCAAGCACAAGACCAAGCTTTATTGCAACAACAACAAGCTACATAAGCCGCACAGGCCACACAGGTTGCCCAGGTTGCACAAGCCTCCCAACAAGCTCAAGCTCAGGCATAAGCCCAATATCAAGATCAACAAGCACAATACCAAGCAGCTCAATAGTAAGCATATCAACAAGCCTTGCAACAATACCAAGCACAACAAGAAGTAGCTCAACAACTAGCCCAACAACAAGCATTGTTGGCACAACAACAAGAAGACCAACAACAAGTGTTGTTATCACAACAACAATTGTAAGTATACCAACAAGCATTGGTCATACAAAAAAGCTTACAACCATCTCCCATAAACATGCAAAACACCCCACCTGCCACTGAAATGATCAAACCACTCCAAAACACATTCATTCCACCACCCGATCAACAAAATGATGTGTCTGCACAAATAAAATTTCTTTCACAACAAGTGCTAGACCTCCAATATGGAAAAACAATGAAAACACCAAGAAATTTGTGCTCCTATCCATTCGATAGAGGCATTGTGATGGTACCATTCCCAAAAGGGTTTGAAATCCCTAAATTTGACAAATATCGTGTGACGGGTAATCCTAAAGATCACATCAAGGAATTCTAAGTACATTGTATGGAAGTTGCATATGATGAAACATATCTAATGCGACTATTCCCTCAAATTTTGGTTGGACCAACAATGGAATGGTTCTTTCACCTTCTTACTGAAATAAAAAATTTCCAAGAAATTGTGGACACATTCATACAAAACTATGCATTCAATATAGGCATGGATGTGAGTCTAGAGGAACTATCTGCTCTCAAACAAGCTAAGGGGGAAACATTCACATCCTTCTTACAATGATGGTGATCCAAGGCTAAGAGGAGCAAGTGGACCATGCCAGAAGAACAACAAATCTACACTATCATTTCCAATCTAAAAAAACCCTTGTCCTTCCATCTAAAAATGCAATACATCACCACATATGACTATTTGATCCCGAAGGTGCTCAACATCAAAATAGACCTTATTGCACAAGGGGGGACACCCACATATCAAGAATATCAAGATAACCACCCATCAACCAGTTACAATGAAAAACCTTGCACTTGGGAAAAGAAAAAAAATGTCACTAATGATGGTGTGGTTGACGCCAAGGTCATAATCAGTGTTCCAAGGAAAAAAACACAAACATATCAACAACTACAAACCAATAAATGGAATAACACACAATCCAACACGGTATCACAACCACTTGATAATCAAGTGGTCAACAATTTGAATAATCAAGGGAGACAACCCCCACAAAACAAGTATCCCCCAAAATGGAAATACACACCCCTTGGGGAGTCAATCAAATCTATCATGAAAAAACTGGTACAAGAGAATCTCATTAAAATCGCTATTTATGAGAATTATCAGGAGCCCCAAGTGAAACTACCATGGTATAACAAAAATCACCTTTGCGATTTTCATAAAATCAAGGAACACATGATGTCCAGTTGCATGAGATTGAAAAATTTGATCCAAGACCTTATTGATGATAGAACCATAAATGTTGAACAACCTGCATGAAACCAAGACCTAAAGATATACATGAATCTGATGCCATACCACAATAAAGGGAACAACCATGGAAAGGAAAAGTGTGGCAATTTAAACCATGTTTGATCATGTTGTTGCATCCTTAGATGGATAGGTCACTATTGTTAATGTCAAGGGAGACAAATATGATTCTGGAGTCACCACACATGGCAGGAAGGTTACCATTTCTGGACCATCCCAACCACCCAAGGCACCAACCTCTAATCTGAAATCCATTCCCAATGGCTATAATGTCTTGGACCAGTTGAAAAGAACCCCTACTTAGATCTCCATCATGGAGTTACTGAAGATCTCATCCGCACATAGGAAGATCCTAGAGGAAGCATTGGCTTCATGCATTGTCCCCATAGATCTTGATGCAGATCAGTTCCAAGCTATGGTCGGACACATTACCATGCCACATCTCCTAATATTTTCTAATCAAGACCTCCCAATACAACCATCTCATATCCACAAACTCCATCTCAAGGTCTTGGTTCATAAGAATAAAGTCAAAAGGGTCTTGGTGGATGGGGGTGCAGGTCTAAATATCTATTCACTAAATCTAATAAAGAATCTGGGATTCTTCAAGGATGTCATTGAAAAAGGTAAAGGTATTACAATAATGGAATATGATGATTAGGAAAGAGTGTCTCAAGGAACTATTCAACTCCCTATTCAAATAGGGCTAGCCATCATGGAAACCACATGCTAGGTCCTTGATCTTGATTTACCTTATAATATCTTCCCGGGGCATCCATGTATCCATGGGATGCAAGTTTTCACATCCACCGTCCATCAATGTGTCAAGTTTCCCTATCAAAATCAAGAGGTCATAGTCCATGGTGATCCCGAGCCCTTTTATTATTTTAAGAACCTGGAAGCCAAGTACTACAAAATCCCTCAAAACCCAAGGAATGATGAAGGCCCTACAACTCCATATGTAGACCCATCTACCTTAGCTTCCACTTTTGAGATAAAGAAACCCACCATTCCTGACATCTCTGATATCAAAGTAATTATCCAAGACAATGGGTGTGGGGATTACAAAATGAAAAAGAGTTCCTTTGTAGTAGGAGAGTTACCTCAATCTCCTAGGTCTTGCGGGCAGCCCCAACTAGTTGAAACATCAGCTGAAATGTTTAAAGTAGAATCCTCTAGATTCAGATGTTGGGGAGACCTAATTTGGGAAGTGGTAGATTAAAAAGACATATCAAGTCTGCTATACCAAGATGAAAGGCCCATGCCTAATCTTCCCATGGATGATAGCAACAAAGGACTATAGATGATGCTTGGTATGGGATATAAGAGAAACAAGAAACTTGCACAAAATGGAAATGGTCTTCTAGTACCTATCATTCCTGAGAAGCATATAATAAATTTTGGACTTGGAAGTACTCCTCTGAAAATAACCATACTTGGAAAAAGTGCCCCGGTTAGAAAAGTCAAAGCTCCCCCTCAGTTGCTAGTATCCATAGGTTTTCCCTTAGATAACTATACCTTTGACATAACTGATGTGTGTGATGAGGGCTCCATAAATAACTTACTGATGCTATTCGAGGATTCTTCCCTTCTCATGATAAGTACCCTATATTTTGAGTCAAACAACCAAACCCATGAGCTAAACTTAGTCTATCCCCAGCTCATCGATTATGACCAACGAGGACCACCAATTCTAGACACATTAAAAAATGATGAGGTTCTCTTGAAATTCATGGGATTGCGGTATACTGTACCACGTGGAGATAAAAAAGCTAGATTCGACATCGTGCTAGACACACATTCCTATTATGGGGAGATTATTGAATCCTTCAGTCACAAAAGTGAAAATTTAAGAATAATATCTAGGTTTTTGAGTGAAAACCACACTGTGGCAATCTTTGACCCAAAAATAGTAAAAAAAAAGGATGCATCCAATGGTGAAAACCTCTCTAAGATGCTAGAGGATGAGGGATTCAATCTTCCCCTTAGTACTATTCATTAGGAGAAGTCAACAGTCTTAGTAGAGAGGTGCAATCTAGTCAACTTGGGAACAAAAAAATGCCACATATCACCTTCTATGTAGAATCAATCTTGATAGAAGAACAAGAAATCCTAGTTTCATTTCTAATAGAAAGAAAGATAAAATTTGCATGGACCTATACCAACATGCCTTGCCTTGATCCAAAATTTGTGGTTCACCACCTGGATGTATATCCCAAAGCGAATCTAGAAAGATAAAAAATGAGAAAGATGCATCCACAAATAGCATTATTGTTCAAGATGGAATTACCAAAGCTCCTCAATGCTGGTTTCGTACGACCAATTGATTATCCAGAGTGGGTTTCAAATCTTGTACCTATTTCAAATCCCATTGGGGGCATCCACATTTGCACTAACTTCAAATATTTGAACAAAGCATTTCCCAAGAATGATTTCCCTCTCCCAAACATAGATATGATTGTGGATATGACAACAAGACATGAAATGTTATCACTAATGGATGGATTCTCGGGGTACAATCAAATCATGATAGCTAAGGATGACCAACAAAAAATGGCTTTCACTTGTTCATGGGGGACATATTGCTGGAATATGATTCCACTCGAGTTGAAGAATACATGAGCTACCTATCAAAGAGCTATGGCACTAATATTCCATGAAATGATTCATAAAACTGTGGAAGACTATGTGGATGACATATTGGCCAAATCAAAGAAAATTAAGGATCACATACCAACACTAAGCTCCATCTTCAATAGGCTAGAAGAATACAAGGTCAGGCTCAATCCAAAAAAGTGTCTTTGGGGTACAATCAAGAAAGTTACTAGGATACATTGTATCTATGAGAGGAATTGAGATAGACCCCACCAAAGTCAAAGCAATCCTCAAGATGGAGGCACCAAGGACATTGAAGTAGTTAAGTGGTTTGCAGGGAAGACTCCAGTCCATTCATTGGTTTATAACATAGTTAGTAGATAAGGCTATCCCATACTCTCATCTACTCCACAAGGGGGTAGCATAAAAATGGGACAAGTAATGTGACTAGGCTTTCAATAAGATCAAGGAGTACTTGCTCACACCACCAGTTCTCATGCCACCAATTCCAACAAACCATTGATCTTGTATATATTGGCAACAACAACAACCCTTGGCGCTCTCTTAGCTCAACATGATGAAAATGGGAAAGAGAGAGATATTTACTACATTAGTAGAACCATGGTGGGACACGAGCTGAATTACACATCCATTAAGAAGGCTTGCTTAGTAGTTGTGTTTATAGCACAAAAGTTCAGGCACTATATGCTAGCACATTAGATAAAACTCATTGCCAAGATAAACCCTCTCAAGTATCTGCTTTCTAAAGGAACTCTCATAGGGTGAATAGTTAAATGGGTTATGATCTTGAAAAAGCATGACATTGAGTATGTAGAAAGAAGGGCCATTAAAGGACAAGTGATTGCAAATCAATTGGCAGAGGTGCCAATATACTTAGAAAACCCACTTGTATTAGAGTTCCTTGATGAGTCAATCTTTAACCTAAGCATGGAAAATCATTGGAAAATGTATTTTGATGGATCCTACACATAGCATGGGTTAGGATCTAGAGTC
Organism: Sequoia sempervirens; assembly: GCA_007258455.2. Taxonomy (NCBI): domain Eukaryota; kingdom Viridiplantae; phylum Streptophyta; class Pinopsida; order Cupressales; family Cupressaceae; genus Sequoia; species Sequoia sempervirens. Next base: position 418,472,122 of record VDFB02000003.1, on the reverse strand, counting down.
TTCTTCATTACACCACAAGGGGATTTCATACCCAAATCATATAAGTTGTATTTTCCTTGCATAAATAAGATTATAGAATATGAGGCTCTTGTCATAGGGATCATAATCGTAGTACAGTGGTAGATCATGACACTCAAAGTCTATAGGGATTCACAACTTATCAACCAGGTAAATGGTGAATATCAAACATAAGATGAGAAGTTGACCCCATATAAGAAACTAGTGGAAAGCCTTAAAGAGTTCATTGATATCATGTTTGAGAAAATACCAAGAGGAAATAACAGAGCAGAAAATGCTATGGCAACAATTGGATCACTACTAAATGTCCCACGCAATGTCCCAAAGCAAGAATTCCTTGTGGAGAAACTTCTCCTACTAGCATTTGAGGTACCAAAGTCTAAATTTGCATGTGAAATCATTGGTCCTGGTGATCCCTGGTATCATGATATATACACCTACTTGAGAATAGGAATTCTCCCTACTAATATAACCCTAAACCTTAAAAGGACATTTATTAATAAGTCATCCCATTTTGTTATCTTAGGAGACACCCTATACCATAGGATTATTGAATGAACCCTTTTACGATGCCTAAATGCTGAGGAAGCTTTGACTGCTTTAACTAAGGTACATAATGGCATTTGTGGGTCACATTTGAGTGGTATGACCATGGCTAAGAAATAGCTAAGGACTGGGTACTATTGGCCTACAATGGAGAAGGAGGCTCATGATTATGTCCAAAGATGTTTGCAGTGTCAACAACATGGGGATCTCATCCATGCACCAACGTAGGAGCTCCACCCAATCATTACACCTTGGCCCTTTTCACAATGGGGGCTCAATCTCATCAGCAAAATCATACCCACTTCATCCACTGGAAATAAGTTCATCATCACCACCACAGAGTACTTCACAAAGTGGGTAGAGGCCATTCCCATGACCTATATCACAGGAAAGAAGATATCCATGTTCATCCTGAATTACCTAATTTTCCACTATGGTGTCCCTCAAGCCATTATCTTAGATAATGAGATACCTTTCAAAAACCAAGATTTTTGAGACCTATGCCAAAATTTCAAAATATAACATCACTTTTCCACTCCATACTACCCCCAAGGTAACAGCCAAGTTGAGGCTACAAATAAAACCATCTTGAAAATCCTCAAGAAAACAATCAATGAAGCTGGTTGTGACTGGCACTTACAGTTGAATCTCGCCTTATGGGCCTACAAAACAAGTATCCACACACCAATAGGTGCAACCCCTTTCTCCCTGGTCTACAAATTGGAAGCCATCCTTCCCATTGAGATCGAGCTCCCATCTTTAAGGAGATCATTGTAGAATCTTATTATAGATGAAGAATATTGGGTATCACGGTTGAACGAGCTGGAACTATTGGATGAGCAATGCATGGATGCCTTAAACCATTTGTAGGTCTACCATAACCATCTCAAGTGAAGCTACAATAAGAAGATCAGGAGTCAAACCTTTCAAGTTGGAGAGCTTGTATTGAAGGAAAATTAAAAAAATGTACCAAATCTAGACAAGGGAAAGTTTGAACCTAATTGGTTGGTACCATTCATCATCATAGCGAGCTACAAGTTAGGGGCATATCAGCTATCCAAACCAGAAGGTGAACCTCTGCAGGAGCTATGAATAGCTCCCATCTCAAAAAGTTTTATGCCTAAAAATTCCAGGGTGTAAATCCAAAAATCCAAAAAAATAAAAAATAAAAAAATCCAAAAAAAAAAGGATTGAAAATAGTAAAGAAAAAAATCGTCCTCTAGTGAAAACCACTTCGGTGGTGCCTTGGGCAAGTACCTTGGTGAAAAATTGGCAAACAGGTGCCTCATGTAAATAAGCATTTTCCATCCACCATGATATCTATGGCTTGTTCTACATCATCCATCCATCACACTTTTGTATCTTCATCCATCACTCATCAGTGTCCGCATCATAGTTGGATCCTGTGTTCGTATCATGATCCCTCCTAGTACTACTCAGACCATTCCTAATGCCAGTTTGTCTTGCCTATATCGGAGTACTCTATCACACCACATTGGGGCAATGTTCTTATACCTATATTGGATGAAATTCATGAATATTCTTGAAGTCTTCCTTAAAATAAAAAATTCCAAAAACATTTAGAAAATCAAAAAATCAAATAACATTCCTTAAAATCAAAAAATCCAAAAACATTCAGAAAACCAAAAAAATCCAAAAACACAAAATAAAAAAACTTAAGAAAATTCATAATATATAAAAATAGAAAAATAGGTCAAAAAGTCAGAAAAAGTCAAAAATAGAGTTGTCTTATCGAACTACGGGTCTCTGAGCTCTAAACATAGCAAAGGTTGATCTTTGATCATCCCCTGAGACACCTAGGTTAGTCCTTTAGGAGTCCGTCATAATAAATTGACAATCCATTTGTTCATATCTCATCAATAAATGAGTCTGTGTCAATCAAACTACGTGGTCTCTGCATGTATAATGTAGGCAAGGATAATCTTTGATTAGCCCCCGAGGCCTCTAGGATAGATCTTTAGGTTAGGTTCTTGGTCAAAATCTTAGAAAATCATAAAACATTGGAAATTTTGAAAATCAAAACATTTGTAAAACATCTTGAAAATACCAAAAATAACCTCAAAACATTTCAAAACATTAAAAACATCCAAATATTTGAAAAAATCCATCCGTCCCATCTTGCTTTCACCCACAATAAACATTCACTCATAATAAATTATCATCATCCTCAACCTTTGGTGAAACAATCGGAAACAAGTCTAGCAGGTTACTAGTGAAAACTTAAACGTCAGGGTCTCAAGTCTTGGTCAGTAGGTAAACAAGTTGGTTAACTCTTGGTACTAATAGCTCATCATCTAGTTTGTCCCAAATCATTTGATAACATCATGTCCTAGGATGCATCCTTCCTACAATGGACACCAACATCAGACATCACCGTAGTTTAGTCTTAGCTATTGGTATGAAGAACACTAGCTTGTTTTTTTACTTGATCTTTATCTTTTGGCTTATGTTATTGCACTCATTTCAATGACCTCTTGATGATTTCCAAACAAATGGATTTAGAGAGAAAGGAATGGGGAAAAAATCATTCTCTTTTTATCTATTGTGCTTGTTGGATGTTCTTGTAATATAACCTTGGTCATGCATACTTTGTTTGGTCTATAGGGAGGGTGTTTTAGGTGTCTTGTTGACCACATAGGAAGGCTTGCCTTTCTATGTTTTGGTATGAGATGTTTGGAATACTTGAACTGTATTTTAAATAAGGTTTTGTATACCAAGTGCGAACAAGGATACTCCTATCTAATTGTCAATTCAAAGTCCATCACACTAGGTACAACACCATCCTGGCTCTTTATACCTTTATGCATCACACCTATGTGTGTTATCAAACACAAGGCAAGTAAGATCTTTTAAAATCCCAATCCCTCATAAACAATACATCATCATCACTCATCATCATCTCTAATAAAGTCCCGCAGATCATGGACTTGTTGGATCCTCTTGTCATCATCTCATTTCTTCTCTTTTCTCTCAGTACTAACATGGTACCATGATAGTCAACCAAACATCACCAATGCATCCATCCTACATCCGCATACTCACTGCATATCACATATCATCCATATCATACATAATAGGAAACACCAATAATTTCACATGAATTGCATTTCCATTATTTTGCCATAATATAGATTGGTTATTCTAAGCATCTTAAAACCATCTCATTTTCATCATCATCATAACCATCCATATGTCCATATTTAACCTCTTTTTCATGAGATCGACCCTCAAATCAAAATTTTCGTCCGATCTCTCAAGGGGGTAGTATGCCAGTGTAATTCTTCTTGCACAGGCAACAGTGGAGCATTTGAAAAAAGTCATTTTTTAAAAAATTTTGATCTTGGAAAGGTTATTCTTTGAACCAACACAATAGGTACATTGCTTCAAAGAGGGAAAAAATTTAGACCTTCAAATTATCTTGATTGATATCGTGCACTCGATCCTGATTCACTAACATCAATTCTTCATGAATCACTTCTTTACTAGCCAATTAATTTAATAATCCTTATTTAATTAATTCATCAAGATTCCTCTTTTAGTTAAATAAATCAACTGTATTTGATTAAATCTCATCATCTTCTTTTAATTAAATAAATCATCTTTATTTGATTATATCTAATGTTCTTCATCTAATTGAATAAATAAAACTTTATTTAATTAAATTACTAATGTTCAATATTCCTCTCATTTGATTTAAATAAATCTAAAAATCTAAATCGAATTCCATATCAACTAATTCTATCTAACGTTAATTAAATCCTAATTAACTCCTAACTCTAATCCTCAAATCCTCTAGCTTTTGCAACTTGCACATATAAATCAATTTATTTGATTTATTAATTCATCTATTTCCATTAAAAAATGGCATCTCTTTGGAATATTCCATGAATTTGAAATCTCCCTCCCAAAAGGACTTGTCCTCCAACATGGAATTTATGGCTCTTACATGTCCTTTTTCTTGAGCCAACTTGGCATTAACTCATTTTACAACTCTTCCTCCATAAGCCATCTTTTGAATTTCAAACTCCACCTATATGCATTAACTTGCACATTGTTCAAAATGTGCTCTGCCTCTCTTCAATAGCATGTTGACAAGTGGCACAATGCCATTGGGTCAAGTTTAATCCCATATTCTTCATATTTGTCATTCCTCCATCCTTCTTTCCTATAAATAGAGAACTTCTCTATTGATTTAGGATCCACAACTTCATGCAAGATTACTATCTATAGATTTTGAGCAAGTTCATCCATATTTTCATCCAAGTTCTCATAGTTTTCATCAATCTTAGCTAGGTTATTGACAATTTTCATCAAGGAGCACACAATCATCATCAAGTTCATCAAGCTTTTGCAAGGAATTGGGAAAGGGATTCTTTCCACATCAAAGAAGCACCAATTCCCCCATGGGATGCTAGTTTGAATGTTTTGAATAAGATTTATTAGCTTTCATTTGATTAACTTTGCTTTGTTTCTTGTTCATTGTGTTTGAATGAATTGCATGGGGAATGTTTGTTTTAGATTTGTTTATTGACTAACATTGGATTGTTTGATCATGTTCGAGCAGGTCTAGACCAAGTATTCACACATAGCAACCACATAGGTTCTAGAGCTGAACCTGGTAGCTTTGATACTAGGTGTAAGATGCCCATTGTTCTATTCATTATTTTTTCTAAGTTTTACCCACAAGTGAATAGTTTATTCATCTATCAACAAGAGAAATAAAATTTTCTTTTATTTTCAATAATAAATGCACCATTTGAAAATACCCTTTCCAAACTTTTCAATTGCATATATAAAGAATCTTTTCAATAATATAAACATGATTTCACTGTACATAAATATATTCAAGATAACATTTCACATTTACAATTTCTATATAGATGGACACATGAATGCATACATAGCTTCAACAAACTCACATGGACTAGAAATAAAAATGGTCCAAAATGTCCTCCCAAATCTTGGCCACCAACTACATGAGGAGAAGCATCACTCAAGGGATTTTCCAACAACCATGGACTTAGTAGGTCCCCTACACAACTACCAAACTTGGTAAGATGATTGTCCCTTCAACAAAGAGATTGGTTTGGTAACCTCAACCTTCATGTAGCCTTTTCTGAGAATAGTGATGTGTCCTACATATCTAGAGCTTACCATAAATTCAACATCTATTTCTATGATATTCTTAGCCTAGTATGCACTTGGATCACAGTGAATTGATAGTGTAAACAATGGCTACCTACACTACTTTGGCCAAAGATTCAACACCCAGTACTTTGAGTGAGGGTAATCTATATTCACCACTACAATTACTCAATTTTTATTTGATCATTGGTCCATTAATATTCTATTCTAGGTTACTCCCTTTCTTGTGGATTATCCTAACCATAGGAATAACCTTCCCATTAACTCATTTTAACTGAACAATCAAGTATTTCAAAAAAACTCTATCTTATGTTACTCACCTAGAGTGTTGTCATACTACATATAGTACTATAAATCTATGTATACCAAAAATAGTATTTATATTTATATAAAATACAACATTGTATACATATCTATATAAGTTAATATCAAAAGTAAGGTTTCACCAAAATAGGAAACAACCAAGTGACATGCAGGCATATCCAAGCATCACACACAAGTAAAAGACAATATTTCCAACATGACAATATAATGAAAAATATTTCCAACATAATAACAAAGGAGTAGAAATTGACATGCCTGTTTAAAGCTCCAACTGATTATTCCTCTCTCCTAGCTTAATGGCTCTAGCTTTCTTGCTATGGACACCAATTTTGGTATCCAAGGGTTCTCTAACTCTTGTAGGGTTTTTCACCTAGAAGGAGATAAATGGATCCAAAATGTGTAATGTCTACACTCAAAATCAATGCAAGGATGGATGTAATATGCCTAAATACAATGTATAAATGCAATAAACTGAAAAAGAAAGATGATTATTGATGTAAGACCTAAGATATACAAGTTGTTTGAAAACATTTGATGTATGAAAAAACACCTACGAATGCAAATAAATAGTGAAAGAATTAAACAAGACTAGAAAGGTGCACTTGGAATATGAAGTTTGATGTAGAGAAGCTCTAGAATCCTATAGAGTTGACTAGAAAAGCTAAATGGGACACTTATGCCAAGCTAGGTGACTTAGTCTAGTTTTGGGGAAAATCTGTTGGAACATGAATATGCCAAATGGGTACTCAGAAATGCAAAAATCACTTTTCAGGCTTGGTAGTCAGACTAATTTGCCACATATGGCAACTTAGTCTACCTGGGAATCTTGAGAAATTCAAGATAGGATTTTGTAGCTTTCGGTCTGCACTTCCCTTCCTAATAGGTGACCGGCTCAAAAACTATAGAAAATAGGCTTCAAGAAGTCTCTAAGCTTCAATTAGGGCTTTGTTGAATTGAATGACTTCGATGGATTGTTGTCCACTTTTTGACACCAAACTCTTTGAAAAATTTGCATACAAGACCTACAAACACACATGCAAAGAGGGGAAAAAGGGTTAAGGGTTAGAGAATAGGGGTTTTCCTTGGTCAAACCCCAATTTGGTAATCAAACCCTTAATAATGAAATGAAATAAAAAGAGAATGATGAATAAACAACATGCAATGTCACAAACTCACCAAACCATTGATGTAGAAATCTAAAGATATGTAATGAAGTGCTCCAATGGATGACTTGATAATTCTTAGAGTGCTTGAATGCTTGATAATTGCTTGAATAATGAATTAGGATGCTTGAAAATGAATTAGGTCTAAAATGAGGGGAAAAACCCTTTATTTATACTTGATTTTCTACTATTTCCTGAAAATAACACATTACAAGCTGACCTCAAGGGTAAGAGAATAAAATCCCGCCAGAAAATTAAAATTATTTTGATTTTTGTGCCTAGTGTGAATAAGTCACCCCAGGTGGTGACTTTTTCCCACCACATAAATTTTACTAGGTGTCAGGGATTGAAGTGTCTTTAATGAGGTTTAATGAGAATACTATATAAAATACACTTTAGTATGACCAGAAAGTCCATTAAGGGGTCATTTAAACATAAGAAAGGGTTGAATTAGTGATAACAAGCTTAGAAAAGGGTGAGAGTTTGTTACAACTCTTTACAACACTTTGAACTAAGACTTGGTAAGTGATAAAGAGAGGTTATTTAAGTGAATTATAATAAATGGGTCCTAGAAAGGTGTAAAAGTGGGTTACAACACTTCACAACACTTTTATAAGACAACCTAGAATTCTTAATGATTCTTAAGGGTCCAAGACCTAATGTGAATGTGTTGACCATATTACAACATTAAATCTAGGAAACATCAAGCCAAAGTCCATAAGAAAGACTCAAGTGAGTGTAAAAATTTCCAGGTATACATTTTTTGGTGACACATTAAACCCCCACCTTAGTAAGAGGATGAAACTACTTCAAAATCACACTAAATTAGCCCAACATGCACATGTCAATAGGAATCCAAATACACTCATGCTGGGAAGATGGGACAACAACAATCAAGAGGGATGATCAAGCCCCCAGGATCAAGATCCCATAGAAAACCAAACATTAGCTTAAATGAACACACAAGAGACTGATGAAAGAGAGAAAGGAGAAAGAAAAGAGAGTCAGATCAAGCTTTGATCATTGTTTATAGCTCGTTGTGGATTGGATCTAGGCTGTTTACATCTAAAAAAAAATGAATACTCACTCTAAGGTGATAGAATTCATGGTTGTTCGTTGGGTGAGAAGGCCAAAAAGGTGAGAAACATACACTCATGGTTGGTATGCACTCACACACATGCAAGTGGCTATGGGGAAAATTCATGCCTCAGAATGGGCTTCCCACTCAACCATACCAAAGTTATACCTCTTGATAACTTTAATAAGGTGCCATAAAAGAAATTGAAATTTAGAGCTTCATGAGTCAAGCAAAGCTTCATATGCTTAGAGCTCATGAACAAACATGATGGAACTACAGGAATGCAAGCTATGCTATGCAAGGTGGCCATTTAACAAATGCAAAATGCAACAGGAAAAAGATGTTAAAAGGAGTCCTTCCTAGTTTGTGTGAGGTCTTTAACTTAGTGAACATTGTGTCTAATGTCTCCAAGAGAGGACCAATCAAAGAATAGAAAATTCACAACTTAGGGGATACAGTGTGTCACATTAGACCACTAAGAGGAATGTAATATGCTGAGATAAATCACTCTCATGAAGGACACTATACCCAATGTCATCCACAAAGCAACAAACACATTGTATGAAGTAACAAGGCTACACTAAGAAACAAGAAAAAAGAAAAATATAAACTGAATAATGCCAATGTATTCCCCCACTTTAAAGGAATTGCTACACACCGTACTATGAGAAATTACTTTAAAGTAGAAAATGAAAAATGAAAAAATAAGAAGATATGAGAGCCAACTGGAAAGCTCCTATGCCAAGTCATATGTTTTCGAGTAAGGCTATGTCATGCGAAAGAGAGGAAAAATAAAAGGAAGCAGTTGCCCCCAAAATGAAAACACCAAGCACATAAGGGATCTATGGATTCGGGGTTAGTATATTCTTTGCTGCAAGATTTTGTAAAGAGCTCAAAACTGTCATCATTCCCCAAATACATAGAACTGGAAAAATGACACAAAGAGAGTGGAAAAAAAGAAAAAGAAAGATCCGTTTGGGTAAACATGGAAGAGACATAGTATGTCTCAACACTTTACATTGTCCCCAAAGGAAACCCAAGAAAAGGATAAAATAAAAAAGGAAAAGAAAAAGAAAAGGGCCTTTTGGGTCAACATGAAAGAGACATTGCGGTCTCAATGCCTTGCGTCTTCCCCAAAATAAAAACACAAAAAAGGAAAAGAAAAAGAAAAGGGTCATTTTGGGTCAACATGAAAGAGAAATTGTAGTCTCAATGCCTTGCGTCATCCCCAAAAGGAAAACATAAGAAAGGAGAAGAAAAAGAAAAGGGGTCTTTTGGGTCAACATGAAAGAGACATTGTGGTCTCAATGCCTTGCATCATCCCCAAAAGGAAAACATAAGATAAAAGGTAAAAGTGAAAGCAATGTATGACATATAGAGGAATGAAGGTACAAATAGAAGAATGTAACAAAGAGAGAAGGAGAACATCAAACTCCACATCATGGGGGAACACGTTACACACATGAAAACACACAAAAGAAAAAGAAAATGTAAAGGACTAGTAAGGTAGATGCAAGTCAACCGTCGAGCAAGTCATCCACCTCCCAATCATGTTTAGGAATTTTCTGAGGGTGGTCGACTAGCAAAAGGGACAAGTGCAAGTTCTGAACTAGGGGAAGTACTAGGTTCTACACTTGTTGTAGGAGATTTATCATTTAGGCTCATGGAAGAGGAAAATAATTTATTCAAATCATTATGCACCTCTTCATCTATTTTAGTAATCTCATCATCATCATCTAGGTTACTCATGACAGGAGGGCAGATGGTAATGTCCAATGAATAATGCATCAAGAGTTGTGGTTGTTGTATGGGATAGTTTTGTTGTGATTGGGGAGGAGGGTTGTCATGTATTTCTTTTGTGAAGTGCAGATTTTTTTTTCTTTATTTTCTTCATCTTGTGACTTGTGAGCAAGGGCACGACATTGACGCCTATGCTCCTATGCTCCCCAGGTCCTCACTTTCTTTTGGTTTTATTATCAAGGTGTGCTTGTGAAGGAGTGGGTTGATCAACCATTGGTTTCTTTTCTTCCCTAAGGGGAGGAACATAAGAAACCATGGAAGTTTGTTCATCCACTTTCTCCTTTTCCTTATAAACTTGTTTTATACGAGGAGGCAAGATGGGGTTGTTATCATTATCTCACAGTAGTTTGGATGATGTGGGGAAGGTTTCAAGTGTTGATTGAGTTTTATGGGTCGGTTCTTTTTCAGGCTACAACATTGTTTCATCTAGGATAGGAGTGTCAGAAGTGGATGGGGACATGTTGCAGATGGACAATTCTGCAAATTTCTTCATTTTGAAATTTTGGTAAGCAATGAAAAATAAGTATTTGCAAGGCATGATAGGTTCCATGGGCTTGGGCCAAAAGGATTATAAGGAGAAGTTTCCTTTAGAAGACAAAGGGTGAAAGCCACTATGGTGAATAATGAATATGTCATTGTCAAGCGGAAACTTTAAACATTTGTGTATGACTGAAGGGATAGCTTTCATTGAGTGAAGCCATGGATGGCCTAGCCTCAAATGAAATTGACCCGACTGCTAGATGATGGAGAATGTAACATCCATTATTTTAGGTCCTATCTACATAATGGAAGGACAATCGATCCTATCATAGGGAAAGTGAAACCATTATGTGTTTTGATCCATGCTTTCAGTTTATAATAATCATCTTGATAAAGATCATGTAATACCAAAAATTCCTCAGTGATTACATTCTCACCATAGGAAGGATCTATGAGTATCCCATGAGTGGGATTATCATAAATACAATTGGCTATGTAAAGAGGACCATTGGGAAGATTTGGAAGTATGTCCTTAGATGAGAAAGTAATATCAAGAGATTTCTTAGGTTGGCCCTTACGAAGGATAATGTCTATCACACCTACCATTTCATCCATAGGAGTAATAGTAGTGGTATGTGAAATAGGATCAGGAAATATCTGTATGAATATTCATCACATCATTGTTTTGAGTTTCACTAGATTTTACAAATGACACATTGTGTTTAGGCATGGGATCAGTAAAAAATTACAAATTTTGATTTGGTGGGGCAACATACATATTGCCTTTAATATTAACATTTGAAATAGATAGATGACCAGAATCAATGAGGTCTTGTATAAGGTGTTTAAGATGCTTACAATTTTTTGTGTCATGTCCATTTTGTCTACGATAATGGAAATAAGCATTGGGTTTAAAGGTTGGAGGTAAAGTCTTAGTAGGATCGGGTGGTTTAAGAATAGGTAAAGTAATCATATGTTGCTGCAAACGTTGGGACATGGTGTTATGAAGAGTGTCTGGTAAAGGTGTAAACTGTAATTTTGGGTCTCCATAACTATAAGGTATTGCAGATTTAACATATTCTACTTGGTTGTTGAGGGGGATTGAATTGTAAGAACCCTTTGTTTTTTTTTCTAAATGGTTGTGAATTGTTTGGATTGACATATTTAGATTTCTCAGCTCAACTAGAAGTGGACTTTGCATCACAACTACTAACCGAATTGTGATAATCATGAAGGGTGGTACACAAGTGCATAAAGGAGGGAAATTTCATCATTGTGAGTTTATCCTAAAGTTTAGTTTGCATGTTTTCAATAAACATCTTCTAAAGATGTGGATCGGGAATGTTGACACTAATTTGAGAGTAAAGAGATTGGTATTGTGAGATAAAATCAATTATTATTTTCTTCTTCATGTTTTTTGCATCTCATCAAATCGTCCAAGGTCTTCTTTGGAGTCATATGCACTTGAAAATGATTTATAAATGAATCAACTAGTTTATTGAATGAACAAATTGAATTTTTGTGTACAAGGATGAAAAATATTATGAGGCAATGTCTTTTAAAGTCCTAGGAAATAGTTTGGCTAATAGTTTATCGTCTAGGAAAAAGTCACTACATAAGGAAGTGTAAGCATTAACATGGTTGGAAGGATATCCCTTCCCTCCACACGTCTCAAATCTAGGAATTTCTATTCCTTGTGGCATTAGTGTTCATGATATTTTTAGGGATAGTGGGTTGCTATGAACATAATAGGTGGGTGGTCCATTCTAGTTTTGGTTGATGGTGGTTATTTTCTTTTGCATGGAGGAGATGGTTTGGAAAAGTTGTGTTATAAGAGGGTCAATATAAGTGGTATGAGGTGGAAGGGAAAGTAGTGATGGAGTGTATGTAGTGGTAGGGAAAGTGAATGGAATGCTTATAGATTATATGGTGGAAGAGGAGAGAACATGCGATGCCACATAAGAATTAGGAATGCTAGCAGGAATAGTGGAGGAAGGAATCAAATTGCTAACTTGTTGCATTGTGGTTGTGACTTGAGGGGTAGTATAGGTAGGTATGAATGTTACTATTGAAGAAGGAGGAGTGGTAGGTCCTCCTTGACTAACCACAGTGTTTTGTGATTGAGAGATACTAGAGGTGGAAGGAGCATGCTTGTGGTATATCTCAACAATTTGTTTCATAACATTTAGGCCGTCATCACTTTCAATTAGGTGATGGATATTTTCTATAGGAGTCGTAGTGGTTGAAATGTTTTCAAGACACAAGTTATGTTGAAGATGTGTTAAGTCCTCATGAATGTTAATGAATTTTTCTTGCAAAATGTGATCGTTTGATGTGTCAACTTGCATGCTATTGGAAGGAAAAGGGTTGCTAAAGGTAGGGTCCATGCCTAGTGTACTAGTTGCTGTGAACCCCTAATTCGAAGTGCCTACAAAAACACAACAACAAACAACGTTAGAGAGTTATTTTGTAAGCATGAACAAGGATTCCCCATGAAATCCATTCACAAAGCTAAAAATAGGAAATAGAACAAAGAAAACAATGAAGAACATAATGGAAATATGAAATCCTAATTTAACATGCAAACACTTGATCCCATGGGGGAGTTGGTGCAAATAGGTGTGTGGAGATTTTCCCTTTCCAAACTCCTTGAATGAAAATGTTGATTGAAGATGATTGATCCACTTGATAAGTCCCTCAATGAGCTCCAAAATCTGCAATAAACTAGTTACGAAGATGGATGGAATTTGAGAGATATTTGTGCATAATAACTTTGCATAATTGTGGATGATAAAATGCATGGTGAAGCATTCTATTTATAGAATGTTGAAATAGAAACAAAGCCAAAATAGAGCAATGTGGGACAAAGATTTGGCCAATGGAAAAATGCCACTTGTCCAAATGTGATTGGATGAGGAATGAGCAAGTTTTGATCCATGTGCAAGTTTGAAATTTGAAATTTGATGAGATGACATGTTTAGGGGGGATAAAAAATGAGTTAAATGCCAAGTGGGAGACATGTAAGAGACAATGTAAGAGCTTTAAATGCTTTGTTGGATGGACAAGTCCTTTTGGGGGGAGATTTCAAATTTGAGGAATATTCCCACTTAGATGCCTTTTTTGAATGAAAATAGGGAATTAATAAATCAAATAAATGATTTAATTGTGCAAGTTGCAAAATCTAGAGGATTTGAATGATTAGGATTAAATTAATCAGGATTTGATTAATTTAAGGGGATATTTAGCTGATTTGACAATTTGATTTAGATTTTTGGATTAATTTAAATAAAAAAGAGAGGAATATGATAAGACTCTAATTAAATAAAGATTTTGATTTATTTAATTAAAAGGGATGGTGTTAGATTAAATCAAATAAGGTTTTAATTTATTTAATTTAATAGATAGACTTTAGAGATTTAATCAGATAAATTGATTATTTAATTAAATAGGGATAATTAGATCAGATGAATTGATTTAATTAACAAGGGAATATGACTTAATTAGACAAAATAATTTATTTAATTAAGAGATGAATATTGATGAATTTAATCAGATAAGGGAATTTGATTAAACAGTTAGACCGAGGGATGATTTAGGAAGAAACAATATTAGTAGATTAGAGTGTGATATCAATCTGTATATTTTCGATGTCTACATTTTGCCCCTCTTTGAAGCAATGCACTTGTTGCGTTGATTCAAAGAATAATCTTGCCATGATCAAAAGTCAAAATTTCTCTGATTTTTTTTTTTGGATGCCCCACTATTGCCCCAGCGAAAAGAATTATGCTGGTATACTGCCCCCTCGAGAGATCGGGCGAAGAGGTTTGATTTGAGGGTCGATCTCTCGAAAAAAGAGGTTCAAGATCAGTTCAACTCGAATATTTGATGTAGACAAATTTGATGATGTAGACAGTCATCAGCCATGGGTAGTCTCATGCCTATTTTGATATATTACACACACTTGATCCTGATTCGTACCATGACATTGACATTATTGATGATGAGATGATTATGATGTTTAGGTGATACGATGATGCATGGATGGTATGATGGATGCACATGATTTGATATGATGATGCTTGGATGATATGATGGATGCACATGATTTGATATGATGATGCTTTTATGATTATGCAGTGGATGATAATTGTATGGTTTATGAGATGTTTAGAATAACTAATATATATTATGCGATGATGGGGATGACTGCATGTGGTATGATTAATGCTTTCTGTATGATATGATATGCAATATGCAGTATGCTGATAGTTTGTGGATGCATGATGGATGCAATGGTGATGATTTATGATTAACTATCATGGTACCATGTTAGTGCGAAAAACAAGAGATAGAAGAAAACAAGAGATTCCAACAAGACATGAAATGATGATGATGATGATGATTTCTTGCCAAGGAGTTGGGATTTTCAAAGGGCCAAATTACCTTATGTTTGATAACACACATAGGCACGATGAATCAGGGTATAAAGAACCAGGATGGCGTGGTACCTAGTGTGATGGACTTTGACTCGACAAGCAGATAGGAGTATTCTTGTTCACACTTGACATACGAAAACCTTGCTAGGACGTACCTACCAAAGCAAGTATTCACCAAGTTATTTTACAAGAACGTCCAACAAGCATAGCAAACAAAAGATAATGATCATTGCCCCATTCCTATCTCTCTAAATCCTTCATTCGGATATCGTCGAGAGGTCCTTGGAATGAGCGCAATAAGATAAATCAAAAGAAAAGATCAAGTACACAAACAAGCCAATGTTCTTCATACCTTCAGCCAGAGGATGTGTTTCAAAAGATGGGAGCCAAAACTTATTGCCAAAAGATAATGTCCATTGTCGAACGGATCCTAGGACATGTTAATGACACGTCGTTTTGTTTACCCAAAGTGGTTGGTTTGATAAAAGTGCCCATTGTCGGAACGGATCCTAGGACATGCTTTGTATAGGATGATGATGGTTTGATAAGTTGATTGATAGGCTGTTGATATAAGGTCGATTGACATGTTTGAAAATGATCAAGACTTTGATTTTGTTTTAAAGATTTGTTGTTTTGATTTTGATTTTACGATTGAAGCTTTGATTTTGCTGACTATTGCACTTGTTTCTGTTTACGTTGTCAAAGGATGAAGGTGACGATCAGTTTATTATGGATGATTGATTATTTCGAGTGAAAGTGAGATGAGATGGATGGATTTTTTTCAAATATTTGGATTTTTTTGACGTTTTGAAATGTTTTTGAGGCTGTTTTTAGGTTTTGATATTTTTCGAATGTTTTTGGATTTTGATGTCTCGGGGGCTGATCAAAGATTAGCCTTGCCTACGTTTAAGCTTAGAGACGACGTAGTTCGGATTCCAATGTTTTTGACATTTTTCTTGATTTTATGAGTGTTTTTGGATTTGATGTTTTTTTGAATGTTATTTGGATTTTGGTGTTTTTCGAATGTTTTTGGATTTGATGTTTTTTGAATGTTTTTGGATTTTGGTGTTTTTCGAATGTTTTTGGATTTGATGTTTTTTGAATGTTTTTGGATTTTGGTGTCTCGGGGGCTGATCAAAGATTAGCCTTGCCTACGTTTAAGCTCAAAGACGACGTAGTTTGGATTTCAATGTTTTTGATGTTTTCTACTTTTTTGAGTGTTTTTTGGATTTTTGATATGTTTTGGATGTTTTTGGATTTTTCGCATGATTTTGACAATTTGGATATGGATATGTGTGATGATATCAGTGTTCTGTTTGGGATTTTTCTAAAAACCAAGCTAAGATGGATTGATCGGATTGATGTATTGATGATGATGATAACATTGTTGAGGATACACAATAATGCAAGGATTTGATTGATCAAGATTGATGATGATAACATTGTCGAGGATACACGACAATGTGAGGATAGTGTTAAGCAACACAATGATTAGGATGGATATCCCAAGATGATGGATTGATTGGATTCGATTGATCATGATTGATGAAGCTTGGTTTGAAACAAAAGATGTTTTAGATGATGTGATGTTTGACGTGCAGCTTAGGTGCGATTGATATCGATTGATGTTCGATGAAAGATGAAGCTTGATAAGGAACATGTTCTCGTCAAAATATGCCATGGGATAATGATTTGGATTTTAGATCACAACTGCTTTGACCAATTTTATTTCATGTTTTCCAATGTTCGGATCGCCACATAAGTTGGAGGATATAGATCAAGATTTATTCCCAAAGCAAGATGTAAACTTTTTCCCCTAGTGTCTAGCAATGTATGGAATGCCATGGATGGATGCTTAGATAGGCATAGGGATGTATGGATATGCAAAGGATTCCAAGGATTATCTTGTGATAAGATAAGGTGTTCGGATAATGAATGCTCATTTGGATAATGCTTCATAGCTCAGATAACGCTACATAGGATAGGATTAATGAAAACAACACATGTCAAGATGTTTACCATAATCAAGCGTAAAACATGTCCCAAAATTGTATCAAGATCAAGATAAATAAGATGATGGATACAAATATATGCAAATGGATTGGATAAATGGTTCATGGATGGATGGATTTATTATGGATAAGATGGATGGAATGCTCGATTTATTATGGATGGGATGAGATGCTTTCAACTGAACTGGCGCACATAGATGCTCAATTCTACTCATGACGCCTGTTTGCCAGGTTTTCTTCATGGTCTTGCCCAAAGTGCCACCGTAGTGGTTTTCACTAGAGGACAATTTTTTTCTTTACTATTTTCAATCCTTTTTCTGATTTTTTTTGGATTTTCATATTTTTTGATTTTTTTGATTTTTCTGAAAGATCATTCTTTGAATCAATGCAACAAGTACATTGCTTCAAAGAGGGGGAAAAATGTAGACATCGAAAATATACGATTGATATCACTCTAATCTACTAATATCGCTTTCTTCCTAAATCATCCCTACCTAACTGCTTAATCAAATTCCTTATCCGATTAAATTCATCAATATTCATCTCTTAATTAAATAAATTATTTTGTCTAATTAAGTCACATTCCCTTGTTAATTAAATCAATTCCCTTATCCTTGATCTCTTGAGGGAGTTGGTGCCAATTTGATGTGAAAATTGGCCCTTTCCCCAACTCCAATGCTAGCTTTGATGATTTGATGAAGATTGTGATCCACTTTGATGAAGATTGATGAATGCTTCAAGCTAAAATCTGCAAAAAACCTAGCTATGATTCAATGAGATGGATGAGAATTGCTAAGTATTTTAGCATGGTAGCTTTGCTTGAGATGTGGATGATCAAATGCATGGTGAAGCATTCTATTTATAGAATGTTGAAATAGAAACAAAGCCAAAATAGAGCAATGTGGGACAAAGATTTGGCCAATGGAAAAATGCCACTTGTCCAAATGTGATTGGATGAGGAATGAGCAAGTTTTGATCCATGTGCAAGTTTGAAATTTGAATTTGATGAGATGACATGTTTAGGGGGGATAAAAAATGAGTTAAATGCCAAGTGGGAGACATGTAAGAGACAATGTAAGAGCTTTAAATGCTTTGTTGGATGGACAAGTCCTTTTGGGGGGAGATTTCAAATTTGAGGAATATTCCCACTTAGATGCCTTTTTTGAATGTAAATAGAGAATTAATAAATCAAATAAATGATTTAATTGTGCAAGTTGCAAAATCTAGAGGATTTGAATGATTAGGATTAAATTAATCAGGATTTGATTAATTTAAGGGGATATTTAGCTGATTTGACAATTTGATTTAGATTTTTGGATTAATTTAAATAAAAAGAGAGGAATATGATAAGACTCTAATTAAATAAAGATTTTGATTTATTTAATTAAAAGGGATGGTGTTATATTAAATCAAATAAGGTTTTAATTTATTTAATTTAATAGATAGACTTTAGATATTTAATCAAATAAATTGATTATTTAATTAAATAGGGATAATTAGATCAGATGAATTGATTTAATTAACAAGGGAATGTGACTTAATTAGAAAAAATAATTTATTTAATTAAGAGATGAATATTGATGAATTTAATCAGATAAGGGAATTTGATTAAACAGTTAGACCGAGGGATGATTTAGGAAGAAACGATATTAGTGGATTAGAGTGTGATATCAATCTGTATATTTTTGATGTCTACAGTTGCAATACTAGGAGTGGAAGCATTAGACAATACAAGATCCACAACAAGTGTATTATCATGGGATAACATGAGTCTTGAGCTACATCTCACTAAGGTATTAGCAATAGGACACCAAACACTCATGCAAAGGTTTCTAAATGTGGGTGAATTGAGATGCAATGAAACTAAGCAATAAAATGCTATCCAGTGTGGAAAATTAGTCCTAGTGATGATTTTTTTATGATTTTTAGAAATTTTAAAGGAAATTTTATGTTTTTCATATGCACAGATGTAGCTACAATGTGAAAATGCAAAATTTTGTTGTTTTCCAATGAAATATGATGCAAAAATGCAAGCTATATGAGCTTTTCACTAATGCAATTTTTAAAACCCTAGGATTCAAATTAAACAATGAAAATCCTAATGCAATGTTGATGCAAGTTAAACCTAGGATGCAAATGCACTTGAAATCAGAAAGAAAATGTTCAAAAGTTGGGTTCACCAAAATGTGGATACTGATTTTGGTATCCAAGGGTTCTCTAAGTCTTCTAGGGTTTTTCACCTAAAAGGAGAGAAATGGATCTAAAATGTGTATTGTCTACACTCAAAATCAATGCAAGGATGGATGTAATAGGCCTAAATATAATTTATAAATGCAATAAAATGAAAAAGAAAGATGATTATTGATGCAAGACCTAAGATATACAAGTTGTTTGAAAACACAGTGGTGTATGAAAAAGCACTTAAGAATGCAAATAAACAATAACAAAATTAAAAAAGACTGGAGAGGTGCACCTGGAATCTGAAGTTTGATGTAGAGAAGCTTTGGAATCCTATAGAGTTGACTGGAAAAGATGACTGGGACACTTACACCAAGCTGGGCGACTTAGTCTAGTTTTGGGGAAAATCTCCTGGAACAAGAATTTTCCAAATGGGTACCCATAAATGCAAAAATCACTTTTCAGGCCTGCTAGTGGGACTAATTTTCCACAAATGGTGACTTAGTCCACCTGGGAATCTTGAGAAATTTGGGACAAGATTCCGTAGCTATCAGTTTGCACTTCTCTTCTTGATAGGTGTCCAGTTTAGAAACTACAAAAAACGGGCTGCAAGAGGTCTCTAAGCTTCAATTAGGGCTTTGTTGACTTGAATGAATTTGATGGATTGTTGACCACTTTTTAACACCAAACTCTTTGAAAAATATGTGTACAAGACCTACAATCACACATGCAAAGAGGGGAAAAAGGGTTAAGGGTATAGGTGTTTGCCTTGGTCAAACCCCAATTTGGTAATCAAACCCTTAATAATGAAATGAACTAGAAAGATAATGATGAATAAACAACATGCAATGTCACAAACTCACCAAATCCTTGATGTAGAAATCTGAAGAGATGCAATGAAGTGCTCCAATGGATGACTTGATAATGCTTAGAGTGCTTGAATGCTTGATAATTGCTTGAATAATGAATTAGGTCTAAAATGAGGGGAAAAACCCCTTTTTTATACTTGATTATCTAATATTTCCTAAAAATAACACATCACAGACCGACCTCAAGGGTAAGAGAATAAAATCCCACCAAAAAATTAAAATTATTTTTATTTTTGTGCCTAGTGGGACTAAGTTGCCCCAAGTGGCAACTTGGTCCCACCAAGGAAATTTTACTGGGTGTCAGGGATTGAAGTGTATTTAATGAGGTTTAACAAGAATATTGTAAAAATACACTTAAGTATGCTGGAAAGTGAATTAAGGGGTCATTTAAACATAAGAAAGGGTTGAATTAGTGATGACAAGCCTAGAAAGGCATGAGAGTTTGTTACAAATCTTTACAACACTTTGAACTAAGACTTGGTAAGTGATAAAGAGAGGTTATTTAGGTGAATTATAATCAAATGGTCCTAGAAATGTGTGAAAGTGGGTTACAACACTTCACAACACTTTTACAAGACAACCTAGAACTCTTAATGATTCTCAAGGGTCCAAGACCTAATGTGAATATGTTGACCACATTACATCATTAAATCTAGGAAAAATCAAGCCAAAGTCCATAAGAAAGACTCAAGTGAGAGTAAAAATGTCCTGCTATACAGTTTTTGGTGACACACTCACAATTTCCTCTAAGAACAATATCTAAAATCCACTACTAGCTTCTTACTAATTCTATCCTCAAAACCAATGTACAACAAAAAAAATCGCAATCTCATGAATTCTCAACTCACTTTGCACTAGAATTGTAGAAGAATAACATAAAGAAATCAGATTGATAAGTGATGCAATTGGTAGAATGAGAACCTCTATTTATACTAATTTGTGAGCTCAACCAAAGGTTATAAATAAGTTAATATTGTGCCACCTTTCTATCCTCATGCAACAACTCACCAAGCTAACTCATATGTTCGCAACAAATAATAGTCCTCACCATTTAAATGGCTAATTCGATTTGTTATAAGGGACAACAAGATCAAAAAAGGTTTCCTAATTTTAATTCATTCACATAATGATTCCAAGTTTTCTCTTGTTTGAGTCTCAAGGCTATTTATAGACTCATGAGTATTTTGTAGACTTTTTCTAAGCCCCAAACACTTACCAAATGGTACCACATTCATATGTTGGCGCTCCAAGATAATAGCATAGTTTGACCACTTCATAAGGATTTTAAACAGTATTAACTTCTCACTCAAATGTGTACACAATAGTGTATAAAATCATACTTGCTTCATTCATTGGTTGACTTGGTCTCACATTACTTTATGCATTGGTTTATCTTGCCTTTAAAGGTTTCACAATGCATTACTTATGTGCTTTATCAATTTCAATGCTTCTCTTAAGAATAGCGCTATGTATTGCACTAGAGATTATCTCTAACAACTTATATATATATATAATATATTATATATATATAATATATTATATATATATATATATAATATTATATATATATATATAATATATTATATATATATATATATGTATATATATCCATCAGTATGTATATATATATACAATTATATACAGTTATATATATAAATATATATTAATATAAATGTAACTATATAAACTTATACATATATTAATTTATATATACAACATATATATACATATACATTATATCATTTCAATATCCTTATAATAAAAATGCTCATACCCACAAATCCATTGATCAACACATATACACAGATTGTATATATATGCCACTTTAATCCAATTAGTATTCTCATGCATATGAGTAATCCGTCAATGAGCATTCATAGGTATGTCTACCTATGTATACTCATGTATGTACTCACTCACATATATGAGTTTAGCATAGACACACACATATATACATATATATTAAATTATGTTTATATTGCATTGGCATAACAATAAACATGTAAGGAAGGATTTCCACTTAACATCAAAACTTCATCGCATAACTCATTTTAAACATTTATACAACAAGATCATAAATCAATATAAACATACACAACTTTACTAAAGATCACTTACCATCTACTCTACTATCTTGACTCAACTAAGACTAACTAGGGCGTGAGTGTGTGAATTCTCAGTAAGATTGAATTAATGGTTACCAGACCAAGTTCTTCTCGTGAGTGATACTTCCCCTCTTTCAATGATTTGAACCTATTCCTGCATTCAACTTAGTTCACCATAAAAGTAGTTAGCTGAATCAATTCATTCATACACTTCACATATATTTCATATACAAAATCATCATAAAACATTAAATAGAATCAAACATTTATTCATCATATTCTATCAGAATTCATTTATATATAAAACACATTCACATTTATTTTAGAAATTTACCAAACAAGGTAATAGTAAATAGGTAATAATGCATGGGGTGTAACAATCCGAAGACGAAGGTTTACAAGGTAGAAAACATAGAGCAGATAGAGAGTTATAGGATCAAGTTTTGAAGTTTACACAATGCCTACAAGGACCCATATGTCCCTAGGAAACTCAATCGTGCGACAACACTAAGATCCAACTTTTTATGATAGGTACACATCATTTTTCACTTCCTAGATCTACTTACAAATGATTGTTTTAGTCTGTGTATTTTTGGAATATTGCATTTTTCATATTAGGAGATATAATTCAATTAGGTTAATCATAAGAGATCATTTTTAGTCCCTTTCTAAGGATCAAAAGGATCAGATCCAGGTCTAATTGACTCACCTTCATGGTTGAAAGTCAATCAAAACACCTTGTTGATTTGTATCCTAATGTAACTTTAAAAAAGGAGATAATTGATCCTAGATTTTATGCACATTACATTTTAGTGATACTAACATTTTTACATTATAAAACTTCTAAAAATTATACTCATTCACCTGAGATATAGGTTTTGCATTGCATTCCTTTGCATTTCTCATTTAGGGTTTCATTTTTTGCATCATAAAAATTCAAAAATATTACATTCATATTGCATCATAGCTTGCATTAGGGTTTGTTTCAGTCATTAAGGTCATATTTGCACTCAAAAATTGCATTCAAAAGTGTGATTTGTTGTTCAAACATTGTCATGCACTTGCATTTCACTTACATTAAGAAATTTTAGAAAAATAGTCACTATGAAACCATTTTGCAAATAGAAACAATAACCTTAAATAACAACATAAACATTCATATTTTTCAATTTTTTGAACCCCTATCAAGGACTTAGATTCCCTTGGGCATCCCCATCTTGCTATAGGTGGCTTAGTGAAACTTTGCACATATTTTTGTCTCTGTACTCTCATTCTATTTTTGTTGTTAAAGGTATGTTTTGAAATTTTGAAATAGTTTTATTACATGTTAAAGAAAGTTGTCATTTTGTTTAGCTTGTTGAAAATATTGAAAGAATTTTACTTTAAGTACTTTAATTTTTTAGATCTATAGGACAATTACTTGAATTTTTTGATTCATTACATAATTTGGGTAAATTAGTTTTCATTTTTCAAAAAATCAAAACACTAGATTGTTATAACACATTACACAAATAAGAAATTCACAAAAAAGTAGTGGAACCAATTCTAAAATTGGCTTTGCAAATAGTCATATAGTTAACCTCTATTACTAAAGCCTCTGAAACTAATGATTTTGAAAATTCCCTACTAGGACCCAACACCCTTGGGCATCCAATTCCTCAAAAAATAGCTTTAGAACCTAGGAACAAATTGATATTTTCTATCGGTTTGCAGGTCTATAATTTGACTTCAAGATTTGTAATAGGTTTGTAAACCCATTTTTAACCCTAGTTAGCTTAAATATGAGTTGGAAATTAATGATTAATCTTGGAGAAAGAATAGTCATTTGATCATGTTAGATATCTTTCTACAAGTACATTGTATACCCATCAAGCCCTTTAGTTGTGATGACTTTGACATGTTAGATGAAGCCCTTGAGGATTTTATCTCACTAAGCTCATCCATTAAGGCTTGCAACATTACCACACAAAAAAGAACAATCAACACAATCATGCCTCAACTTATCATTTATTCACCTACACAACAAACTCAAGTCCAAACCAAACCCATACTTATCATAGGACCACCTAAAAATAAACCAAAACCTCTAGGTTCTATCTTAAATTTCACAAATCAACTCACTAGTAATCATGTGTTGCAAAAACCAAGTTACCACACAATTGCTCATACATATAACACAAGAAATAATAGAAACCAAGACAAAAAAAATCCATCCTTTGTCAATTCCACTCCCACAACCTATTTTACCCAGTGCGTACTCATTTTCCTCAACATAGTAGAAAGGAGTATGATCTTGTGGAGCAACTTTGTAACACTCTGACTAAGATCTCATTATGGGATCTAATTTGAAAAAATCACTAACATACCATGGAATGCTTTGCAAAAAGTTGTGGTCCCTCTTAGTGCACAAACAAATGATGTAAAAACCCTAATCAAGGTATGAAATTATTTAATGTTGATATTGTATTCCATGAAAGTGAACTACCTCCATTGAAAATATAGAAAGTAAATGATGCTTTGATGATATTGGTTGTTATTAACAAGGTTGGGATTATGCATACCCTCTTTGAAAATGGTTTGAGACTCAATGTTTTTAGTGTAAACCATTTGAATAGAATTAGAACGGATAAGACTAAAATTCAACTAGATTCTTTGTCTATTTGTGGTTTTGATAATGTTGGAAAATGACCTCTTGGTGTGATAACACTACCTATTAAAGTTGGTAAAGTTACATTAAAAAATCCTATCCATGTCATGCCCCATGATCTTTTGTATAATCTTCTCTTGGGTAGACCATGCAGATTCATGAAATGAATGGATTTCCTTCAACGCTACACCATCTAATGGAATATACTTACAACAATAAGGTTTACATGATAAAATTTGATCCAAAATCTAAAAATTGCTTACAAACTAACACAAGGATGTAAAATCCTCTGAGAACATTAACACCAACTATGAAAGTGGAACTTCTACAGCCCGAAGATAAAGAAGAGTGTCTTTCATCAATGATAAAGTTGTTAGATAATGATTGGGGTTCATTGGATTTTACACCTACATTCATGGAGGATATAAGATTACACAATCAAAACCAGAAAAGAGAAAGAGAAAGAAGTTTTGATGGTATTGAAACACAATCTAACACTAAAACATCCAAGACATAAGAAATTACAACTTATAGTAGTGAGGAAAGCACAAACTACACATCTACCTACGATGAAAATGATTATGAGAAACCACCCTCCTCAAAAGAAATGGAAGCAATTTATGGAAGAGGGTACCAACTCTTTAAACAATTTGGTTATAATGGGAAAAGATGTGGAGTGAAAGAACAAGGGATTCGTGTTCCTATAGAGCTTAATATGCAAGAAACAATAAGAGGTCTTAGTAATTTCCCTTCAAAAGAAAAAAAACATCAAGGAGACCTTCACTTAATGTCAATGTTATCATGAAACATTATTCTAATACAACTTTAAGCTTGGTACATCATGAATTTATAGACACTACATGTGAGGATATATCATTGGATGTCTTTCAAAATGATGAGTCTCTTGAAGGATTCTTGGGAATGAAAGAAACTTTACCCAAAAAGCTTTGTAATCAATGGGTTTCTGATTGTTTAAATTTCAAAAGAGACTTTGGGAAAGAAAAGGAACTATGCAATGAGGAACAAGATGAATCCAAAACAATCCCTAAAGATCCAAACTATAATGCATTACTTGTGAGAGATACCTTGTAAGTTTCAATGGATACAAATAATGAAGAAAAAGTGATACAAATTGGAAAGTGTCTTAATGAAGATGAAAAAAAGGGTCATGCAACATTGCTACATAATTTTCCAAAAATATTTTCTTAGACTTATTTGGATATGTTGGGTATTGACCCTAAGATAAATACATGCAACATTGTTCTTAAGAAAGATACTAAACCTATGAGATAAAAGATACACAAGATGAATCCTAAGATAACTTTGTTGGTTAAGACTGAGTTTGATAAAATATTACAACCTAGATTCATTCAACCTATTGATTATGAGTCACCTTGGATATCTAACATTGTGGCAGTGGAAAAACCTAATAATTACATTAGGATGTGTACAAGTTTCTGTGATCTTAATAAAAAATCTTTAAAGGATGATTTTCCCTTTCCTAATATTGACATGATAGTGGGTTCAACTGTGGGATATGCTTTATTATTATTTATGGATGGTTTTGCAGGATATAATAATTTTTTTATTAATCCTCAAGGTCAATATAAAACAACTTTCACAACACCTTGGGGAACATTTTGTTGGGTAGTCATGCCTTTTGGATTGAAGAATGTTGGAGCCACATATCAAAGAGCTATGATGTTAATATTTCATGATTCCAGACATAATATCTTGGAAGATTATATTGATGATATCTTGGCTAAGTCTATAACATGTCAATACCATGTCAAAATTCTTCATAAAATCTTTGAAAGAATTTGTAAGTATAACATGAGATTGAATCCAAAGAAATGTGTCTTTATTGTGGATAGTGGAAAGTTGTTGGGATTCATAGTGTCACATTTAGAGGAATTGAGGTGAAAACAAAGAAGATTGATACAATAATAAACATGCCACTTCCTAAGAATATTTGAAAATTACATAGCTTACAAGGAAAGATTCAAGCTATTCATCCTTTCATGTCATCCTTAGTAGATCAAACTCTTGCCTTCACTTAGGTCCTTAAGAAAGATTCAAAATTTAAATGGAATGAGGATTGCCACAAAGATTTTGAAGACTTGAAATAATATTTAGCCAATCCTCCTATTTTACAACCATCCATACAAGGGTTCAACCTTGTATCCTCTATATCTCAGCTTCAAATCATGCTCTTGCAACATTATTAGTGCAACAAGATGAAAGAAACAAGGAGCATCACATTTATTACATCGGTCAAATATTGATTCATTATGAAACTCATTACAAAACTATAGAAAAACAATATTTGATTCTAGTGTTTGCAACTAAAAATTGACATTATTTATTAACGCTAAGGTGCAAGTTATCACAAAGTTTGATCCTTTAAAACACCCTTTCGATAAAATGGATTTGTCAAAACAATTAGCTAAATGGGTTATGTTGCTAACTAAGTTTTATCTTAAATTAATTTCTCAAAAATTAATCAAAGGACAAGCATTGACTAACCATTTAGCTAAGGCCCCTTCACCATTAGTGTTACCAAATCAAGATTATTTTCCTGACAAAAGTGTGTTGAACATTGATGATAATGAAACATGTAAATTATAATTTGATGGCTAAGTGTCAAACTATCTTTGGTGTTGGAGTTATATTAATACCTTCTTTAGGGAAGCCAATTCCCTCATCTTATCATTTAAATTTCCTATGTACAAACAACATCACTGAGTATGAGGCTCTTATCACAAGATTACATGCAACCTTGTCCTTGGGTGTTCAACACATTCGTATATTTGGAGACTCTCAATTAATCATAAAAAAATCAATGGTTCTTATCAAGAAAAACATGATAAGTTATCTAACTATAAAGAGCTCACATTAACAATAGTGCAGTGCTTCACATCATATACTATTGACAATATTCTGCGAAAGGATAATCAACATGCAGATGCAATGGCAAGTGTTGCTTCCCTTGTATCTCTCAATGATACTTCATCGAACTTCATATTTGTTATTCATGCTCTCACAGAACCATCAATAAACAAAAAATACAAAAGAGACAATGGTTGCTAATATTGTAGTGTCTAATGAATGGTACACACCAATATTTAATTACTTAAAGGATGACATTTTTCCTGAACCAACCACTAAGAACACTAGGGATCACATACGAAAGCTAGTATCTTGTTACATAATTCTAGTTGATGTCTTGTATAGACAATCATTCAATGGTATTCTCGTTAGGTGCCTAAAAATATTTAAAATCCCTATAGCCCTTGAGGAAGCTCAAGCGAGTGCTTGCGAGGGGCATTTTAAAGGTCAATATTTGGTTCAAAGGTTAATTCATATCAATTATTATTGGAAAAACATGGAACAAAATTTCTTTAATAATGTTAAGAAATGCCACAAGTGTCAAGAACATAACAATTTGATTCATGCTCTTAGGCCTATGGCTCCTCAGGATCCTCTCTTGTTGGTTGTAAATCCTCCTCCTCCTCTACTATATCATCACTATCATCATTTGTCATATCCCTATCCACATCCCCATCCTCTCTCTCATCCCCT
Organism: Sequoia sempervirens; assembly: GCA_007258455.2. Taxonomy (NCBI): domain Eukaryota; kingdom Viridiplantae; phylum Streptophyta; class Pinopsida; order Cupressales; family Cupressaceae; genus Sequoia; species Sequoia sempervirens. The sequence goes on along the minus strand of VDFB02000003.1, from coordinate 418,443,718 downwards.
CGATATGGAAAATGTCCAGGATTTCCTATGGGATGATTCTTAGGGAAGACGTGTTGAGGTCATGTTGTCAACCACCACCTATTGTATGCAATTGAAGTTCCTACATCATCCACATTAGATTTTTGGGGCGAATCTCGCTACTCATCCTTCGAGTCACTAGAGGAGATGTCTGTGAATGTGGGACGATGGATGTTCCTTGGTCTAGCACCACTACATATAGCTCTCAGGAAATTAGGTCACAGGTTGGGTGCTATCTATATATAAGCAAACTACCTCATCACGTCATAATAAAAGGGAATGATGATCTAATCATGTTTTCCAACCAATAATCTATCTTGCTACATCTTGGATAACTATTGTGTAAGACTTGGCCTCTACTATAGAGTCTTGTACGATCTCCATACTATGTCATCATCCTCTAGATGATCGAATTTAACTTTCAAGTCCAATAGATATCTGCACTACTAGGATTGTCTAAGTGTATAACAAAAATATTGTGGATAATCGAAGGTTGTTGCTATGGGAAATATAGTTAGTCTAGTACATGTAATATGCTCAAATTCCCATACCAAAAGCAATGTACAAAGTATGATACTTTGAGCCTCCCGATAGACAAAGCGGCCAAGATCATAATATAAATGTGAAAGAATACTCCTTCCCTAGACATAAACTATCTGGTGCTCCTTCATCTCCTATATGGTATGATTGAGGCCCCCATCAAGGTGTATACCTCATTCATTAGGAGCCAAGGCTAAAGCGACGATAACACACATGATCTGGTGAAGCAAGGGAACATTAGCATAGAGAAGCCACTTGAGATTGATGCGAGCTCTAAGATCAGTAGGAGATATACAGTGGGTGATGTAATACTATATATCATCCCTCATTTTTTGAGTTTGAAAGTCATCAAAATGAATAGTATCACCTTAGATGGGTAATCTAAAGATGTGGTGCACATTCTTTAGTGTCACAATCATCTCCCTTTTTGGGAGATAAAATGTGGAAGTATCTACATTCCACCACTCAACTAGTGCTATAATCATAACATCAGGATACCTCATAGGCGACATGAGGTATATCCAGTGGTGTGAAGAATCCACTCCTCCTCCTGAGTAAGTTGTGTGAATTGCTTTCGAAGTAGCGAAAATAGTTGTCCTCTCGAACACTATTGAGCATGTGGTGGGATCTGCAAGAAGCAAAGGAAATCATCAGCCACATAATAAAATTGGTAACTAAATAGTTAAAAATAAAGAAAATCTAACTCGAGACATAGGTGCCATTCTGAGATAGAGTCACCCAAAATATACTCTATTGCCTAGTTTGGACAGGGACGTCATGGAATTTTAAAAGCTTCAAAACAATGCAAAATACTAAATAAAATCACTAGGAAAAGGTACAAACAACTCACCGTTGGTGTGGTCATGCATCGCTCACCCTCTGCTTGTATGACATCAAGCCTTGGGGGTTGGTATGGTCACCAGCTTGATATATTTACTCCTTTGCACAAAGGTATATCTCTCAGAATCTTCAAATAATAAATATGAAAATGATGGTCAAAAAGATGATTTTGCAATAACATATAGTAACATTTAGTAATAGCACATTGCATTCAATTTACCATTGTGGAGGATAGTGAACTTTGATTTTAATGTCGTTTGTCACATTGGATCCATAGTTCTGTCCCCGATCATATCCATTTTTTTTTAAATAGTTGGTGTTATGATTTCATGAACCTATCTTAAAAATTTTCATCACAAAGCTTAGAAATAAAATTTTCAAAATATTATAGTTTAATTTTCTTATTTTTCTATTTTAATTGCACTAAAAGAAAATTGAGCCTCCTTTTCTTTAATCCTTTTCTTTAATAAATTAATATTTGAAAGATCCATGCAAAAAGTATATTGCAAAAACAAGTTCGTAGAAGGAAATACAATGAATGCAAAACCTCTTAACATAATTTCCATAGAGGAAAAAGATAAGACATGGCCTCAATACTCAACTTCAACATAGAAAAAACTGCACAAGTAATTCACATGGCCTTTATAAAAGCCACGACCTGTACAAGTAATCCACATGTTGCTAAAGACTTTATCCACAAACTTCATCTTTCTCTAGCATAATTTTCCCTCACTTCAAGCACAAATTGCATAAAGAAATAATGTATGCAGCCTTCAAAGCCACCAATTCAAAGGTTTGTTGTAGAGAAGAATTGACCAAACAAAAAATATAAAACTTCCGCACAATGTTATGGATACACGAAAAACACAAATTACATGCAACCAATATTCTCAAAAGAAATAACTCAACAAATAATACTAGACCACCAATTAAATTCTAGTAAATTCTCTGATATCATGTAGATTTTATCGAGATACACTAAATTTGTTGTTAATATTGGTCCGACAATGAAAGATGGGCAATCACACATGCTACACAGAAAGATGAATAATCTATAATGATTTAAGAATAAATAAAATCATGAGAAGATGTACATTTATAGTGCAAATGAGAGAAATTGACAACTTCAAAAGTAGCATGCAGCTCCATGCAAGCAAAAGGCTAAAAGGTACACCTAAGAAGATTATCTCTAAAAACAGAAAAATCCATGAGAGAATATACCATGGAATATTATTCACTAACATTCACCCCCCACTTGGCTTGATCATTTCTCCCCTATATATTAACTTTTTTATTATTTAGATTTCTATTATTTTTGCATTTCATTTATTAGAGTAATCAATAATTAGCTATTAATTAATTCATTTTTAATTAATTATTAGGCTACTTTTATTGTATGCACTTAAGCTAAATTTCTGAGTGTTTTATTTTATTTTATTAAATCAAGTTATTATTAGATTAGTATGTCTTATTACACATAATGATGACACTTGTCATGATCTAATTTATTTTCTCATCTACTAAACTTGCTCTTATAAGCATTCTCCTTTATTGTATTATTTCATTTTGTAAGTTTTTCTTTGTAATGAAATACCAAATCATTTATTGCAGCTTTCATGCGTGGAAGGTGTTCTTGGTTGTCATTTTATTTTGTTTCTACATGTGTTTCAGAATTTCAACATGGTATGAGAATGTGAATTCAACAAACCTCTTCTCCAATTTTGAGATTTTTCTTCAACTAGGGTTATAGGAGCAACAAATCTAGAATTTTCATATTTTTAGTACGTTTTGGACTTGGATTTTTTTTGGTGTGTGTTGGAGTAAAATGTATCTCACAATTGTGTTCAAAGGTTGAGAAAATGAATTTTGACTGTAAATTTTCCCATATTTGTTTTCGAGAGATTTTTAGGCAATTTTTTTATATAGTAGTCATACGACTCATATACAGACTATACCATACAACCGCTACAAATAAAAATAAAAATAAAAATATAGGAGAGTGCTTTATAGTGCTCAACACTATTTTAAGAACTATGCAATTAGCACCCATCGCTAAACTTAGCATCATAAAACACTGCTAGGGATAGTCTACCATAGTGATGCCCATTGGTGGCCTAGTATCTAACCCCAATGATATATTTTAGTGCCAATTTCATTCATGTTCATGAACACAAACTTTCCACAATCCTCGTGCCCAGAAGTTGATCATGCACATGACCACATGCTACTCTTTTTAGCCCCCCAATTTTCATTTTTGGAAAAATTTGAAAAATTTCATGCAATCAAGTGTAAAATTTTCCTTAGTTGTATATTTTCTACAAAAAATACCATTGGGAAGTTGGTTCCAAGCCCATTTCAGTGGTGCAACTATTTTTCCGTATTTTTCTCTAGGAATTTTCTACAAGTTGTTGGTCAGATTTTACTATTTTGCACTTCCAAGGTCATAACCTGGGCATACCAACTCCATTATTTGCAAAAAAATAGGAATTTACATTGTAAATTTGTTTTAGTGTTCTACAGAACTTTGTAGTATATTTTTCCATAAAATTCACCAAGTACACAAATATTAATTTTAAGTGATTGTCCTTTTTTCAAGTTTTTTCTCTCAAAATTGTACTAGGGTTTGGTTTTATTGTTGTGGGGGGTAAAATCTTCTTTTTCAATATTCATATATGTAAAGAAACAACAAAAAAATTCCCATAAACATTTTTGTAAACTTCAAACACAAAGAAAATACCTCTTCAGCTAAATGTCTTATGTCACACAACTACCATATTTGGAAAGCCTATATGACCAAATTGCTCATGTCTAATAGTTTATGTTCCACTTTGGATGAAGTAAAACCTACAATGACTCATTAATTTGAGGTACTTTAGCATAGGAACAAGATGCATGAGGCCATGGGATTGATTTCATTACAAGTTTCAAACAATCTCCTATTTAATATTGATTCTTGCACCTCTCCTAGGGATATGTGGTAGAATTCAAAGATATTTTTGGAACCACTAATGAGTGTGGAGCACTTCAGATTGAGGGATAATTGATATCACTTTTACCTTATTCTTTCCCTTCCATTTATGACTTCTTGATGAGGTTTAAGTCTCCCAAGTCTCTTTTGTTGGGTTGTGTGGAGAATAAAAATGACAAAGAATGTGTTTTCCTGATACTATCTAAGCTTAGAGGATCATTTCAGGTTTTCTTTTCCAATTTATACTCTACTATGGAGGCATTGAGAAATGAATTTACCATGCGATATTTTGAAGTTTATTGTGAGTGTTTGACTAGTGAATAGCAAAAGTTGACCAAATTTGACTCTCTTTCTAGTTCTGAAAACCAAGCATTGATAGCACAAACATCTAATACGAAAGAAAAGAAGAAAAAAAATCCTAAGATAGATACTTCATCAAGTAGCGAGTGTTCCTCCAAACCATGTTAGAAGTTATAAAAAATCCTTAAAGCACTCCTCAGAATGAAAAATATTCTAAGTCTAGTTAGTATTCTTCCAAGAAAAAAAAAAGAAATCAAGTGAACCTTTCATTTTTTATGGTAAAGAGGGTCATTAAGTCACTAGATGTTGGAATATAGTAGGGGCTTTGGAGGAATCCATGCACTAAAGTAACAACTCATCCCCTAAGTCTTCTTCATCCCATACAAGTAAAGGTCATTCTCCATCTACATGTTCCTTTCCTTTTGCAGCTATTTAGATGCTTGATTCTAGTACAACACATCACATGAATCATTCTCAAGATTTGGTCTCACCCCTTTTAGATTGTAGCACTACATAGAATGAAATACGAGATTCTACAATTTTTTTTGGGCTCAAGTACTATTCGACTTTAGGGTGGTTTTCTTCAAATTATTCTTTGTGTTCCTGATATCTCCACAAATCTTCTTTTAGTTTATCAAATTTGACAATCTGACACTAGAAGGATAGTTGAGTTTACCCCACATGATGTATAGTTAGTTTTGACCTTCATTATCTTGATATTATTGTGGCTACTAGGAGTGTTGATTCTTCCTCTTTTCTATACCAATTTGATGGTTTTGAGAGTCTAGTTGGTTCTATTTCTTCATTCATAGCACATGTAGACTTAGTGAGTAATATTTTTAATGAATATTTTGGTCATGTCAAGTACAAATATATCTCGTAGATGAATACTCAGGTATTGGTATTAGGTCTCCCTAATATTTCTTGCACCGATGGTGTGTTGAAATCCCAAAATATTAAGAGAGGGGGTGAATTAGTATTCACTAAAATTCATTACCTTTATCAACTTTAAACATCCATTCAATTCATCACATTAAACTTGCAAAAATGAGGACCATATATGTATAAGAGTAAAATTGCACCCCTCACAATTTCACATACATTCTTACATCTGATTTAGTGTCCACTCCCTTAGCATCTTGAGTAGGCTCATTTTAACCCTTGCATCAGCCTTTTCCCTCTCAAGATGCTCCAACACCCCTTTTCAGGAGCTACCCTTCGTCCATTAGTTTTACATTAGACTTTGGGATTTTCTTGCACATGTTGTCTTGTAGCATGATGTGTCTAGACACTAGCGTGCCACACTAGCGTCCTGCAACGTGCCATTGCTTAGACAACTATTTCCAAGAATTTTTTCCACTTGTCAACTAAGTTTTTTGGTGGAAACAGCTCAGGATTCTTTGTAACCACATGTGAAGCTTCTTTTCTGCCTTTTTGATCCACTCTTTCAATCCATTTGCAGCTTCTAACTTCTTCCAAGTCTTGCTATCACTTCTCTTGCTTCATTCTAGATTTTAGCCTCACTCCATCACTTGCTTGTTGTAGCAACTTTAAGCTCTCTCAAGCTCCCCTTACAACATCTTTTGCAGCTCCACTTCCCTTGCTTCATGCTTGTGAGAATCTTGGGGATTTCATATCCCTTACCATTTTCATATTTACTGCATGATATAGGTTCTCCTCCTTGACCGGGGATTGCTTTTATCACCTCTTTTGTGATATGGGTTCTCTTCCTTGAGTGAGATTTTATTTTATCACATTCTTAATTGGTGGTGCGGGTTCTACTCCTAAGTAGGTTTTTCTTTCACCACATTCTTTTTCCATTTCTCTCTTTCTCTCTATCTTCTTGGATATCCGTAGAGGTGGGAACACCAAATCAGGGGTTTGACTGAGGAAAACCCCTATATAGCCAGAACATTCTATCCATTTATCATGCATGCAAGTTACAAATACATTTGTTTGGTAGAGGCTTCAAAACTCACATGGTTGTAAGTATTTCCTCCATTTCTACTCCTTATCTTTCTATCCATTTCACTTTATTTTAGCTTCATTACTTTCTGTCATTTTCCTACATTCTGTAATTTCTTAGTAATTTGGTAGTTAGTAGCCATTGAGGCATTTTCTTAGATAAAATGAATTTTTGGTCCATACAAGACACAAGTGTACCTCTGAGATGATAGTGCATCACACCGTCATCCATTTTTTGTATTGATGCCCTTTGGCCAAGAGCTTGTCAGTTTGTCCAGAAAATCTCTATGACTTGCTCTTTCAGATTCTAAAACTTTCATGCTATTCCTTGAGATAGTTTAGGGTAGTTCACCCCATGAGGCTCTCTGAATGAAGATAAATAATGAGTAGCGAATCCCTCTCTTCTACATTTTGGTGAACTTGACATGAAGAATAGTGTTCTTTGAAAAACTAGGAATTTATTTACCCCTACTTCACGGGGTCATAACTTTTGACTAAGTGCTATGAATTTAGAACCGTTTGCACTGTTGGAAAGGTCTCCTAGAGAATTTTTTTAGTCCCTAAAATACTAGTGCCTTCAGTAGTTTTATTTTAAGGACCAACACAATTTTTGACCTCAAATTATACTTTGAAGACCTCCGAAAATGCAAATTACTAGAACATAGAAAATACCAAAAAAATGGTAATGGATTTAATATCTTCTTTCATTAGTTCAATATCTAACTTTGTTCAAAATGTTCATGATATTCTATTTAATGCATGTGATGGTGACTTGGATCTACCCATGTCACTTGGTATCTTTGATCCTTCTCACGAAAGTCCTCTGGCTTTAGAGGATATGTTGTTGCAAGAAGATGAAATCATTGATACCTTTCTTAATTTTACTCTACCTTCTATTCATTCTAATGTGCTCTCTTCTAGAGACGTATTTGTGAATGATGAGTCCTATCTTTATTCCAATGCACTCTCTTCTAGAGATGATGCACTTGTAAATGATGAATGTCTTCTTCATTCCAATGTGCTCTCTTCGAGAGATGATGCATTGGTGAATGATGAATCTCTTATACCTTCCAATGCACTCTCCTCTAGAGATGATACATTAGCGAATGATGAATATCCTTCCACATTTGATTCTCCCTAGATCAATGTTGAGAATTTTTCTTTAAATAATTATTCCATATTCGATCATGTTTGGATTGATATTGATAATATGAATTCAAATAATTATTCTACTAGTTGTGATGATTTTGTAAATGTAGTCTATGTCTCTACTACCCCTCAAAGGCCTAAGAGACCTGCCATTTATGTGACTCTAGCTAGTCCCTCTTCTAAAAGGATTTTTTCTTTTGATATTCCTATGGCTCCCTCTTATAGAGCGGTAACCCATACTTATGAATAGTATGAATAAATAGCCAAGCCTTCTTTAAGCACCTAAACCTATGATTACAACATCTAGTGATTATGATCCTATCGAGCAACTTCAATTTACTCCAACTAAGATCTCACTATGGGACTTGCTTCAATCTGCTCCGGTTTACCAAGGTATGCTTCAAGAAGCCTTGCAAAAGATCCTCTTTCCTTCTTCCACTAGGCTAATGAACGCTAATGTAGTGATGAAATATATTCATGCGGATTCACAGAATATCATGTTATATCCACAAGAGATCCTACCTCCAGAAGTACAAAAGAAAGTAGATCCTCTAATGGTTATAGTTAACATTAATAAAATAGGCATTAGATGTAGTCTTGTTGATGTGGGTTCAACACTCAATGTATGTAGTATTGATCTATTTCCTAAGATTAATATTGACTCATCTTGTATTAACACTTCTTCTGTTGTTATTTATAGGTTTGATAATGTTGTGCGACAAGCTCTAGGTACGATAGTATTACCTCTACAACTTGGACCCATTACCATACCCACCCTTGTATATGTTATGACAAAAAAGTTACCTTATAATCTTCTTCTTGGTAGATATTGGATTCATGCTATTGGTGCAGTCCCATCTACCTTGCATAAATCTATTAAGTTTATTTATAACAATAAAGTAGTAATAGTCAAGGCTAACCTTGATTATATGCACTTATGTGAGATGGCAACTACCGGTCAAGCTTTGGTTGTGCCTACTCTTATTCCTTCAGTGTCTTCCACTGTGTCAATGTTTACTCTAGCATTATCTACTACAAAGGATACTCTCAAGATGAACGTCCCTGAGGAAGACCATTCTAAGGTAAGAAATCCTAAAAGGAATTCATTTCTTGGTGATGATTGGGGTCCCTTAGACTTTACAAATTCCTTTATTCAAGAATATGAAGTTGACCTAATCTACTTAGACCTTCTGATAACATCATCCACACTCGCTATCAAAGATGATTACTCTTTTGTATCGTGGGGTAGTGTGAGAAATAATTGTAATCTTCTTAGTGTTGATCCTCCTGCTGAGGAAGAGGATTACACTTCTGCTAATGAGGATAGTGTTGGAAGTCCTATTAATAAGAATTATGGTGGTCCCATAGAGGAGTGTGATCCCCATTGTTGGGACAATGCTCTTTATGATGATCCTCATTCTTTTTAATATTTGCAAGCACATTATTGCCCTGAATTTAAACTTGTCTCTAAATATGGCTATGAGCATAAAGGTTGTGGGCATAACAAACAAGGAATTCAGGTCTCTATAGAATTCACACCCCTTAAGCATACTTTGGGACTTGGTTTCCTGAATGAACAATCTAAATGAAAACCACAATTGAATGGTGACATGAAGTCCACTCAACCTTGTTCTCACAAATTAATTTATCCTCCTTTTTCTACTACCTTTGTGCCTTCTTCTTCTTCTTATGAGGAGTCAAACCTTTCTCCACAAGAGAAAGGCTTGCTTCCTGGTCCTCATCCTTTATTTGAACATGAGTATATTTTTTTGTGGCTTCTAAAAGCCCACTTAGTCACTCTTCCCACTCCCACATGCAATAAAATTCATATAAATGATTGAGGAAAACATTATTTTTGTGCACACCACTGAGTGCTTGGCCATTCCATTAGTGAATTCAAATCCTTGAAAGATAAAATACAACTTCTTGGCTCAAGTGCCATCAAACCCCAATTTTATTGAAACACCTACCTTTACTTTGCATGACAAGTGACATTGAGGTTTACCTCTATCTTGCATGTTCTAAGTATCCTACATGGTTATCCTCCCCTGAATGTTGGGGGTATTCATAACTCATCTTTGAGATGTGTTTCCTTCTCAAGGAACCCCCTCTCTTTTCTATATCTTTCAAATGAAGCATCCCTTGAGTGGACCCCTTTTCTCTTGAAGGGTTCTTGAGGGACCCCCTTTGAAATTCTTTATCTCAAATGCATTATTTCATGTCTAGCTTGGGGGAGGCCTAACTAGACCTTTCTTTTCAAATAAAGTGTCCCTTGAGTGGACCCCTCTTCTTTCAAAGGGTTCCTGAGGGACCCCTTTGAAAATATTCCAACTTGATGATGGTATGCGTGACTGTTTGCTTACTTGCTCTACAAGACCAAGAACCTGTAGATCTCCTTTACATTCTTATTGGGTGATATGAGTTTTCCTCCTTGTTCAAGGATTACTTTTATCACCTATCTTTGGTAATACAAGTTTTCCTCCTTGAGCAGGGAGTTATTTTATCACCTATCTTTGGTTTTACAGGTTTTCTTCCTTGAGTAGGGATTGCTTTTATCACCTATCTTTTGTGATAAGAGTTTTTCTCCTTGAGTGAGGATTTCTTTTATCACTTTTACTTTGTGATATGGGTTTTCCTTCTCGAGCGGGGATTGATTTTATCACTTGTAATTTTTGGTGTGGGTTCTACTCTTGAGTGGGTTTTTCTTTCACCACTTGCTTTATCCATTCCCATTACCCTCTCTCTCTTCTCTTTTGTATATACCGGATTGAAGATCTACATCCTCTTCGTCCTGAGTATATGCCCTTCTTCTCTTCATTTTAGAATTATTCTATATGTTATTTCTTAATTTGGGGATTACACATAGTACTAATACAACCTTCTACATTGAGGTCTCTTTACTTTGTTGACTCAAATCCTTTAGCTTTTTACATTCTAACATTGCTATCTGGTTCAGGTTTTCTTTGTCTAACACACTGGTTTTGTAGGTCTTCAACCTAGGGACATGCTTCTATGGTTCAAAGAGTTATATTCATCCTCTACAGTATCCTTTTGTCATATGATGTTATTTATGTTCAGTAGAATTCATGTATGGTGCATATTAGCATAGATTCATATGCCTGCTAAAGTGGGGGAAAAATGTATAAGAGTAAAATTGCACCCCTTGCAAGCTTGCATACATTCTTGCATCCACTTTAGTGTCCACTCCCTTAGCATCTTGAGTGGGCTAATTTTAACTCTTGCATCAGCCTTTTCCCTCTTAGGACGCTCTAACACCCCTTTTCAGCAGCTACCCTTTGTGCATTAGTTTTACATCAGACTTTGGAATTTTCTTGCATGTGTTGTTTTGTAGCCTGACATGTGCAAACACTAGCCTACTACATGAATGTACACGTGGACATCCACATGCTGTACTAGCATCCTGCGATGTGTCAATTCTTAGATGACCATTTTTGAGCATGCTTTCCACTTGTTAGCTATGTTTATCAGTGGAAATGGCTCAAGATTCTCTATAACTACCCAAGAAGCTTCTTTTCTTCCTTTTTAATCTATTCTTTCAATCCATTCACAACTTTTAACTTCTTCCAAGTCTTGCTGGAATTTATCTTTCTTCATTCTAGATTTTAGCCTCACTCCATCACTTGCTTGCACAACTTCATACAACTTGTTGTAGCAGCTTTATGCTCTCTCAAGCTTCCCTTACAACTGTTGATGATGGTTTTACTTGTAGTAAATAGGTCGATTAAAGTCTCGATAGACAAGACCACGAAGAGCCTATCCTTCTTGAAAGATGTGGAACAAAGACAACCTAAAGGTAAATTTATACATTCATAGGACAAATATTGGCTTTCGTTCAATCCCAAGTCTCTGATAACCAGGACATGGTTGCACTAGGGTCACTCTCGGGTAATGATGTGACATTTGTTGTTAATTTCAAGGGACTACGATTATTTCCAGCTTTTCTACTAATTGTAAACATTTCACATAAAATTTCATCTCATTCATCAAGTAACATCATGAAATCAAAAGATTTAACATAATATTTCATGAACATCACAAATTATTTGCTATCACTTAAGTAGATTTAGCATTAAGCATTCAACAATTTTATGGAAAATAAAAGTTTTTTCAACAAAACTCTTTCCATTCATTTATATTTTTTAGAACCTTTTCAAAATATTAAACATCTATTCTAAAAAAAAGTATTAAAAACACTAAAAAAAAAGTTTCTCCCAGTTATTCTCCATGGATGCCCCAAAGAATTAATAAAAATAGAGAAAACCGCTTTATATTTCACCAGATTGCTTCACAACTACATATAAAATGTGCAAGCTTTTAAAGAGAGGGTTTCACTTATGGACACTAAGTAGGTTTTGTATACACCCTTAAACAGTGCAACATATAGTCTTGTTCAGATGAACCTACAAAACTAGCCACAAAAGATACTAAGATAGGTAGCTATCCATAAAGCTCTAATAGAAATTAATGTCTATGTGCATACAAAGTTTTACATCAGAATGGTTTAGAAAATAGGAAAAAATAACGAAAACTTAAAAAAGTTTATGCTCCTTTGACATCCACAAATTTTGAACTTAAAATAAAACTGTGGGAGGAGGTGGAATTTTATAGAAACAAGGCCCTAGAAGTTCAACTTAAAAAAAGTCTTCAGAGAAAGAAAAACAATAAATTAAAGTGTGGCATGTAGCATCTACCAACTGTCATTAAGAACATTCTAGAATAGTCAAGGCTTTGACTTCATCCGCAACAACACTTTTCTTCATACTTCAACATGAACATTTTATGTCATTCAAAGCTACTAGCTTCCTGCCAAAATAACAAAATGAAGAACATATACTAGGACCAAGATCAACTTGCAAATTTAAAACTGAAACAAAAATAAACTTCATCATATTTCCGATATCCGATATCTGGTTCTTTCCTTTTTGCTTAGGACATGGGTTTCGAGACTCTTCCTTCTTTCTTCAGTTAATATTCTTAGAAAGCTCTTAATACTTAATGCATGCGCTGTTTTGAAATCCTTTGTATTACGCTCCATGTGATCTTGAGCCTAATATATTCTTCAATTACTCAAAGTATGAGATCATTTTTCTATGCTTTATCTACTTCATACTTGGCTATAACATTTCTGCACTGACTTATTTTGTCAATGACCTCCCGCATAAGCAATTGAACATGATCTCTATTTATCCTTTCTATCCATTCTTTGAAAGCTTTGGATTCCTTTCCCTCCTATCCTAATGTTTTGGGATCAAAACCTTGACGTATCAATATTTCAATAAGTTCTTGATTTTCACTAATCAATCCTCTGCACTAAATGGTGACTCTTTCAAATACTTCAATACATTGTATTAACATGTCAACTTCCCATTTTAGCTATTTCTTCCACTTTCCTACAAATGAAATTTCATGTCCTATTATTATATTATTCTGTATTAATTCTTGGATGTCAGTCTGCATGATAATTTCAATGTTTCTCCTTCCATCAATGACCTGCTCTTGGTGAAATCTACATTCATCTTTAGATTTTTTCAATTGCTTTGAATGATGGCATGCTTCCTTGTACTTTATTATTACATCTGTAATGAATTATTCTCCTTTCTCTACCCAGTATTTTGATGAGGGCGCAGCCCGAGACATAGAAAATAACCCACAAACAAGAGAATAATTTTATTATTCAGAAAATGGAGCTTCTTACATGCATAGGATCTCAAATCCCCAAGTTCTACAACACATGCAAGTTACAGAAAGCTACAGAATAACCCTTTCGCAATATGCGAGCTTGTCCCAAAAAAGCTACCCAAAAATTAGGAACCCGCCAATAAATAGAGCTCCTCTTTAGTTTGGAGCTAAAACAACATTCAAATTTGAGTTTAGGTGGTTTGGCGCCGAAAATTACAACTTGAAGTTCAAATTTCAAAAGAACATTTGCAATTGTATCTTCTAGAAAGTGCACCAACTTCCCGGGGCCATAACTTTTGATCCGGGTCTCCGATTCGCGAACCGTTTGAACCGTTGGAAAGGTCTCGAAGTCACTAATGCGCTTAAAATTGGCTATGCTGATTTTGGAAAGTTTGAGGCCGTTCTAGGAACTCTAAGTGCCTCAAATATAACTAGGAAGATTTTCGTGCAAATTTGGGAAACTAAAACTACAATATCTTCAAGGAATAGAAAATAAAAACCATAAATTGAATTTCATTATGACGAAAAGGGTATCCAAAAATGTAAAACATCTGAAAATGAGAAAATTGAAATTGAACTATTTTTGGGTGATGTAAGATTGCCCTTACACCACTGGATGCTCCTACATCAACACCAGGTAATTTGAGAAGTGACCACGTCGCGTCTCGATGGTTGAGGAAAACCCAACGGTCCCACTTTACCTTGGCTAGGATGAATCTTCCGAGGCCTTCCTCTCCATTTCACCGGATATTCTTCATGCTTTGTTTTCTGGTTCTCCTTCCCACACGACTATCCAAGATTGCTTCAATCTCCTCCCTTTCTGAAGTAGGTGCTAGAATGCCATACTACCCTATTTTTGGTGCTTCCTCCGTTCCACCTTCATGATACTCTGTCAAATTTGAAATGTTGAACACAGGGGAAATGTTGATTCCATCAGACAACTCTACCTCATATGCATTCCCTGAATCATGCTTCTTCAAAATCTTACAGGGACAAAATTTCTTCATCTTCAATTTGTTATAGGTTCCCACGGGAAACCTTTCTTTCCTCAAGTGGACCATTACTTCATCGCCAATCTAAAACTCCTTATTCCTCCTTTTCTGATCTGCCATAGCCTTATATTGCATATTCATCTTATTAATGTGTTCCCGTACCTTCTCATGTATGTTCTTGATGTGCTCTGCAAAATCTTCGGCTTCAACACTCATATTCTTCTCTTGGTCCATCTTCCTCAATTCTGGAGCTGTTCTGGGGCTACCTCCATACACAATCTGGAACGGTGATCTATCAGTGCTTCTGTTGACAGAATTATTGTAAGAAAATTCTGCCTGGGGTAAGATCAAGTCCCATCCCTTGGGTTTATCTCCTACCAAAAATCTCAGTAGGTTACCCAGACTCCTGTTAACAACCTCTGTCTGCCCATTTGTTTGTGGATGGTGTGTAGAACTGAACTTTAACTCTGTCTTCAGCTTCTTCCACAAGATTCACTCCAAAAGTACCCCACAAATTTGCATCGCGATTTGAAACAATACTCTTTGGCGGACCATGTAGCTCACCACCTCTTTGAGAACAGAGTGACAATGTGGAGGAATTTTGCATCATGGGTCTTGACATGGAATGAAATGTACCATCTTGAAAACCTATCAACCACCACATAGGCCCGAATCATTCTCTGCGTTGTGTCCTTGGAAAATCAAGAACAAAGTCCATACTTATATCCTCCCATGGCCTCCTGGCGAGTACGGTAAGGGCTGATATAAGCTTGTATTCTGGCTCACTCCTTTAGCCATCTGACATACCCTACAACTTTGTACAAACTTCTTCACATCCTGTGACAACTGAGGCCAATAATAATGCTCACTGATAATGGCAATGGTCTTATCCCGACCAAAATATCTTGCCATTCCTCCACTATGCTTCTCCTTTATAAGGTTCTCCCTCATGGAACTCCTTGGGATACACAATTGACTTCCTTACAAATAACATGCCATCTACGGATTATGAAATCCAGCCACCTTGTCTATCCCTTTGGCAACAAGTTCTTGCAAGCTTTCCAAGCCTCTGCAAAATGGGGATCTTCTGCATCTGGAGTGTCTTGAGTTCATTGAACCCAACCACTTCAATCTGCATCTTTGTCATCAATGTATGCCTCCTACTTAAGGCATCTGCAACCCTATTTGACTTCCCACTCCTATGTTTCAAAACAAAGGTATAACTCTGCAAAAACTCTACCCACTTCATATGCCTCTGATTTAATTTTCCCTGACTATTTAGGTACTGCAAGGCCTGATGATCAGTATATAGAACAAATTCTTTTGGCAACAAATAATGTCTCCATTTCCTTAATGCTTGAACTATTGCATAAAATTCCTGATCATATACAAAATACTTTCTCTTGGCATCATTTAACTTTTCACTGAAATAGGCAATGGGCTTACCTTATTGGCTCAACACTGCTCCAATGGCACAACCACTAGCATCACAATCCACCTGAAACACCTTGTTGAAATCTGAGAGGGCTAGAACAGGTTGCTCCATCACCTTCTGCTTCAACAGTTCAAAATTTTTTGCTGCTCTAGTACTCCACTTGAATTCTTTTCTATCCACTCTCATTGTTTTAGTCAGGGGTCCACAAATACTACTAAAGTTTCTAATGAACTTTCTATAAAAACTAGCCAAACCATGGAAAGATCTCACCTCAGTAGTAGTTCTTGGGGTAGCCCATTCCAGAATAGCCTTCACCTTCTCTGGGTCCATCTTGAGACCTTCTGCTGAGACAACAAACCCCAAGTACACTAACTCCCTCTTCACAAAACTACACTTCTTAAGATTAATCAACAGCTTCTCTTCTCTTAACTTCTCAAAGGCTCTTCGAATATGCATTAGATGCTCATCCAACGTCTTACTGAAAATTAAAATATCATCTAAATACATAATAACAAAACTTCCCAGGAATTCTTTTAGTACCTCGTTCATGAGCCGTATGAATGTGCTCGGTGCACTGGTTAGCCCAAAAGGCATGACTAACCAGTCGTACAAACCCTATTTGGTCTTGAAGGCAGTCTTCCATTCATCTCCCTCTTGAATCCGGATTTGGTGATATCCACTCTTCAGATCAATCTTTGTGAAGTACTGAGCTCCACTCAAGCAGTCCATCAGGTCATCCATCCTTGGTAGGGGAAATATGTACTTGATTGTTATCTTGTTTATGGATCAGGAATTTGTACACATCCTCCACTCCCCATCCTTCTTTGGTGCTAGTGCTGTAGGTACTGCACATGGACTCAAACTCTCCCGTATCAAACCCTTTCTCAACAACTTGAACTTGTTTGTTCAACTCCTCATTTTCTACTGGAGTCATTCTATGAGCTGCCTTATTTGGCAAATTGGCTCCAGGAATCAAGTCAATCTGATGACTGATCTTCCTTATTAGTGGTAAACCCTCAGGTACATTATCAGAAATAATATCCTGAAACTCATCCAACATCCTAGAAACTTCTTCTTGAACCTTCTCACTATCCTCCTTACTCTAGGAATCAATGCATAACACACACGCTCATGCTTCATACCTTCTAAATTTTTTCTTCCATCTACATAACAAATTCTAGCACTACTGCATACCTCTTCTTTGGTCTCCTTCAGGGGTTTCAACTTGTGACGAACCCCATCCTTTGTCAAGGAATAAGTGTTTGCATGGCCATCATGTATAGCTTGCCTATCGAACTGCCACGACCTCCCCAATAACATGTGACATGCATCCATGGGGATGATATCACAGAGTACCTCATCATGGTAGCTCCCGATCTTGAACTTTACTAGGCACTGCTCATTGACCAAAACTTTGTGGTCTTTCTGCAACCAGGCAATCCGATAAGGATGCGGGTGTCTTTCCCTCTTCAGCTTCAACTTTTATTGCCATCTCTGCGACGCAAATTATGATTACTCCCACCGTCAATAATGACATCACAACATTTTCCTTCGCTTGCACCTTGTGTGAAGCAGTTCTTCATCTGTTACGGTTCCTTTCCTCAATCACGGGGATCTCCTAATGGCTAAGGTTTCTCCTTTTAGCATCATCTAAATGTTGATTGGGCCTCCTTATGCATCATGACCTTCCATGACCTTCGGCCTTTTTATGCGCCCTTCCCTTGAGGTGTTGTGGACATTCATAGGCTCGATGCCCTTCTTCACCCACGGTGGAAACCGCGTTCCCTCACGAAACCACCTGCTTCGAGATCCTTGTCATATCTCCCTCATCCTCTACCTCTTTGATCCTGTTGTTTTGATCCGCGAGGCCGGTAGAGATTGTGTCATTCCTTTGGCCGGTTGGTACCATATCTTCACTTTTTCTTTTCATCATCATTTCAAGCTTTCACGGTCTTCCACTACCCGCCTTCGCCTTAAATCTCCGTCCTTTTTGCTTGCCATCAAATCTTTTTTTCAGCTTCTCTTCCACCTTTAGAGCAAACTGATACACATCCTCAATGGTGGTCATTCTGACTAAGCTTAACTCCTCCTGAATGCTCGGTCGCAACCCATTAAGATATCGGGCTACTTTCTCCTTATTGGCCTCTGTGTGACCCGATGCATTGATTATCTTGTGAAAATATTTAGTATATTATTTCACAGATCTACTTCCTTGCTTCAACCCTTGCAATTTCTTCAACATATCTAACTCGTAGTCCACTGGTATGATCTGCTTCTTCAATTTCTCTACCATGTGATCCCATCTGGTGATCTTGCCTTTTCCTTTTGATTTCTTTCAAGCCCCGGACCTCTTTCCGCAAATCTTTGGCATGGCCCTTCAGCTTCATTTCGCCAGAAACTTAACCCGATCTAGGTCCTCTATTTCCTCATACTCAAAATATTCTTCCTAGCTCATTGATCGGTCGATCAACTCTTTTTAGGTTCAGACTTCGGAATAGCGGGGACTTACGCTGTAGGTCTTTTCCCGATCTTCAAAATAGCCCTTATTAGCCGTATTTGGCCTTGATCAATTGCTTCTTCTTCCTCTTCTACATTTGAACCTTCTTCCTCTCCTTCATCCTCACTTTCCTCCCTTAGGTTTAACCCTCTTCTCAATTGCTCTTGTAACACATCAATCTATCTTTGGAGGGCTGCGGTGCATCTCTTCCCACCGGCATTTATCTTTTGCCTGCGACCACCTCTGGCACCACCATGCCTACCAGACATCACTCTTGGAGGCATCTCTCTTGACCTCGACCCACAACCATAGTCCTGGTGTGAACTACCTCACGATCGGTGATCTATCCACACACTCAAGAAAACCAGCTCCGATACCACTTGATGAGGGCACAGCCCGAGACATAGAAAAATAACCCACAAACAAGAGAATAATTTTATTATTTAGAAAATGGAGCTTCTTACATGCAGAGGATCTCAAATCCCCAAGTTCTACAACACATGCAAGTTACAGAAAGCTACAGAATAACCCTTTTGCAATATGTGAGCTTGTCCCCAAAAAGCTACCCAAAAATTAGGAACCCGCCTATAAATAGAGCTCCTCTTTAGTTTGGAGCCAAAACAACATTCAAATTTGAGTTTAGGCGGTTTGGTGCCGAAAATTACAACTTGAAGTTCAAATTTCAAAAGAACATTTGCAATTGTATCTTCTAGAAAGTGCACCAACTTTTAGGGGCCATAACTTTTGATCCGGGACTCCGATTTGCGAACCGTTTGAACCATTGGAAAGGTCTCTAAATCAATAACACACTTGAAATCGGCATTTCAGGACCATTCCGGGAACTCTAAGTGCCTCAAATCTAACTCAGAAGATTTTCAGGTGCAAATCTGGGAAACTAAAACTTCAATATCTTTCAACCTAGGAATAGAAAATAAAAACTGTAAATTGGGAAATTCATTATGATGAAAAGGGTATCCAAAAATGTAAAAAAATCTAAAAATCGAGAAACTTGAAATTTAACTATTTTTGGGTGATGCAAGATTGCCCTTACACCACTGGATGCTCTTGCATCATATTTAATCCATTCTTCAAACATATTTATTTTATGATGAACTGCAACAATTGCATCCACTTGTTCTTGTGACATCAACACTAGATGTTGGGGCAGTTTAGCCTGTTCTTGACTAGATAAAGTTAATGAATTAATAAAGTGTTCCAAGGTAGCAACCTATTCTTTCAGTTCTCTTTTCAAGTTTTTTTATATTTCTTTACTCTGGCAATAGAAAAATTTAAGTTTAATTTTATTTCCTCTAATTCTTGTTTCCAAGACGAGTGTCCAAGATTAATACTTGTCATCTTATACTCCTTAGGTGTTATCTCATGTTTGTCCTTGTTAGTTGTTGGAGTGGCTATCTGAATAGTTCTATTGCCATCTGTATTCCTTTGTATGACATGCTTTTTCTTTGCTTTGTGCCTAGGTTTAGGAGTACTTACTTCTTGTATAAAATTATTAAGATTTAGAGGTAGTACTTCCACTTCCATTGGAGAAGCTAATTCCATGATTAACCAATCATGTGTACCATCATATTGTTGTACCTCTATAACATTTCCCTGTTTACCACTTGTTTCAAGAACTTGTTCTCTTTGATTTGCCACATTTTTTGAAACAAGATTTTCCTTAGTAATATCTGGCATAGACTCAGGATTGGTAGGATTTGAAACTACCTCCTCTATTTAGAGACTTATATTTTCCTATCTATCTAGATTTTTCATTTCATCTCTCTAAACATTATCTTCTTCATTCACTTCTACACTAGGATTCTGTTTATTTTCAATTTCATCTCCTATAAACCATGCAACTTCTTCTTCTAGAATTTCAATTTCAATTTTAGTTTCAGCATGGCTTTTCTCTGATTCTTTGAAGACCTGCAAGTGTTCATTAAGTTTTGCACATTCCCAAATGAAGGTTGGGAATCAAGAGTATCTTCAAAAATTATTTCATCAATAGGATTTTGCTTTGTAGTCTCTCCTACTTCCATTTCAAGTTCATTAGGGTTTCCTACCTCTGAGGTGAGCGTTCCTTGAATAAACTCTTCTTCTTCAATATTTATAGGGTTAGATCTTGTATCATGAATTTCTTCTATCACTAGGTGTACCATGGGTTTGTATTTAGACTTCTTTTCTTTCACTTTCTCCACATAGCACTCCATTTTTCCATCTATTCTTTAATTCTTTCTTCATCTTCTTTAGAAACTTCCTCTAGAGCTATAGGAGTCCCTCCCAGTGCTTGTTTCATACTAGCCATATTAATAGAATGGGGAGAGGTAAATAATGTTGTATCCCTTTGAGATGTAGACTTGGTTTGTGCACACACATTTTTTCTTGCTCCTATTCCTTCATCAATAATTACTCTTGTTTTGGGTTTAGCGGTGGAGGAAGATGCACCTTTAGGTTTTACTTTTGATTTATATAAATCCTTACCTATATTTGCATCTTTCTGTTTGTCAAGTGGTTTTGTGGGAACTTCTTGTCTTGTAGTTTCAGGGGTTCTTTCTTCAATCCTAACACCTGGAGTAGCCTTACTAATATTTATTTTCTTCTTGGTAGGCTCTCCACTTTCAAAATTAGTTACATCTCTTTGTAAATCCTTCTTTTATCTTCTCAGAAGATACCTTCAATCCCTCTTTCTCTCAAACCCTTGCAAAAATCATTAATCTAGTGTTGAGTATACCTTAAAATTGGTCTGCTAAAGTCATCAACTGATGTCATATCTTAATCATCAACACCTAGGTCTGGAATGGGTTCATCATATACCTTGTAATAATTGTAAATTTGCTTCAACACCTGACCATCATCTTCTTTCAATTGGTTTGGGATGTCATAAAGCTTAAGCATATGAGAAAATATTAAATTCATTCTTTCATACTTTCCTCTTCTTACCACATGCTCATCTTCACAGTTAAGCCAATAATCTCCTAAATGAGGCACATGAGCACAAAAACCAACTATATTTTTAGCAATATTTCCTTCAATATCATAATACACTCTCTAAAGAGGGAATTCTTCAAAACGGTAGGTCCTCATTTCTTCCTCACATAAATCATTCACTCTAATTGTGATGCACTTATAATTTCTTATTGTAATGGGAAATTTGAAAGAATCCTTTTTATGAGCATGGATACAAACAACCTGCAATGGTTTTAATTAACTCACTAATTCCAATAAAATAATTTTATCTATAGGATACCTGGGTAGCATGAATGGGTTTCCATCAAATCCCTACACTCTAATGTAGGAGTAAGTTGGGAACTGTATGTACTAGCCTCCCATAGGCTGAATGGCACTTTGTGCTTCTAGGGATAATCTCTTAGCTTTATCACCTTTCATTGTTCTCACCAATTTCATAGAGAACAAATCATTCACTTTTTTATAATCATCTTTATACCTGTGGATGGTAATCCAGGGTAGATGTGCATATATCAAACTATTGCCAAATTTTGTGCGGAGAGTACCAATCTGCTTTAACCCTTGTTTACTAGCTCTCATAGCAAGGAGTAAATGACATATGATGACTTGTAGAAGTATCTAGTTTTGAGGAATGTAGTAATCTATTAATGTAGTCTATCACTTATTAATTTTCCCCAATGCAACTCCATAGGACCCTCCATCATGCGAGATATTATCATGAACATCCATAGTTCAAATTTGCTTGCATCTCTTAAACCAGCTACTCTTCTAAGCAAAGTTATAATGTCTTTCATTTCTTGTTTAAAGATAGAGCTTTGAATTACCTTGGTCTATTGTGTAATTGGTTGTTGGCATCACTAGGTGCTCATAATTTCTCTATTACACTCTTCAATGCTTTGATAGGTCTTGGTCTATGTCTTTAGGTAAAAATTGAACATCCGTGTGTAAATAGGGAGACCAAATGTGTACACAATTCCTTTCTAAGACAAGTCTGCATAAACTCTCTCTTCTTTCTCAACAAACCTCTTAGCTAGGCTATAATGATTTATACATTGCATAACTAATTCTAGAGCTTCTATTGTTGGTGGAAACCCTCCTACAGGAAGTAATCCATTTTCCATAGCACTGTTGTTACATTGGGAAGCATTCTCATGTTATATCCATGAGCAAATTTCAATTTCAGAAGACCATCCCATGTGGGTATCTGTAACCACTACATTGATGAGTACTGCTTGTGAACTGCAATACATGAATTCATCTTCTACCCTTGCGTTAGAAATACTCATTTTGTATATAATGTGCTCTAAAATTTTTAGAATATGTGTCTTGTGTGCGAGTTAGGATTAGATTCAACCAAAACTTACATTTCATAGAATTTTCAATTCATTTTTTATTAAATTCAACAGGTCAGAGAATAATTAACATTTCAATTTCAGAATGGGAAATACCATTATCAAGATTTTTTATCTCGAGAAATTGTTAACAAAATATTAGTTATTTGGAAAATACTTGGTTCTAGTTATTAATGGCGATTCTTGAAAATGCAACTTCAAAACCCTTGGTTGCTACATTTTAGTTTCTCAAAATTTGACCTCTCTTTGTGCACCAATGCCAGTTTGTTAATTCAATGTCTTTAGAAAATTTTCAATATGACACAAAGTGGAGTGTCTGAAAAGAAATTGCATGCTTGAGGTGATGCCAAGTACATAGTTAGTTCACCACCTTCATTAATTACTTGTTATTTCACATTAATTCCTATAATAAAGGTGCAATCACTACAAATTATGGTCCAAATCATGAACACCTAGATTTTTCTGTGAGCTTGTTATTTGAGAAGAAAGATGACGTGGTGATTATACATGGAAATCAAATGTCATGCTATTTCTTTGCAAGGTATAAGTTAGGGTATGTGTAGGATCATGATGGGCCAAAAAGAGGTGATATGATGGGTATGTGGTTGATGACCTTTTTTTTAACCCAAAATTGATGAAACAAAAAGGGTTTTTAAAGAAGATTCTTAGCTTTCCACTAATATAAATTATTTACTTTGAATTTAATAAATAATTATTATTCATTTTCTATTTGAATTATGACTAAATTCCTAATTGACAGGCTGATTGAGAAACATCTATAGCTTTCAAATGGTATCACATTTTTTGAATCTGAAACATGCGTCACATTCTATGATTTGCATACTATAAGATTAAAAAAAAATTGAATTTCATAAATTTTTGACCAAGTTAAGGTGGTTAGACATATTAGTTTTTTATATTTTTAAAAACTTGTAATAAAAAATTCATAATTAATTATTTACTTGGAAAAGAATTACAAAAAAGTATGCATCACATCAGGACATGAGTCCTCTACTTATATCTAAAATCTTATAAAAAATATTATCATTTTATTGTGGTTAGGGTGGTCAGACAAAAACCTACTTCTTATTTTTTCCCTGAAATTTAAGTACTATTGCATTGAAATTTCAAATTTTCACCAAATAGATTTAAAAAAAATAAAAAATCTAGTAGTTTAGAAACTACATTCAATTTGGTATAGATTATATTCTTACATATTTTTGAAATAATATAGATAACTTATTCAAATTTTTACGTCAAGTTGCCCAACTCTGATTTTTTTGACTTTTTTTCCACTTAAGGGCCCATTTTTTCCATGATGATCCTGCACATACCCGTTATTAAAGATATATAATCAATTACTGATCACCAAGATTAAAAATTTCAAATATTGCTTCTAAAAGGAGCAAACAACACTAGGATCCAGGAAATACCTTTTGAGAAAAGAAAATTGGAATGAAAGGAAAGACCAGAAATATAGTCTAAAAGATAAATTTAACACAATTTTAAGGCAGACTCTCTAGTTTCTGAGTCTTAGAAAGAAATAGTAAAATACCAGACTCTAATAATGAATGGAATTATTGGGATTAAAATTTTGTTCAATAAAATACTGGGTAGAGCTATAATCTTATGAAGATACAATTTATTTTGGCTCAAACATAGGACTCCGAGATTTCTATTTTCGGTAACAGACTAAACATTAAGAGAATATCGAAACAAAAAAACCTAGAAACATAAAGGATATAACAATAAAGGCCAAGTGAAAATGAAAGAGGAAAATAACAATTGATTGAGCATCAAAACAACATCGAAATGAGTGAAAACAAAAAAAAAGCAAGGAAAAGGAAAGGAGAAGAGGGGGTCCACATTTTTCCAAAGGGAAAAAGGGGTGTGTTGTGAGACCACACAACAAATAGCAGCCAATAAAACTAAAAAAACAATAGAAATTCAATTCCAAATCTAACATAAATATTCCAACCTTCCTTAGTATTCTAATTATAAATCATGGGATCCTTATTCCATATTCAAATTTTACTTCAGTTAGCATGCAAAATCAAGTATTACTGAGGTCACGTGTGTGCAATTGATTATTTCCACTACAGTAAACTTAGAAACAACAACTGTTTACATTAACCTACATAATATGAAAATTCCTTTTAAGCCAACCAGGGATAGAGCCTTGCTACTAGTCAAGCATCCATGGCCCTGAGAAGGTTGTCTCTGTAATTCCCCCAAACATAGCTCCACTTCTGGTTAGGCGTCCATAGCCCCAATAGAGTTATTTGGATGGCCTGATGAGTTGATATCTTTTTTTTTTTAGATATGGCAATGATAGCTCTTTTTTTCACTTTTTATATTGCAATAAGAGCCCTTTTATCCACTTGTAGGAATTCAATCCCACTATTAGGTTGGGAATTACAATGGTAGCAAATGTAGTTTTCTAATTTTTCAATTAATGCAAACAACTGCTATCCCAAATTTTAGTAGAATGATTTTAAATGTATCTATTTTTAGGTCAACATCAATTGAATGATTCATGCTAATTAGAGTATATATTAAACAAATTGAATAATTCTCGAACAATTTATAAATGGAAAACTATTTCCGATCGAAATATATATTAAAGTTCTAGAGTTGACATCTATTGTCTTACAAAACTTCAAAGGTTTCCAATTAATGTAAAATCAAATGAAACGACACCCCAAAAAAAATGAAAAAAGAAACAAACGAAAAAAGGAAAAATGAAACAAATAAACAAAATGAACTAAAAAAAAACTATGTACAAAACTATTTACAAAAAAAAAGCTATTTACAAAAATATTTACAGAACTATTTATAGAACTATTTAGTTATGATTGGAAATAATGTTTTAATAACTTCCCATTCATAGGAAATGCGATATCTTCACCATTAAAAGACTTTAATCTATAAGTACTATCACCCAATATTTCAAAAATTTGGTATGGGCCTGTCCATAATTTATCAAACTTACCATGTTCACCTTTATGTTCATGAGGTTTGTTACAATATAGGACCAAATCAAATATTATAAAGGTCTTTAATATAGCTCTTTTATCAAACCAACTTTTCACTATATATTGATGTTTAGCAAAATAATCTATAGCTTGAGTACGTTTTTCATCGAAATGCATCAATTGCAACAATCTAGCTTTTGTTTGATCATCTAATCCAATATATTCTTGTGCAAACTGCTAGTTAGGGATTTTTAAGTTTATTGGTAGTATAGGATCTACCCCATAGACTAAATGATAAGGAGAATTCCATAATGTAGCTTTAATTCTAGTACAATCTACCCAAAGGGTGAATTTTAACAAAGAATTCCATTCCCTAGGGTTCTTTTCAATCAATTTTCTAATTATATCCAAAAAAAATTATTTGATGATTCAGCTAATTTGTTTCCTTGTGGATAATAATTAGATGAAAATTTTAGTGTTATTCCATATTCAAATTCCCAATTAGAAAATTTCAATGAAGAAAAATTAGGTTCATTATCACATACCAATGCATATGACATTCCAAACCTAGTGATAATGTTTTCTTCTAAGAATTTGATGAACACTTCTATAGTGCATTGCTTGCTAGGGCATGCCTTTGTCCATCTGTTTCAATAAATCTATAGTAGTCAATATAAATTTCTGGCCAGCGGAAGATGGAGGATTGATAGTTCCAATAAAGTCTAATCCCCATTGTGAAAAGGGACGCATCTCCATCACTGGCTGTAGCGGTTGAGAAATGAATCTTCCTTTATCTGATGTTGTTTGACATATATAACAATTTTTGACATGTTAATTAGTATCTTTAAAAATCATGGGCCAGTAGTAACCCACTCTTAAAATGAGGTGTGTAGTAGCTAGAGGTGCTCCATGAGCTGTTCCAAATTTATCATGTAATTCCTATAACACTTTATCAACTTCTGTTCTATTTAAAAATATTAAATAGATTCCTTCATGATTTCTTTTGAATAGAGCTCCTTCCTTGATCATGTAACTCTATGATTTTATCTTGAGGGCTATCCTTTGATTCCTTTGCATATGACCAGGGAAAGTATGACTGACCGAATAATGCCAAATATTTGAATACCAATCTTCTTGATCTTTTTCATCCAATGTATATTGTTGGCTTGATATTTGTGGATTTATTTTTGCAATGGATTTGACCAAAGCTTTTCCTTTGAACAACTACATGGGTATGATATCTAAATCATATTCTTGTAAAAAAGTGACCCATTTAGCTCTCTTTTCTCCGAGCTCACTCCGTGTCAACAAAATTTTAACAAACGAATCTGGGACAATGGCTTTGACTATACTTTTGAGAATGTAATGTCTAAACTTGTGTAAAAAATTGACCAAAGAAAAGGCTTGTTTCTCAATGTATGTGTATCTCAATTCTGCTTCCTTAAATGGAGCACTCATAAAAGAAATTGGTTTTTCTTCTTTATTTTTTCCTTTCTGTGTTAATACTGTTGCACAAGTGTGACCAGAAACAAATGAGTAAATATAAAAAAGGCTTAACATAATCTAGACTTACCAATACTGGTGATTCTATGATTGTAGTCTTTATAGTCTTGAAGGTGGTTTTAGCTTCATTTTTCCACTCTATCTTGACATCTTTCTTTAACATATCATTGAGTAGTTTCACTATTTTGATGAATCCTGTAATAAATTTTCAAAAAAATTAATCTTACCAAAATATGACATCAATTCTTTTCTACTTCCCAAGGGCTGTAATTTGAGTAGAGAATTCACTCTTTCTAGGTTGATTGAAATATCATGTTTAGAAATGATATGTCCAAGTAGCTTTTCTTTGGTCACCCCAAATATACACTTTTTGGGATTTAATGAAACTCCATAAGTTTCACACTTTTGTGGTATTCCTCTAAGATCTTGAACATGATATCTTCTATCTTTAGAAAAAACTGTAAGGTCATCCATGTAAATGATGATGCATTTTCCTACTAATTATCAAAAAGCATAGTCCATGGCTCTCTGGAATGTAGCTCTAGCGTTTATCAATCCAAACGACATCCTTCTGTAACTGAAAGTTCCCCAGTTCGTGATGAAATTTATTTTCATCCGATCTTCCCTCACTACCATTACTTGGTTATATCCATAAAATCTATCCAAAAAGGAAATAATTTGCAAACCATTAACTATTTGTAGCACTTCTTCTAGTAATCGTAGTGGATAATTATCTTTTTTAGATGCTTTGTTCAGATTCCAAAAATCTACACACAATCGTATATCTCCATTCTTTTTCCTTACAAGGACTAAATTTTCCACCCAAGTGGAATGTCTATTTGGAAAAATTATTTTGACTGACAATAGTTTTTGAACTTCCTTTTGAATTAAAAGTTCTAAGAGTTCATTTACTAGACGTTTTTGTCGGAAAGGTTTCGCATCAGGCTTCAGTGGTATAGTATGTGTAATTATGGAAATTTCATACATCTTCAAATCATCATATGCCCATGCTATGAATTTCTAGTTGTCTTTAAGTGCTTGAGCAATATTTATCTTTTCTTCTTCAGTAAAAACCTTCCCTATGAGTATGTTCTTAGGATCTTCTTTAGTATGCAAATTGTATAGCTCAGATAGTCCTCCATCACCTTGAGGAAAATATTTTTGTCTAACTATCTGGTCAATATCGAACAATCATTCTAACTCAAATTTTATTCCTTTCAAAATATTATTATCTTTGGCTTGATTCAATTCTTCATCTCGAATTTCACCATCAGGACAATCTATCTCTTCAATTATTTGTGCTTCAAAAATACTAGAATTAGTAATGAATTCCAATATATGCCACTCATCTTTGAATACTTGTAGGTTAGTTACATTATTAGGAACTGAGGGTTATTGTACCAATTCAACTATGAATCTTTTCATAGCTAAAGTCTCTAAATGTTCTAGAGTACTAGTAGTAGTAGCTAGAGCATCAACTCTTTGATTGAATCTTATAGGGATATGGGTAATATTGAATGCATCAAAATATTCAACTAAATCCCATACTCTATGTCGATAATTAGATAATGTTTTTTAGTGGAAAATATATTGCTTTTGGACTTGTTTAACCACCAATTCTGAATCACTAAACACTTTAAGGATTCTAGCTTTCTTCTTAATTGTTAGGATCAAACCATGTATAAGGGCTTCGTATTTTGCCACATTGTTAGTACATTGAAATTGCAATCAATATGCAACAAGAAAAGTCTTACCTTGCAGATTGATAAGTTCAATTCCAATTCCAATTCCTTGTATTGATTTTGATCCATCAAATTTGAGAATCTAGGCTTGATCATTTGTAGCCAATATCTTACCATTTTTTGATATCATTGTATAAATATTTTCATTCTTTATGTTTTGATCTTCATTTCTATACATTTCTTGTTTAGTTATTTCGATGTCATCATGTTCTAGACAGTATCGATTCTCTATCCTATGGATTATCTCTAGAAACATCATACAACTATTTTCTAAGTTTGAAACATTATGCAACGTACACCAATCCTACAACAACAAATTTTTTAGTGAACTTTTTCTTTTATTGATTTCATGAGCTTTTGCAATAATAGTATTCTAAAACTTATCATAAGGAATATTCTCTTCTTTAGAAGAATCACAATCTGATTCAATTAAAAAATATGTTCCAAGAATTAGTTCATTAGATTTCTTAGCATCACAAGTAAAAACTTCCTCAATTTTAACTCTTGAACTTCATATTCTGTAAACTCTAGGCTCTACATTGACATATAAAACTTCATTTTTATAATTATAATCTATGATCATGTACTTCATGTGTGGTTCTCTTTCAATCTGAATTTGATTAGGAAATCCTTTCCATGGTAACCATATGTGTGAGAAATTGGTAGCCATGATGTATCCATTCAATGTTTTGGACCAATCTCTACTCAGAAGTGTACCATAAGTATTAGGTATCTCCACGACTTGAATGTCAATATAATATTGGATTTTAGGATCAGAAGCCAATTGCATGTGAATATTTGTCAACTCTCCTACTATGTTTACCTCTGTCTTGTCAAGTTGAGTGACTTTCTTTAAAGAATTTGTAGGGGTTAACCCTAATATCTAACATATGGATAATGACATCATGATAGTAGATGCTCTAGATTCTACTAAACAGTAATGAAGATTCTTACTGAATATTCTCGAAGTGAGGAAAAAATGGTGGGGACTCTAATTTTCCTTTGTAAAAGGCTACTTGTGTGTCTAATATGGGAATAATGTTCTTATCTTTTGTTTTTACTTGACTATATTTCACTTGAAGGTCTTTGAATTTTCTTTCTTTAGGAAAATATTCTAAAGAGCTTAAGAAAGCTTTCTTGATCATAGGTGTCTTAGGCAATTCTGATAGAGAAAGGCTAATCTTTACCTTCTTAATTTCCTCCACTAAATAGTTAGTCAAATTCTTTTGGTTGGCGGAGTCCATCTTTTCACCCTTTGAAACATTTGATGAATTGTTGTAAGAGGTCACCTTGGGTAACCCAGTATTATTAGTTGATTTTTTCATTAGGTGGAGTACTCATATTATTAGGTAGGATGGATGTTGTTAAAGGTCCATTGAATTTACCTCCACTGTTAGCATTGTTCCTCATGTTACAATTATGTCCCTTCTGATATTGTTGGAAATAATGTATTTCATCCATTTATTGAGGATCATTTTCATCTTGATAAGGGAAAGCATATGCTTCCAAAGTCAGTTGAATTATCACTTTCATATTCATGAGAATGACTTGTGATAGCAGTAGCTAGTTTGAAGTGTTCATAAATTTCTAGGACTAAAGAAGAGTTATATCCTATCAAAACTAATTCATTTCCTTTAGGAGAATGAGAATCGTAATGCTTGTTGTAATGCGTATCAACAAGGAAAATATTCGAAGCGATCTTGAATTGTGAACAATCCACTTCAACATGAGCATTTGTATTATGAATTCTACACCAATTGTTCATTGCAAGGCTAGCTAAGTTCACTTTTGATTTATACCTTTCATCAATTGAATCAAGATTATCTAAAGGTGTGGATACTACCCCATTATTATGGAGTGTATTACACGGTCTAGGTGGCCTAGGAGCATTATACACTCGATTTTGCGAAATTTGATTATTATTCTAAGAATAGAAATTTTGACTTTGTAATTGTGTAACATCTATGGTTAATATTTTGAGTTGAGTTGTAATTTATTTTATGTCTTCCTTTTCCTGAATTTTTTTGACATTTTGAATTTCTTGAGTTTGTGAGAAAAGAGAATTTCCATTAGGACATAGCTCTGTAATAGCTATAGCATTGTGAGGGACTAAAGCTTGACTATTTCCTGGTTGAAAGAAAGTATTTTGAGGAAATGTACCATTTTGTACCACTATAGGATAAGCATTAGGATCCATAGGATGACCTATAGGGACTCCATTTACATTCAGGGTAGGGTAAATATTCGATCCATTTCCACCATTTATAGAAAATCCATTTTTGAGATGTTTCATTTCTAAATTTACACTTACGGCTTCAACATAGGCTTCTGGTAAAGTAGTGGGAGGATTCACTCTTCACTTCACAAACATAGTAGTTAAAGGATCTACTGCTATATAATAAACCATGATAGTAGAAAATTATCCACTACATAAGGTGCTTGTAACCTAGAATAAGCCTTTTGAAATCTATCATTGAAAGCAGTTATAGGTTCACCTTCAAACCTCTTGATTTGAGAAAATTGATGATATAAAAAAGTAGGGTCAGTCGGTGTTCTAAACTTGGCTAAGAATTGAGTTTCCATGTCTTACCATGATCTGATAGAATTGTGAGGAAAAATTATATACCACTGGTAAAATTCATCACTTAGAGTATATGGGAACAACCAACATATGAAATCTTCATGTTTAATTCTTGCTTGAAAGCATGTATCTTTGAATATATTGATATGCTCTTTAGCATCTTTGTGAAAATAATGCTTAGGACACAACTTGTCAAGATTTTTAGGTAAATCGTTATCCAAAGAAAATTGGATCAGTGACTCCACATTAAAGAATTCCATTACTATAGGAGGTGATGGTGCAATAATAGTTGGAATCTTTGGACTTGCACTTAAACTTCTAGAATTTTGAGGTCTAGATGACGTTCGAACACTAAGATCAACTAAGGTCACCCGAGGATCACTAGAAAGAGATCTAGTAATTCTATGGAAATCTAATTTAAACCCTAACAAAACCAAAAATAACAATGATATACCCTCCTTCTAGCACTAGTTCATGTTGACAATGGTTTTACTCATAGTAAATAGGTCGAATAAAGTCTCTACAGACAATACCACAAAGAGCCTATCCTTCTTGAAAGATATGGAACAAACACAACCTAAAGGTAAATTTATACTTTCACATGACAAAGATTGGCTTTCATTCAATCCCAAGTCTTTGATAACCATATCATGGTTTCACTAGGGTTGCTCTTGGGTAATGATGTGACATTTACTGTTAATCTCAAGGGAATATGGTTATTTCCAAATTTGCTAAGAATTGTAAACATTTCACATAAAATTTGACCTCATTCATCGAGTAACATCATGAAATCAAAATATTTAACATAATATTTCATGAAAATCACAAATTCTTTGCTATCACTTAAGTAGATTTAGCATTAAGCATTAAATTTTTTTATGGAAAATAAAATATTTTTCAACAAAACTCTTTCCATTCATTTATATTTTTTGGAACCTTTTCAAAATATTAAACATCTATTCTAAAACAAGGTATAAAATTTACTAAAAAATAAAAGTTTCTCCTAGTTATTCTCCATGGATGTCCCAAAAAATTAATCAAAATAGAGAAAACCACTTTATATTTCACTAGATTGCTTCACAACTACAGATAAAAAGGTGCAAGCTTTTAAAGAGAGGATTTCCTTTATGGACATAGAGTAGGTTTTGTATACACCCTTAAATGGTGCAACATACAGTCTTGTTCAACCAAACTTACAAAACCAGCTACAAAAGATACTAAGATAGGTAGCTATCCATAAAGCTTTGATATCAATTAATGTCTACGTGCATACAAATTTTTATGCCAGAATGGTTCAGAAAATAGGAAAAAAGAACAAAAAATTAAAAAAGTTTATGCTCCTCCAACATCCACAAATTATGAACTTAAAATAAAAATGTCGGAGGAGGTGCACTTTTATAGAAACAAGGCCCCATAAGTTCAACTTAAAAAAAGGTCTTCAGAGAAACAAAAACAAAAAATTAAAGTGTGACATGTGGCATCTACCAACTTTCATCAAGAACATTCTAGAATACTTAAGGATTTGACTTCATCCACACCAACACTTTTCTTCATACTTCGATACAAACATTTTATTTCATTCAAAACTACAAGCTTCCTTCCAAAATACTAGAATGAGTAACATCTACTAGGATTGGGATCAACCTACAAATTTAAAACTAAGACCAAAATAAACTCTATCATATTTCTGGTATCCAGTATCCAATTCTTTCCTTTTTGCTTAGGACTCGAGTTTCAAGACTCTTCCTTCTTTCTTTAGCTGATATTCATGGAAAGTTCTTAATAATTTATGCATTTTGAAATCCTTCACATTTATCTCCATGTGAGCTTGAGCCTAATATATTCTTCAGTTACTCAAAGTATGAGATCATTTTTTGTGCTCTATCTACTTGATACTTCGCTATAACATTTATGCACTATATTATTTCATCAATGACCTCCCTCATAAGCAATTGAACAAGATATCTATTTATCCTTTCTATCCATTCTTTGAAAGATTTGGATTCCTTTCCCTACTATCCTAATGTTTGGGGATCAAAACCTTTACGTGTCAATATTTCAATAAATTCTTGATTTTCACTGATCAATCCTCTGCACTCAATGGTGACTCTTTCAAATCCTTCAATACATTGTATTAACATGTCACCTTCCCATTTCAGTTGTTTCTTCCACTTTCCTAGAAATGAAATTTCATGTCCTGATATTATATTATGCTGTATTAATTCTTGGATGTCTATCTCCATGATAATTTCAATGTTTCACCTTTCATCAATGACCTGTTCCTAGAAAAATCTGCATTCATCTTTAGATCTTTTCAATTTCTCTGAATGATGGCATGCTTCCTTGTACTTTATTATTGCATCTGTAATGAATTCTTCTCCTTTACCCAATATTCAATCTATTCTTCAAACATATTCATTTTATGAAAAACTGCAACAATTGCATCCACTTGTTCATGTGACATCAACACCAGATGTTGGGGAAATTCAGCCTATTCTCGACTAGATAAAGTCAATGACTTAATAAATTTTTATAAGGTAGAAACCTATTCTTTCAATTCTCTTTTCTTTTGTTTGTATTTTTGTACTCTGGCAATAGTAGCATTTAAGTTTACTTTTATTTCCTCTAGTTCTTGGTGCCAAGACGAGTGTCCAAGATTAATACTTATCATCTTATACTCCTTAGATGTTATCTCATGTCTATCCTTGTCAGTTGTTGGAGTGGATATCTGAATAGTTCTATTTCCATATGTATTCCTTTTTATGACATACTTTGTCTTTTCTCTCCACCTAGGTGTAGGAGTACTTACTTCTTGTAGAAAATTATTAATATTTAGAGGTAGTACTTACACTTCCATTGGAGAAGCTAATTCCCTGATTAACCAATCAGGTGTATCATCATCTCGTTGTACCTCTGTAACATTTCCCTATTTACCACTTGTTTTAGGAACCTTTTCTCTTTAATTTGCCATATTTTTTGAAATGGAAGTTTCCTTAGTAATATTTGGAATAGACTTGGGGTTGGTAGGATTTTAAACTACCTCCTCTATTTGGAGACTTATATTTTCCTGTCTATCTAGATTTTCCATTTCATCTCTCTAAAAATTATCTTCTTCATTCATTGCTACACCAAGATTCTCTATATTTTCAATTGCATCTCTTGTAAACTATGTAGCTTCTTCTTCTAGAATTTCAATTTCAATTTTAGTTTTAGCATGGCCTTTCTTTGATTCTTTGAAGACCTACGAGTGTTCATTAAAGTTTTACACATTCCCAAATGAAGGCTAGGAATCAAGAGTATCTTCAACAATTCTTTCATCAATATGATTTTTGTCTACAGTCTCCCCGGCTTCCATTTGAAGTATGTTAGGTTTTCCTACCTCTGAGGAGAGTGTTCCTTGAATAAAATCTTCTTCTTCAACATTTATGGGGTTAGAGCTTGTATCCTAAATTTATTCTAGCACTGGGTGTACCATTGGTTTGTCTTTAGACTTCTTTTCTTTCACTTTCTCCCACATAGCACCACATTTGTCCATTTGTTATGTAATTCTTACTTCATCTTCTTTAGAAACTTCCTCTAGATCTATAGGCGTCCCTCCCAGTGCTTGTTTCATACTGGCCATATTAAAAGAAGGGGGAGAGGTAAATAATGTTTCAGTCCTTTGAGATGTAGACTAGGTTTGTGCACCAACATTTTTTTTGATCCCATTCCTTCATCTATAATTACTCTTATTCTGGGTTTATCCATCCATGGAGGAAGATGCACCTTTAGGTTTTAATTTTGATTTATCCTTACCTGTATCTATATATTTCTATTTATTAGATGGTTTGATGAGAACTTCTTGTCTTGTAGTTTCAGGGGTTCTTTCTTCAATCCTAACACCTAGAGTAGCCTTACTAGTCTTTCTTTTCTTCTTGGTAGGCTCTCCCCTTTCAAAAGAAATTTCATCTCTTTGTTTCCTTCTTTTATCTTCTGAGAAGATAGGTTCAATTCCTCTTTCTCTGAAACCCTTGCAAAAATCATTAATCCAGTTTTGAGTATACCTTAAAACTGGTTTGGTAAAGTCATCAATTGATGTCATATCTCCATCATTAACACCTGGGTCTAGAATGGGTTCATCATATACCCGATCATGTAAATTTGGTTCAAAAATTTACCATATTCTTCTTCCAATTGGTCTAGGATGTCATAAATCTTGAGCATATGAGAAAATATTAAATTTGTTCTTTCATAATTTCCTCCTCTTACCACATGCTCATCTTTAAAATTAAGCCAATAATCTTCTAAATGAGGCACATAATCATGAAAAACAACTATATTTTTAGCAATATTTCCTTCAATATCATAATTCACTCTCTAAAGTGGGATTTCTTCAAAATGGTAGGTACTCAATTCTTCTTCACATAAATCAGTGACTCTAATTGCACTGCACTTATAATTTCCTATTGTAATGGGAAATTTGAAAGAAGCCTTTTTATGAGCTTGGATACAAAGAGCCTAAGATGGTTTTAACTATCTCACTAATTCCAATAATTTTTATTTATTTGTAGGATACCTAGGTAGCATGAATGGGTGTCCATCAAATCCCTCCACTCTAATGTAGAAGTATGTTGGGAACTGTATGTACCAGCCTCCCATAGGCCGAATGGAACTTTGTGCTTCCAAGGATAATCTCTTAGCTTTATCACCTTCCATTGTTCTCACCAATTTTATAGAGAAAAAATAATTCACTTTTTTGTAATCATCTTTATACCCGTGGAAGGTGATCTGGGGTAGATGTGCATATATCAAACTATTGTCGAATTTTGTGTCGAGAGTACCAATCTATTTTAACCCTTGTTTACTGGCTCTCATGGCACATGAGTAAATGACATATGATGACATGCAGAAGCATCTAGTTTTGAGGAATGTATTAATCTATTCATGTAGTCTGTCGCTTATTAATTTTCCCTAATGCAGCTCAACACGACCCTCCATTATGCAAGATATTATCATGAAAATCCACGGTTCAAATTTACTCGCATCTCTTAAACCAGCTACTCTGCTTAGCAAAGTTATAATGTCTTGCATTTCTTGTTTAAACATAGACCTCTGAATTACCTTGGTTTGTTGTGTAATTGGCTATTGGCACCACTAGGTGGTCATAATTTCTCTATTATTCTCTTCAACACTTTGATAGGTCTTGGTCTTGTCTTCAGGTCAACATTGAACATATGTGTGTAAATGGGGAGACCAAATGTGTATATGATTCCTTTCTGAGAAAGGTCTACATAAACTCTCCCTTCTTTCTCAACAAACCTCTTAGCTAGGTTATAATGATTTATACATTCCATAACTAATTTAGATGCTTCCATTGCTATTGGAAACCCTCCTGCAGGAAGTAATCCATTTTCTACAACACTCTTTGTACATTGGGAAGCATTCTCTTGTAATAGATGTGAGTGAATTTCAATGTCAGAAGACCATCCCATGTGGGTATCTGTAACCACTACGTTGATGGGTATTGCTTGTGAATTACAATACTTGAATTCATCTTTTTCCCTTGCATCAAAAGTACTCATTTTGTATATAATGTGCTATGCAATTTTTAGAATATGTGTCTTGTGTGTGAGTTAGGGTTAGATTCAACCAAAAAATATTTTTCATAGAATTTTCAATTCATTTTTGATTAAATTCAACAGTTCAAAGAATAATTAACATTTCAATTTTAGAATGGGAAATACCATTATGAATTTTTTTTATCTTGAGAAACTATTAACAAAATATCAGTTATTCAGAACATACCCAGTTCTGGTTATTAATGGTGATTCTTTAGAATGCAACTTCAAAACCCTTGGTAGCTGCATTTTAGTTTCTTGAAATTTTACTTCTCTTTGTGCACCAATTTTGTTTTGTTGATTCAATGTCTAGAAAATTTGCAATATGATGCGAAGTGGAGTGTTGAAAAAGCAATTGCATGCTCGAGGTGATGCCAAGTACATAGGTACTTCACCAACTTCATTAATTACATGTTATTACACATTAATTCCTAGAATAAATGTGCAATCATTACAGATTATGGTCCAAATCATGAACACCTAGATTTTTGCATTGGCTTGTTATTTGAGAAGAAAGATGACATAGTGATTATACGTGGCAATCAAATGTCATGCTGGTTCTTTGTAGGGTATACATTATTAAAAGTATATAATTGATTACTGATCACCAAGATTAAAAATTTTAGATATTGCTTCTAAAAGGAGAAAACAACATCGAGATCCGAGAAATACTTTTTGAGAAAAGAAAACTGAAACAAAAGGAAAGACCAAAAATAGAGTCTAAAAAATAAATTTAACACAATTTTAAAGAATACTCTTTGATTTCCAACTCTTAGAAAGAAAAAATAAAATACTGAACTCCGATAATGAAGGGAATTACCGGGATTAAAATTTTGATCAATGAAATACTGGGTGGAACTAGAATCTTATGAAGATACAATTTCTTTTAGCTCAAATGCAAGACTCTGGGATTCTGGTTTCTGGTAATAGACTAAACATTAAGAGCATTCCAAAAGACCCAAACAAAGAAACAAAAAGGATATAACAACAAAGGCCAAGTGAAAATGAAAGAGGAAAATAGCAATCGACCGAGCATCAAAACAATGATGAAATGAGTGAAAAAAAAAAAAAATCAAGATAAAGAAAAGGAGAAGAGGGGGTCCACATTTTTCCAAGGGGAAAAATGAGGCGTTTTGTGAGACCACACAACAACAACACATTTTATAGCTCCACTTCCCTTGCTTCATGCTTGTGAGCATTTTGGGGATTTCATATCCCTTACCATTTGCATCTTTACTACATGATACAGGTTCTCATCCTGAGTAAGGATTTCTTTTATCACCTCTTTTGTGATATAGGTTCTCCTCCTTGAGCGGGGTTTTCTTTTATCACACACTTACTTGGTGGTGCGGGTTCTACTCCTGAGTGGATTTTTGTTTCACCACATGCTTTGTCCATTTCTCTCTTTCTCTCTATCTTCTTGGTTGTCCATGGAGGTGGGAACACCAAAATGGGGGTTTGACTGAGGCAAACCCCTATACAACCCCAACATTCTCTCCAGATACCATGTGTATAGGTTTCAAAGAATTTTTTTTGGTGGAGGCTTCAACACTCATGTGGTTGTAAGTATTTCCTCCCTTTCTACTCCTTATCTTAATCATCCATTTCACTTTATTTCATCTTCATTAATTTCTATCATTTTTCTACATTTTGTAATTTCTTAGTAATCTGGTAGTTAGCAGTCATTTAGGATTTTTCTGAGATAAAATCGCTTTTTGGTCTGTATGAGATGCTAATGCGCCTCTAAGATGACAACACACCATGCTTCCATCCATTTTCTACACTGATGCCCTTTGGCTGAGAGCTTGTCAATTTGTCCAGAAAATCTCTGTGACCTACTCTTTCTAATTCTAAAACTTTTGCATTGTTCCTTGAGGTAGTTTAGGGCAGTTTTCCTAGTGAGGCTCTTTGAATGAATAGAACTTGTGATTAGTGAATCCCCCTCTTCTACAATAGAAAACATGTATAACATCCAAGAACACAAGAAAACAAGATTTTATGTGGAAAACCCAAAAAGGGAAAAACCACGATGAGGATTATATCACAATTTATTATAACTAGTTATAAGATATTATAGTATGGCTCATTACTAGGTGGGATCACTGTCTAGAGAATAGAAGAAATGGCTCACTGCCAAGATAGAAAAAAAGGTTTCTCATTGCCAAAGATTTGAACTAATACAATGCATCTACAATATCTTGGAGACAATTCCAACTAAGCTCTATAAACTGAGTTAACACACCTAATGGTTCACAACTATCATACTTTTCTTTATCACAATATATTAAAATCACACCTTGTCATAGTTGCATCAAACTCATACACTTATCATCACAACTATATCTTCAACATTGAAATGAACTTGTATTTATATGCACTATCACGAACACTTACAAGATCAATTAGGTCAACATAATTAGATGTGCTTTGCAATACCTCAATCTGTTAGCTCAAAACTCAACCACACATGCTTCACAGAATAATCTAGAACATTTGAAACATTAAGATAGGTCAGAAAGGACCTATAAAATTATTCCCATAAATTCAATCCAAAATTAATTTAACTCCACATGACCTCAAACCCTTTAGGTTGAAACTATAGGTGAAGCAATAATGGAATGAACCAACTGTTCATTCACAACCTGACACACACAGCTCCAAAAATATTTCCACTTGGAACACACATAATTCTAACACCTATGAATATTACCTCAAAACCACATAACAAAATGTTCATTCAAGGTGGAATACAAAGCATTCCAATCATGTATGCTATCATAGTAACTTTGTTACTACTAAGTTCAATACTCTATCAAATCTAACTCTAACTATGGAGGACATAAAGATATGAAACCTTGGATTTAGGTTCTTCCAACAAGCACCAAAATAGGTTGTTAAAATAGGTTGAGCAATGCGGACAACAAAATAGGTTGTATAAACATTGAAAACTACATTATGGACTTTGAAAAATATCCAACACATCTAGTTTACATCATACCAACACATCTACATCTATAATGGATTGACATCATTGATAACACTACATTCAATCATACTCATCAATCAATAATACATCAATGTTGACATCAATGAAAACACCATAGTAGCATCATTTACCATACATCCACCATTCATATCAATGAAAAACTTCCAAAAATATCCCCCTTGGTCATTGATGGAAACATGCCCAAACTATTCTCCCCCTTTGAAACCAAGGGAACAAGTCTCTCAATATCAAACTTTGAAAAAAATCTCAACTATTCT
The DNA here is from genome assembly GCA_007258455.2 of Sequoia sempervirens. Lineage (NCBI taxonomy): Eukaryota > Viridiplantae > Streptophyta > Pinopsida > Cupressales > Cupressaceae > Sequoia > Sequoia sempervirens. The sequence continues at coordinate 418,403,333 of VDFB02000003.1, read as the reverse complement.
CCCTCTTATTGTTTCACTCCAAAGTTCAACACTTCCAAAAATTTGTAGACATATATATGTACACATGAGAATAACTCCCATTTGCAAGGTTATCCATCAATAATGATAAAAAATGCATTGTCCACTACTTCCACATATATACAAGGAAATTTGAAATGCATAAATGACACATAAGTGTATATAATCAATTAGAGGAGGAAAAAATATTCTTGTAAGACACCTTCAATTTTGCAAGGTGTGCCTCCCAATCCTTCTTAGAGAAGGTAAGCATAATGCTTTAGTTTTCAAATTGTATAAATAGGTAATCTCCTTCATCTGATGAATTGGGTACTAGGTTCTTCTATGCCAATTTATCTACATGTGGTACTACACTAATTAAGGAGGTAAGTCTTACACTTACCAAATCCCTTAGTTGACATTACTGCATGATTATCTTTTCTTTCTATTATTGCAATTGGAGAAACTATCCATGCAAATTTTCTATTTCAGTCCCTGTAGAACCATCTTGGTTATTAACCAAATGATAGACTTTGGAGGCCTGAGTAATCTGTGACTCAATTGATTCCATTTGATCCTTAATTCTCTTGGTATAATTCAACCATTTTAGAAAAAACTAAAACAAGATATGTGAGTATGTGCAGGATCATCATGGAGAAAATAGGGCCTTAAGTGGCAAAAAATTCAGAAAAATTAGAGTTAGGAAACTTGACGTAAAATTTTGAATAAGTTACCTATATTATTTCAAAATTATGTAAGAATAGAATCTCTAGAAAATTGAATGTAGTTTCTAAACTACTAGTTTATTTAGAAAATAAAAAAAATTATTTGGTGAAAATTTGAAATTTCAATGCAGTAGTACTTAAATTTTAGGGAAAAAATAAGTAGGTGTGTGTCTGACCACCCTAACCATGATAAAAAGATAATATTTTTTTATAATATTTTATACATAAGTAGAGGACTCATGTTCGGATGTGATGCATTTTTTTTGTAATTTTTTCCAAGTAAATAATTAATTATTAATTTTTAATTACAACTTTTAAAAAATATAAAAACTTGTATGTCTAACCACCTTAAGTTGGTCAAAACTTCATGAAATTCATTTTTTCTTTTTTTAATCCTATAGTATGTGAAGGATAGAATGTGACACAAGTTTTGGATACAAAAAATATGATACTTGTTTGAAAGCTATAGATGTTTTCAATCAGCCTATCAATAAGGACTTTAGTCATAATTCAAATAGAAAATGAATAATAATTATTTATTAAATTCAAAGTGAAAAATAATTTATATTGGTGGAAAGTTGAGAATCTCCTTTAAAAAACCTTTTCATTTCATCAATTTTGGGTAAAAAAACTGTCGTTAGCCACATACCCTACAAATACCCATCATATTGCCACTTTTTGGCCCATCATGATCCTGCACATACCCCTGTGCTTCATGTAAAAAATTCTGCACATATTTTATATTTTCTTGTAGCTTTCCATGCTCAATACTACACTTATCATATATTTCATCCAATTTTGTATCATTGACATTATTTTTCAACTCTTTTTCCAATATCTCTTCAACTCCAGTAGAGTAGTCTTTGAAATAATCTAACAATAGCTTTAGTTTCTCCACACCGGACAAAGACTCATCAATAGTAGTTCTGGGGACACCTTCTTGCAATAATTTGATTTCATATTCAATAAATTTTGTGCTCTTTTAGTGAGTGGACAATATCTCCTTCATTTTTGAAGCATGAAATACATCACCAAGTTGAAGTTTGTATAGGGGATAAATTTTTTCCATGTTCGCTTGACCTTGCTGCATAGGAAGTTCTAGCAGTTGTGCAATACAATAGGTTCAAATTACAACTGCATGTCCAATAAGCCTTTGAGTGAATAAATATAGGATTCACTAATAACTTTTGTGCTTCCCTCTTCTTTGTCTTCACTCTTCTCCTTTTCAGCTCTTCCAAAATCTTCCCTAATATTTCTCTCTTCTTCATACTTCTCATTAACTTTTGGAGCAAGCTGGTTTTTATTGTTATGTTCCTCTAGTTTTCTGGGAATTTTTGAGTGTCATCTTCTTTTCTTTGCTCAACTTTCTCATTTTGAGAGGGAAATTTTTGTTCATTTTGTGCTTGATCCTTCTTCGGGATGAATTGTTTCTCTTTCTCCTATTCCTCTACAATCATGTTCTCCACATTTGGAGGGACACTATTATCACATATTTTTTAATGTCCTCTTCTACAACTCATGTTCTAGTGTATTCCCAATAGGTTCATTAAATTGTAGGACAACTATGTCATATTGCATTTCACTTCCACTATTTGGAGACACACTTAAATATTTAGCAAGTTCTTCTAACTTCTGTAGTGTCTCATTTTTCATCTTCTCTACATCTTCCTTATCCCTGCTCATCATGGCATTGAATCTTTATTTTTTTCTAAAATCTCTATTGTACAATTGTGCCAATATAGCTTTATCTTCTTCAAAAAGAGAAGAACCAATATTCTCTAGGGCATAGTCCCTTATTTTGGCATCCCCATATATTGCCTCTTGTCTTCTCATTCTCAAAAAATTCTTCAAATAAATTGGTATCTGATCTTCAATATGTTCTAAGGTAGTACAAAAAGTTACCATGTACTTCACTATTCCTTCCTCTATTGTATCCTTGTCTACTTCATCAAAACCTAAATACATTTTGGCAATTTCTTCCAACATTCCATGCTAAGCAGTACCATTAAATAATGCATCTAGCCATAGAGAGCTATGTTTTCTTTCCAGAGGGGATTTTCCTTTCTTCTTCCCTTATCTTTGGCTAGCCTTTATCCCCTTCTAGAATTCTTCTCTATCACATGTATTTTGAATGCTTCCTTCTACTTCTTGACTTCCTCTTCACTATTTATATCAACAATATCTACTTTTTTTTTCTTTGCACTTGTCTCTAGAGAGACATCATATTTTCTCCTCTAGGCCAACTTAGGTCCTTCTTCTTCATCATCATACCTAACATAAATTTCTCTTGTAGCTTTCATTTTTTCTCTTCTTCTTTGTGGAGCACTCTATTCTTTCACACGGGCACCAGTTGACTCTTTCCCCTTACTTCCAACATCTGGTTTAGTCTCGAAGGACTTAGGAGCAATTGAAGAGGGTATAGAGGTCATACCTTACCTCCTTGTTCTTGAAGTTCCTACCAGAGGGGTGTATATACTTTTGGATTTCTCCACAAGGCCTTTTGGTAAACCCATCATTTCCACTAATTGAGCCTTCATTTTCTCCACATTCTTTTGAATTTCCTTCTTCTTGTGCTCCATGTGTACTGCATTGAATTTTTCTTCATACGTGCTATATATTTATTCGTTAGGATCTCTAGGCTTACTCAACATCTATTAGGCTAGATTGTTAATCACATCCTCCACTACCTCATATAACCCATTTCAAGGATCCATGTTGTCTTCGGTTCAACAACTTCCATCCTGCAACAATCTTTGCTAGCCATGAAGATGATATCATTTTTATACTTCTCAACAACACTTTTGGGAATCCTTACCCTTGCTTGCATGTTTTCCTAATTTTTTTTAAAGAAACCAAACAATGTAGACTTATTAGTATCTTTATTTCCCAATCTTCTCAAATGGTCTCTAATTTGATTTGCAATTGGAATATCCTTCAACCATAAAATGTTATTTGTTCTAGAAATTTCTCCGAGAAAGTAAAATAATAACCATATGATCAAGGTACCATACCAAAAAGGGTATTGAGACTCTTTTTTATTTTGTATATTTTCCAACAAATGTTTCCTTAATAACTCACACAAGTACACATCCATGCCTTTTTTCACCATCTCATAAGAAGTATTAATTGCAATGGTAGAAACATTGTTTTCTTTGTTCAAGTGAAAAAGATACTATATCTAATCATCATAGAAGCATATTTCACAATTGGGTCTTTAATATCCTTAACTATTAGGGAATGTTTATTAAATTTACACCAGTTAATTTCATTACTACTTCATTATTCACAAATATAAGAGCTAAAACTGGTCTTGTTGAGCATAAACCTACCACAACCCTAATGGATTCCTTTTTAATCAAATGTGGCATACTTGACCAAATGAATCTCTCATTAATTTTTCTCAACACATATCTACCCATTCATCAACATAGCAAAAGGTAGGGAATTTATTTCAAACATCTAGTTTACTATCCATTAAAATTTCATATTATGATTTCAACTCAAAATTATCATCAGTTAGCTCATTTACCCACCCTCTTCCCAAATTTGAATAATTATATTCTTCCATTTTAGCATGAATATAGATTATAACATTCTTAGTATGCAATAAACCAAAAGGAATAATCAAGAATGTGCCTTCCAGATCTGTCACCTTGGATTTATCGGTGTGTTTCTTGAACTCGGGTTAAGGTTGATCCAAAAATTTCACTACTTGAGGGGTAAAAATCTTGAAATACTTTTGAAACTAGGGAAAATAAAGAAACTATAAATACCTTTGAGTCATTTCCAATTAGGGTTTTGCACATCAATTCATAATTTCTTCAATCCAGCTCTAATTTTCTCTTCACACTTCAAATACGTGATCACAAATGAACCTTTCATATGCAAAATCACTAATAAACACCTTTTGAATGACCAAAAAATAATTAATTTCTTTTATTTGGATTTGGGTCAAAAGCTAACAAACCCTAACTATGTTGACACAATCACCTTCAAACTCTCCAAAAATTTCCATAGAAAAAGATTTTCCACCAAAGATCTCACTAACGGGTCAAACATATCAACCTACACCTTGTATCAACATGCTGAAGGAATCAAGACCATATATTTGGTAGGGGCTTAAAAATCTTTTGTTAAAACTCCCCTTGAGCCAAATCTCTTCATCTACTTTCTAAAGGAAACAATTGCACCAAGGGTTGGTACATACCCACTTTTCTATTCGTTCTCATCTTTCTTCTTCCATATATTATTCACCTCTTTCTTCATCTCAGTTGGATCCACATTTTTCACGAAATTATCCTTCTTTTGTGAAATAGAGGGTTTCACATTCTTGCTTCTACAAAACTTTTCTATGTGTCCTAGTTTATTGTATTTATAATAAGTGACACCTTTTTGAAAAATATCACTTCTAGCCTTTCTATATCTGCATTCATTAGCCTCGTGTCCAAATCCATTGCATGTATAATAGTAGCCATTAAAATATTGAAACCTCAAGCCATTATTGTAACCATTCATCATCTGTTTTTTGCATTCACTAGCTCTATGAACAAATCTATTGCATGTATAACACTAACCATAAAATGATTAAGCATTATGATTCATTCTACTTCTACAATCTATAGCTTTATGTCCAAACTTATTACAAGAATAACAATAACCATTGAAAAAAAAATAACTTTGTGTATTTGGCTATTTTATAGGCCTTTTAAAACATTTCCCCTGGTTCCAAAACTTCATGCCATTGCTCTTCTTGTCATTCTTCTTCTCAACATTGTTTGGGGTCTGATCTATCTTTGAACTTTCTCCTTTCTCAAACCCTAATTCTTCTTTGTCCAAATAGAACCCTTCTATCCATAAATCATCTCATAAAGTAGTGTGGAGCTCTTCTTGAATCCTTTATTTATCCATATTTGATCTCAAAATTACAATATCTTGTTCAAGATTTGAACATTCTTCAAATTTATCTTTCAATTTAGCATTTAGGTAGTCTTCAACTCTTTTACCTTCTTCAATTTTCACTTTCAGATTGGTGATAGTCTCATTTGATTGCTTGAGCTTCTCATTTGTTTCTTTGAATCTTTTTGTATCTTTCTTGAGTATCTCTCTCAACTTCTTAATACATTCATCCACATCACTAAGATCCTTTTTGAAATATCTACTCTTAGCTTTTACCTTATCCAAATCATCAAGGGCTAATTTGAGCTCACCTTCCATGTCAACTTCACAATATTCTTCAGTAAACCCTTTAGGGATTATCTATTTTGGAGGAATAGGATACTTCCTTGTAGTGATATTCTCAACCTCCAAGACCTACATCAATGATCAAGAAAATTGAAGGAAACAAGATCTGATGCTAATTGTTGAACACCCAGGATACTGAGAGGGTGAGGGGTGAATAATCATTCACTAAAATTCATTACCTTTATCAAATTTAAACATCCATTCAATGTATCACATTAAACTTGCAAAAATGAGAAGGAACATAGAAAAAATGCTTCACATCCAAGAACATAAGAACACCATATTTTCTATGGAAAACCCAAAAGGGAAAAAACCATAGTGAGGATTAGATCACAATATATTATAACTGGTTATAAGATATTACAGAAAGGCTCACTTCTAGGTGGACTCACTATTCAAAGGACTCATTGTCTAGAGAATAGAATAAATGGCTAAATTCTAGGATAGAAAAGAAGGTGGCTCATTGCCAAATATTTGACCTGATACAATGAATTTACAATATGCTAGAGACAATTCCAACCAAGCTCTGTAAACTAACTTAACACACTTCATGTTTCATAGCTATCATATTATGCTTTATCACATTATATTCACATCACACCTTGTCACCCTTGCATCACACTCAGAAAATCATCATCACGACTATATCTTCAATAGAAAAATGAGCTTGCATTTATATGCAATAAATCCACAAACACCTACAAAATCAATTAGGTTAGCCTAATTAGGTGTTGGTTATTTTTCAAAAACCAAAATTAATCTCACCATTTTCCTATGAATTTTCCATAATTAAATAATTAGAAAAGGTAAGGATTGGCCAACAAACAAGGATTTCCAAAACTTTACTTCTACTCTTTGGGCTCTGTAAAAACCTAGGAGGGTGATCCTGACAATGTTTATGTGATATTATTGCACCATTTTATCATGAAAATTGTGACAAATAGATGCATTCCCATAAGATTCCAATTAGATATAATACTTTAAGGATTTGGCTAACCCTTTAACAAATTATTACGTAAATTTGGGAATGAATTTTCTTCAGAAATATTTTACTATAATTCATTGCATGCAAGTAATTTTCATTAATATTTGTGTTCTTGGTTAGGTACAGGTCAATTCATTTAATTCTGGGATAACCAAATTCATAGATCATTGTTTTATCCATGGGTGACAGAGTCATATTTGTAACAAACTATAATACATTAGCAATTGAACTCAATATTTATAGGCTATTGATATATTTCTTTGCAATACACAACTCATTATATCAAGAACATAAACTACTTAGTAATATTTGGATTCCATCTCACAAACCTATGATTTAATTAAAGCATTTAATTAGTTCTTTGAACTAAAGCAAAAATAAAACCATACATTCAACCAAAGTGATTGAAGACAAATAAAAATATCTTTGATCATTCTTTTCATAAGTTGAGAAACAATATACATAGGAGAGAATTTGTTCCAAAACTTTCATTTTTCATTTATATGATGTTACTACTATAAAACTATTGAGCTTGTTACAAACTAGAATTCACCTAGGACTCAATACTACTCTATTAATCTATGCTTGACTTACAAAATTTCTCTGATATGAGCTCGAGTTTTATCGAACCACATCAAACCTCTCCCAAAAAATATCTTTGTAATTGGCATTGAATTCCCATTTATAGAAACATAGGATCAACAAGCTTTGGGATAAATTAAAAAATTTCAATCACATTTTCATTTGAAATGCATTTCATTTCAACTTCAAAACTCCTTAAATGGTTACATTGACACCTTGCAGAAAGAGGAAAAAACATAAGACAAAATCTCTTTTCCATCACTAAAGATTTACCCATCTTCCAAAGGGAACCTCTCATAATTGTAGTAGCACCAAAACCTCTCATCCATGCTAGCAAAAAAGTTTTTGCACATCAACACTTAAGACATAAATTATAAACTAGGACTCTATTTCTGGAATGGTTCATCATCTTCAAAATTAGAGTATGCATGTCTCCTTCATCATTATGATGAAACTAGAGAATTTTTCTCACCATCATTAGAGTCTTCTAGATCTGTAAGATTAAGTATATACTGGGAATATTCTGGATCATCTTTGGCCTCATATTCCATGGCACCATTAGGCTCCTCCATATATGAATCATAAGCCTTGTGGTCCTTATCTTATTTTTCTCCTGATACTTAGTCCATTCTCTTGACTTAGTTTCCTCTTTCCTTGCACTCCATTCTTTCAAGAACACACCACTAGGCTCACCATGGTCACAAAAAAAAACCCTACTTCTCAAGTATTGAGTCTTATTAGCTTCACCAACTATGAAAGATGAAAAAAATTTCTTCACTATTTCTAGCTTTGCAAACTTCTTATATATGTCTAGATTAATTATGGGTGTGTCATCTTGGGTTTTAGGCCTCTTGAAACCTTTTTGTTTAGGTTTCCTTTCTAGCCTAATGCTTGACTCATTGGGCTTACTCACCCTCACAAAATAATAGAACTAGGGATTGCAAAATTTCAAGTGTAGGAAACGTTTTACTAGTTTATGCTCTCAAAAATAAACTTGTAGAACAAAAACCCCCAAACTACACACAATTCTCAACAACCCAAATGAGATTTATAAATAACTAAACCCACACTATCCCCAATCATTCAAACCCTATAGACTTCTTGATAATTCACTAAACTAGCTATCCTATGCACAATTAGCACAAAATAAATTACTGGATACCTACTTACCCAAAAGAATTTATCTTCAACACCTCTGCAATAGCTCACCTAAGATCCACTTGCTTTCTCCTCTAGCTCTAGACCAATTCCTCAACTCTTCGATAGTTACAATTGTGAAAGAAAATTGGTTGACAACTCTCTTTATGGTCAATTCTTGAGGCATGTCCACCATTAATGTTTAAGAGAAAGATCACATGAGTGAGCTGACAACTAACCACCTCAAGTTTGAATCTTGGTTGTTGATCCTTTTGATTTAAAACATGGTCAATGATGATCCTCAACCATCACACCATGCTTTTAAAACTTATGCATTAAAAAAATTGATGAAACCTTAGATAACTAACACATAGCCCCTTTAAACACCTTAATCATCTCTTATCTACTAGCCATCAGACATTTCTACCTTGGTTCATGCTCCATCCAATGAATCCATGATGCATTAAGACTTGACGATGTAGGGAATACTCCATCAAATATTCCGTTGCTCATCATTGATTCATATTTTCAAACTTCATTTAAAACCATGATGGCATTAGGTGGCGTGATGGGTGCAAGGAGCAATAGTTTTTATTGCCCATCATTGATTCACTCAACAAAAATCAACACATATTAGTGATTAAGAACTTTCAGCGATAGGTCAGGAACATAACATGTGTATATATGGCAAGATCAAGGCCTAAGAAAGCATCACATATAGTAGTATTTCACATCAACAATGGAACATTTGAACAAAGGATCTTATTGCACATCGTTCATTCATGTTTAAGAACTCAAAAGTAATTAGCGATAGTGAGAAATGTTAGTGATACAAAGGTTATCGCTTATCGCTCATCGCTACTTTGAAAATCAAGGTTAAAACCCTACCCATGATGAGTGATATAAAGGAAGACTATTCATCACACATTGCTAATTTGAGGCCAGTGGTCTAAAGACAATCCACGATGAGAAATATGGAAGGAAATGAATGGGAACCTTAAGTGAATCAATTATGCATGTGCTCATAAGTTGTTTTGAAGAGGGGACCACCTAGGAAAATCTAAGATAAGGCCACAAAAGGACTTAAATTTTTTTTGCAAAGGATGTAAAGGCCAAACAAGGCTAAATTTTCAACCTTATAAAATAAATGGAATTCTTAGACCTAGGCACATGTGGGAAATTTAGCGATGGGAAACCCTAACCACAAGGGACTGATTAAACATGAACTTCAGTGACTCAAGTTTTTTTTAACATGACTGAGAAATAACCACAACAGGTCAACAAAGGAATAGACTGAAAAGCTAAGGGTTTAGATATGGGAAAAAATATTTGAATTAAAAAAACTCCCCACATAAAACCCTAAACTAAAACCCTTGATGGACCAAGAGGACCAGAGGAAAATTACCTTCAAATTAGTGGAACATGAAAATTTTAAGGTTCCACCAATGGCTCTGAATGGGGATGCATGCCTCTAACATGCATGGCGAGATTCCAAAAATCATGGTTGAAGCAGACCGAGTGCCAATTCCTTTGGGTAATCCATAAATTCTCCCCTATTCAAGAAATTTCCTTTTACCTTGTTTGATGGCCCTAGGCCACCAAATGAAAAGAAAAATCAATGTTTTCCTCTATCAAATGCACTATTCTTTTTCATCTGAACTAATCCAAGACTAAAAACACTGCCATTACAAACCTAAAAAAAAAATATCACCATTGGCATGCTGAACTACATCACTATGCTTTCCCATGCATCCGTTAACTCCATCAACCTGACATTGGAAATCAAGTACCAATTGAAACCCATAGTTAACATGACACCTTGGCTTATCTAACTCATGTTCATGTTCCATTAAATACTCATCCATATAGACTGGAAATTAAAAAAAATCATAGTCCACTTGACAAATGACATCATAAAATTTGACATCAAATTCATTTTTCATATCAAACATGAAACTCTCATAAACACTTTTTTCAATTGTCGCATCTAGAGGCATATATCCCAACCTTTTGGAGTCAAATTACAACTCTAAATTTGAGAAATTAGTATGAATAAAAATCTCATATAAATCTTTGGAGCCATCTTTTGATTTCTGTCCCATACTGGACAAGCATTCATTTTGTGTGGTGAGAAAAAAGTGTTCATATACATGAATATTTTCAAGTTGATATTCACACTCACTTAAGCATTGCAAATCAATTTTACTATCACATACTCCACCACTTTGGAAATATGGTTTACCAAAAACCATAGCATTTGTGCCCTTATTTAGATCAAGGTCATCACCACAAACATCATTAATAACATCCCATGCATCAAAGAACATTTCCACTTTAGGTTCAGTAACATATTTTGATGCATCTTTCAAAAAATAATTCAACTCAATGAAAAATGCTTCAAAGGATGGCTCAAATAATTTAGAATTAATAGGGTCAGTAGTAAAGCACTCTTGTGGATAGGTTCCCCTATGTGCATCATCAATTGATGGGCATGTTGGCTCACATGTGAAAGGTTCATTATAATTTGAATGTTGTTAATTAGAAAGTAGACAAGCATCTTCATTTTCTTCCATATTAATTCACTTCTTGTCGAATGAAAATGTGTCCACTTCTACAAAAAAACAAGCATGTTCTATTAATGATATCAATTTTCCACAATCCATAATGATTATAAAGAATTGATTTTTGGATAAGATTGTGTAATTTTTTTTGCATCAACATTTTGGATCACACTCCATGATCCATAATTAGAATGTAAACAATAAGAGAGCATAAGGAGAAAAATCCAATTCTCTTGCTCTCTTATTGTTTTCATCCTGATGATGGATCATGAAGCGTGATCCGAAATGTTGATGGAAAAAAATGTACAAAATATTATCCAAAAATCAATTCTTTATAAGCATGTTCCATGTCACCATTAACCTTATGAGCTTGTGACTTCACATAAAAAGTTGAATCAACACATTTCCCAATGTTATGCGCATCAACATTTTCTTCATACAACACAAATATTTATGTATCTGCTTCACATAAACAATTAGGAGAAACAATGATAGGGTTTTTCTTATTAGCACCATAATTAACATCATCAAAATATTTATCCTTTCCAACACCGTGTTTAGGATTAGGCTAATAAACACATACATTCCTATCTTCAAACTCATCATCATTCACAAAGCTAGCATACTCTATTACTGATATAACTGAATTACATTCCATATATTCCTCAAGTGAAGGAGAATTATCCAAGTCATTCTCATAAAAGCATTCATAATCCTAAGAAAAATAATCAAAAAATTCATTCTCATCATGACCCTCACCACAAGAAAATTCATCACTACATAGATTATGCTCGAAATTTTTATAGTGAATGCTTAAATTTTCATCTTCGTTATCTTGATTACTGATTGTAATGAGAAACCAACAACATTTATAAATGCATCATTACCATCATCCACACAGCTAGATAGATGTTCATCTTCTAACATACCCTTTTCACTTGTTTACATTGCTTTTTGATTTTTCTTAGTAGGACAACCACTACTAACACTTTTTTGTTAGAAACCAAGATCTGAAATGCAAACTAGGAAATAACCTTCCACAGAAGAGAAAAACAGAAAAGGCAGAGAGTTTGCATAAAAACATGCAAAATGATATATTCGAAGTACAATAATACAAGAGAAGAGGCTTGCTTATAAAAGCAAGCATGCAAAACCCTAATCTTAGCTTGAGCAAAAAACTAGCTCAATAAGATAAGGATGATAACTAATTAACCTAGGAAATAATTACCTAAGTAAAATTATGCAAAGTGTAATTAACAATTAATTACACCAACACCCCTCCATAAGTGCAACTTAAGGAGAAGCGGATTATTATGCAAAGATGAGTCCTGACAACAAGGCCTGATCAGGTACTCATGTACAAATGCAAATATGAGGTAGAGAAGGAAAACCCAGTGGGACAAAACCCCCCTATAATGAGATGACTGCAGCAAAGAAGCACTGGAAGAACATTGTGGAGTAACACTAAAGCCTAAAACTGGCAAGCAAGGAAAGATATTTTTGTTTGCTACTAAAACTAGATGAGAGTCACTGATTGACTCAAGGAATCATGATAAAGCAATAGCAGACCCGATGCCATGGAACACTGAAAAACTCACAAATTGGAACAACCTTGGAATTTGTGAAGCAATAGGAGATGAGATGATGACATAATCTAGAAGTCGTGTATCTCGATGCCAATGTCAAACTGTGACTAAAACTCTTCCATGGGAAGGAGTACCATGAAGACTCTAGAACATTAACCATAAAAACATGGCCCTCAAACTGAGATGGATCCAATGTGGATCATTAACCATAGGCTCTCAATCTAAAGTGTGAACCAGATGTGAATCTGATATGTGTCAAGCAAGAGCAAAAAAGTGGCCAAAAGAACAAGGAGACCGGATAGCCCATGCGAGTTGCCATCAAAACAAAATGGATATGGAGATCAAAGTGCATGCACACTCTAATAAGATTTATTATGTAAGAAACCCCCCTGATGGAACTTTATATCAGCTCATTTATTACAATAACCCAACGATTGTAAAATGAGAGCATGCAAGACATGCATAAACAAAAGAGAAAATGCAAACCTAGTGCATGAAAACAAAAAAACGAGTGCATGCACAAACCAAGGTTTACATCTGCCTCCATGATGAAAAATCTTCAAATTTGATTTCTAAAAAAATTGTTTATAATGAGTAGACAAAAATAGAAACTCAAAATATTTTTGAAGCTGAAAATAAAACCCAAAAATCATTTTTTGATCCAGCAAGTAGAAGATGAAAAAATAAGTTTTTTAAACCTTTAGCTAGGAGAAAAAATGACGCGCGACAGTTTTTGTGCAACAATTTTCTTTAGATCTGTGAAACAAATCAAAAAATGAAAAGATACCCAGATCGGATTTCGAGCCTGGATACAAAACCCAAAAATCATTTTTTGATCCAGTAAGTAGAAGATGAAAAAATAATTTTTTTAAACCTCCAGCCAAGAGAAAAATGACGCGCGCTGATTTTTGTATAGCAATTTTATCTAGATCCGTACAAGATATCAAAAATATAAAAAATACCCAGTTCAGTTTTTGACCCTGGCTACAAAACCCATAAATCGTTTTTCCTACAATTGAGTGGAAGCTGGATTTATGAAATAAAACTAAAAACGGATCCAATGAAAAATGACTTTCATCAAACCTCAATCTTTTCCAGTGCTCTAAATCGAATGGAAAAAAATGATTTGATCCAAAACACTGCATAAATATACTCAAGGAGAAAAACCCTTGAGGGACCCCAAAAAAACTTTGCAATGATTTTAGAACTCAAAAATCTGAGAAGGGGCTGTAAATCAAGGCTCTGATACCATGTTAGAAACTAAGATCTGATTGTAAAGCAGAATAAACCTTCCATAGAAAAGAAAAATAGAAAAAATAGAGATTTGCATGAAATGTGCAAATTGATATATTCGAAAGTACTAATTAATTACAAGAGATAATTTGCTTTATAAAAGCAAAGATGCCTAAACCTAATCTTATCTTGAGCAACAAGATAACTCGATAAGATAAAGATGAAAACCTATAACTTAGGAATTAAATATGCCTAAGTAAACTTATGCAAATGTGTAATTAATAATTAATTACACCAACATGTTAGAAACCAAGATCTGATTGCAAACCAGAATAGACCTTCCACAAAAAAGAAAAACATAAAAAGCAGAGATTTGCATGAAATGTGCAAATTGATATATTCGAAAGTACTAATTAATTATAAGAGATAATTTGCTTTATAAAAGCAAAGATGCCTAAACCTAATCTTATCTTGAGCAACAAGATAGCTCGATAAGATAAAGATGAAAACCTATAACTTAGGAATTAAATATGCCTAAGTAAACTTATGCAAATGTGTAATTAATAATTAATTACACCAATATGTTAGAAACCAAGATCTGATTCCAAACCAGAATAGACCTTCCATAGAAAAGAAAAACAGAAAAAATAGAGATTTGCATGAAATGTGCAAATTGATATATTCGAAAGTACTAATTAATTACAAGAGATAATTTGCTTTATAAAAGCAAAGATGCCTAAACCTAATCTTATCTTGAACAACAAGATAGCTCGATAAGATAAAGATGAAAACCTATAACTTAGGAATTAAATATGCCTAAGTAAACTTATGCAAATATGTAATTAATAATGAATTACACCAACACCCCCCCATAAGTGCAACTTAGGGAGAAGCAAATTATTATGCAAAGATGAGTCTCGGCAACAAGGTTTGATTAGGTACTCATGTACAAATGTAAAGAGAGAAAAAACCCAGTGGGAAAAACCCCCTCTTCAGTGAGATGAACTACTATGAAGAAGCACTGGAAGAACTCTGATGAAGAAACACTGGAACCCCAAATCCAGCAAGCAAGGAAATATAGCTTTGTTTGCAAAATACCAATTGGAATCACAAATGCAACAGCAGACCCGATGCTAAGGAACACTAGGAACTCACATACTGGAACAACCCTAGGATCTGTAAGCAACAGTAGATGAAAAGATGAATGAACCCATAATAATGACAAATCTGGAAGTTGTGTTTCATGAATCCAATGCCAAACTAAAACTAAAACCGCTCATAGGACGAGTACCATCAAGATTCTAGAACATTAACCATAAAAACATGGCCTTCAATGAGAAAGATCTGAACCAATGCAGATTAAGAACTGTAAAATCCCAATTTGAAGTGTGAACCGAAGCAAACCAACAATGTGTCCAGCTAAGCAAGAAAGAAGCTAGAAGGAGACAACAGGAAACTAGAAAAACTCATGCGAGTTGTCACCAATCATGAAAGATGGATGCAAGAACCCCCCTTAATGTAACTTTATATCAGTTCGTTATTACAATACCCAATGATTGCATAAGGAGATAATTCAAAACTACAGAAACATAAGGGAAAATGCAAACCTAGAGCACAAAACAAAAATGAATGCATGCATAAAATAAGTTACACATTTTCTGGAAATAACCTTAGATCTACATGGAGGCCGAAACTAGCTTTCCGATGCCGTGAAAATTGCAAAAAATGGATAAGCGAGTCAAAAGATATGTGTCTTGGAGTGAAAATGGCAACATCTGACTTCTAAGGCTGAAAAAAGCATCAAAAAAGTAAAACAAAAAAATTAGACCTACACCATTGCATAGAGCTCGGAAATAGCTTTTTGGTGATATCTCGTTTGCAAAAAAACGTTGCCGTATGTGAAAGTTATGATCGTTTCCATGAAACTGCTCCAAAAATGTCTGATTCAGCCATGTACAGCCCTTAGGAGCTAAAAAAAATAAACCTCTGGTCGCCTGGGCAGACCAGGGGGCTAGCGGCCTAGGTGTTGGGCACAGCCCCTGGTCACCCACGTGACCGGGGCAGGGGCTGCGGATTCTAGTCGGGGGCTGGTGCACGGGCCACTGGTTCCCAATGGAACCTTGTGCTGCAAGGATAAGCCCACAGGGGCTGGGAGCCTGGGGCTCCCCGTTCCTAAGGTGACCTCCGCTGGGGCTAAGAATGCTGATGCGGGCTAGGAGTTGGCACCTAGTTCCCATGTGAACACGACCCCAGCAAAGGAAGCCCTTGGGGGTGGACAATAGAGGGGCGCTGAACGGGAGGAGCAAAGGGCGATAGAGCAGGGTGGAGCAGCTGGTGGCAGTGGCAGCCCGGTTGTGGGGCAGTGGCTGCCGGGCAGTGCAACAGTGGCGCTGCCCTTTTGAACTGGTCGCACGGCCCTTGGGAAATTTTTTTTTGCCTCTCCGGACGACTGTGTCCAAATCAGATGTATTTTATATCAAAAAAGGGGTTTTTGGGCACTGTGGATCGAATGGCGAGGTCCGTTTGGGCCCAAAGTACTCTAAAAATTAGGCGACTCCCAGATCTATTAGATAAATCACTGAGCTTGAAACCCTCATAGATCTGACAAATGGTGATGAATATGAATAAAATGAAAGCCATTTCTGACTTTTTCCAGCGCTCTGAATCCAACGGAAAACCACGATCTGATCCAAGATGCTGCATAATGATGCTCAAGGATTGAAACCCTAGAGGGACCTCGAATGAGCTCTGCACTGTATTCCTCTGAAAAAGTTGAGAAGGGGCTGAAAATCAAGGCTCTGATACCATGTTAGAAACCAAGATCTAAAATGCAAACTAGGAAATAACCTTCCATAGAAGAGAAAAATAGAAAAGGCAGAGAGTTTGCATAAAAACATGCAAAATGATATATTCAAAGTACAATAATACAAGAGAAGAGGCTGGCTTATAAAAGCAAGCATGCAAAACCCTAATCTTAGCTTGAGCAAAAAACTAGCTCAATAAGATAAGGATGATAACTAATTAACCTAGGAAATAATTACCTAAGTAAACTTATGCAAAGTGTAATTAATAATTAATTACACCAACATTTTTGTATAATCACACTTGGCTCCCTCAACAATACTTATCCAATCAAGTATTTCATCAAAACCATGAGGCTTCAACTTCTTGGGAAAGGTACTCAGCCGTGGCTCATAGATTTCACAAAACAAGTCAATTCATGTTGAATCCTCAGGTCTGAAATTCTTGGGGAATTCCAAAAAGGAATATAAAATCCTTGTAAATAGGTCATATGGTGATTCTTCATTATGTATTTTCATGCTAGACAATCCTAGAACAAACAAAATTTGATCAACATTGCTTAAAATTTGTTGATGTTCAACTCAGAGCTTATTGTGATCTGCATAATGTGATGATGGAAAAATCAGAATAGTAGGAGCATTATCATCTTGACATTCCTTTCTATTTCCTGATCCATGAATTCCATTTAGATGAGGCGTGTTAGAATAGTTGAAACTTGCAGCCATATATCCCTTCATCATTGAATATTTCAAATTGTTTTCAATATCCATGGCAATTTGATATTCCTGATTAAGAGTTGTAGGGTCCATTTCCCTTGATAGATAACTCATTTATTCATCAAATGCATTGAAGTATACAATCAGACACCTACATCATTTGGTCTTAGATATTCTGGAATATCCATTATTGCCTTTGAAAATCTGAGATTGAAAGCTAGGACTAACTCAACTTCTTTTTGGATGTTCATGAGTTTTTTTCTTATTGAGTCTGATTCAACTCTCTCACCAAATTTATCAACAAATTCTACCATGAAACCATTCCATGAAGAAATATAACACATTGGAAAATATGAGAACCAATCTTTGACATATTCCTTCAAATTTTTAACAAATAATTTCATGACAACATCTTCATGGTTTATCCCATAATTTCCCTGTAATGTCATAGAATTGCACCTAGGAGAAATTCCACATTTAAGCACTTTTCCTTGCATTTATGATGCCCAAATGGATATGTGCAGGATCATGATGGGCCAAAAAGTGGCGATATGATGGGTATGTGTAGGGTATGTGGCTGACGACATTTTTCTTACCCAAAATTGATGAAATGAAAAGGGTTTTTAAAGGAGAGTCTCATCTTTCCATCAATATAAATTATGCTTTACTTTGAATTTAATAAATAATTATTATTCATTTTCTATTTGAATTACGACTAAAGTCTTGATTGATAGGCTGATTGAAAAACATCTATAGCTTTCAAACGGTATCACATTTTTTGAATCCAAAACATGTGTCACATTATATGCTTCACATACTATAGGATTTAAAAATGATTTAATCAAGTTTTGACCAAGTTAAGGTGCTATTACAGAGTTTTTTTTATATTTTTAAAAGTTGTAATAAAAATTCATAATTAATTATTTACTGAAAAAATTACAAAAAAATGTGCATCACATCTGGACATGAGTTCTCTACTTATATCTAAAATCTTATAAAAAATATTATCATTTTCTTGTGGTTAGGGTGGTTAGGCACACCTACTTCTTATTTTTTCCTGAAATTTAAATACTACTGCATTGAGATTTCAAATTTTCACCACATAGATTTTTTTGTAAATAAACCTAGTAGTTTAGAAACTACATTCAATTTTCTACAGATTCTATTCTTACATATTTTTTAAATAATATAGATAACTTATTCAAATTTTTACGTGAAGTTTTCTAACTCTGATTTTTCTAAATTTTTTGCCACTTAAGGGCCTATTTTTTCCATGATGATCCTGCACATACCCAAATGCATTAATGGAAAATATTCCATGAGTCAAAATTTCACAATTCTAGTTCCATGTGGACCAATGGAGAAGCAAAAAAAACCTAATGACATGTTTCCTAAAAATAAATGTCTTGGATGCCTGCATGGTGTGCAAACATCTACATGGAGTGCTAGTATTATGTTGGTTTTTTGAGTTTGAAATGAAGAATCTTGAACCTTGACTCTTGAAATGTGCCCTAGTAGTCATATTTTTGGGTGTAATGGCTATTTTCCACCCTTGCATGCAGCAAAACCCCTCATTTTCTCTCATTTTAGGGGTTCAATTCATTTGATCAAGCTCTCTCTTCAAATTCACTCTTGAATCTCTTTCATTCTTGACAAGCAATACTTCTACAAGTGAAGCTTTTCTAAATTGAGGTCCCTCCAACAACAAAATATCTCTAGAAAGCATTCAACGGTGCATCTATTTTATCTAGAGGGGGCTAAGGCCAGTAAGTAATGCTCTCTCTCACTCTTTCCTATTTACATCTCTTGTCCATTTACTATTTAGTGGTGTGGGTTCTACTCCTGAAGTGGGTTTTGCTTTCACCAACCCCTTTGTTCATTTCAATTACACTCTCTATCTATTTGTCTATTCATGGAGGTGGGAACACCAAAGTGGGGGTTTGACCATGGTAGGGCCCTATAGAGCCCCAAAATTTTCCCCTCATTCATTTTGTGTGTAGGTTACAAGGCAAAACTTGGAGTGAAGATTCAAACAATAGGTTGAAAGTAAGTTTCTCCAAGTTCTTGAGCTTTTCTCTTATTTTTTGTTCTCTACATTATTATTCTATTTAGTATACCTTAGATCTAAGCTAGGAAGTGAAACCCAATTTCTCTTGCTTTAGTTCCTGACCTCCTTGTTGCTTAGGATGCTAGCACGCCAATTGGATGACAACACGCTACACTAGCGTCCTGAATCCACACTACCGTCCTTTGGTCAAGATCTCCTCTGTCGAAGTTAGAAATATGGAAGTTTCACTCTCAAGATTTGAAACAGTATTCTCTAATAATAAACTTGTATACAATTCCTTTTCAATTTCTTCATCCAACTTATGTTGAGGTGGATAAGGGTAGTTTGTTCCCTGGGAATCTCTTGAGAATGAAGACTCATGTGTAGCGAATGCCTCTTATCTCACATTTTTGGTGAACCTAACGTGAGCATGTGAGATCTATTTTTACAATGTTTTCATGTCTACAATAATGCGTTCTCTAAGAAAGATTTTTAAATTTTGGTTGATGATCTAGATGATTTCTTAGAAGCATCTTCTCCTATTTGTAAATCTTTCGATAAAAATTATTCTCCACAAGCTAGTGAGTGGGTAAATGTTGTGGTGGTGTTTGTGGCTCATCCAAGCCCTAAGAAAATTTTCATTTACTTGACCCCAGCTAGCCCTTCCTCAAGGAAGGATCATTCAGTCTATGAGATTTATTATCGAAATTATTCACCACACTTATATTCAATGTTCGTAAAAGCTACAAACTCCACTTCTTGCAATGTTGTTGGACACACATAATACAAGGAGAAACAAATAGAATTTGGATCAACAACCTTCTATTCCTACATCTCAACCTACTCAAATTACTACTTATTCACCACCTTCTCAACCAATTTTTCCTTCAACACCTAAACCTGTGACTAAAGTACCAGGTGATTATGATCTTGTCGAGCAACTCCGTGTTACTCTGACCAAGATCTCACTTTGGGATTTGGTTCACACCACTCGAGTTTATTAGGAAATTCTTTAGGAAGCCTTGTAGAATATTCTCTTGCTTTCCTCCACTAGGCCTATGGATGTTAATGTGTTGTTGGCTCATATTCGTGCTTATTCACTGAATATTATGTTCCATTTGCAAGAATTCTCACCTCTGGATGTGTAAAAACAAGTGAACCCTTTAATGATCATAATTAACATAAATACTATTGGTATTAGGTGTACCCTAGTCGACACTAGTTCAACCCTCAATGTTTGTGGTATTTACCTAATACCTAATATTAAAGTTGATTCATCTTCTCTAGCTACTTCTTTGTACATTCATGGGTTTGATAATGTCAGTTGCCAATCTCTAAGCATGATAATAATGCCTTTGCAGCTAGGACCCATTACCTTACCTAGTTTGGTTTGTGTGATTCCTGGTCGTCTACCTTACAATCTTCTTTTGGGGAGACCCTAGATTCACACTATGGATTTCATAACCTCTACTTTACATTGTTCTTTAAAGTTTGTTGCAAATAATCAAGTGGTCATAGTTAAAGCCGACCCAAAAGTTGTTGTCTCCACTCTTAAGAATTGCATTCCATATTTAACTGTTGATGCTATGACATGTTCCTCGACGATACCCTCCATGGAGGTTTTCTTGAAGTGAATGTCATTAAAGAAAAACCATCTAAAGCATAAATTCCTAAGTCTTCCCCATCTACTTCTTCTGAATCAAATGCTTTCTTTGGTGTTGATTAGGGATCCTTGGAATTATCTAAATTCTTTATTGGAGAATACAAAATAAATAACAATCATCTAAATCTTCCAATAACCTCAAATTACTCTAACGAAAAAAGAAGATGACACTCTTGTGGAGGAGGAAAACTATAATCTTGTTTGGGAGACCAATCCTTCCCCTATTGAGGAGGATAATTCTTCTCATACAAAGGAGGTCAATGTTTGTGAATCAAGTAAAGAAGACAATTATTCTCTCATAGATGCATTTTGTGTTCATTGGTGGAATGAAGCTCTTTACATGGAACCATCACCTTTTGAGGTTTTACAAACCTACTATGGTTTTAGATACAAACTCGCTTCTTAGTATGGCTATGGGATAAAAGGCCTTGGATGTATTGAGTAAGGAATTCAAGTCCCTTTATAGTTTGATCCACGTAAGCATTATCTAGGTTTGGGGTACTCTATTGAATAGTCTAAGAAAAAACCTTTGTGGAGTGTTAACATGATTTCAGTTGAACCACTTAGTGTGGTCCATCCTAAACTAATAGAGGAAGCGGTGCAATATGAGAAAGTACCTCTAGATATCTTTTCCTTAGATGAAGCAATTGAGGAATTCTTGGGTACCTACTCCCCTTTTCCTCCTTTCCATCATAAAAGATGATTCTCATATCACCTCAGCGAATGGGAATATTTTGTATAATTTATTTTGAATGTTGACGAGGAGGACCCTGTAGCTAATGTTTAGGATGGTGTCCTGATAATGCATCTTGGAGATCATAGTTCCCTCCTCAAAAGGGACACTATTGAAATCTTTATGGATCCTAAGTCTTTAGAAAAGGTGATTAATATTGGGAAGTGCCTTTCTTTGTAAGAAGCATAGGAACATTCTAGTCTCCTACATTCTCATCTTGATATCTTTGCTTGGACGTATGAGGACATGCCCAATATAGATGAGTCCATTAACAATATCATAGTATATCCCAACACCAAGAAATTTAAGCAGGAAATATGAAAGATCAATCCCAAGGTTGCATTGTTGGTTAAGATTGAGATAGAGAAGCTGCTAAAAGCAAGATTTATTCGTACAATTGAATATTACCCTTGGATCTCAAATATTGTCATTGTTAGCAAGTATGATGGCCATATCCATATTTGTTTTGAATTTCATGATCTTAATAAGGATTCTCTTAAGGATGATTTTACATTACCTAATATAGATATGATTGTGGATTGAACTATAGGAGATTCCTTGTTATCATTTATGGATGGTTTCTCGGGTTACAATAAGATCCGTATTAATCTAGAGGATCAATACAAGATAGTATTCACTACCCCTTGGGGTAATTTCTATTATGTGGTCATTCCCTCTGGGTTAAAGAATGCGAGAGCTACTTGCCAATAAGCGATGACCCTAATATTTCATGATTTTATTCATAATATTTTAGAAGATTATGTTGTTGATATCTTGGAAAAGTCTATAACCCATCAGGATCACGTGAAGAAACTTCATCTTATTTTTGAGAGGCTTTGAATCTATAAGATGAGACTTAATCCACTTAAGTTTTTCTTTGGCGTAGATGTGGGAAAAATTTTGGGATTCATATTCTCTCATCATGGAATTGAGGTCAACACAAATAAAATTGATGTTATTGTTAACATGCCTCCACCTAGGAATATTACTGAGTTGCATGGTTTACAAGGGAAGATTTAGGAAATTAAAAGATTCATATCTCAACTGGTTGATTGTACCCTTCCTTTCACTCACTTGTTAAGGAAAGGTGTTCACTTTATGTGGGATTAAGAGTTCCAAAAATATTTTGAGTCAATCAAAGCCTATTTGGCCAATCCTCCTGTATTAATGTTGACTATGTAGGATATACCCTTTTCTCTTTACCTTAGAGGATCATTGTATGCTTTGGTAGCTTTGCTTGCTCAGTATTATGACACTAGGAAAGAGAGAGTGGTCTATTACATTAGTTGTGTCCTAGTTGATTATGAAACTTGTTATTCCTCAATGGAGAAGAAATTTCTACTCTTGTATTTGCTACACATAAGCTAAGACATTATCTTCTTCATGCTGAAATGCATGCCATTGTAAAAAGTGACCTTCTAAAGATTTTTTTCTCTAGTACTAACCTTTTTGGGAGTTTAGAAAAATGGGTAATGTTACTTTCTGAGTTTGACATAAATTTTATTACTCAGAAGTTGATAAAGGGTCAAGCTATTTCCGATCAATTGGTAGATTCTCCCTCATCTCACTCCTTCCAAATTTTGGATTTGTTTCCTGATGAGAATATTCTTTCTATCAATTATGACCTTGAATGGAAAATGTACTTCAATGGGTTGAGATGTTAGACTAGCTCCGGAGTTGGTGTAGTTATAATATCACCCGAAGGTAAGCCAATTCCTCTCTCCTTTCATTTGGACTTTCCTTACACTAATAACATCATTGAGTATGAAGCTCTCATTGTTGGATTGTGTGCTGCGATCACACTAAAAATAAGACATATTTGTATACTGAGTGATTTTGAGCTTATTGTGAATTAGATTATGGGAGCTTATCAAGCTAAGCAAATTAAATTGTCTCTATATCGAGACCTCGCTTTATCCTTCCTTAAATTATTCTCCTCTTTCATGATAGATAGTGTCCCTAGGAGGGAGAATAGACATTCAGATCATGCTATGGAAAACATTGTTTCCCTAGTACCTTTGGATGAGGATATGAAAGAATACCACTTTGTGGTTTAGGTCCTTTGGTTTCAAACTTTTTTTTTTAGCCCGAATTTGATACTTTTGTGTATTCTCACTTAGACTTAGGAGAATTTTTTTCTAATATTTACAATTATCTTCAGACTGGGAACTTCCCCAATGATGCAACAAAGAATGATTGCATTCATATAAGAAAGCTTTCAATCCATTATGTTATCTTGTCTAATGTTCTTTATCAAAAATATTATAACAACTTACTTCCTCAATGTATCACTAAAGCAAAAAAAACCCTCGCCCTTAAAGAAGACCATTCAAGCTCTTGGAGTGGACACTTTGGTGGTAAATCCCTAATGGGGAAATTGATACACATGGGGTAATTTTGGAAAATGATGGAATAATATTCCTTCGATTTTGTTAAAAAGTGCTCACAATGTTAGCAACATAGTCATATTATTCATGCACTTGCACAAGAATTACAAGACTATTGGCAATATAAGGGAAGACAACTAAGAGGGGGGGTGAATCAGATGTCACAAAAATTCAAAACTTATTCAACTTATTAACCTTATTCTATGATCTAATTATTAACCATGAAAATATAAATCATCAACACATCAGAAACACACATAACACCAATATTTTTTTTGTATGGAAACCCTATTAGGGGAAAAACCATAGTGGAGGTTAGTCCACGAGATTATACCCTATTAAAATTATAATGAAAATGAAATATGGGGAATGCACCTGAATTTAGGCACACTGCCTAGAACTCACTGCTTAATTATAAAGGAAGACACACTATCTTACAAAGAGATTCAGATTAAAGCCATTCAGATTTTGAACTGAGATAATAGTGTATGCTAATGCCTAATTATAGTTCCAATTAAGCACATGAACACTTCTTCACTCTTCTTCACACTTCTTTACAATTCTTCAGACTCTTCTCTACCTTTGAATGATTTAGAACATTATTTGTGCACACACATAGAAGCACACCTTTTTCAAACTGAAATTGAAATAAAAAACCAATCTTATATATCCGCAACATGAAATTTCATCGCTACAAGTCGGCCACAAAGAAATAATAAAATGAATATAAACTGTTGGCCCAAAACATTAAAGATTATCAATTCAAATCAACCAAGGTCAACCAAAACTTAGTGAGGACCCAAATCAACATCTCCAACTTGAATAAACTTCAATTTATTTCTCCTTGAAGATCCACAACACGCTATAAACAATATGTCGACCAATAACAAGAAAAACATGAACACGTAAGAGAAAATCACCAACCACGATCACAACAATCAATGCAGACGTGCAAAAAATATAGAGCATGATCTAGAAACATCCATAAGAATCATGAATCACAAGAGAAGTATCCAAAACAACTGAACTAACTGAAATAACATCATCTTCAATTAGGAACACTAACTGAAGAAACAAAAAAAATGTGTAAATGGAAATCTTCATAACTCGATCAAATCTTCATGCAGATCTTTGAAACTTGACATGGATAAACTAGATACACTAAATAAAAAAACCCTTTGTTCCACAACCTCTGATAAAAAACGTAAAAAAATAACCACCATATGGAACTTAACTTCACCACTGACAACCTGGAACTCATTTATTACAATTTTCTCAATATCCTCAACATATACAGATTCAAATACATTTAAGCTAATAGTGTTGAAATCAATGACAAATAAATATCATCAATACAACCATAACATCCAACAATCTCCCCCTTTGTAATTGATGGCAACACATGATGTGAAAAACACCATCAACACAACTAACTCTTGCTTAGGTTTTGACTCATCTTCTCCTCAACATTTTCACATAATCTTTCTCCTCATAAGGATCTTTTCCTTAGATAATCACCAATTTTTCACAAGACTCTTCTCCCCCTTTGACATCAATGAAAAATTTATCTAAGCTTTGAACCACATATCTAATTTTTTGAACATCTAACTACCCCCCTAGGTAGCATCCACCACAATGTCAATCTGAGACAAGATATGAGTATGAAATGAATGACTTGATGCAATGAAATGCATCCTTAGTTTTGATTAGGAGGGGTAATCACCCCTAACTTCCCTGTGAGATACTCAAAAATATCCTTAGGTAATGACTTGGTAAATATGTCTACAATCAGCTCCTTAGTAGGAACATACTCCAATCTGACTTCCTTTTCACTTACCTTCTCCCTCAAAAAGTGAAAATTGATAGATATATTCTTTATTTTTGAATGCAACACCATATTCTTGGAAATGTTAATAGCAGTTGAGTTATCACAGAGTATAGCAATAGGCTCATCATATATAATTATGATATCCTTCAACATCTATTTCATTCACATGACTTGAGAATAATTATTAGTAGTACCAATGTATTCAATCTCTGCAGTAGACAAGGAAATGACATTCTTCTTCTTGCTTAACCAAGAAATTAGCTTCTTACCTAAGAAAAATGCTCCACCACTAGTACTTTTTCTATCATTCACATCTCCCACCTAGTCAACATCAATAAATGCACTCAAAGTAAGATCATCATGTTTAGGATACCAAAGGCCAAGATCAACAGTTCCCTTCAAGTATCTAAAAATTCTCTTCACAACAATCACATGAGATTCTCTTGGATTAGCTTGAAATCTTGCAACAATACATACAACATTCATGATATTAGGCCTAGTTTGAGTGAAGTAAAACAATCCACCAATCATTGATTTGTGTCTTGTCTAATTTTATTTCAGAGAATCATCTTCTGTTCTCAACTTGCATCTGGTCACCATGGGTGTATCAAATTGATTTGAATCTTCCATACAAAACTTCTTCAATAGTTCCTTCACATACTTGGACTGAGATATAAAAATCCCTTTATCTAACCGAGTGATTTGCAATCCCAAAAATAATTTCATCTCACCAATCATAGACATCTCAAATTCATTCTGCATCTCATTAGCAAAATTTATGCACAAAGCATTATCTCCTCCCAAAATAATATCATTAGCAAAGACTTCAACAATCAAATCTTTATCATCATTCTTGAAATATAGATTACTATCAACAATACCTTTGTTAAATCCAATCTTTAGCAAATACTTGGCCACTCTTGCATATGATGCTCTAGGGGCTTGCTTGAGTCCATACAATGCTTTCTTCAACTGACACACCATATCTTATTTATTAGTCAACTAGAATCCATGAAGTTTCTCAACATACACTTCTTCCAATTCACCATTTAGAAAAGCTGATTTTACATCCTCCTGATAAAATTTGTAGTTCTTGTGAGCAACATAGGCAAGAAATAATCTTACAACTTTAGTTCCAACAACAGGGGCAAAGGTCTCTTCAAAGTAAATTCCTTCCATTTGTGAATATCCTTTACATACCAGTCTTTCTTTGTTTCTAACCACTTCACCTTGCCCAATCAGTTTGTTTCTAAATACCCATTTGGTTCCAATGACATTCTTATCCTTAGGTCTTGGAACAAGAATCCATGTATGGGTATGTGTAGCATCATGATGGGCCAAAAAGTGGCAATATGATGGGTATGTGGCTAGTGAATTTTTTTTTACCCAAAATTGATGAAACAAAAAGGGCTTTTAAAAGAGATTCTCAACTTTCCACCTACATAAATTATTCCTTACTTTGAATTTAATAAGTAATTATTATTCATTTTCTATTTAAATTATGAATTAAGTTGTGATTGATAGGCTGATTGAAAAAAATCTATAGCTTTCAAACAATGTCACATTTTTTGAATCCAAAACATGTGTCACATTCTATACTTTGCATAATATAAGATTAAAAAAAGAAAAATTTAATTTCATGAAGTTTTGACCAAGTTAAGTGGTCGGACATATAATTTTTATATTTTTAAAAATTTGTAATAAAAATTCATAATTAATTATTTACTTGGAAACAAATTACAAAAAATATGCATCACATCAAGACATGAGTCCTCTACTTATATCTAAAATCTTATGAAAAAATGTTATCATTTTATTGTGGTTAGGGTGGTTAGGACACCTACTTTTTATTTTTCCCAAAATTTAAGTACTTGCATTGAAATTTCAAATTTTCACCAAATAGATTTTTTTAAAAGAAACCTAGTAGTTTAGAAACTACATTCAATTTTCTACAGATTCTATTCTTACATATTTTTGAAATAATATAGATAAATTATTCAAATTTTTACGTCAAGTTGCCTAACTTTGATTTTTCTAAATTTTTTTCCACTTAAGGGCTTGTTTTTTCCATGACGATCCTACACATACCCGTATCATTCTTTTCAATCTATTTTAACTTTTCTTTCATTGATTCAATCGAATGCTCACCTTTACATACTTCATTCACACTAGTAGGCCCAGACTTTAAAATCAAGCAATACTCTTTTGTAATCTTTCTCATAGTCTGGACACCTTTGTTCTTATCACCTATAATATGATCTTCTTTATGATTCAATATTACATACCTCAGAGTCTTCTTAGGATTTTCTTCAACTTCAAGCTCTTCTGATCTTTATTCTTCTCTTTCACCAATTTCTCCTTCTTCTTCATTTTCTTAATTAACCAGATTGATTTTCACTTGATTTGTAGTCTGAACTTTCTTTCCTTTTTTTGTACTATCATCCTAATCATCAGAGTCATATCCACAGTTTCTAGAGAGTGTACCAAAGTCTTCATCAACCTTAACATTTTCACTTTCAACCATTTTCTTCAATCTTTTATTATAGCACCGGTAGGCCTTACTTTTAGTAGAATAACCTAGAAAGATACCTTCATCACTCCCAGCATCAAAATTTCCTATGTCTTCATCTCTCTTAATATAACATCTACTTCAAAATATATTAAAGTATTTAACAATAGGCTTTTGACTAGTCCATAGCTCAAAAGGGGTCTTACCATTATCACCTTTTATTTGTACCCGATTGAGTGTGTACACAACAATACTCACAACTTATCTCTAATAGATATGAGGAACATTTCCTTCCAACATCATAGTTCTAGAAAAATCTTCAATTGGTTTGTTCTTCCTTTCCACAACTCCATTTTTCTAAGGGGTCTATGGTGCAGATAATTGTCTCTTTATTTCATGTTCTTCACAAAAAGTATTAAATTCACTAGAAGTGAATTCACCACCTCCATCTGATCTCAGACATTTAATCTTCAAACCTATCTCTATTTCAACCATAGGTTTAAAGATCTTGAAATTTTCTAGTGCTTCAAATTTCTCCCTTAAGAAAGTAACCCATACCATTCTAGAATAATCATCAATGAGTAATATGAAATACCTATAACCTTGAAAACTTATGACCTTAGAGGGACCACATAGATCAGTATGCACAATCTCTAACAATTCATTTAAACAATGATTTTTACTCCGAAATGAAATCCTAGTTTACTTTCCCAATTGACATTCCTTACATATTGCATTGGTAGGTTTCACCAACTTAGGTAGATCCCTCATAGCCTTAGTGGAACTTACCTTGACAATATTATCAAAGTTAACATGACACAACCTCCTATACCATAACCAACTTTTACTAGTAGCACTCATGTCAAAGATATTACCTTTTGTTTTTGTACCTAATGTAATTTCATTTTCGGATCTGAATATTCTACACTTTAAATCCCTGAACTAAAGATTGTATCCCTTATCAACCATTTGATCAAAACTAAAAATATTATGCTTGAAGCCTTCCACATAAAAAAAATCATCAGTATTATGCTTACCATAAAGAGAAATGCAACCTCTTCCATGGATCACACCAGTTGTATTATCACCAGATCTCACAACACCACCATCATACTTTTCTAAGCTTACAAAATTATTGTTGTCTCTTGTCATATGATGTGAACATCCACTATCAATTACCCATTCATCTTTTTCTTCAACTCAAGCAACTAGGGCTTTCTCCACATTTGTACAACCAACAGATTCAATAGATACATGATTATTTTCCTTGATAGCAATAAATACCCATTAATCATCACTTCTATTTCTTCTATTAGATTCATCATCTATCATGCCTTCATCAACAACATAGTAAAACTTCTTCTAAAATATAGGCTTGTTATGTCTTGGTTTAGTAGCTCTTTTCAGACACCTTGATGTAAAATGACCCATCTTATTGCAAGAAAATCATTTAAGAGGTAATTTTCCTTCATACTTACCTTTTCCTCTCGGTACTCTTTTGACAATAAGTGCTTCTAGCTCTTCTATCTCTCTTTCTATGTCTATCTCTTCTAGAAGTAGTAGCCTTAAATGTAGATTCAACCTCAAGAAGGGAATCACCAAATTCACTCAACTCAAAAGTAGTCAACTTACCAACCAATGTATCTCTGGTTATGTTTGTTATAGTTTGGAGCTCTTCAATAGCACTAGCTTTGACTTTGTAAGAATTAGGCAGGGATCTAAGCACTTTAGCAACAATCTCAGATTCATCTATCTTTCCACCAACACATCTAATACAACACACAAGTTCATCCACTCTTTGCATTAAAGTATTAATGTTCTCATCATCACCCATTCTCAACCTTTCATATTTCCCTTTCAAACTCTACAACTTAGCAATATTCACATTTGCATCACCTTCATACAAGGTTTCCAACTTTTTCTAGATCTCATAAGAAATCTTTAGATCCATAACATTTTTCAGTTAGCCTAGATATTATACTCAACATATCTGATCTCAATAGAATTAGTAGAACCATTATGTGGAATAATATACATATTACTTGTAATGCTCCAATAGGGTTCACCAATGCATCTTAGATGGCACTCCATTCAAGTTTTCCACAAAGAATAATTTGTTCCACCAAATCTTGAACTATCCTTGTTGTAACTTTCCATCTTGGATCACCTTAAGCTATTAAACTTCTTCCAAGGAACCTACTTTGATACCAATTGTTGGAAATATAAGGGAAAAAACTGAGAGGGGGGGTGAATCAGTTGTCACAAAAATTCAAAACTTATTCAACTTATTAACCTTATTCTCTAATCTGATTATTAACCATGAACACATAAATCATCAACACATCAAAAACACACAGAACACTAAGATTTTTTTTTACATGGAAACCCTGCCAGGGGAAAAACCACAGTGGAGGTTAGTCCACAAGATTATACCTTGTTAAAAGTATAATGAAAATGAAATATGGGGAATGAAAATCCTTTTAGGCACACTTCCTAGAGCTCACTACTCAATTACAAAGGAAGAAAAACTGTCTTACAAAGAGATTCAGATTAAATCCATCCATATTTTGAACTAAGAAAATAGCATCTACTAATTCCTGATTACAATTCCAATTAAGTACATGAAAACTTATTCACTCTTCTTCACTATCCTTCACACTTCTTCACAATTCTTCACACTTCGCTATGCCTTCAAATGATTTAGAAAATTATTCACATAGACACATAGAATCATACCTTTTTCACACTTAAATTTGAATAAAAAATTGCTCTTATATATCCACAACATGTAATTTCATCACTACAAGTCAGCCACAAAGAAATAATAAAATAAATATAAATTGTTGGCCCAAAACATTAAAGATTATCAATGTGAATCAACCAAGGTTGGACACAACTTAGTGAGATCCAAACCAACATCTCTAGCACAAAGAAACTTCAATTAATTTCTCCTCGAAGATCCATAACATGCTACAAATACTATGTCGACCAAGAACAAGAAAAACATGAACACGCAAGAGAAAATCACCAACCATGATGACAACGATCAATGAAGACATGCAAGAAAGATAGAGCATGATCTAGAAACATCCACAAGAATCAAAAATCACAAGAGAAGCATCGACAACAACTAAACTAATTGAAATAACATCATCTTCAATCAAGAACACCAACTGAAAAAACAATTTTTTTTTTTGAATGGAAATATTCATAACTCGATAAAATCTTCATGCGGATCTCTAAAACTCGATGTGGATAAACTAAATACACTTAGAAGAAAACCATTTATTCCACAAACTCTAATCAACAACATACAAAAATAGCCACCATACTGAACTTCACTTCACCACTGACAACCTGAAACTCATTTATTATAATTTTTTCAATATCCTTGACATATACAACTTCAAATACATTTATGCTAATAGTGTTGAAATCAATGGAAAAAAAAATCATCAATACAACCACAACATCCACAAAAGACTAGACCTCTCCTTAGCCGTTTGTAAAGTGGGGGTTGGATAATATTGGAAAAATACCACCTCCTTGTAAACCACATACTTTTATTATCACTGCTACATATTACTTCATGAACTGGGTCAAAGCCATCCCGTTTTAATCCATGAATGTTGATGCTATTTGTAGTTTTATTTTAAACAAAATTAATTCTCATTTTGGATTTCCTAATACACTTGTTTCTTATAATGATATGCCAATTAAAAAAAATAAGTAAAGCAATTCCTAGAGAAGTTTCACATTCAACATAGATTTTCTACACCTTACTATCCTCAATCTAATGGTCAAGCAGAAGCATCTAATAAGACTCTTGAGCTCATTCTTCATAGAAAAATTAACAAACACAATAACGATTGGCATATTAAAGTGACATATGCTTATGGAAATAGCAATGATGCCTTACAGCCTCGTGTATGGTGTCAAAGCTATTATGCCTTTAGACTTGGAGATTCTGTCTTTGCAAGTTTCCCTTAAAGGGTTAATTGATGATGAATTTTTTTGAGCTAATTTTTTGCATTAGCTAGAGATGCTTGATGAGTGCTGATTATAGGCCCTCAATCATCTTAAAGCTTACCAATGATCATTATCTAGATAGTATAATCAAAGTGTACTTCCTAGAACTTCCAAGCTAGATGACCTAGTTATCTATGAGAATTAGAAGAATGTAAATGCACCACCTAATCAAAGGTGGAAATTCAGTCCTAACTGGTTAGGCCCTTACATTGTCATCTTCGTGTATGGATCAAGTACTTATGGATTATCATCTATTGATGGAACACCTCTAAAAGAGCCTGTTAATGTGATTCATCTTCGTCAATACTATGTGTAGTGCCTAATGTGTCATATGTGTGTGGTGTTCAATCTTTAGTGGTTGTAGCATTGCATATGTTGAAATTATTCATTAACACATTATGATTATTTTTGTTGTGTTATGATATTACCATGTGTGTTTGTGTGTGTTTCATACATACATGTATCATACTATGCTATGTATCCATGCATTACATTATATATTTTAAGGAAATTATATCATTATTGCATTTAATTAATATACATCCATGTGTGTTCATTAAATCATGATTGCATCTAATGTAAACATACATCCATATACATACATAACATCCATAACATCAACATACATAAAAATAAAGAAGCATACACATTGAAAGTACATAATGCCATAATGTTGGAAGTAGTATCTCATATATGTATCAAGTGTCATATAATGTATCAGGCCACTATCATTAAAAAATGAGTTGTTGTTGAATATGTGTATCAGTGTCTATACAAAAAGATCTACAAATATATATATCACAACTACAAAAACTGATATACAAAATTAAGCCCTAAGGCTATGACATGTGGCTCTTGAAACCCTCTGGCCTAGCTACTGCTATGGACTACAAAGGGGTTGCACAATGGAGATGGATCAAGATTAGTGTGAGTGTGATTTGGACAAGGTTGTACACATCTCCTTGATCTCTTTGTGAAGGGAGCATATCTACATCCACATCTGCATAAACTCCTATTGCAACTGTTGATCACTTGTTAGGATCATGACTGCTAGTTGGCTCATGAGGTCATCAAGGCAGCTTTGAAGGGTATCATGCACCTACTTGGAAACCTATACCCTCATCATGGTCATTTATCACTCTACGAGTTCCATCTGTAGCTCCCCAACAATTGATCATGCTGCCCCTGCACTATGGTGACATCGATCACCTTCTGCACCACCTATACTCATGCCTTCTCATATGTAGTCCTCAGCATTCCACCAACTTGAAGAGGTGGACATGTCATCCTACTGAGGCCCATTGGTAGGCATCCATAATTGTCCCCTGGATAGGAATAACAAGGGCCACCTCTCATATGTATTGGGTGACAAGACAATTCCATCTCTGAGTGTCCACTACAACCATAGAAGCAGAAGGTATACCAGTATCAAAGAGTGTATAAAATCAAAACATGATATTTATATACATGAGATCAAAATTGGAAATGCTAAAATAAAACAACACAAATAAATATCATACTTGGATACCCTGGCTAACCGAATGGGTCTAGATGAGGAGGTCTACTCAATCCCACACTTTCAGTGTTAGTAGTTGCTCTGAATGCAACAAGAGCTAGTGGAGGAGATGACATTCACCTCCACTTCTCGGATCTCAGCAGCATCGCCCTAGCCTCATGCTCTTGCTCCTTCTCAATGTCATTGCCTCTATGCTTCCACCTCAGCCTGGTTGGATGTGGTAGCATGTCCACCTACAAGCCTGGATCCCCCCTAGGGGCATCCCCTAGGAAACTTGGGGCAAGATAGTGTGTTTTCCACCACCCTAGGAAGGATTGATTGATGCCGACAATGTCTAAGGTTCCCATAGGTGGTAATTATGTGTCATGGACATCATTGTTTGAGAGATCTACATCTACTAGAGTAGTGCACAAATCATCCTTTGGCCTAAATATAGGAAATCAATGATAAAATGGTCACGCTGTAGGTTTCAAAGCAACCTATGATCATCCACCCATTGAAAATCTTGGTAAGGTCTCCATCTAATCCTGTCTAGCATCAATGTATCAAACTACAATTGCTAGAACTACAAATCACCGTGCCTCCATTGTCATGTTAGCTTGTACTAGTGGACCATGGGGACGACATAGTTTTGCACTTGTAGATACCCTCTAGCCTCATGCATGTGATGTGGGCGAAGGCCCACACATGCAAAAGTGTGCATATTGTAATGCTACAATACTCATAATGTACGTACCAACCAAGCTCCTGGTAGAGGTGTGCTAGCATGCTATGCCCCTAGGAGAATATGGTATGTCACTCCATCATCACTCAAATGGTATGAATGATTCCCCTATGTAGGTGAGATCCTCACATCAATGGTCACTATCATGGTGATAGTAACCACCAAAATGAGATGAATTAGAGGGGTAGTGGTTTAGGCCTAGACAAACCATCGGGTGTAAATGTGCTCAGTCCTATCCCTATTGTCTATCTATCCAAAGTAGTATAAAACTCCATCTAATCGCTTCTCCGCTGAACATGTGTCATAAATTGCCACCCATTGTTTGTGGATAGGAAGCCTAAGGATGCAGTAGAAATACTCCGGTGTAGTAGTCATCTCCCCAGAAGGTAGATAGAAATTAGAGATCGTCACATCCCATTGCTCCATCAGTGCCATCAACATGCAGTCATGATAAAGCATCTTTGGAATGGTGTATACATTGCAGATCCTGACTTGCTATAAGAGGGTGACCTCATTGTTAGTCAAATGGTCCCTCTAATCTTGTAATAGGAAAAGTACCTACCCTTTGAGATGCTCTTGAATCTCTAGATAGTCTTGTGAAAGAAAAAGTAAATACATGTTAGTGCATGGAAATTTAAGAAAAAATTATAAGTGAAAAACATCTATGGACACGTGTGCACTGCCAAGACGTTTGCATGTCACACAAGGATCCCAATTTCCATTAATGATGCTAGGATGATAGTGTGCCCCTTGGACACTAGGGCCTATCCTACATGCTAGTGCACACCGAAGAAGCGTGCACACACCCAGGACACCTACGCACCTCTCAATCTAAAATATTCCAAAAAATCGCTTAAAAATAATTAACGAGGAGATTTTGAGGCTTATCTAGTCAACCTCGATGCCCTCAACAATGTCCACACAAAGCTGGTCCAGCCTTAGATCCCTGTAGCATTGTCTAATCGACATTTTGATGACTTTTATCTCACAAAAATCAACAAAATCCTTGCAATGAATAGTGCAAATGACCCTTCTTAGGTCCCACCTAGGTATATATAGTTCCCTGGGGCCCATTTTTCTTAGAGTTGGTAGCTCCTTGGTTTCTCTTGATTTTACCCCACCTAGTTGGGGGAAAACTCAAGAGGGGGCATATAGTCACCTCTTTACCATATTTTTCTTCTAAATCATCAAATTTTTCTTGATCATTCTTCTCATCATGGTAGCTTCTTCTGATTTTTGAAACTGACTTAAATTTGAGTTTTGCATATTATAATTTTGTGTTATTTTTCACAACCAGTTTCGTATTGCTTGTCAATCTCAGTTGCTTGGGGGAACCTTTGGTATGAACTGGCTTGACCTTACTGACATTTGAGGAAATTCTTCTTGGCACACAAATCTATAAAATTTCAAAGTTTGGGTGAAATTTTTTCTTCTTTACTTTAGTGTGGTTGATTTCCCAAAATTGAGCCCACTAAAGTGGGGGAAAAAATGTAATGTCACAAAATTGCACCTTGGGGAAATTCCACATTTTAGTACTTTACCTAGCATTTATGATGCCCAAACACATTAATGAAAAAAATATCATGAGTTAGAATTTCACAATTCTAGCTCCATGTGGACCAGTGGTGAAGTGACAACAACCTAATGACACATTTCTCAAAAAATGATGTCTTGGATGCCTGCGCAAAGTGCTAGCATCTTGTCATTTTTTTTAGTTTGAAATGAAGAATCTCAAATCTTGACTCTTGAAGTGTGTCCTAGCAGTCATATTTTTGGGTGTAAAGGCTTCTTGCTTCCCTTGCATGCAACAAAACACCTCATTTTCTCTCATTTTGGGGGTTCAATTCATTTGATCAAGCTCTCTCTTCAACTTTACTCTTGAATCTCTTTCATTCTTGACAAGCAATACTTCTACAAGTGAAGCTCTACTAGATTGAGGTCCCTCCAACAACAAAAGCTCTCTAGCAAGCATTCAACAATGCTTCCATATTCTCTAGAGGGGGCTAAGGCTTGTGGGTAAAACTCTCTCTCACTCTTTCCTATTTACATCTCTTGTCCATTTACTATTTGGTGGTGTGGGTTCTACTCCTGAAGCAGGTTTTTTCTTCACCACCCCCTTTGTCCTTTTCAATTACACTCTCTATCTATCTGGTTGTTCATGGAGGTGGAAACACCAAAGCAGGGTTCTAACTATGGTAGGCCCCTATATAGCCCCAAAATTTTCCCATTGTTCATTTTGTGTGTAGGTTGTAAGGTGTAGCTTGGAGTGAAGACTCAAACAACCAGTTGAAAGCAAGTTTTCTCCAAGTTCTTGTGTTTTTCTCATATTTTCTATTCTCTACTTTATTATTCTATTTAGTAGACCTAAGATTTGAGCTAGGAAGTGAAACCTAGTTTCTCCTACCTAAGTTCCTAAGCTTCCTGTTTCTCAGGATACCAACACGCAACTTGGATGATAGTGTGCTATGATAGCATCCTGAATCTGTGTTGCTATCCTTTGGCTAGAATCTCTTTTATTGGAGGCATAAATTTGGAGGTTTCACTCTGTTGGGATATGAACTAGTCTTCTTTGATAATCAACCTATATACAATTCCTTTGCAATCTCATCATCTAGCTTATGTTGAGGTGGATAAGGGCAGTTTGTTCCCTAGGAATCTCTTGAGAACAAAGAGACTTGTGTGTAGCAAATACCTCTTACCTCACACTCCCATCAGGTCCATAAATGTTTTCAAATGCCTATATACTGATTTTGAGCCTTTCCCTTTGAATTTTGGAAAATTATCCCTAGCATCATTAGGAACATGGTTTGGGAAACCTTGAATATCATTAAAGTTTAATGGTCTATACTTTCTAGTAGAAAATTTATTTTGACATCATGATAGGGGCTGCACATTATTCATATTTGTATCTAATGCCCCACATGGATGTACATGTGAGTGTAACATTTTCTTATACCCCTTTTCAAACTTGAAAGATCAAGTCTATAGTTGATCACTACCTTATTTCTTTCTTTTATCATGATCTTGAAACATTATAATGCATAACTCAAAAATTCCTATCCCGAGATCTCTCTAGAATGGGCATATTTTCAAGAACAAGCATACTTCTTCAACATGATACATAGGCTAAAATTTTTAACTTAGAAGTATGTAAAATTATCAAAACTATTCCATTTCTTAGTTCTTAATTTCACTTAGTAGAAAGCCAATATTTTTTCAAACCATCCAATATGGTTTTCATAACAAGTTTATGCTTCCTAAAAACAAAAATATAGAAAATACCTAGACATGTTGTAGCTGCTGTGAATTGTCCTTTCATATAGTCGCCACCCCTCTTCACAAAGGAATAAAATTTAGTAATATAAAGTTATTTCATAGATTTATTTTATTATGGGTTTTCTCTAGTAGTAGATTCACACATGATTCCCTTTATATTTATTGCAACATAATCCCTTCCAGGTCTAAGACATTCAATATTTGAACCAGATATTCAAATTCACCAAATCCTTGACTCCTTTCAAATAGTACAGGAGCCTTCTAAAATTCTCCTCCTAACTTCTCATTAGGGTGCTTCATTATGTGATCTTAGGTTCACTTCACCTGTTTTCAACAAATTCTTCATTCTTAATATTCCTTGATTTCCTTAAATAATGCACACTAGTGTAGAGACCTTCAAATTCACCACTCACACTTTTGGGAATTTAAAAAAATGTTTATGGAATTATAGGTAGATCTTAATAGAATTTTCAAACTCATAGGATTTATAGTAGATCCTAGGTAACATATACAAGAATTGACTCACAAACTTCAAAGCTAGAGTGAAGGATGAATTTTTATTTGCAAAGTATTTGAATCTAGTACTTTTGGTCAAGAACTAGAGACTTTGTATGTATTGTTCCCTAGTAGAGTCATGAATCTGTTGGATATTTTTTAAGAACCAAACTTAATCTCACCATTTTCCTATGAATTTTCTTTAATTCAATAATTATGAAAGGTAAGGATTGGCCAAAAAAAAAGTAAAGGTTTTCTAGGCCTTTACTTCTACTATTTGGGCTCTGTGAAACCCAACAGGGTGATCCTACCAATGTTTAGGTGATATTCTTGCTCCATTTTATTATGAATATTGTGACAAATAAATGCATTCCCATAAGCTGCCAATTAGATAAAATCCTTTAAGGATTTGGCTGAAACTTTAACAAATCATTACCTAAAGCAGGGAATGAATGGTTCTTCATAATATTTTACTATAATTAATGGTGTCCAATTAATTTTCATTAAGATTTGTGTTCTTGGTTAGGTACGAGCCAATTCATTTACTTCTAGGATAACCAAATTCATAATTGGTGTTTTATCGATGGGTAACAGAGTCATATTTGTAACAAACTGTAATACATTAGCAATTGAACCCAACATTTATAGGCTATTGATATATTGATTTGCAATACACAACTCATTATTATCAAGAACAAAAACTACTTAGTAATCCTTGAATTTCATCTCACAAACCTATGATTTCATTAAAGAATTTAATTAGTTCAATGAAATAAAGCATAAACAAAACCATACATTCAACAAAAGTGATTGAAGACAAATAAAAAGTTGTTTGATCATTCTATTCATAATTTGAGAAACAAGATACATAGGAGAGAAATTTTTCGAGAACTTGCATTTTTCATTTATATGTGTGTGAGTAAAATATGTGTAATGAATGAAAAACACACCTAATAAGACACTATATCAATAGATTTAAACAAAAAATAATCTAATTAAAGTAGGAAATCTCTTAAAAGCATCCTATTGCTCTATATCTTCAAAGATTTATTAAATCACTGTGGCTCTTAGATTGTTAAGCATTGTGACTATTAAAATGACAATCTAGAGAATGAGATATTGTTAAATGCAAGAATCTAATCCTATGTAATGATTGCTAAGTGATATGATGATGATATTGTAGCCTAAAATTGACATGAAAATGATAAAAAAACTATCACTGAGATGCAACTAAATGAAAAGCCATGATTATGATTGTTATATGATTGCTAATTAATATTTTCTATTTTCTCAATGCTCAAATGCTCAATTTCTCTAATGCTATTTCTGTAGAGTAAGATTGCACAAAGTTGGGATCCATTTCTTGTGGAAAAACGTTGTATTTATAGATTCTCAACATCATATTTGTGATGTGGCAGCAAAGCAAAGGTCTGGATTTGATTTGAAATATTCAATGGTGAAAGATGAAGAAGTCTGAGAAGATTATGGATATTGTTCCTCCCAACAAAAAAATTTAGCCAAATGATAGGAATGATCAATGGAAGAAGATGAAGAAGTTTTCCTATAATTTGTCTCCAAATTTGTTTGTGAAGGCTGAGTTGAATTAATTAGATATAAAATATCTAATTTTGTTGGTGGATATGACGGGTGAAAAGAGGAAATAGCTGTAGAAATATGCTTTTATTGAATTATTGGATTTATTCAATTTATCAAAAGAGGATATTTAAATTTAATAAAATAAACTATAGAAATCTTGTTTATTAAATAAACATGGAATAAATATGGTAAATAAATAAAACAAAGTATGATTTTTTTTTTTAATTAGAATAGAATGATGTGATTAAGATAGAATAAATATATAATTATACAAGAATTATATAATAATAATTAAATAGAACAAAGTACGTGATTTGTTTATTTAATTAAGATGAAATAATATGATAAAGATAGAAGAATTAAATGTGAACTATATAAATAAATATTTCTATTTATTTATAAGTAGATGAATTAAAGGAGTCAATTAATCAAATAAATTATTTTTAATTAATTAGATTATCTAGATGATTTTTAGGTGTATTCATTTTCCCCCTCTTTGAAGTGATGTGTTTACGCATTGCTTCAAAGAAAATTTTGTTGCTGCTAGTATTGACAAAAATTTATCAGTATACCCTAGACATTTATTTTCAGGTGATGATGGACATATGCCCCCTTAGGAGTTAAATCAATGATTTTTTTTGCATTTTTTCAAACTTTTATGATTTTTTGATGATATGATAAATATTTTCAATTTCAATGATGCAAAATCAATTTATCTCTAAAATATGATGTTTACTCTGCCAGATGTGATATTGATGAATTAAACTCCCTGGAAAATAAAATAAATAAATCCCACCAAAATATTTCTTAATTAACCTATAAAAGGTCAAAAGTTGGATTTTCAAATTCATTTGTGCATATTTAGTTTTAAAATTTGAGAGTGAGAGCCAACTTAGCATTTGGAGAAAAATGGTTATTCCATACCACACTCACTATTTCAAGCGCGTGCGATGACACAACTGCCTGACCACATATGGACCTCTGGTATGTATCTTAAAATCCTCCTCGTGATTTGTGCTTTTTGATTTTTGTGTGTTTATGTCATTTGGATTCGATTTTGAATTTTATAGCACTTGGACAACCCGATGTAGCACATTCATCGTCTGTTTTAGTGCATTTACTATTTTAGTGCATAGATCAGATTTCATAGCACATAGATAGGTAGTTGTAGCACATAGACTAAAACAATGCATAGGATAGATAAAGTAGTGCATAGACATAGGGTTCTAGCTCATTGACTGAATTAGCACTTAGGATAGATAAAGTAGTGCATTGAATAACTGAAATGGCTCATTTGATGAATAGTGCATCGATCCCTTGTAATAGTGCATTGACACCCTAAAATGGTGCATTGGCTGATTTAGTGCAATGAAACACTATTTTGGTGCATCGATGAATTTAAATGGAACATTTACCATTTCGACACATTGAAAGACTATAACAACACATAGATAAATTTTTCTAGTGCATTGAACTTTTTAGCGCATAGAAATTCTATTTTGGTGCATCCAAGTTAGAAATGATAAAATTTGTCAATTAACTCCTGTTTTTGATGTTTTTTTATTATGTCAACCTCTGAGTTGATGTTGATTGATGATCCTAATAGGTTAGATGTTTATTGATCTCATGATATGTGAGATGCAATAATTGTTTTATGATAATTGACCTCATGATAGGTGAGGATCAATGAACTGATTGATTGACCTCATGATAGGAAAGGTTCATTGATAGATTGATTGATAAAACTCATGATAGGCGAGGTTGAATGATAAATTGACGATTGAACTCATGATAGGTGAGGTTCAATAATAGTTTCTCACAAGATTTGATCAAAGTATCACTAGAGATGATTAGATTTGATAAGATGATTGATGTTTCATTAATTGACAAAGATTACTAACTTTGAATACTTTGTGACGATCGGATCCTTTGATGAATTTATCAATCTGAGAGCAGTTTCCTAGGAAATTTGATTTGATACCATAGCTAGTGCAACCTGAGACAACAACTATCACATGATGTGGTTTGTCCTCCCTTCTAGATATGCCCTAGATTAGGATTAATCGGGGACTATTGACAGCCTTAGCAGAGAAATGGCATAGTGAGCACAATACCTTCCACCTACCTACGAGCAAGATGAGTGTGACTCCAGAGGAGGTATGGAAGATCTTGTGGATACCTATTGTTGGGGAGCTAGTAGTTTATGATTCTTTTGAGTAGGGTGGGAATGATGCTCTACGTTGAGTTTTTTTAGGATGATACGATTTGTGGATACGAGATCCCATTG
This sequence comes from Sequoia sempervirens, assembly GCA_007258455.2. Lineage (NCBI taxonomy): Eukaryota > Viridiplantae > Streptophyta > Pinopsida > Cupressales > Cupressaceae > Sequoia > Sequoia sempervirens. Next base: position 418,360,678 of record VDFB02000003.1, on the reverse strand, counting down.
TGAGAGATGGTTGATGCCTATGCTATGTTTCCATCAGTACTTGCTTGTTTCATTCGAGGGTTCCTTTGTCTTGATTGTAGGTCAAAGGGACTTTCAGTTGGGTGGGGTCATTTTTTGGAGAGTATGATCGTCCATGGTACTAGATATGCTTGGGGTATGTGCATGCTTTCCCACTTATACGATGATTTACATCAGGTGGTCTACCTTGGAGGGGATAGCTTTTCTTTAGGAGTTACATTACTTTAGGTGTGGGCATGGGAGCATATAGTGGTCACTTGTCCAGTTGTAGATAGACAATGACCCGCGATGAGGCCATATGTTCATGTATATGAAAGTCCAGTTCCTCAGCCTATACTAGGAAAATTGAAGCATTAGAGGAGAGTCCTTGATGACGTTGAGGTAGTTACATGGTGGCCCTATCTTGATTGCAAGTAGTGGCTAGAGGATGATACAAAGATGCCATACTTATGCCAGTCCATGTACTTGATTGGTAGGACACGTTACATCATTGAGATATTTTTGTTGAGGAGGTTGTGTAGACAACATGGCTAAGTACAAGGCATTCCCTAGGGTGTTGCACATTATGCACGATGTTAGATAGATGCCACCGAGTGGGGACCCTGCCTATCATATGATACTACACTTGTAGGAGTACCGGGGTCTATAGACCTTTATTTGGTAGATTTATTTTGATATCATTAAGGGTTCAATTACTGAGGAGTATGGAAATTACCTCATTTTACATCCTTTCCCACAAATCTCCATCCCAGATGAGCTAGTGCCAATACCAGGTGAGGAGGAGATGGCAGTTGTACATGGGCGTTGATGAAGGAGAGATGAGGGAGATGAGGAGGAGTCAGAGGATGTTGAGAGCAATGATGATGAGGAGAGAGATGGAGATGGGGATGATGGAGGAGATGAGGGTGGAGGAGGCCCAACATTTGAGGTTAGAGACTTCATGGTACCTCATAAGAGGCAATCACTGGTAGCTCCAATAGACCAAAATGTATAGATTGGAGTACCCCACCAATAGGAACAAACCCAAATTGCCAGCCTACAGGTTTAGGTGCAAACACTATAGGGTCAACTAGCATAGGTCCAAGGGTTATTAGTCTAGACACATAAACAGATGTAGTCATAGGAATAGGCTCTCTCACAGGTATAGGCACAGTTGACAACTACATAGGCACAAATAGCCTATTCGACAACTAAGAGAGATGCTACTAGATAGACTGTAGAGTAGGCATAGGGATTGGTAGATAGAATGCAAAGATTAGTCAAGGGTACCTCCTTAGTTGATTATATGAGAGAGGTTACCAATGTGGGTCAAGAGGCCGAGTACTATAGAGGTCGATACCATGATGTAGTTCCAACAGAGTAGAGAGTTAGTTACACTCAGTCTCAATCTGGTAGGACTCATTCTAGGACTACCAAAAAGGGTGTGAAACAACCTTTTCTGAGAGATTTGAGAGATCTTGGTATGTCTGGTGGGGGAGGCACTAGTCCTGAGATTCCAACACCATCTGGGGCTAGCATGACATAGCCTCATGATTGGATTTCCTATTATATTTTGAGACATGATGTATACTCCAATTTTTTATTCATGACCATTTTGATGTTGTATCTCTTTACACTTCAGACATCATTGTATACTTGACATTATGATTTTTGAGATTTATTTGATATGCAGCGGGTTTATCGATCTATATGTGTTCTATATAGTTCCATGAAGGATGCATTTAATTTCTTGTTCTATATGCCATGTGATGTTTTATATGATGATGTTATGGATGCAAATTTATGATTATGATAACATGTTATGATTTTATGATGTTAAATGTGATTATGCTTATAATGATGATGAATTAAAGCATGGTATGATCATGTGTATATACGAATGATATGATAATGCAACTAAATGTATAATTTTGGATATTATGTTTCTATGATATATGACATGAAGATACAAATGGGATATGATGCACTTTATTTATTTATTTTGGTATTTCAAATGTAAATATATGATGTAATGAATGGAGGAATGATATGATATGATACGATGATAATTCTAACGTATGATAAATGGGTATGTGCAGGATCATGATGGGCCAAAAAGTGGAAATATGATGGGTATGTGGCTGACGACTTTTTTTCTACCCAAAATTGATGAAATGAAAAGGATTTTTAAAGGAGATTCTCAAATTTCCACCAATATAAAATATGATTTTATTTGAATTTAATAAGTAATTATTATTCTTTTTCTATTCAAATTATGACTAAAGTCATGATTGATAGACTGATTGAAAAACATCTATAGTTTTCAAATGGTACCACATTTTTTGAATCCAAAACATGTGTCACATTCTATGCTTCACATAATATAGGATTAAAAAAATAAAAAATGAATTTCATGAAGTTTTGAACAAGTTAAGGTGGTCAGACATGGGAGTTTTTTATACTTTTTAAAATTTTTAATAAAAAATTCATAATTAATTATTTACTTGGAAAAAAATTACAAAAAAATATGCATCACATGATTGGGACATGAGTCCTATACTTATATTTAAAATATTATAAAAAAATATTATCATTTTATTGTTGTTAGGTGGTCAAACAGACACCTACTTCTTATTTTTTCCCTGAAATTTAAGTACTACTGCATTGAAATTTCAAAATTTCACCAAATAGTTTTTTTTTTTTTTTTTAAACAAACCTAGTAGTTTAGAAGCTAAATTCAATTTGATAAAAAATCTATTCTTACATATTTTTGATATAATATAGATAGCTTATTCAAATTTTTACATCAAGTTTCCTAACTCTGATTTTTCTGATTTTTTTGCCACTTAAGGCCCTATTTTTTCCATGATGATCCTGCACATACCCAAATGAAAATTTAATGTATGAATGATTAAATGATATGATAATTCATTCCAATGTATGCAATTCAAATGATTATGCAACTACATGATAATGATGATGTTTTTGTTAATGCCAAGTATATTGAATCCATTAATGATAAAAGATAACATCGTATTTTTTTTAATTCTCCACCAGCCTTTGGAATAAACTACTTTGCAGATGCAAAACTAACATAAATACAATCTAATTTAACCATGCAGATCTACATATGTCAAATTTTTCATCTTAACAGTCTATTTATCATGCTTTTTATCATCATTGAGCCTTTAAAATGTTGAAAGTGAGTACAAGCATCAATGGTATAGTTTTGATCAATGCTGACCTAAGTACTACTTTCATGATTTTTGATATTCCAAGTTAACACAAGCATCTAGGTATAATTAAACCAATATTACTTGAGCATTTCTTGCATAGAAATACAACCATTAATCATTTTTCAATGTGTATTCAGAATGTCATCAGTGATACTTCGTAGAGCATGCCTCATGACAATTCACACAATAATAATGATCAACTCATAGACAAAAAACAAATAAAATACCTTTTCTCCTTCCTAACTTCTCTAGTTCAATACAGTATCGAGTTTCTCCAAAGAAATGATAAAAAAAATCAAAGTACAACATTTGAAGATTCAAGCTAAAGTGATAAAATCATGATTCAAAAGAATATCATCCAACTAAAGTTGTTTTGATTGATTTGATTTCAGCTGTTTGATTTGGATGATTGATTTTTTTTTGAAATGTTTTGATGTTTGATGTATGTTTGATGTTGAGTTTCACTATGATCATTGTTTTTACTTCATTTTCATACCACTATTTTTCCATTTGATTAAGCTCAAAGTTGATTACCCCTAGTGAGTTCAGGATTTTTCCCCCAAGCTAGGGTGAGACATGACCACAATTTCCATGCTATGTACATGAGGTTCTCTTTCCAATGATAGGAAGAATGATGGAAAAATTTAATGACTAAGAAATGCATCTAATAGATGGATTATATAGTTTAAATCACAAGTAGCACATGTTTCCAGGTTTTCACTACGTATTTTTATTAAGCTTTTTCAGATTTTATAATTTTTTTTCTTGATTTTTCTTGTATTTTTCATCAAGGTGGCCATTTTTCCATGACTCCAACCATGCACTAGATGATTCAGGTGTAGAATTTCCTAAGATGGAGACTGTTGATAGGTTTATCGAACAAATCCCCTTCAAGTGTAGACAAATAATAGGCTCCAAATCCATAGACTAATATGACAACAAAGGGACCTAGCCAGTTAGGTTCAAACTTCCCTTTCTTTTCTCTATCCTATTAATTTTGACGGTTTTCCTTTAAGACCAAGTCACCAACTTGAAATTCTCTAGGTTTTACTCTGTGATTGTAGCTTCTAGACATCCTCTATTGATATGCCTTCAAATGGTCCACAACTTGTTGACGATGTTCATCCAATAGTTCCAACTCTTGAAGTCTAGAAACTATAATCCTCATCTGAAATAATTCCCTTTAGTGACACATGAAGTGATGGTATCTCAACCTCAATAGATAGGATGGCCTCTAATCCATATACCAAGGCATATGGTGTTGCTCATGTAGGTGTTATGATCCTAGTTCAATATTCCCATAGAATAGGGTTTAGTTGAGTGTGCCAATCACATCCAACATCGTTGACTTTTTTCTTTAGGATTTTCATAATAGTTTTGTTTGAGGCCTCTATTTGGCCATTTCCTTGATGATAGTATGGGGTTGAAAAGTGATGTTGGATGTGAAACCTATCACATAGTTCCTGAAAATCTTGATTCTTAAAAGGTCTACCAATGTCTATGACAATGGACTAAGGAATTCCATACCGACAAATGAGGTAATTCAGTATAAAAGAAGAAATTTGTTTTCTAGTGATTGTTGTCAAGGGAACAACTTCTATGCACTTTGTAAAGTAATTTGTGGCTATGATTATAAATTTGTGTCGATTGGATGAAGAAAAATTAATATTTCCTACCAAGTCAAGTCCCCACTGACAAAAAGGCCATGTTGAAGTGAATGGTTGCAATTATTGTGTTGGTGCATGGATTAGGTTACCATGGATTTGACATTTTTTTTACTTATTAACAAACTAAAAAGACTGCTCCATATTCAGCTAGTAGTACCCCAAATGGAGGAGTTTCTTTCCTAGGGTTAGTCTGCTTGAATGAGTTCCACAAATACCTTCATGAACCTCATGTAAGGCCATCTCATACTCATTATGTGCTAGACACTAAAGAAGAGTACCATCCAGACCTCGACAGTAAAGTATGTTAGCAATTAGGGTGTGTCATGCGGTTTGGCAGATGAAATTGTGTTTCTAGTTTATGGAAAGATTGGGAGGAATGATATTGTCTTTTCTGTAAGAATAGGTCTTTCCATAAATTGAGGATTCGATGTCAGCTAAATGGCATGTGGTTTAAGATTTAGGATTATCATAAGAAATATTAGACACTTGTTCCACCATAAAATCATAACGACCTCACTTTTCTGGTATCTGTAAGAGAGAAACAATCATCGCCATAACATCAACAACTTTGTTTTTTTCCTTGAAATCTATTCAAAATTAATATCCATAAATTACTTTTTGAAATCATCTAGCATTTTCTTATACGACATCAACTTCTCATCTTTGGTTTGATATTCATCATTTACTTGATTAATGACTAGTTGTGAATCCCCAGATACTTGTAGCTTTTTGATCTTCCATTCAACTACCACTTTGATGCCAATGATTATTGCCTTGTATTTAGCTACGTTATCTATACATGGAAACATGAGTCTATAGGACTTTGGGATGGTATGTCCTTGAGGTGTAACAAAAATAATTCTCGCACTTGACCCACATTGTGTGTAGGACATATCAAAATAAAGCATCTATTGTTGTGTTGTCATAGTAAGAATGTCTGCATCAGGAAACTCAATGCTCATTGGACAATAATCTGGTAGTGGAGCTTCAACTAATTAATTGGCTATCACCTAACCCTTGATGGCTCTTCGATATATGTATTGGATATCAAATTCACTCAAGATCATGACCCACTTGGCTAGTCTTCTTGTTAGGGAAACCTTGCTAAGTAAATACTTTAATGGATCATTCCTTTCCTATAGGATCTTCCTGTGCTAATAGAGGACCCAAAGAATCTCAGTTGTTACAATGTATAGTAATAATGGTCTCTCTTCTATAGATGGAATTAGTATGGGTGGTGACATTAGATATTTCTTTATTTGATTGAAAGTTGTTTCACATCCTTGTTCCCATTTGAAAGAGACATTCTTATGTAACAAATAATTGAAGGGATGAATTTTGTCTGCTAATTGGGAGATAAACCTCCTGGTTGATTGTAGCCTACCCTATAGATACCGTAATTGACTGATATTCTTTGGTGGTGGCCTTTCCATTATGGCCTTGACCTTGGTAGGATCCACTTCAATACCCTTTTCTGAAACTATGTATCCTAGAAGCTTTGTTGATGTAACACTGAACACACATTTCTTAGGATTTAATCTAACATTAAAATTTTCTAATATGGTAAATATTTTTTCCAAGATCTCTAGATTCCCTTCTCTGGCATATGACTTTGCTAATATATCATCCATGTAATCCTCCATAAAGGTATGCACCATTTCATGCAAAATGGTGGTCATTGCTTGCTGATATGTAGCCCCTGCATTTTTCAACCCAAAGGGCATGATGTTCCAGCAGAATGTTCCCCATGGACATATGAATGTTGTTTTCTCTTGATCTTCTAGTGCTATTTTTATTTTTTTATAACCTAAGAAGCCATCCATTAGTGATAACATGGTGTGTCGTACTATTAAGTCTATAATAATGTCAATTTTTGGCAAAGGAAAATCATCCTTTAGGAATGCCTTGTTGAGATCTCTGAAGTTAGTACATATTCTGATACTACTATATAGTTTAGAAATAGATACAATATTAGAAATCCACTCAGCATAATCAATAGATCTAATGAATCACGTATCTAACAACTTCTCCAGTTTTGCTTTTACCAACAAGGTGATATGCAAATGCATTTTCCTTAGTTTTTGCTTCACGGGTTTTATTCTAGATGGTAGAGATAAATGATGTATTATAAGATTTGGGTCTAAACCTAGCATATCAGAGTAAGACCAAGAAAAGTTAATGTGTCTGTCCTCAAAGAACTTGGCGAATTTAGGATTTTCTTGTTTAGTCATAGATGTTGCTAGATGTTGAGTTTTTGTTTTTTTTGTTGTGCCAAGATTGATAAACTATGTAGGCTCCACCAATACTGATGATATTCCATGATAGTGGTTTGGAAGGGTGTCAAATATCCCATCTTTTGGTGCCTCAAAGAGGTTTCACCATCATATGCATTCTTTATTTTTACTTTTTTGAGATCTAATGCTTCCATTAAATGTTTTTCACCATTAGATCTATTATTCTTGTTTTCAATTTTGCAACTAGAAGATTTGACACCCTCCTAACTCAAAGCATTGTTATGATATTTATGATTATAATTTGTGTTAGGTTTGTCACAACACAGGAAATTAATGATAGCAACATCATTCACAAAGATAGGTACATTGATAGGTTTAGTTGGTTCCCAATTGATAAGTTCATGATGTATTACAGATAAAAGAACATCATAGTGGCTAAGGTCAATGAAAATGAGGGTTCTGATAGCTATGTTTTCAAGGTGGTCAATAGTGATGTCAAGGTCTATGATATTACTCTCCTCCAAGTCATCCATCTCACTCAATATCTATCCATCCTCACTTGAGTCATCGATATTTTGTGATACAAATACAAGGAGTCTAGTCCCTAAGCTTTGTCCCTCCTCATGTGTGGGTGAATACTCTTTTATGACATCAATTTGTATGTCCTTGTATGATACTTCAGATAAATAATCCCACTCATACTCATTGGAATATTTTTCATAACTATCCCACATTTGAAAGATTATTTCAACAACTCTATGAGTGATTTCTTCTTTTGTTTCCTCTATATAACCCAGTCCTATTTTTTAATTTGAATGAAGTGTGAGAGGTTGGATGGGTTCCACAATTCCCTATTTTCTTTTTCCAACTATTCCTTGTCTTTCATACCCCATTTTTCTCTAATATTGTTTTTCCCTTTCCATATTGACCTGTCTTTATGCTGATAGTTGTCGATGTAGATGCTTCCTCATCTTTGTAGAGCCAATTGAGGATGGAATTATCTTCCAAATCATCTTCTAAAGTACCTTCCTTTACAAATCTTTCATCTAAAACCATAGTAGGTTGTGATGATTGTTGTGTTAATGTTGACGGCTGCCCATATGATCTTGGAGATGGCAGTAGTTTTGAAAGACATAAAGACTACTCAATGGAATACTCTCCCATTCCTTTGTATTTTAATTGGATCTTTTATTTGAATTGATATGATAGAGAATTCAGTCGACCTTCATTGTTTGATGCCAAAGTGGAGTCAACAACACTTGTATCTTTTGACGTGTCCTTTTTCTCAATCCATTTAGATACACCATTTGGTTTCCTTCAACTGTTGGATGGACTAGAAGTGTTTGCTTCTCTATTATGGGGTATGAAAGTTTCTTGAGTTGTTTTAAGCATGTTACAATATTGGGGATTGTTGTAGCCAGCTGAGATAGTAACTTCTTTTCCATTGAAAAGAAACTTCAAGCACTGATGATAAGTTGAAGGCATTGCTTGCATTCCATGAATCCAAGGACATCCGAAGAGTATATTATATTTCAGCTCTTTTTCTAACACTTGGAAAACTATATTATTCATAATTGGTCCTACTTGAATAGGAAACATGATCAATCCCTTGGAGGATCTCTCTTCTTCATCATAAGCTTTTATTGTGATTTTCCTTTTGGCATCAATAGCATTATTAGAATATCCTAGTGCATGGATCAGTTTTAAAGTGTAAATGTTTAAACTAGCTCCACCATCTATTAGGACATGTTTAACATGGTGTTTTTGGATTAAGACTTCAATGTGAAGGGTGGCATTGTGCAGATGAGTAAGTGATATGTCATCTTGTTTGAAAAATGATAGGCAGTGAGGTGTGGTTAAGTGTCCCACCATAACTTGGAATTGGAAAACCTCCAAATTATTGGGTACTATTGTGGCCATAAGAGCTTGTTCCAAAACCTCCTTATGAGATGGTGAGATTTTAAGGAGTTCTAATATTGATATTTGGGCTGGTATTTTCTGCAATTGATCAACTATGTTGTATTGATTTGAAGGGGTGATAGTGGTTTTAGATGTAACATCTTTCAATATTAGTTTAGATTGCCCCCTTGGTGTCATATTAACTAGTTGGTAATCTTTCTTTTCTTTGATTTTTGTGACATTAATCTGATTGTTGGATGTGACCTTGTTTGATGATGGATTTATTGGTATGATGTCATTGATTCCCATGTTTTAAGTTTCATTATCAATGAAACCATTATTCTCAACCATAGAAATGCAGTATGATCATCAAGTTCATTTGATGCCCTTCTATGAATACTATCTTGTTCTCAATCAAATCTTGTACTAGATGTTTCAACTGCATACAATTGTTTGTTTTGTGTCCTTTGTTTTTATGAAATTCATAGTAGTCTATATCATTCCACCAATATGGCTTTACTCTTGGTTCCCAATTTATTGCTTCAGGTAATGTGATAAGTCTATGTGTAAGAAGTTATCTCATTGTCGATTCTAGTGTCTGTCCCAATGGTGTGAATCTTCTTTGATTTGATGGTTTTTGATATGATTGTGGGTTAGATTCACCATTGTTCAAATTGTTGTTTTGATTGAAATTTTGATTGATGTTTTGGTCATTTTTTTGATTGGTCTCTACAGTAGTTTCCGTCAAATTCAATACTGGTTTCACATTTTGTGTTTAATTTGTAGCATCATTGTTACCAATATTTCTATTTTTTTTTCCAAAACTTTGGTTTATCATTGTTATTGTAGTGATTCAAGGATTTTTCATTATTTGATCCTTCATTGTAGATTTTTACTACCCCTCTTTTGACTAAGGCTTCTTCAATATTGATCCCATTTTCAATCACTTTCTCAAATGTAGGCGGGCATTGTAGTTCAATCTTGTAGCTCATCTTGTCAGTTAGGTTGTCAGTGAATAGTTCCATCTTTTCTTCTTCAGGTATGGAATGAGGATACCTAGAAAAAAACCTTCACCATCATTGTAAAAATGAGAGGAATGTTTCACCTTTCTTTTTTTTGTATTGTAAAGATCCTTTATTGTTATCTCATGTTGAATATTATAGGAGTATTGTGAGATAAACTTGTTGACTAGTTTTTCAAAAGATCGAATTCCTAGTTGTAGTTTAGAGAACCATTCCATACATTGACCTCCTAAGCTTCTTGGAAACAACCTCATCAAATAAGTTTCCTCTTGTGCAAATTCTAAACTCATGGTTCTAAACTCCCTCACATGATCTATTGTATTAGTTTTACCATTGTTTTTGTCATATTTTGGGAATTTGTAATGTCTAGGAAATGGTATCATTTCTACACTTGGATCAAAAGGATAGGTACAAAAATCCTTTAATGAGTACCTTCTTGTGGTCCCTTTTTGCATATATTGAAGTTGTTGTTGCAAGTTTTGCATTTGATGTGTTAGGAAAATCACTTGATCTGAGTTTTGTGGTTCAATTTTAGCTCCTATAGGTGCTTCTTTGAGTCAACTAATGTTAAAGTCCTTTGGAAGTTTTGCACTTAGATCAGTTAGCATTAAAAGGTATTCTTCTCCATCCTTTTCCAATTTTTTTTCCATGAATTGGTGAAAGTTAGGATCTTTTTGTGTAGTTTGGATGTCCTCTTTAGTTATTTCCTTAGGTTTAAATCAATTGAATCTATGAAATGGATTTTCTTCAGCCATGATATTTAGAGATTCAATCTCTTTTTCTATGAGTTTCTATCTTTGTAACCTTGTTAAAATGGGCGTACAAGTGTTAGGGTTTTCACTAAACTTTGATCTTTTTGTGAACTAGTGCCAAAGATAATAACTAAGTCAAATAGAATGATAAATTGTATTGATGAGACTATGTTATATTTTTCTCTTTTTTTTAATACTATTTCATTTCATGGTTGTAGGATAACTAATCCTGATAAATGAAACTTAACTTAATAATCAAGATTTTTGTTTGATGATAAGGAACTTTAAAAGTGTAATATATTGGTTTAATTTGGAAGAGTTTGTCTTGTAAGGTCCTATTTTTCCCATTTTTAAGAAACTAGTTTGACAAAGGAAATATTTTTGTTCTAATAAAGATCTAAATTTTGATGTCCACTATCTTATAGGAGGTAATCTTTGCTCTCTAGTTTTTTATTATGTGGATGCACTATAACAGACCTCAAATGCACTATAAAAAACTTTAGATTTTCTAGAACAGGGTGTGAATGCACTAATAAATTGACTGAATGCATTGAAAAACTAGGTAAATGCATTGTAAAATAGGGTGTATGCACTGAAAAACTGGGTATATGCACTGATAGACTGGGTATATGTGTAGTAACAATGATAGGTTGCACTCAAATTTTGGGTAAAAGTGTTGATATACTATATAGATGCACTGCAAAAAAAGACAGATGCACTGGAACAAAGTTTTAATGCATTGTTTAAATAAGATAGATGCGCTAATAGACTAGGTAGATGCGCTGAAACAAAGGTTGGTTGTGCTAATCTAGAAGTGGTCAGTATTTTTACACTTTTGTCTATTTGTTCTACTTTTTCTTAGTAAAAAGATTGATTTCAAGGTGTAATTTTCTAACCAATGAAGATTTTGGAAGGGTATTTTGCTTGTAAATCTTGGAATTTGATGATTTAATGGGATGATACCTTTGAAAATGACTTTACACACACAACAACAAGTTTGTAAACATTGTTTTCAACACTATGTATTAAAAAAAGAGTGTGTATTCTAGAATCAAGTTTGATTCTTTCAATTTCCATGAGTTTAACACAAGAAAATATAGTTCAAACACTCTTCTACTCTCAAGGGTCACCAATAATATCACAACCCACAGTTTGCAACTATGCCAGCTCACATAGCCTTGTCACCCCCTAAAAGGCACCCGTGCTTTTTCCTTTCTTGAGTCTTAACCAAAGTTGAATCCTCCACTTTTGGCTAGGGTCTTTGATAGTTACATGGTGAGTATCTTGGGGGTAGATTCTTCCCTCCCTTGCACCGTGATATAAAAAGTGTTCATAAACTGACATAGTTAGATTCTACACTAAAGTTCATAGAAAAGGTATCCATTCGATGTGAAAATTGATAAACTCCCTCAAGAGACCTCCTAATCTTTAGAAAAAATATTTTTTGGATGGTTATCTTGCACACTACCATTGAATGTGGGTTTCCCCAAATTTACTTTTATTTAGAGTGGGTTGGAAAACATGGCTTTGGTTTTTCCCACTTAGGTCATTCCCTTAGGGTGAGTAATTTTTCCCACTACGATAGGCCTTCTAAAGGTGTTAATAACTAGGATAGCAAGTCTAGCATTTTGATCACCTAGTTAAGGGGAGAGCATAAGCCTATTGCTTTGAAAACATAGTGGACATGGGGTTCAAACTATTTCTTTAATTAAGCTAGATGCACTATTTTAACCAAAGGAAAAGCAATAATAAAATTAAATCCTGACAAACACCATGTTAGTATTTTGTAAATTTTTTTTCTTTGACTGGCGTAAGTGTTTCCAACAATTGTCTTTGACAAGCATATTTTTCCTACAGGACAAAAAACAAGGATTAATTCCAACAATTTTTTAAAATTCTACAAAATTAGTCAGATGTGCCATAAAAATCATTAGATGCACTAAAATAGTATTTAGATGTGCTAAACTAAGATTTATATACACTATAGAATTTAGTAAATGTGCTAAAAGAAAAGATAGATGTGTTGTAGGAAAACCCATTAACTATGATAAAACTAGTATTGGGTGTGCTAGAACAATCTTCAGATGCATTGCAATATTCTATGGATGCACTAGAATATTCTCTTGATGCACTAGAACATTGATTGGATGCGCCAATCTAGAAGTTGTATGCACTATAAGAATTTTCGATTGCACTAAAACAGAAACACGTCAAAACCTGTGAACACACTTTTTCCAGAAAATTGTTAAAATTGGGGTTTTTGGCCCCATGGTGGGCGCCAATTTATGTGTGAGTAAAATATGTGTAATGAATTAAAAATACACCTAATAATACATTATATCAATAGATTTAAACAACAATTAATCTAATTAAAGTAGAAAATCTCTTAAAAGCGTCCTATTGGTCTCTATCTCCAAAGATTTATTAAATCACTATGGCTCTCAGATTGTTAAGAATTTTGACTGTTAAAATGGCAATCTAGAAAATGAGATATTGTTAAATGTAGGAATCTAATCCTATGCAATGATTGCTAAATGATATGATGATGATATTGTAGCCTAAAATTGACATGAAAATGATAAAATAAACTATTGTAACTAAGATGCAGCTAAATGGAAAGCCATGATTATGATTGCTATATGATTTCTAATTACTATTTGCTATTTTCTCAATGCTCAAATGCTCAATTTCTCTAATTCTATTTCTGCAAAGTAAGATTGCACAAATTTGGGATCCATTTCCTATCGAAAGAGGTTGTATTTATAGATTCCTGACAACATATTTGTGATGTGGCGGCAAAGCAAAGGTCTAGATTTGATTTGAAAGATTCAATGGTGAAAGATGAAGAATCCGGAGAAGATTATGAAGATTATTCCTCCCCACAAAAACATTCAACCATAGGATATGAATGATCAATGGAAGAAGATGAAGAAATTTTCCTAAAATTTGTCTCCAAATTTGTCCGTGAAGGCTGAGTTGAATTAATTAGATATAAAATATCTAATTTTTTTGGTGGATATGATGAGTGAAAAGAGGAAATAGCTGTAGAAATATTCTTTTATTGAATTATTGGATTTATTCAATTTAGCAGAAGAGGATATTTAAATTTAATAAAAAGAACTATATAAATCTTGTTTATTAAATAAACATGGAAGAAATATGGTAATTAAATTAAAAAAAGTATGAAACTTATTTATTTAGTTAAAATAAAATGATGTGATTAAGATAGAATAAATATATAATTATAGAAGAATTTGATAATAATAATTAAATAAAACAAATTATGTGATTTGTTTATTTAATTAAGATGAAATAATATGATAAATATAGAAGAATTAAATGTGAAATATATAAATAAATATTTCTATTTATTTATAAGTAGATGAATTAAATGAGTCAATTAATCAAATAAATTGTCTTTAATTAATTAGATTATTTAGACCATTTTTAGGTGTATACAATATGTTGTTACTACTGTAAAACTATTGAGCCTGTTTCAAAGTAGAATGCACCTAGGACTCAATACTACTCTATTCATCTACACTTGATTTACAAAGTTGCTCTCATATGAGCTTGAGCATTGTCCAACCATGCCGAAACTCTCCCAAAAACTCTCTTTGTAATGAATTCCCATTTAAAGAAACATGGGAGCAACAAGCTTTGGGCCAAATTACAATTTCAATTGCATTTTAATTTGACATACATTTCATTTCAACTTCAAAACTCCCCAAACAGTTAAAATGACACCTTGTAGAAAGAGGAAAATGCATAAGAAAAAAAATATTTTCCATCATTGAAGATTTACCTTCCTTCCAAAAGGCACCTCTCATCCACATTAGCCAAAAAGGTTCTCCATGTTAGCACTTAAGACAAAAATTCTAAACTAGGACTCTATTTTTGCAATGGTTCATCATCTTTAGAATCAGAGTATGCATGTCTCCTTCACGAATTTGATGAAACTAGAGAATTTTTCTTGCTATCAACAAAGTCTTCTATATCTACAAGAGTAAGGAGATACTCGGCATATTCTAGATCATCTTCTGCCTCATCTTCCATGGAAACATTAGGCTCCTCCATATAAAAACCATAAGCCTTGTGGTACTTATCTATCTTCTTTTTCTCCTAAGAGCTAGTCAATTCCCCTGACTTAGTTTCCTCTTTCTTTGCCCTTTGTTCTTTCAAGAACACACCACTAGGCTCACCATGGTTGCAAACAACAACCATACTTCTGAATTTGTATGTCTTCTTAGCTTCACTACCCATGAAAGTGGCAAAATATTTCTTCACTGTGTTTGGCTTTGCAGACTTCTTAGATATGCCTAGCTTAATTATGGGTGTGTCATCCTAGGTTTTAGGCCTTTTGACACCTTTCTATTTATGTTTCCTTTCTATCCTAATTCTTGAATAATTGGGATTACTCATCCTCATAGAATAACAAAACTAGGGCTTGCAAACTTTCAATTTTAGGAAATGTTTTACTAGTTTATGCTCTCATAAATAAACTTGTAGAACAAAAAGCCCCAGACTACACACAATTCTCAACAACCCAAATGGGATTTATAAACAACTAAACCCTCACCAACCCCAAGAATTCAAAGCCTAAAAAATTCTTGATAATTCACTAAACCAACCAACCTATGCACAATTGACAAAAAAGAAATTGGATACCTACTTACTTGGGAGAATTTGTCTTCAACACCTCTGTAACAGCTCACTTGAGATCCACACACTTTCTCCTCTAGCTCTAGAAAAATTCCTCATCTCTTTGATAGTTATAATTGTAAAAGAAATTGTCTAACAACTCTCTTTATGATGAATTCCTGAGGCATGTCCACCATTAATGTTCAAGAGAAAGCTCACGCGAGCGATCTGATAACCAACCACCTCAATTTTGAATCCTGGTTGTCAATCCTTTTGATTTAAAACATGATCAATGATGATCCTCAACCACCATGCCATGCTTTTACAACTTGTGTATTAAAAACAACAATGGAACCTCAAAGAACTAACATGTAGCCCCTTTAAACACCTTAATCACCTCTTACCTAATAGCCATCACACATTGCTACCTTGGTTTGCACTCCATCTAGTGAATCCATGAAGATGCAATGATGTGGGGAATACTCCATCAGATATTCCATCACTCATCTCTCATTCATGCTCTAAAAATTCATTTAAAACCACGATGGCCTTAAGTGACATGATGGGCACAAGGCACAAATTTTTTTACCGCCCATCATTGATTCACTCTGCAACAATCAACACATATTAGTGATGGAGAACTTCCAATGATAGGTTAGGAACATACCATGTCTCCATATGGAAATATCAAGGGTTGAGAAAGCATTGTCTCTAGCAGTATTTCGCATCAACGATGGAACACTTGAATAAAGGATCTCATTGCACATCACTAATTCATGTTTGAGAAATTATAAGCAATTAGCAATAGTGAGAAAGGTTAGTGATACAAAGGATATCGCTTACATTTCTCATCTCTACTTTGAAACTCAAGGTTAAAACTCCACCTGCGATGAGCGATACAAAGGAAGAGTGTTCATTGCACATCGCTAATTTGAGGCCAATGGTGTAAAGAAAATTTGCGATGAGCGATATGTAAGGGGATGGACAAGAAACTTAAGTGAATCAATTATGCATGTGCTCATAAGTTTTTTTGAAAATGGAACTACTTAGGACAACATAAGATAAGGCCATAAAAGGACTTAATTTTTTTTGCAAAGATGTAAAAACCAACAAGGCTAAATTTTCAACCTTATAAAATAAAGGGAATTCTTAGATCTAGGCACATGTGGTTAAATTTAGTGATGGGAAAACCTAACCACAAGGGATTGGTGAAACATGAACTTTAGTGACTCAAGTTATTTTTAACATGATTGGGAACCGACCACAATAGGTCAACAAAGGAATAGATTGAGAAGTTAAGGGTTTAGATATCAAAGAAAATATTCTAAGCAAAACAACTCCCCACATAAAACCCTAAACCCAAACCCTTGATAGACCAAGAGGACTAGAGGAAAAGCACCTTTAGATCAGTGGAACATGGAAAATTTGAAGGTTCCACTAGCAGGGACCTATAATTATTCCCATAAGTCTGATCCAAACTTACTTTAACTCCACATGACCTCAAACCCTTTAGGTCAACACTGCTAGTGAAGCAACAATGGAATGAACCAACTGTTCATTCACAACCTGACACACACACCTCTAAAAATCTTTCCACTTAGACCACACATAATTTTGAAACCTATAAACATTCCCTCAAAACCGTATAGAAAAATTTTCATCCATGGTGGAATGCAGAACATTCCAATCATGTACTCTACCATAGTAACTCTGATACTACTAAGTTTGATACTTTATCAACTCTAACTTTGACTTTGGAGGAAATCAAGATATGAAATATTGTATTTAAGTTCCTCCAACAAGCACCAAAATCAACTTAAAACCATATAATCATATTTTTCATGGAGGAGCAATGTAGACCATAAAACAGGTTCTCTGTACACTAAAAACTGCATTTCAAACTTAGGAAAATATCCAACACATTTGTATGTATAATGTGTTGACATCATTGAAAATACTACATTCAATCATGCTCATCAATAAATCAATAAATATTACATCAATTGATGTTGATACTACAAAAATGTGAACCTCAATGTTGACATCAATGACAACACCATAGGAACATCATCTTCCATACATCCACCAATCTTCTCAATGAAAAACTTCCAACATGGTGTTTGTTGAGGTTATGCCCTTAGTAAACATCACCAACATTATTTTCCTATAGTTAGAGCTAAACATGCTAAGGCACCATTATAGTTGGTACATATTGGCCTCATGTCATTTTTGACTTATTTTTTAGGCATCAAATATGCACTCACATTTAGTAATGTCTTCTTGAGACATACATGGGAATAGTTTCTTAAATAAAAACTAAATTTATTTGATTCTTTTAGGATCTTTAAGGCATTCGTGGAGAAGCAATATGGTCTTTCTATTGGATCAATACACACAAAAAATGAGGTGGAGTATGTTAATCAAGATTTCAAGTACTTTTGTACTAAGCATGGTCTTCAACATTAACTTAGCGTTCCATACACCCCACAACAGAATGATGTTGCTGAGCAAAAGAGAAAAAATTTACGATAGATGTCCAATTATATGATTTTGTCACAAGATATGGCTTCTTCTTTTTGTCCTAAAGTAGTTAATTGTGTCAATGATATTTCAAATTATATGCCTCATAAGGCATTGTGACATATGATTCCTAAGGAGGCTTGGTCTCATGTCAAGATTGATGTATCTTTGATCCTACATTCAAATATGTCTTGCTTAGGTAGCGATGTCCAGTTTGATGAGCACTTCAATGGGTTCTTCATCACCAACTTCTCCCTCACTCCATACTACTCAAGCTCTTCATCTCTTGAGGATGAGGATGATTCTCCATCTCTCCCTCCACCTTCATATGTTCAACCATTACCCAAGTGGGCTTGCAATACTATTGATGTAGCTAGATATTTGAAAAATGAGCCTTTAGATTACCATCATACTTGTGTACAAATATCAAGTGTTAGTCCATTGAGTCATACCATTTTAGATGATCCTCAAAAGTTTTCAGAGGAGGAAATTATTCTTAAGTGGTACAATGTCATGGAAGATGAGTATTCTTCACTGATAAAGAATAATACTTGGGATATTGTTCATCTTCTTAATGAAATAAAGTTGGTTCAATGCAAGTGGGTGTACTATAACAAAAATGTTGAAGATGGTTTCATTGATAAGTTCAAGGATTGTCTCATTGTAAATGGGTTCTCTCAGGTCAAAGGAATTGATTATTTTGAGACCTTTGAACCTATTTCCAAGATGAATTATATTCACCTTATGCTTTCACTTCCAGCTTCACATGGATGAATATTATTCCAGATGGATATGAAGATTGCTTTCATTCATGGTGATCTTCATGAGGAGATTTATATGGATCAACCACATAGTTTTTTTTAGGAATCTTCACTAGTTTGTATACTTCTTTGTTCATTATATGGTCTTAAAAAAACCCATTTGGATTGGTATGAGAGGCACTTCTTTCTTTCTTCTGGCTTCGCAAAATTTCATTTTGATCCCCTAGTGTTTATTACTTGATCCTTGTGCTATATGTAGATGATTTAATTCTTACAGGTGGTTCATCCTCCATGATCCAAAGTGTTCAACAAGCATTGATGAAATAGTTTTAGATGAAAAATATTGGCCATCTATACTACTTTATTAGTTTAAAGTTTATTCACTCTTCAGATGGGATTTTACATTTTTAAGAAAAAAAAAGAATGATCTTGACCTGGTTTAGATATTTGACTTGCTTGATTGTAAGTCTTCCCCCACACTATTTTAGTCAAGTGTTGTATTGTCTTACACTTGTTCTACTCCTTCAATAGATGCTACATTATATCAAAAATTGGTTGGAAGTCTCTTGCACCTAACACATTCACATCTTGATATTTCTTTATGTGGTTGGTCTCATCTCTTAGTTCTCTCAAGATCCACAGGAGAGTTATTGGTAAGTTTCCAAATGTATTTTGAGATATATTTAAGGAACCTCACAAATATTTCATTCACTATATATTAGGAGATTCTTGGATATTCAAATTCACTGACATAGATTAGGTTAGTGATCTTAATGATAGAAAGTCTATTTTTTGCATTTTTCCCTTGGTTATGGGCCTATTACATGGTCTTGCAAGAAGTAATTTGATATTGCATTATCATCTATGTAGGCTTAGTATTATTCATTAGTTTTTGCTTACATTACTATGAGATTTCACCTTACCATTTCCCAATATTTTACTTAAGATGATTGTGATGGTTATTGGACATTATACATTGATCCTATGTTAATAATTTATTAGATCTTGTGCATCATTTATACATTACATTTTCTAGAGTCTGAAGGAAAGAGGCAGAGGATGCAAAATATAATAGAGGAAAAAAAATAAAGAGTGGGAAATAAAAACATAGATATCTGAAAATGATTTGTATTTCATATATATATATCAAAGAATACAACTTTTTTTCATCATAAACTAATTATAGAGCTATTGCTCTTTGATATTACTCATAAAATATTTAAATTCATGATCCCCTATTCTAATGGTTGTTTCAAGCTATTACTGCTGCAATACTAGAATTTGCACTTATTTTTCTTTTTCATACTTACAAAAAAGACCATTGAGCCTACATATATTTCAAGCTAAGAGGGAAAAAAAAAAAAAAACTACAATTAATTCTATTGTAAGTAATTTTATGGAAGGGATTTGCAATTAAAAAATATTCAAAAACTATGTTGAATTATTGGATGATGGCATGAAGAAGAGTTGGAAATAATTTTGGCGCTACAGAGAGGGTATGGAATATAGTGGAGAGAATGATAATGTTACAGAGGATTAAATGCTACTAGTTATGCAGTTGGAATTAATTCCAACACTCCCTCTTAATCACAACTGATGCCATTTATGATGCTCAATCAATCTCTCTGATAAACCAAATTTTATTTCCCTAATGCCTTGGTGAAAATGTTTGCACATTAATCTTGAGACCTACCAAAATCCAAAAAGATTTCTCCATTGTTTATCAGTTTTGTAATGAAATGATGTCTTGTGTCAATATGTTTGCTTCTCTTGTGAAATATTGGATTCTTTGACAATGCTATAGTTGAGTTGTTGTCACAATATATGTTTGTTTTCTCTTCCGATTCTTGTCTAATATCTTTCAAAACTCTTCTCATCCAAAATGCTTGACATGATTCACTTGTGGCTGCTACATACTTTAGTTCAGTAGATGAAACGGTGACAACTGATTATTTCTTTGAAGCCCATGATACTACATCTATTCTAAAGTGAAAAAAATAACTAGAAGTGCTCTTCCTATCATCAATGCTTCTTGAAAAATAACTATGCATACACCTTATGAGTTTGAACTCATTTAACCTTGAATAATGGATACCATATTTCCTTGTTCCACTCACATATAAGCAAATTATTTTTCCTTCTTGAGAATTTGACAATCTTTTGGAGATTCCATGAACCTTGAGATAAGACTAATTGCATACATAATATCCATCCTTATGGTTGTTAAATACATGAAGCTACAAACAAGTATTTTATACAAAGTTGGATCAATGTTGGATCCTTTATCATCCTCACTTAATTTCAATCTTGTGACAATTGGTGTTAGAGCTGATTTGCAATTTATCATGTTAAACCTCTTCAAAATGTCATTAGAATACTTAGATTGGGAGATAAATATACCATTATCACTTTGATTCACCTCAATACCAAGGAAATACTTCATGAGACCTAAATCAGTTATTTGAATTTCTTTTTTTTTATGTTTCCTTTGAATAAATCAATTGCTAAATAATATGAAGCTACAAACAAGTATTTTATACAAAGTTGGATCAATGTTGGATCCTTTATCATCCTCACTTAATTTCAATCTTGTGACAATTGCTGTTGGAGCTGATTTGCAATTTATCATGTTAAACCTCTTCAAAATGTCATTAGAATACTTAGATTGGGAGATAAATATACCATTATCACTTTGATTCACCTCAATACCAAGGAAATACTTCATGAGACCTAAATCGGTTATTTGAATTTCTTTTTTTTTATGTTTCCTTTGAATAAATCAATTGATAAATCACCCATGAATATCAAGTCATCAACATACAAACAAACTATTATGGTCTTACCTTTCTCATTCATCTTGGTATACAATATAGTTTCACTTCTGCACCTATTGGATTCATTTTGAAAAAGATAATTCAATTCTACTACACCAAGATCTTGGGGCTTGCTTGAGTCCATCGAGTGCTTTCTTGATCTTGTAGATTGTCTTCTTGACCTAGAATCTCATACCTAGGTGGCTGCTCCATATAAAATTCTTCTTTGAGACAACCATTTAAAAAATATTATTTTACATCCATTTGATAAATTGATCACTTGTTTTGAGCTGCTATTGCAAGTATTATTCTCATGGTATCTAGATGTGCTACTGGAACAAATATCTCATTGTAATCAACCCCAAACTCTTGTGAGTATCCCTTAGCCACTAGCCTTGGTTTATGGTTTTGCACATCGCCATTTGCATTTAATTTAGTTTTATAAACCCACTTTACCCCTATGAGATCCTTGTCTTTTGGAAGGCTCATTAACTCTCATGTCTGATTCTTTTCAATTGTATCAATTTCTTCATCCATAGCATTTACCCATTTTTCATGTTTAATTACATCTTCAAAATGAATTGGATCTTCTATTTTTGAATAAAATATAGAAAGAGAAATCAGACCAGCATTGTTCTCACCTTCATCTTGCTCATAAATGTCTCTTATACTTCTAATTTTTTATCTCCTCAAGCTTTCCAATGTAGGATTTGCAATATCACTTGAACTAGGACTTATGGAATGCAAACTTGATGGTCCTGTACCTTGAATGCCACTTTTAGTTAGTGTTTGTTGTCAATTTGAAGGAGTAGATGCTAGAATGTGTGTGGTTGTCCTTACACTTGATGATGGTGTCACTTACTAATCACTTTATTGACCTTGAATGGGTGTGGGAGGAGTCACATTTGATAGAGTACCTGCGCGTATTAGAACATCTTTATCTTCTTGTGGTAAGTTGGTTGCTATATGGATCGTTTTCTCCAAACTTCCATCCTATGCTTCATTTTCTATGAACTATACATATTTTTTTATTATAAATTTCTTAGTTATTAGATTGTATAGTTTGTATGCCTTAGATTCATCACTGTACCCAACAAATATACATTTTTATCCTTTTTTGTCTAATTTTCTTCTTAACTCATTCAACACATGTGCATATGCCCCACGTCCAAATAGTCTCATGTGAGTAGCACTATGTTTTCTTCTAGTCCATACTTCTTCTAGAATCATGTTCTTCGAACTCTTGGTTGGAAATCTATTCATAATATATGTTGCACAAGCTACAACTTCAACCCGATATTCATTTGACAAATGTTTTTCTTTCAACATGCTTCTTTCCATTCCCATGATTGTTCTATTTTTTCTTTCAGCTACCCTATTTTTTGAAGTGTGTATCTAGTTGTGAATTTCTTGTGAATTCCATGATCTTTGGAAAAATTTAGAAATTATTTTGAAATATATTCACCACCTCTATCTATTCTCAATGCTTTGATGTAGTACCCACTTTTCTTTTCAACAATAGCCTTGAATTAAAAAATAAATAAAACACTTCATTATCTTCTTTAGAAAGTAGACCCATGTTTTCCTTGAATAATCATCAATAAAATTAAAGTAGAAACTTCCACCAATTGAGGGTGTTTGCATAGGTCCACACAAATTTGAATGCACAATCTTCAAAGGTTCTTTTGCTCTAATTGACTTGGTAGCTAGAAATGTTTCTCTATGTTTTTTTCCCAAGATGCATCCTTCAAAATCTCTTTACAATTTCTCTATTAAAAATATACCCTTTACCATACTCTTCCTATTTAGTTGGTTTAAACCTCCAAAGTTCAGATGCCCAAATCTTAGGTGCCATCACCAATTTTCATCTTTTATTTCAGCTTACAAGATTATTTGTGTGACTATTGCAACTTCTTCTATATCCACTTGTGATCTCATTGTGGGATGTTCTTGAGCATATTCCACATTCAAATCTAGCTTAATATTTAGGGGAAACATTCTATTAGTTTTCATTTTGACTTTGGCAATGATTTGGTTACTTGGAAATTTATCCAAAATAATACATTTTCTATTTTTGAAGAAGACTTTATATCCCTTTTGAACAAGTTGTCCAATGCTCATTAGATTGTGTTTTACACTAGGCACAAAATACACATCTAAAATATACTTCTCCTCCCTTGTTTAGTTAGAATATTGATGTTTCCTTTACCCATAACTGACATTTTTTTGTCATTACCCAATGTGACATAAGATTTTACATTTTCATCTAAACTTGAAAACATTTCTAGGTTCTCAGTCACGTGATTGCTGCAACTTGAGTCTAAGAACCATACATCCTTTTGATTTTCTTGTGCTACATTGCATGCTATGAAAATATTGCCAAGATTATGATTTTATTTTATGAAGTTTGCATTTGGTTTTCTAAAATCATATTGTTTCTTCCTTCACTCGTTTGAATAATACCCATACTTTTTACAGTAATCATATTGAGTTTGAGATTTATCATACCTTTAACCTTGTGATTGATTTTGATATGAGTTTTGGATCGAGTGTTGGCTGCTACCTCTTCCACTTGAGCTTGATGGGATGCTTCTTCCACCTCTATAATAATTTTTTCCTCTACCTCTAAAATTTTATCTAACTCTGCCTCTACCATGGCTAATTGAAACCTGTTACTTGAATGCATACTTCATTGATGTGTTTGCTGACCTTATTAGCCTATGTTCATGTGAAATGGGAAATGCATGGAGCTCATCAACTAAAAAATATGAGAGGTTCTTTGTTTCCTTTGTGGCTACAAAATTTAACTCAAATTTTATGGGCAAATACTTAGAATCTTGTCAACTACTCTCTTATCTTCAAGTGTCTCACCATGTGATCTAATTTGGTTTACTGGTCAAATAATTTGGGTAGAGAATGAATCTATAGATTCAATGTCCTTCATGTATATTGTTTCAAAATACCTTCTCAACATTTGCAATTTAGTTGATTTAACCTTTCCTGTGCCTTAATAGGTTGTTTAAAGAATATCCCATGCTTGTTTGAACTTTTTTGCTTCTATAATCCTTGGAAAAATGTTCTCATGCACTGCTTGAAATATATAAAAGAGAGCCTTTGAATCCTTCTTTTTATTATCTCTCAACAAACCTTTCTCTACTTGAGTCAATGCATTTTATGTTGCTGCATCAGTTGACTTTGGAAATCCATTCTCAACAAGATCCCAAATATCTTGAGAGAAAAATAAAGCTTTCACGGGTGATTGTTCAATAATCACAATTCTTCCTATTAAACTATGAGATTTGTGGGTTTGTTAAGCTTGTGCTTTCTTCCATTGTTGATTGTGAAAACTTGTCTCTTTGAAAACACCTTTGTTGAAAACCTTAGCTTTGAAAATCCTTGCTATGATAAACTTGCTTTGATACCAAGTGAAAGGAAGAGGTAGAGGATGTAAACTATAACTGAGCAAAGCAAAATAAAAAGTAGAAAAGAAAAATAAAGAGATCTCAAAATGATTTTTATTTCATATATATATATCAAAGCATACAAATGTTTGTCATCATAAACTAATTACAGAGCTTCTGCTCTTTGATATTACTCAAAAAATATGGAAATTCATGATCCCTTGTACCAATGGTTGTTTCAAGCTATTGTTACTACAATACTAGCATCTACACTTTTTTGTTTTCTTTCTCATATTTACAAAAAAGACCACTAAGCCACATATATGCCCAACTACGAGGGAAAACCAAAAACATTAAATTACAATTAATTCTACAACAAGTAATCCTACGAAAGGGATTTGCAATTAAAACATATTAAAAAATTGTGCTGAAGTATTGGACGGTGGCGTGAAGAAGAGTTGTAAATTATTTTGGTGATGCAGAAAGGGGATGGAATACAGTAGAGAATGATAATGTTACGAAGGAGTAAATGCTAGTGGGTAGGCAGATGGAATTAATTCCAACTGAGCCGATTGTTGAAAATCTCTTGTTATAAATCAAGCTTAAAGTAGAGCTTACATTTTCGTCTCATATAACCTATCCTTAACACATCCCTTTATATTGGGAGCTTCATGTCTTCTCTCTCTATATATATTTTTTTACACTTCATTCTTTTTTTAGAGGCCTCATTCCCCATGACATGTTTTTTACTATATGTTCCTTATATAAGTGGTTTTATGCCTTCTCCACAGATTACCTTTTCTTACCTATATCTCATAGGGACTCATTACCTTATGTATACAATTGTATGCTCATGGTCTTAGATGCTAGATTGAGGATATATGTTGCTCTAATGACCTATAGACTTTTTTTTTTTTTAGTTGGCTATTAAGAGCCAAATCACCACTTTTCCTAAATTCTAGGAATGTTGAAGGAAAATTCCTCAATGCTCTGTGGTTCGTATAACATATTTAGATGTTACATTTTTCTCATAAAATATATTAATTACTGATAGTAATTTACATGATATACGAATGTATACGTGTGAGTGTTTGAATGCATTCATTTGAGTCATATCCAAAGGGGAGGAAACTCGTGGACAACAATGTCTATGCAGCCCTCAAAATGGTCATTTTATCGTATTTATTAATTAATTAAAAATAAAGAATGCGTTGTATCTTTATTTTTAATTAATTAATAAATACGGTCAAATGATCTTTTGAAGGCTACATAAAATAGATTGTATCTCTATTTTTAATTAATTATTAAATACAGTCAAAGTCGTTTTATTAGTGGACACAGGTGCAAACAAAGGGGAATTCTTAATGGAAAAGTTCACGATTGATTAAAAAATGTTGTTCAGAACAGTTTCTGAGTAATGCAACTGGGAAGGGGGAATAATTATAATGTCATTTCGAGTAACAGGACTTTGTCAATGGCCAAATGACATAATAGCTGTAATGATGTGGATAGCGCCATAGATCATTTGGAGATCTTGATTCATTCCAATGATTAATTCGGGAGGATGTATTGCATGTGGCACACATCAAGTATTAATGACAATTGACATCTGGGCTCCATAAATATGGTGGCAAGACTATTAACTATTTTTTCTTTGGCACCCTTAGATTGTCTGGTTCAAGAATGAAGCCAGATTTGAGAGGAAGTGACAAGAGATTTTAGGTCGAGGTGGAATTAAAAGCAGAGGTCGTGCTGTGTGCAGGCTATTTGGAAGCTAGAAATGTGGCAAACTCATTTGCCGACTGCATCTCCAACCACAATCTCCATATATGGATACTACGGCTTTGGGATTCGATGAAAGAAATTGATAGTGATGATAGGGATAAAAGGAAGCAATGCTGAAAATTATAATTGACCCTAGATTGTTGATGGTGAAGAGGATTATTTTTGACATTGGTTAATTGTTGTCCTTTGCTACCGTGCTCTTGCTCATAGTTGGTACCCACATCCTGCATAAGGACTTTGAGCAATAAAAGATGATGCAGACACTTAAAGTAACTATATGGCGGACCACCTTTATAACATAATGTAAAAATAGGGGAAGCTCTTCACCTGAATGGAAAATATTGGGAAGTTGTTGCACGCCAAACTTTCAGAGGATGAGCTGAAGGCGGTGATCTATTATGGATTGGACTTAATAATGACAAACCATGCAATAACTAATTTATGTCAAGTTTCTGAATAGATTAATTATGTATAACAAGTTTTTATGATAAAATATAGATAGGCAGATACCTTACCTAACTATGACAGGGTTTATATTCTCTATATTTTGATGTATTGATATTACATCAAACTCTAAATATAAATCGTTATTTTGTAGGTTAATATATACATTTGGGATGGATTGAGCAAATTACATGTTATTAGAATTTGGATTTAATATTTTATTTTGTGGCTATTAGATGTCCAATCTATATATTACTATGTTTTCTTGTATACATTTGTTCTTCTTTATTTTTTTACATCTTATTGATATAATCAATTAAAGGGTGCATATAATGTCACCAAGAATTGTTATGTTGATTTTTCTTAAGTATTGATAGGTTCTACAAAGACTCACTACTATGACTAGATAGAATATAATTAAATGATGTACTTTTTACTCTACATGCCTTGTCATATGATGACTACCATACCATAACAAACTATTATCACTTTAAAAATAAAATATATTTTTTTTAACAAGTTTATTCATTTCATGTTGTTCCTTTTTCTTAGACAGTTGGTAACTTATCATTTTTGTCTTGATTTTCATTTGTGAGATAGAAGCTATTCATTGCATAATGTAGGTTATGGAGAGTGCATACTAAACAAAACATTTAGACAATGACACCTTGTAATGTCCATGGCATTTGAACCCTTCTTTTGTATCTTTTGGTGTTTAAATATTTATTTTACATTTTTTTTTAATGCTACATACTTTGAAATGCATGATTTTTAGGATTCACATCCACCTCAAAATGAGTGAAAAATATAATTGTGAAATTTGCATACTCATGTTGCTTCCTAGTATTTAGTTTTGTACATACTTTGAAGAGAAATCTCAGTACATGTACATATCAAAAAATGACACACTCTTGTGTGAAATTGAACTCATTATCCTAAATTTTATCCTTGCATATACACATTTATCTATTGTTAGCCAGTACCTTATCATTATACACATATACCTTAGTGCATTCACCCCATTTATAATGTTTAAGTTTGCATCTATTTTTATAGAATGATTAGCCACTTGGATCTAATTTTTTATCCATCAAAGGTTATTTTTGTTGCCTTATGATTAACCTCACGATTGCACGCATAACCCTTTTCTTTCTAAATTTCAAATTTTAGCCAACAAGTATAAATTTAGTGTAGCTTGGTGTTATGTGCTAGTAGTGATAATAATTTCTTGCATTCATTTTAACATATTTGGAGTATATTGTTTCTTCTCTCATTTTAAAGAATGGAAGGAATAATTAAAAGGAAAACATTTGGTCTTTACATACTAAATTAAGTGTGAAATTTACATACTAAATTAAGTGTGAAATTAAGTGATTGAATTAAGAGAACTTTTCTCTTTGTGAGATCATGGTAGCCCTTCCAATTTATTATTAAACACCACCAATCCTTAGCTATCGAGGAGTAAAACAAAGAAAAAATTATTAGGTGAAATGTAGAGCAAAATCCCACATTCCATAAGGTCAAATCTAGACTTATATGTACTTGACCTAGACCTACAAATTTAACCTCTAATAGGACACAATTTAGTGCAAATCCTAAGGCATTAGTTGACAAAGAGAACACCTCTTTTGGATAGAAAATCATATTATTCTAGAATATTCATCATTAGGATACATTTTACAATCATTAAGCTGAGAACTATTTTCTATTGTAACTACTTTCCTAAAATCATTGATCCAATTATCAAATTTATTTGTTCAATTGTTCTTAATATACTAGACTGATTTAATCAACCTATGTTTTTGACAAAGGGAAAAACAGATTTTACAGGGACCTGAAACCTATGTTAACCATAAGAAAATTTAATTTTCTCTAACATTATTTAATCAACCTATGTTAACCATAAGAAAATTCAATTTTCTCTAACATTATTAGAGATAAAATATGAACCTATCTTGAAACTAATTGATATTAATGAGAATTTAATCATATAATTTTTTAATCGATTTTCATCATTCAATATTTTATGTATTGTGATTGAAAAAAAACATTTCTCCTAGTTATGAATGATCCATATAACATCATCATGATGCAATCTGGATCATTCATACTTATCTTTTTGTGAAACATTCATTCAATAATACAATAATTTCTTCAAAGATTTTGAATGAAAGCTAAAGTTAGATTGGAAGTAGACATTCAACGGCCTTTTTCTTTGTCTCTTCGTTCGAGAGCCGGGAACCGTCTCAACAATGAAGGCAGAGATGGAAAAACTTCCCATTTTGAATGTTTGACAGTTAGGTGGGTAAAAACTTTAAATAGACTACTTAGGCAGGTCATACAGAAGTGGAAAAACTGGATGCAAGTATGGGAGAAGAGACACAACTTCAGGTAGTGATGCGGCCGTGGTTGGCACAAGGTCACATTAATCCTTTCTTAAATCTTTCCAAGGCCTTGGCAAGCCATGGAAACGTAAAAGTATGGTTTGTATCAACCCTTGTGAATATATCTCGAATCAGAGCTCGCTTGCAGGGGGAACCGATCCAGTTGGTGGAGTTAGCGTTGCCGTCTGTAGATGGACTGCCCCCTGGCGTCGAATGCACAGCAGACATTAAACCAGAATTGGCCCATCTCCTTCACGGGGCATTCGATCAACTGGACAAGCCGTTTGAGAGTCTTTTGCGACGCCTTTCGCCAAATTTTGTGGTGTACGACGTTTACCACTCTGGGCTGCCACCGTGGCCTCCCAGCTGGGAATACCAAGCTTTGCCTTCTCCGTCTACAGTCCAGCGGCACTCGGTTATTTTCTTGGACATGCCAAGCGGCCAGGGAGCAGCAGGGACGTGAAGGCGGAGGATTTGAGCCAAACCCCGACCGGCTATCCCTCACCTATCATCTCGATGAAGCTGTTCGAAGCGCGCCTCGCGTTGAGCAACTTTATTGCAGTCGCCGACCATGTGTAGGCGTGTTGTCAGCGGTCCTGTGCAATAGTTATAAAGTCGTGCTTTGAAGAGGAGGACAAGTATCTGGAATACCTAAACCATATCACTGGAAACCATATGATTACGGTTGGTCCTTTAATGCTGCCTGAAGCAGGGGCGGCAAGCGAGGTTACGTCTGGAAATTACCTGGTAAAGTAGTTGGACAAAAAACGACCCTCCTCGGTGGTGTTTCTGTCCTTTGGAAGCGAGTCGTTTTTGTCGGCAGAACAGATAACGGAATTGGCGTTCGCACTGGAGTACATCGGGCTGCCCTTTCTCTGGTCGTTACGATCTTCTGACGGACGTCCTCCTCGCTGTCGTTGTTGCCCGAGGGTTTTGAAGGCCGGACCCGTGACAGGGGCTTGGTTGTTGGGGGGTGGGTACCTTAGCCGCGTATTGTTTCCCATCCTTCCGTGGGAAGTTATCTCACCCATGGCGGGTGGAGCTCAGTGATGGAAGCATGGCTCTCCTCCGGGTTACCGCTGGTTTTAATTCCGTTGCGGCATGACCAGGGGCTTAACTATCGACAGATTGCGCTCGAATTGAATGCGGGAATTGAAGTGGAGAGGAATGAGGAGGGTGGTTTTAGGACATGTATAAGGCAGTTTGGATGGTGATGGGTAATGAAGAGAAAGTGGGGCAGATTCGATCGAGGGTGAGAGAGCTCCGTAGTGTAATAGCCCTCAACAGAGGACGTCAAAAAGCGTATACGGGAGAGCCTGTGAACCAAATGAAGAACCTTCTTATCTCGCGGAATGAAAAATAGGCCACATATGAAGCTTCATTCTCGTGAGCATTGCTATTTCTACGCAGAGGAGCAGTAGTCGGGTGGGATCAAATTATAGGATAGTATTTAATAGTACTATAGAAATTGTGTCATTATTTAGTATTTTAAAAATATTTTAGAATATTTACAAATATGTAATATCATTCGTTCAATAAAATTAAAGATTTTAAATTTTTATAGTTTTTGAATTATATTACATATTTTTTTTTAAGATCACATAATGTGATCTTCATCAAGACGAAGAGAATAAATGAATGAAATTTAATAAAAAAAATTGATATGTAAAAGTGTTCAATTTTTGGATGTGACTTTGAATAAATATTGTTTAAAAGGTATAAGCACATAAATAAGTGTACATTATTCACAAAGTATATGTCATAGTTAAATGATTTTTATCTATCACAAATATGATAAGACATTAATACTAACATTTTATATTTAATATAACACATTTATGTTTTAACAAAACATTGAATATTACATTTAATTGGTATTTATATGCATGACTACTAAAACCATCTCTCTGAATATATGGTCAATAGCTAAAAATCTTAGTTACTATATTTTTTATTATAATCATTCAAAGAAAATGACATAGCCAAAGACAAGTAAACTATATCCAACTATATTGACTCTATTTTATATAATGGTAAAAGGGGTTGAAGGGCACCAACCCCTTACAAGTAATGTAAAAAAGGTATAGAAGATTTGGCTCTAATAGTAGAAGAACCATTCAAAACATAAAATAGTTCTTAAATAGTGAAAGTTAGATGATTGGCATAAAAATAGCTAACCACTATTGAATGGTAGCTCAAATACTACAACAAACAAACAAAAGCAGTAAAAAAAGGAGAAAAGGTAGGCTTGGGTAAACTATCCATCCCTAGACTTGACAACCACCAAAATAACAAGGTGAAATGAAAAAAACACAACCAAACCATAAAACCAACAATGTTTTGAAGTAACCCAAAACCCATTTCAAAAATATTAAACCATAGATATCCAATTTGATATTTTTAGATGTTTGAGGTCCATATACAATTAGAAGGGCACCACACTTCCTCTTGTGGACCAAAATTAAAGAATATAAAGCACCATTTATAGAGGGCCTACCTTGAGCAAGGATTGGATTGACCATTCCATTAGAAGCACTCAAAGGAATACCACTAGGAGGATCTATAGCAATCACCCACAATGGTGTTGATTGGAGTAATAGGAACATTGGGTACACCAAAGGTATAGGTGCTTTTGGCAACACATCCTTAGAATCCTTAGTAATGAATAGAGCAATAGGAATATCAAGCACCAAAGGGACAAATTAAGAGTCCTTTATAGAAGGAGAATCAATATGTGACGCCATTAGAGGAATGGTGAAGTCCTTGAGCTAAATATCTTGCCACTCACAAGCCAACTAAGATATGGTCTTAGTGTCACCAAAATGCTCAACGAGTATGTGCAGGATCATGATGGGCCAAAAAGTGGCAATATGATGGGTATGTGTAGGGTATGTGGCTGACAACTCTTTTTTTACCCAAAATTGATGAAATGAAAAGGGTTTTTAAAGGAGATTCTCAGCTTTCCACCAATATAAATTATGTTTTATTTTGAATTTAATAAATAATTTTTATTCATTTTCTATTTGAATTACGATTAAAATTCTGATTGCTAGGTTGATTGAAAAAAATCTATAGCTTTCAAACGGTATCACATTTTTTGAATTTGGAACATGTGTCACATTCTATGCTTCACATACTATAGGGTTAAAAAAAATAAAATTGAATTTCATGAAGTTTTGACCAAGTTAAGGTGGTTAGACATACAAGTTTTTTATATTTTTAAAAAATTGTAATAAAAAAATCATAATTAATTATTTAGTTGAAAAAAAATTACAAAAAAATATGTGTCACATCGGTACATGAGACCTCTACTTACATCTAAAATATTATAAAAAGTATTATCATTTTATTGTGGTTAGTATGGTTAGACAGACACCTACTTCTTATTTTTTCCCTGAAATTTAAGTACTATTGCATTGAAATTTCAAATTTTCACCAAATAGATATATAATTTTAAAATTAAACCTAGTAGTTTAGAAACTAAATTCAATTTGCTATAGATTCTGTATATGTCTAGAAATGCTCATGGTTAATCAAGCTTGTTAATTAATTAAATATAAACTATTTAATTAATCTTTTAAAGTCATCTACATATAAATAAATTTAATTATTTATTTATATTGTTCACTTTTATAATTCTTCTACCTTGATTAAATAAATAACTTTATTTAATTATTACCATCTTCCATATTCCTCTTAATTAAATTAAATAAATTTTATAATTTATTTATATTAATTATCATGTTATTCTAAATTTGAATATTTGAATTCAAATAATGGAATATTCTTCCAAACACCCTCTTCATCTCATAGTTAAATTAAAAATTATAAATATTTAATTTAATACATTTTCTCACTCCACACATAATTAAATATTTTAAATATTTAATTACCTTTCATTTTCATCTCTCACACATAATTAAATATTACTTATTTAATTATGCAAACTTCTAAATTCATCCTCGCATATAATTAAATAAATTTATTTATTTAATTATGAAATTCATCCCCAACTCACTCCTCAAATGACATGTTTCCTTTAGTTTTGAATGGGAAAAATTGTGTAGGAGGAAACCTTCCATCTCTCTCTCAAATTTCAAAAATCTCTCACCGTTCATACAAACAAGCTTGATTTAAACTGTTGATCACGTTAGCCAATCAGATTCTTTCAAAAAATATTTAAATACATGTGTGAATCCAAGCATTGGTTAGACACACACACACAATTACACTTATACCCTTGCATCTTTAGCATCCTATCAATAATCATATCTTAGCAATAATCTTATCATAGAATAACATAATCTTGCATCTTAGTATAGTATGCATTTTAGTTTAAATCTCATTCTCTAGTAGTCCATTTCGTTGAGCTTGGCATACTAAATCTAAGAGCAACTTGAATCAACGAAACACTGGAGATAGGGAACAATAAAATGACTTTGAAGAAGCTGCACTAAGAGTTTATTTATGTTTATTTAACCTTACTTGATATAAAGTTTTGTTGAATGTGTTTTGAATTCATTATGATAGGAATATTTTCATACACACATAAAATGGCACCCACAGTGGGGCCTATGCCCCAATTTTGACTTTTTCTTGTAGAGCATTCTGACAGGTTTTTGCTTTTTGGAGTTCAACTTTCAAAAAAATTCGGCATTTTAGCGGATTTGATACTTTCTACAGCACATCTGAGAATTTCATTCTTCTATTTTGTAGTTTTTTTTAGCACATTTGGGGACTGTTTCGGTGCTTTTGAGAGTTAATTTAGCGCATTAGAGAGATAGAATAGCGCATATAGTCTCATTACATTTAGAGTTAAATCTACATTTAATTATAGTAGCACATTTAAGAGTTAAATTAGCGCATTTAAGGTAGATTTTAGAGCATTAACTATTGTGTCATTTACAGATTTAAATTTGCATTTAATTAAAGTAGCGCATTTAAGAACTATTTTATATCATTTAAAATTTTTTGTAGTGCATTTAGGGTATGTTTCTGCACATTTAGGGTCTGTTTCTGTGCATCTTGGATCTGTTTCTATGCATATATTGTCTATTTTTGTGCATCTAGGTTGTAACACAAAAATAGGATTACGAGTTTGACGCATTCCGCAGGCAAGATCTTTTTCTAGTTTAAAATGAATCAATCTAGGATAGTCACCACACTTTGATCATGTAGTTAAAATGAACCCCATGTTGGTTGTGAAGCAATATCTTCACTTAGCTTAAATCATTGTGATTTGGTGCATTAAAATGAATCTGTTTACTCTGCTTGATTGTGCTTGAAAGTGGTAGGTGACTATGCTCTCACCTTGTGCAAACTAGGTGATAAAAAAGCCAGACCCACTTTATCCCTGTGTAACCCTGATACAATAACCGAAGTATCATATCCCCTTGCACAGTAATGCGATCCTGGGTGTAAGAGAAATGATTATTGCCTCTAGAAATTGGTCCTACCTAGGGATTTCATCACCCCAACATGACTCAAACTCGAAATGGAGCTAAAACCAAGCTACCCCTGACTGTATACAAATGTGAATCTTAAGGGAAAACCTAAGATTACAAGTATAGATGTATCATACGAACCAAGTTTTACTCCCCAAAACCCTGTTGAGCTTAACCTCTTCAGGATGGAGTGCCTCCTAAATGGAGCTTAATCTTGCACCCCATGTATAGCCACTCGAATGGGGGTACCAAATTAAACACCATTGTTTACCAAACCAAAAACCTTCTATTTGCTAGCACAACACCGGTCGGTGTGAAGGCATCCACATCTTTGCAATCTATAGTAGAGGTGATCAATCTACCATGGGAGTTTCATGGAGGTTGGAAGCCTGGTTGGCCTGAGAAGAGAGTGCACTATAAGGGGGAGCCCGTGTAGCCAAGCTTCTGAATTCACATGCTACCGATATGTAGCTAGGGAAACCTGGATGGAATCTAGCGGATATTGTCCTGGCTTTACCATAGGATGTGCTTTCTTTATTTGTGTTTGGTTACATTCCATTTAATTTAGAGTGTTTGCTATGTTTTCATTCACATTAATTCAGATAAAAGATCATCCAAAATGAACATGAAAAAAAACAACTAAAATCATTGGTCCAGTAACGCTTTGATATTTCTCCCATATTTGGTCCAGTAACATTATGATATTTCTCCCATGCTTAGAGAGTGGAAATCGACAAATTTTTTCAAGAAATTAGTTTCCAATAGGATCAAGAAACCCAAGAAACATTTAAGGTACAAGAAAACATTGCAAAGAAGAATTTTTTTTACAAAAGTGGACATGTCTTGCTTCATTATCATGGATTTCTTCATAGATAACAAGACTTTGTTAGGGGATTCACTAACGAGTATGTTGTAGAGCCTTTGGATTCTCAAGATTATTATTAGAGATTAGCTCTATCTCAATGAAATAATCTTAATCAACCTCTTGAGTTTGATAATATACCATAACAATCTATTGAATATCCATCACATCCCAGTCAAATCTTTCAATGATCTTAAAACCTTTCTTCGAAAAAAAAGATCAAATCTTAAGAGTGCACCTTTCAAACAAATTTTTGATTACTGATTCAACTTCCCCAATAGGATTCTGATATCCTTCATCATTGGAAGCCACAATAAAAAATTAGGAACATCTTTGATCATATCATAGGATTCCCACCTTATCAGATCAAGATATCATCACTGTCGCACTTATTAAAACTATGATCTAAGTTTAGAAGAACTCTTCAATATCATATGCCTATCTTTACAAGATCTCAATACAATAAATTGAAGGATGAAATTCAACAAGAAGGTCATAACCAAAACATTCAAGAAGAAGGTGAAAACAATATTCCTCTTTATAGTATAAGTCATAATCCACTTTTCAACAACTACATGGATAATAGAGAAGAAAATCCATTCCACAAATATAGAGACATGAGCCAAACCCATATAGATAGTGATGATGAACGAGATCAAGAACGTCTTAGAGAGGTTGAGAAAGATCCCAAATTTCACAAAGCCATAGAAAAGATCTTGCAACACGATAAAGAAAAATATTTCATCTATCCAGTTGACCAAGGAGCTAAATTGCCTCATGACTTTGATACCGAGAATTTGAAGAGAAAAAATGAAGAAACACCCCTATCTGATCGTAATACTTTAAATCAACAAATTATGGTGGTTCAAGGACAAATTAAAGAGTTACAAGGGGGAACCACAACAAAGAAATATACTATTGAAGACATTTGTCCTTATCCTTTCAATTGAAGTCTCAACATGATTCCATTTCCCAAACATTGTGAAATTCCAAAATTTGATCATTATAATGGGAAATCAGATCCAATTGATCATGTTAGAGACTTCCAAAACATGACTTTAGAGTTCGCTCATGAGGAAACTTACTTGATGCATTTTTTCCTAGGAGTCTTGGAGTTCATTCTATGGAATGGCTATCAAAAATCACACCTCTTGTCAAGAAATTTGAGGAATTAATCAATCTATTTATATCACAATATTCCTACAACATCCAACACCAAATCACTATGATAGATCTCTGCAAACTTGCGCAAAAACCTGGTGAACCTTTTATTACTTTTCTTCAGAGATGGAGAAGAATGTTCACTCGATATCCATGTCATGTTCCTGAAAAGGAAAAGATGGTCACCTTCATTAAAAACTTGAATTCAGAAATGAGCTATCATTTTAATTTACATTATCCTCCCTCTTTTGAGAAATTGATTGAAGATTCTATAACCATTGAAAGTGCTTTGGTCAAAAGAGGAATAATAAAACTTGACAAGGATAATCCTAGCTCATCCAATCACCATAACAATCAGGAGAAGTCTAAATTTTGGACTCACAACAAGAATGTGGTGAATGATGGTGTTATTGATGCAAATCATGTCTCGACTAAGCCATTTGTTCTTAGTACTCCAAGTGCTCCTCGTAACAACAACTATAACAATGCTAACTTAGTCACAAATCAAGGAAACAATCCTCCTCCTCAGAGGAACAATGTGAATCAACATTCTACTCCCAATCAAGGTTACCAGGGAACCAATAACAATAAAAAAATCCTTAGGGAATACCTCGAATACAAATCCACAATGATTTTCATTCTTCTCTAGTAGAAGAACTTACACTCCACTCGGTCAATCTTTGGAATCTTCATTCAAAGAGTTGATGGCTAAAAATGTCATTACTTTGCCAACTGAATGAAACTATGAACCCAGTGTGAAGCATCCATCATGGAATGAGGCATAGTCTTGTGACTATCATCGGTGCAAAGTTCATTGCACAAATAAATGTCAAGCCCTAAAGAATTCCATTCAAGACTTAATAAAAAATGGCACCATCACAATAGAAGGACATCAACAATCAAATGAAGACCACCAAGCATTTCACGACCCTTTTCCCAACTATCAAAAAGGTCAGTCTTCTAGAAAATGTGTGAATCATATTGATGATCTGATAATCAATCATATCTGAGCTGACAATGAACGGGTCAATGTTATTAAAGTCAACAAGAAGGTGGAATATAGAGAAGTAAACACAACAAGGGCACAAGCTAAAGTTGTCTTAAAGGGCACCTCTTCAAAATCCACCGGGCCACCACCTCAACATCAATATGACTTAGTCAACTGACTTTAGAAAACTCTTGCTCAAATTTATATCTTAGAACTCTTGAATATTTCCCCAGCACATAAAGAAATTCTCAAAAAGGCCCTCGTTGAAACAACTGTATCCACTGATTTGGATGCGGACCAATTTCAAGCCATGGTAGGACACTTGTCTTCACCCACATGTCTCATTTTATGAAAAAGATGACGTTTCCATGACTCATCCCCACAATTCATCATTATACTTAGAAGTCATGATCCATAAGTTTCATGTCAGATGCATCCTAATAGATGGAGGGGTTGGTTTGAACATATGTACCATGAAGTTAGTTCAGGCTTTAGGATTTTCTGAGGACTCCATTGATCCTAGAAGAAAGATTACTATTAAAGCCTATGATGATGAGGAAAGAGCATCCAAGGGTTTAATCATGCTACCAATCAGAGTGGGGCCTGTTATCAAAAATACTTTCTATCAAGTATTAGACCACGATCTTGCATACAACATCTTGTTGGGTCATCCTTGGATCCACGAAATGCAATTTGTCCCATCCACATATCATCAATGTCTTACGTTTCCTTATGATGGACAAGAAATCATGATACCAGTTGATAATTCAAATATTCAAACTTGTGCCAACATAAAATCTAGTCAAGATACCTTGGTTCCTAACAATCGAGAAGCTCATGATAGTACTTCTCTCAAGATTGATACACAAATCAGTTAGTTAACCAATAGTTTTGACAAGAAATTGAAATTCAAGGACCATGGAGCTGGGGAATATTCTCTCTATCTTGCTAATTTACCTACATCACCTCGATCACATGGACAACCTTCTATCACACAACATCAAATATCAGCACTATCAAAATCAACGCAACCACCAATAGAGCCAAGCACAAAGTTTAATGGACGATTCATCAAAGAAAAATTCCCCATGGAAGATTCTACAGATAGAGAAATTCTAAACTAGTTCTATAAATATGAAGATGAAGTAGTTTTTAATGTCAAATTACCAACATATAGGTATGCAAAAGGGTATTCAATCATGCAGAAGATGGGCTATGATAAGGGTCCTATCAGAAAAAGAAGAGGAGTAGTTGAGCCTATTCATCTTCCAGGACTTGTTGTGAAAGAGAAAACTAGAATAGGCTATGATACTAACTCAAAAGAAAGAACATACAAACAACTACATGACACTATCTTCACATTGCAATAAGGTTCAGATTCAAGAGAAGCATGTTTTGTAACAATTCAGAATTTTTTGGATAATAACTTTGAGACAGAGTCTATTGAATATGAATGGGACACCATTTACAATGATTAGTTCTAGAGGGATAAAAAGGTTGATGTAATACACAAGTATACCCCAACTCTAATTGAAGGTGAAGGGTTAGGGTCCCAACCACAAGAATCTGAACTACAAGGTGACTATGATTCTAGTGATATTGAGTCAGATTTAAATGAACAAGACTATCGCGAGAACAGTACCATCATTGATTGACCTCATATCTCGAATCCTACGGTCAACTTAGTTATGACCATGACCATAGCTGATTTCACACAACCTAGTGACCCACTATCGATTATTCATCCAAATCTCATTGACTGGGATCCATCTGAACCTATCAATATACCCATATTCCCAAATGATGAAGCTATCGTAAACTTCCTTTCCGCAGATGACACAAATGATTGTTCCACTAGAAATTTTTGGCAGTGTTAGATCAAACAAAAGATAAAATAAAGAGCGTATAGGATGGTGAAAACCTTTTTAAGGCACTAGATGACGGGAATATTGACACTCTCCCGGAGCACTACCGTGAGCGATCACCTATCTTGATTGAGCCTACAAAAGTTGTCAATCTTGAAACTTCAGAAAAACCAAAGATTTTACAATTATTTGCATCAATGACAGAGAAAGAAATACCAAAGTTCATATAATTTCTAAGAGCCAATCAAGTCAATTTTTCTTGGTCTTATGTGGACATACCAGGTCTTGATCCTAATCTTATCATGCATCACTTATCTATCAAACCAGGGGTTAAGCCTTTGAAACAAAAAATCAAAAGGATGCACCCCCATGTTGCATTATTGGTTAAGGAAGAACTGAGAAAACTCCTTGATGTGAGCTTCATAACATCAATCGATTACGCAGAATGGATCTCCAACATTGTTCCTATATCCAAGCCAGATAAAAGTGTTAGAGTGTGCATAGATTTCAAAGATCTTAATAAAGCATGTCCTAAGGATGATTTCCCACTTCCAAACATCGACACTATAGTTGATTTGATAGCTGGCCATGCCATGTATTCATTAATGGATGGTTTTTTTGGTTACAACCAAATTAAGATCGCACCTGAAGATTAGGATAAGACAACTTTCACATGTCCATGGGGGACTTACTATTGGAATGTCATGCCTTTTGGTTTAAAGAATGTTGGAGCTATGTATCAAAGAGCTATGACTACAATATTTCATGACATGATGCACACATTCATGGAAGACTATGTAGATGACATATTGGCTAAATCATACACAAGAGAAGTACATCTTGAAGTATTATCCAAAATCTTTGCAAGGTTGGAAAAATTTAAAGTTTTCCTGAACCCTAAGAAATGTGTTTTTGGGGTCACATCTGGAAAACTCTTGGGGTACATTGTTTTAAAAAATGGAATTGAAGTAGATCCTAGTAATGTACAGGTGATTATGGAAATGCCTCCACCAAGGAATATTAGTTAGTTGAGATCATTACAAGGACGACTTCAGTCTATCCGTAGATTCATTACACAACTGGCCGAAAAAAGTTTACCTTTCACACATCTACTACATAAGAATGTTCCTTTTAGATGGGATGACAAATGTGAGAAGGCCTTTCAACAAATCAAGTAGTACTTGATGAACCCACCAGTTCTAGTACCACCAAATCCAGACAAACCTCTAATCTTATATATTGAGGTAGTAGAGACATCTTTAGGGGCATTAGTAGCACAAGAAGACTCTATAGGAAAGGAGCGTGCAATCTATTATATCAGCTGAACATTAATAGGGCATGAACTCAACTACACTTTCATTAAGAAGGCTTGCCTAGTAGTGGTCTTTGCTTCACAAAATTTTTGACACTACATGTTAACTCATACAATCAATATTGTTGCAAATATTGATCCACTCAAGTATCTGCTAAGAAAAGCATCATTGACAAGAAGGTTAGAAAAATGGGTAATGATTCTGAGTGAGTTTGACATCCATTATGTTGATCACAAGGCAATCAAAGGACAAGTTATCGCTGATCAACTAGCTGAAGCACCACTACAAAAAGACCATGTCCCCTGCACATTGAATTTCTAGATGTTGATGTCTTTACTGTACAATCCAAACAACCATGGTCATTATATTTTGATGGTTCTTTCACTCAACATGGACTGGGGGTAGGCATACTTTTCGTCACCCCCCAAGGACACACCATTCCTCGATCATATAGGTTGATGTTTCCATGCACCAAAAACATAGTTGAATATGAAGCATTAATCACTGGACTTAAAATAGCATTGGAATGGAGGATTACATAATTACAAGTGTATGATGACTCACAGTTAGTCATTAATTAGATCAATGATGATTATAGAACCAAAGATGATAAATTGTTTCCATATAAAAAGATGGTTGTCGACTTCAAGAAGTACTTTGTGGACATCAAATTCACACAAATTCCAAGGCTTGATAACAAAGCAGTCAATGCCATGGCTACGTTTGCATCATTATTACAACTCCTAGAAAATTAGACTTGTTATGAATTTCTGGTGGAACAATCATTTACACTTACCTATGACACACCTAAAAGCCAAATCATTTTCCACTTGGTAGGATCCGATTCACCTTGGTATGGAAAGATTTATGCCTACCTAAAGGATGACATTTTACCACCTACCTTATCTTGTAACAAAAATTTAACTTTATCCATCAAACCTCTCGCTATACTCTTATCACTAACAGCCTTTATTGTTGTGGTCTTGATGGTACTCTACTTCTATGTCTTGATTGTGATGAATCTTACAAAGCTTTACAAGAAGTTCACAGTGGCATTTGTGGTACTCATTTGAGTGGAATGACCTTATCCAAGAAATTTATTAGAATGGGTTACTACTGGCCTATAATGGAGAGGGAATCATTCACTTTTGTGAAAATGTGCTCAAAATTCTAGATTCATGGGAATCTCATTCATGCTCCTACACAGGAACTTCAACCATTTATGCCAACCTGGCCATTCTCCCAATGGGGGTTAGATCTAGTAGGAAAGAATCATCCTTCATCATCCAACGGGCATAATTTCATCATCACAGCCATAAAGTATTTTACCAAGTGGATTGAGGCAGTACCTCTTACTAAAGTTACCAACAAACAAATATCATCGTTCGTACTCAACTATATTATTTGTCAGTATGGCATTCCCAACTCCATTATTATAGATAATGGATGACCTTTCAAGAATTAGGATGTTGATGAACT
The DNA here is from genome assembly GCA_007258455.2 of Sequoia sempervirens. Taxonomy (NCBI): domain Eukaryota; kingdom Viridiplantae; phylum Streptophyta; class Pinopsida; order Cupressales; family Cupressaceae; genus Sequoia; species Sequoia sempervirens. The sequence continues at coordinate 418,318,010 of VDFB02000003.1, read as the reverse complement.
TTGTGAGAGATTTCATATTCAACACATATATTTAACACCTTACTATCCACAAGGGAATGGCCAAGCAGAGGCCTCAAATAATACTATACTATTTTTTTTAAAGAAGACTGTGAATGATTTAGGGAAAGATTGGCATGTTCAACTCAATCCCACCTTATGGGCCTACAAAACCAGTATTCGTACGCCAATAGGAGTAATTCCGTATGCTCTTGTCTATGGAGCAGAAGCCATATTACCTTTAGAAGTTGAAATACCCTCACTCAGAGTATCATTGAAAGGTCTCACAATAGATGATGACTACAAAGTTTCCCAAATGTAAGAGTTAGAACTCCTAGATGAAAGGAGACAAAGAGCAGCTGACCATTTGAAAGCATACTAACATATGATGTCTCACAACTATAATCACAAAGTAAATCCATGTACCTTTCAGGTAGGTGATCTGGTTTTAAAAGAAAATCCATGGAATCAAGAAGATAGAGAAAATAAAGGAAAGTTTGAACCAAATTGGCTAGGTCCTTATGTGGTTATCATAGTCTATGGTTTAGGAGCCTACTAGCTATCGACGCTAGAAGGGGACCTATTTGATGAGCCCATCAACAACATGCACCTGAAGAAATATTATGTGTAAGTTAGCTATCATCATCCATAAATGTCCTGAAGAAAAATAATTAGAAAATGTCTTAAAGAAATACAAAAAAAAAATCAGAAAATGTCCTGAAGAAATACAAAAAAAAAAAAAACTTCATGGGGTGAAAACCTGGCAATAGGTAGTCTATTGATAGGAAAAATGTAATAAAAATAGATAGTGAAAATCTGGAAAATAGACGCTATCTGTAGCTCTCCATCTATTAGTTCATATTCTGCACTTAGCTTTTCAACTTTCTTTCCCTGCATTGTTTTTGGTACCACCTTAGGGACATAACGACATCATACTGCCATCATTTTCCTAGAGTGATAAATGTTTTACTATGGTTTGATCATTGAATATATTATTTTTAGCAGGTTGTGTTAGTGCAGGGGCAAAACGTTGACCATGCTAAGGGCCAAATCAACTTTCAAGTTATAATGAAACACCTAGACAATGGAAAAACCCAATCATGCGAATAAACAATCAAATCACATGAACAACTATCCAACCATTGATCCATATCACAATAGTTTTTAAAAAATACCATATCATGACTTATATCTGGATTATCTAAAAATATAAATAATGTTTGGAATAGCAGTATTATATTTTGAACAATGGTTGTTTAATTTTTGATATCATCTCTCTGGAGCATACTTGATGATGTACTGAACTAGAGTGGCGAGGAAAGAGGATGATTTTTCTTTGTATGTTGTCTTGAGGTTAACTATCCATCTGCTATAAATATGTTATGAGACATTATTTCCAAAGGTTATCATTGATAATAGTTCCCAATTTGCATCAGAAGGTGGTTAGTCTTTTTTTGTTTATGCAAGAAATGCTCAGGTCATCTTGGTTCAATTATACCTTGATGATTGTGTTTACTTGCTATATCAAAAATTATGAAAGTTGTACACAGCTCATCATTGGTGCTAATTTCCCCTTTGATGCTTGTACATACTTCCAACATTTTAAAATGCTCTATGATGATTCTAGAAATATAACAAAAGACTCAAAAAATGGTTCGTTTCATTTAGTTGCATTTCATTTTAGATCATTGTATATGACTACATAATGGATTCACATCAGAGTTTTGAAAGGGTGAAAATGTCAATGGTTGCCATTTATCTTTGGACTCTCTGTAGAGGACAGTTGGACATTTGTTTCATTATTATCTTTCATATCCATCATTTCATCTCGATTTCATGCATTCCATATAGTTCATTTTTCCATCATTTCATTTCATTATCATCTATCATTTCATTTCATTTTATCATTTATCATTTCATTTCATTATCATTTAATTTCATTATCATCTATCATTTCATTTCATTTTATCATCTATCATTTCATTTCATTATCATCTATCATTTCATTTCATTTTATCATCTATCATTTCATTTCATTTTATCATCTAGCATTTCATTTCATTTTATCATCTATCATTTCATTTTATTATCATCTATCATTTCATTTCACTATCATCTATCATTTCATTTCATTTTATCATCTATCATTTCATTTCATTATCATCAATCATTTCATTTCACTATCATCTATCATTTCATTTCATTTTATCATCAATCATTTCATTTCATTATCATCAATCATTTCATTTCATTACCATCTATCATTTCATTTCATTTTATCATCTATCATTTCATTTCATTTTATCATCTATCATTTCATTTCATTATCATCAATCATTTCATTTCACTATCATCTATCATTTCATTTCATTTTATCATCAATCATTTCATTTCATTATCATCAATCATTTCATTTCATTATCATTTATCATTTCATTTCATTTTATCATCTATCATTTCATTTCATTTTATCATCTATCATTTCATTTCATTATCATCAATCATTTCATTTCATTTATCATTTCACTATCATCTATGATTTCATTTCATTTTATCATCTATCATTTCCTTTCATTATCATCATCATTTACCATTTCATATCATTTTATCATTATAGCATTATCATTTATCATTTATTATCTTTTTATTATTATTATTATCATTTCATTAACATATCATTACATTGTCATTTCTAAACATCTCATTTATGCTCGTTATCACTTATCATTTTTACTGCATCACATTGTAATACATATCATTTATCATTTCATCATACCTTTTATTATTATTAATCACACCCATTCATTATCATTTGCATATCACATCTTTAATCATTTACCATATCATCCTACCATTTTACAAATTCATCATGCATTTCACAAACACAACATTCATTTTTCATCATTTACATTTGAAAAATATTAAAAAAAAAAATACATTATCACATAATTTGACAAATCATTGCATTTTCATAAATCACCATCCTAGGTCATCCACCTACACGACATCATTAGTATATAGCATAACTCGCCATCATATCATAAATCATCCTGCAAATCATGTTAGTTGGTGGATCATACATCAATATCCATATCACATAAGCAAGGAAATCAATGCATATCCATCTCATATAATCATATCATATGCAACACATCATCAAAACTCATCACCGCTGCATATCATTGCTCATCAAAAATACATACAAATGTCCAAAAGTCTAATGAAACTAAAAATTCTAGAAATGATACATCAAATATTATCAAAAATCAATATACATGCTCCAAAGAGTATGCGATACATCACATAAAATCCTACATATATCAATCACGGCTGGCTGGTTGAACCCCTTGATGGAGTTGTTCTTGCAGATGGTGGCCTACCACTAGCCCTTGCATCTGGATCTCATCATGGACCGGTAACCCCTAGGCTCTGTGTGGTTGTCTATGACCTACTCTTGGTCTTAGTGTGATCATGGGAATGGCTCTTTGTGCTCAGGAGGACATTACTCCTCATATCGGACTGTATAGTACTCTTCCTCCCTTGCCATCTCCATGCCCTCTGTAATAGCCTCTCGCAAAGATGCACTCTACATGGTACCCATCAACCTTTGTGCAACACCCTCGGCCTCTATCGCGCTTTATCTAAATGCATCTCTCTTTTCCATCACCTGGGCTAACTATAGATCTGGGGCAGGAGGATGTGATGCAGGAGCATCCAGTGGTGTAAGGGCAATCTTGCATTACCCAAAAATAGTTAAATTTCAAGTTTCTTAGTTTTTAGATGTTTTTACATTTTTGGATACCCTTTTCGTCATAATGAAATTCCCAATTTATGGTTTTTATTTTCTATTCCTAGGTTGAAAGATATTGCAGTTTTAGTTTCCCAGATTTGCACCTGAAAATCTTTCGAGTTAGATTTGGGGCACTTAGATTTCCCGGATCGGCCTTGAAACTTGCTGAAATTGGCATAGCGTATTTCAAGTGCGTTATTGACTTCGAGACCTTTCCAATGGTTCAAATGGTTCGAGGAATCGGAGTCCCGGATCAAAAGTTATGGCCCCGGAAAGTTGGTGCACTTTCTAGAAGATACAATTGTAAATGTTCTTTTGAATTTTGAACTTCAAGTTGTAATTTTTTGGCGCCAGACTACCTAAACTCAAATTTGAATATTTTTTTGGCTCCAAACTAAAGAGGAGCTCTATTTATGGGCGGGTTTCTAATTTTTGGGTAACTTTTTGGAGATAAGCTCGCATATTGCGAAAGGGTGATTTTGTAGCTTTCTATAACTTGCATGTGTTATAGAACTTGGTGATTTGGAACCTCTGCATGTAAGAAGCTCCATTTTTTGAATAATAAAATTATTCTCTTATTTGTGGGTTATTTTCTAAGTCTCGGGCTGTGCCCTCATCAAGTGGTATTAGAGCAGGTTTTCTTGAGTGTGTGGACAGATCACCGATCATGAGGCAGTTCACACCAGGACCATGGTTGTGGGTCGAGGTCAAGAAAGATGCCTCCAAAAGTGATGCCTGATAGGCATGGTGGTGCCAGAGGTGGTCGAGGTAGTAGAAATGCTAGTGGAAGAGATGCACTAGCAGCCCTCCAAAGATAGATTGATGCGTTACAAGAGCAGTTGAGAAGAGGGTTAAACCTGAGGGAGGGAAGTGAGGATGAAGGAAAGGAAGAAGGTTCAAATGTAGAAGAGGAAGAAGAAGCAATTGATCAAGACCAATTGTGGCTAATAAGGGCCATTTCGAAGATCGAGAAAAGATCCAGAGTAGAAGTCCCCAGTTATTCTGGAAGACTGAACCCGGAAGAGTTGATCGACTGGATCAACGAGCTAGAAGAATATTTTGAGTATGAGGAAATAGAGGACCCAGATCGGGTTAAGTTTGTGAAAATGAAGCTGAAGGGCCATGCCAGCATTTGGTGGAAAGAGGTCCAGTTGGAAAGAAATCGAAGAGGAAAAAGAAATATCACCAGATGGGATCGCATGGTAGAGAAACTAAAGAAGCAGTTCATACCAGTGGACTATGAGTTAGATTTGTTGAAGAAATTGCAAGGGTTGAAGCAAGGAAGCAGATCTATGAAAGAATATACTGAAGATTTTCATAAGATAATCATCAGAATGGGCCACATAGAGGCCAATAAGGAGAATGTAGCCTGATATCTTAATAGGTTATGACCAAGAATTCAGGAGCAGTTAAGCCTAGTCAGAATGACCACTATTGAGGATGTGTATCAATTTGCTCTGAAGGTGGAAGAGAAGCTTAACAAAAGATTTGATGGCAAGCAAAAAGGATGAGGAGGTCAAAGTGGAAGGGGCAGTGGAAGACCTTCAGGAAGCTGAAATGATGATGAAAAGAAAAGTGAAGATGTGGGTACCAGTTGAAGCCAAAGGAATGACAACTTCTACTGCCCTCGTGATTAAAATAGTGGTGATCAAAGAGGTAGAGGACGAGGGAAATATGGATAAGGATCTGGAAGAGGTGGTTTAAAAGGAACGTGTTTCCAGTGTGGTGAAAAAGGGCATCGAGCCTATGAATGTCCACAACACCAAGGAAGGGCAGAAAAAAGGCCAGAAGGTCATGGAAGGGTTGCACATGCAAATGAGGAGGACCAATCTGAACATTCAAATGATGTTGAAAGGGGAGAAGCCCTAGTGATTAGGAGAGCCCCGTGACTTAGGAAAAAGAACCAAAACAAAGGAAGAATCTGTTTCACACAAGGTGCATGTGTGAAGGAAAATGTTGTGATGTCATTATTGATGGTGGGAGCACTGATAATCTGGTGTCAGAAGAGATGGTCACAAAGTTGAAGCTGAAGAGGGAAAGGCACCCGCATCCTTATCAGATTGCCTAGTTGCAGAAAGACCACAAAGTTTTGGTCAATGAGCAGTGCCTAGTAAAGTTCAAGATCGGGAGCTACCATGATGAGGGTACTACGTGATATCATCCCCATGGATGCATGTATCACATGTGTTGTTAGGGAGAAATTTGTGTGGTAGTTCGATAGGCCCGAGGCTATACATGATGGCCATGCAAACACTTATTCATGACGAGGATGGGGTTCATCACAAGTTGAAACCCTGAAGGAGGCAGAAGAAAGGTATGTAGTAGTGCTAGAATTTGTTATGTAGATGGAAGAATTTTTAGAAGTATGAGCATGGTGTGTATTTATGCATTGATTCCTAGAGTGAGTAAGGAAGATAGTGAGAAGGTTCCAAAAGAAGTTTTTGGGATGTTGGATGAGTTTCAGGATATTGTTTCTGATAATGTACCCGAGGGTTTACCACCAATAAGGAAGATCAGTCATCAGTTGACTTGATTCACGGTGATTTTCAAAATAAAGGCGGTGATAGAATGACTCCGATGAAAATGAGGAGTTGAGCGAGGCAAGTTCAAGAGTTGTTGAGAAAGGGTTTGATATGGGAGAGTTTGAGTCCATGTGAAGTACCTATAGTACTAGCACCAAAGAAGGATGGGGAGTGGAGGATGTGTATAGATTCCTGAGTCATAAACAAGATAACAATCAAGTACAGATTTCCCCTGCCAAGGATGGATGACTTGATGGACTGTTTGAGTGGAGCTCAGTACTTCACAAAGATTGATCACGAAGAGTGGATATCACCAGATCCAGATTCGAGAGGGAGATGAATGGAAGAATACCTTCAAGACCAAAGAGGGCCTATACGAGTGGTTAGTCATGCCTTTTGGGTTAACCAATGCACCGAGCACATTCATGCGGCTCATGAACGAGGTACTAAAAGAATTTCTGGGAAGTTTTGTTCTTGTGTATTTAGATGATATTTTGATTTTAGTAAGACATTGGATGAACATCTGATGCATATTCTGAGAGCCTTTGAGAAGTTAAGAGAAGAGAAACCGTTGATTAATCTGAAGAAGTGCAGTTTTGTGAAGAGGGAGTTAGTGTACTTGGGGTTTGTTGTCTTAGCAGAAGGTCTCAAGATGGACCCAGAGAAGGTGAAGGCTATTCTAGAATGGCCTACCCCAAGAACTACTATTGAGGTGAAATATTTTCATGGTTTGGCTAGTTTTTATAGAAAGTTCATTAGAAACTTTGGTAGTATTTGTGGACCCCTGACTGAAACAATGAGAGGGGATAGAAAAGAATTCAAGTGGAGCACTGGAGTGGCAAAGAGTTTTGAACTGTTGAAGCATAAAGTAATAGAGCAACCTATTCTAACCCTCCCATATTTCAACAAGGTGTTTCAGGTGGATTGTGATGCTAGTGGTTGTGCCATTGGAGCAGTGTTGAGCCAAGAAGGTAAACCCATTGCCTATTTCAGTGAAAAGTTAAATGATGCCAAGAGAAAGTATTTTTTATATGATCAAGAATTTTATGCAATAGTTCAAGCATTAAAGAAATGGAGACATTATTTGTTGCCGAAGGAATTTGTTCTATATACTAATCATCGGCCTTGCAGTACTAAATAGTCAGGGAAAATTAAATCAGAGGCATATGAAACGTAAAGTTTTTGTAGAGTTATACCTTTGTTTTGAAACATAGGAGTGGGAAGTCAAATAGGGTTGCAGATGCCTTAAGTAGGATGCATACATTGATGACAAAGATGTAGATTGAAGTGGTTGCGTTCAATGAACTTAAGACACTGTACGCAGAAGATCCTGATTTTGCAGAGGCTTGGAAAGCTTGCAAGGAACCTGTTACAGTGGACATGACAAGGTGGATAGATTTCATAATCCAGGATGGCATGTTATTTAAGGGAAGTCAATTGTGTATCTCGAGGAGTTCCATGAGGGAGAACCTGATAAGGGAGAAGCATAGTGGAGGAATGGCAAGACATTTTGGTTGGGATAAGACCATTGCCATTATCAGTGAGCATTATTATTGGCCTTAGTTGTCACAGGATGTGAAGAAGTTTGTACAAAGCTACAGCGTATGTTAGATAGCTAAAGGAGTGAGCCAGAATACATGCTTATATCAGCCCTTACCTATACCAGAGAGGCCATGGGAGTATATAAGTATGGACTTTGTTCTTGGTTTGCCAAGGACACAACGAGGGAATGATTCAGTCTTTGTGGTGGTTGATAGGTTTTCGAAGATGGCACATTTCATTCCATGTCAGAAGACCCATGATGTAGTCCACATTGTTGACTTGTTCTTCAAAGAGGTGGTGAGGCTACATGGTCTGTCAAAGAGTATTGTTTCAGATCATGACACCAAATTTGTGGGGTAATTTTGGAAGACCTTATGGAAGAAGCTGAAGACAGAGTTGAAGTTTAGTTCTGCACACCATCCAAAAACAGATGGGCAGACAGAGGTTGTTAATAGGAGTATGGGTAACCTACTGAGATGTTTGGTAGGAGATAAACCCAAGGGATGGGACTTGATCTTACCCCAGACAAATTTTTTTTATAATAATTCTGTCAACAGAAGCACTGGTAGATCACTGTTCCAGATTGTGTATGGAGGTAGCCCCAGAACAGCTCCAGAATTGAGGAAGATGGACCAAGAGAAGAAAATAAGTGTTGAAGCTGAAGATTTTGCAGAGCACATCAAGAATATACATGAGAAGGTACAATAACACCTTAATAAGATGAATATGCAATATAAGGCTAAGGAAGATCCGAAAAGGAGGAATAAGGAGTTTTAGACTAGCGATGAAGTAATGGTCCACTTGAGGAAAGAAAGGTTTCCCATGGGAACCTATAACAAATTGAAGATGAAGAAATTTGGTCCCTATAATATTTTGAAGAAGCATGATTCAGGGAATGCATATGAGGTAGAGTTGCCTGATGGAATCAACATTTCCCTTGTGTTCAATATTTCAGATTTGATAGAGTATCATGAAGGTGGAATGGAGGAAGCACCAGCAATAGGGAAGTATGGCATTCCAGCACCTACTTCAGAAAGGGAGGAGATTGAAGCAATCTTGGATAGTCATGTGGGAAGGAGTACCAGAAATAGGAAGTATGAAGAATATCTGGTGAAATGGAGAGGAAGGCCTATGGAAGATTCATCCTGGCTATCTAAGGTAGTGGTTGACTGGTTGGATTTTCCTCAACCATCTGAGATGTGATGGGTCACTTCTCAAATTACCCTGGGTGTCTGATGCAGGAGCATCCAGTGGTGTAAGGGCAATCTTGCATCACCCAAAAATAGTTAAATTTCAAATTTCTCAGTTTTTAGATGTTTTTACATTTTTGGATACCCTTTTCGTCATAATGAAATTTCCAATTTATGGTTTTTATTTTCTATTCATGGGTTGAAAGATATTGCAATTTTAGCTTCCCAGATTTGCACCTGAAAATCTTCTGAGTTAGATTTGAGGCACTTAGAGTTCCCGGATCGGCCCCAAAACTTGCCAAAATCGGCATAGCAAATTTCAAGCACATTATTGAGTTTGAAACCTTTCCAGTGGTTCAAACGGTTCATGAATCAAAGTCCCAGATCAAAAGTTTTGGCTCCAGAAAGTTGGTACACTTTCTAGAAGATACAATTGCAAATGTTCTTTTGAAATTTAAACTTCAAGTTGTAATTTTTCAGCACCAAACAACCTAAACTCAAATTTTAATGTTGGTTTTGCTCCAAACTAAAGAGGAGTTTTATTTATGGGCAGGTTTCTAATTTTTGGGTAATTTTTTGGGGACAAGCTCGCATATTGCGAAAGGGTGATTCTGTAGCTTTCTGTAACTTGCATGTGTTGTAGAACTTGGGGATTTGAGATCCTTTGCATGTAAGAAGCTCAATTTTCTGAATAATAAAATTATTCTCTTTTTTGTGGGTTATTTTCTAAGTCTCGGGCTGCGCCCTCATCAAGATGTGCCTATGCATATGCCTATGCCTATGCTTGTGCCTGTGACTGTGCTAGTTGTGCCTGTAGCTATGCAACCAATCCCTATGCCTACATCAACTGACTCTGCAACTAAACTTATTATCCCTTCAATGTCTGTACCTGGGCTTGTAGGGTATCTATTTGTCCCTGCTGTGACGAGGAACCAACTCTGATCATTGCCCTCTGCCCGATCCCAATCCTCGGCCTCCACATTATCTAGATACCGCACAAAATATCTAGCCTCAACCTAACTAGCACCTGCCTCCCCTCTTTTCCATCATCCCCATCATCCCCATCTGAGCTCTCTTCCTCTCCACTCTCCTCATCATCTCCCCCAACTGCTGCCTACTCCCCACCTACCACATCCTCCTGTCTTCCTACCCCTAGCTACAATACCACTAAAATGGGTGCTGGCTCATCTAGACTGGTAAATCATTGAAAGGGATGTGTATGGTAATAAACTGAGTAAATACCAGCATCGACAATGTCTCATCTATCATCCCATGCCTCAGACACTAATGCAATGTACTCCGTATAGGCTATCTGATAGGAGATATCAGGTCCCCATCCTACGTCATCTTTTCTCCACGCATAATGAGCAACTCCCTGCGACATACCCTGAGTAAAACTAAACTATCGTTGTACTCACATGGATAGAAACTTCTCAATGATGAAAGGGGTCCTCTCTATCAAAAACTAAGGAATACCTACAAATGGAATCTCAAGGTGATTTGTATCCCATGGCTCACAATATAGGTATGGCTACCATATCACTGAATCAAGATCATCCAGGCACCGTCTCTAGTAATCCACCTTGCTCAGATTGGGCTAGACAAGGAACATTGCATATGCATACACATAAGGTCTACCTGGTGGCCTCACTCTGGGACAAGCCAGTCTCATCACCATCATATGCTCCCATGCCCAGATCTGAAGTAATGTCATGCCACATGACAAACTTGATGCACCCCTGTATACCACCTGATGTAAATCATAATATAAGTGAGCCAACATGCAACTCCCCTAGGCATATCTCTGAGGCTATAACAACATTTTCTCTACAATCCTCCCCCATTCCACTGATAGTCCCTTTGACCAGAAATCCGAACAAAGGAGACCTCTAATGAAAGCACCTAAGACTGCCAACAAGGTTGGGTATCCTTTGAAGTTAGCCTAGGATACCTAGTACCCTGCTATCTATGTATCCCCAAACACTCTCCTCAGCGCATCTATACCACCGAGCTCCTTGTGATCATAAAACACAAGGGCACCAACCACGGGAATACCAAGAATCTTGTAGACATCCTCTAGACTCACAGTCACCTCACCAGTTGGCAAATGGAAGGTGTTGTGCTCTGAATGCAATCTCTCTACCAATGTGGTCAATAATCCCTTATTGACTCGAATCGATAGCATGTCCAACAAAGGTCTCAATCCATAGGTCTCTATCAATGCTACATCAACGGGTGTCAGCTCGGGTATCATATCCCACCCTGTTGAGTGCTGCTCCCTAATCTGGAGGTTTTTGAAAACCTCCTATTTTTGGTTATGACAACAACAATCAATCAGCATCATATCAATGATTGAATCTCAATCAAGCAAAATCAATAAGATTCATGTCTATCTATCTATGACCCATATCAGTAGCATTTACCCACCATATTCATATCAGTGACCCATATCATCCAAATCAATCTATCTGAATATCACATCAATCTGCTCTATCATCAATTTCTATTTGTTTTCTATCGCAGAAAGGAAATTTGTCAAAAATCAAAACATCAACTTATTTGTATTTCAATCACGAATGCAAATATGTTTTCAATCAATCATCTGCTATTTGTTTTCTATTGTAGAGAGAAAATTTATCAGCAATCGTATCCATCATCTACTCTTTGTTTTTCATTCAAGGAAGACGTCGTTATCAGCTATCTACTCTTTGATTTCTATTCTGGAAACAAAGTTATCAATTCTCTATTAGATCAACATGATGACAAGACAATTTTTCTATCTATTAACTAAGGAAGCAATATACACCATCATTTTCATATCCCTTTCATCCAGACACACATTCTATTTTTTTCACTAGATGTGCTAATCTGTGGTCCCTATGCGCTAAAAATCATATGTGCTACTATTTTTCTTAGATGCGCTAAAAACCAGATGTGCCATTATTTGCTTAGGATGCGCTCCAAAAATTCCTATTTGCGCTATTTCCCTCTAAGCGCTCAAACTCTAATCCTAAGCATTGCTTCATTTCCTGGGTGCGCGATAACCCTATATGCGCTACTATTTTCCTTGGATGTGCTAAATTCCTAAATTTTCTTATGGCACCCTATATGTGTTACTCTTTTCATCGAGTGCACTACACTGATTTCTATAGTAAACATGCTAAATCTACCTTAGATGCGCTATTCTTTTCATCGTAAGCACTAAAACATCTATAGAAAGCGCTAAAACTTTTCTAAATGGGCTAAAAAAAAAAATTTAAACCTAAATCCATGGAAAAACAATAAAATTCAATTTCAAACGAAAAAATTTGAAAGCATACGAAGTTGGATTGACTCACTGGTGGTCCATATGCAGCAGGCCTTTGGTATCGGCAAGACTGCTCGAATCTATGATGATAATATGGAATCTCCTTTTCACTAGGTCACTATCAGAGCTATAGGATTCAAAAAATAAAATAAGTACAAATGAATTGTCCTTTTCTACCTTTTTACCTTTTAAAGGTCAACCAAAGGTAAGTTTTGTGACATTTTTTTATCTTTTTATCCAAATTTGACTTTATTTTCACACTGGGGCATCTCTATACATCATTTTTTGAGAGCTAAATCACTGGCTTCCAATCACCCTCCAATTCTCATCAAATCAAACAGTATCAACCACTCATATCATCATCAGTGATTTACCTCCTGACAGGGCATCATTAACACTAGCAACATCTTTCGATCAAAATCAGATCAAGGGCATCTTTTTCGAAAAAAGGGGCATATTTTTCAGAAAAGGAACATAGTGAAACACAACAAATTTCAAGAGCATGAATATTTTATTTGAGGCAATGCGTTTCATACATCACTTCAAAGAGGGGCAAAATGTATACGTCTAAAACTGGTCCTGGTTAATCAAGGTTGTTAATTAATTAAATATAAATTATTTAATTAATCTTCTAAAGTCATCTACATATAAATAAATTTAATTATTTATTTATATTGTTCACTTTTATAATTCTTCTACCTTAATTAAATAAATAACTTTATTTAATTATTACCATCTTCCATATTCCTCTTAATTAAATTAAATAAATTTTATAATTTATTTATATTAATTATCATGTTATTCTAAATCTGAATATTTGAATTCAAATAATGGAATATTCCTCCAAACACCCTCTTCATCTCATAGTTAAATTAAATATTATAAATGTTTAATTTAATACATTTTCTCACTCCACACATAATTAAATATTACTTATTTAATTATGCAAACTTCTAAATTCATCCTCGCATATAATTAAATAAATTTATTTATTTAATTATGAAATTCATCCCCAACTCACTCCTCAAATGGCAAGTTTCCTTCAGTTCTGAATGAGAAAAATTATGTATGAGGAAACCTTCCATCTCTCTCTCAACTTTCAAAAATCTCTCACTGTTCATCCCGACAAGCTTGATTTAAACCGTTGATCATGCTAACTAATCAGATTATTTCAAAAACTCTTTAAATACATGTGTGAATCGAAGCATCGGTTAGACACACACACACACAATTACACTTACGGCCTTGCATCTTTAGCATCCTATAAATAATTATATCTTAGCAATAATCTTATCATAGCATAGCATAATATTGCATCTTAGTATAGTATACATTTTAGTTTAAATCTCATTCTCTAGTAGTCCATTTCATTGAGCTTGCCATACTAAATCTGAGAAAAAATTGAATCAACGAAATGCTAGAGATAGGGAATAATAAAACGACTTTGAAGAAGTTGCACTAAGAGTTTGTTTATGTTTCTTTAAGCTTCTTTGATATAAATTTTTATTGAATGTGTTTTGAATTCATTATGATAGTCATATTTTCATACACAGATTTTATTCTTACATATTTTTGAAATAATATATATAATTCAAATTTTTACGTCAAGTTGCCTAACTCTGATTTTTTTGAATTTTTTGCCACTTAAGGACCTATTTTTTCCATGATGATCCTACACATACCCCAACCACATGACCAATATCAAATTAGCAATGATAATGAAATGGAATACCCTCATACTCTAGTAGCTGGCACTATTGATGATCATCAAATTTCAACATAATCCTAGCAAGAAGGGCCTTGGAAAAATGTAGGTCAATAATATTCTAGAAATAATTTATATGAGTAAACTACAAAATCACTATATCAACCCCTAGAAACTATCCTAGGGTGTTCCTATTATCAAAACAATAGGAATCACACAAAAAAGAGAAAGGAAGGTTTGCAATTCTACCCCAAGTGGGTGACAAATTTAATAGTTCAATGAATGAATTAAATAAAGGATACCAAGGTCTAAGTAAAAGAGCATATTAGCCCCGCGTTCACATAAATCCCTTGAAAAAAACATTATTGTGATCAATATCATCAAAGGAAGCAATAAAAAAATTGTAGCTTATGGATAGAATAATGAATCCTAATACACATGGATTCTACATTAAGAAATTTTTTAGTGAATATGTGCAACAAAACCTCATCCATATTTAAGGAATTCTATCATATTAAAAAATTACATGCAAAAATTAGTGATATAAAATAATAATGAAGCTGTATGGATCAATTGATCTTACAATTCAAACACCATATTTAAGAATTTGTGTGGAATAAAGGAATCAAGTAGACATAATAACTATTGTCAGTGGGGGTGAGGGGCCTATTTGAATTGGTTGAAGCATCATGCTATAGGCAAGAGGTCATAATGTCTAGTCTCCCCCAAAACCTGTGGTACCAAAGGGCGTGTCGCACCAATACCACTGGTCATATGAAAAATGTTTACCAGGTGCACTATAGTTTATAAGGGGGATGAACACCTGATGGAATCCTACAATAAAAAAAGAAGAAAAAAAAATATTATTAGTGGAGGTGTTTCAAAAAACTCTAGTAGATTATACTTCCTCTTTCTTTGGCATAACCATTAGAATAAATGTATTTATGTGATAACTCAAAAAATTAGTGACTCTCACTACAATAATTCTTTAATTAATTTGTAAAATAAAATTTAAGAAATTGATTACAACCTTAATGAATTTGTAACTTTTATAGTAGCAACTCAATGAAAATGATATAGCTAGAGGAAAGCAATGTTTATTCATAACTATTCACTATGTTAAAATAACACAATTAGAATAATCATCCCATAAGAAATTCATAATATTTTTCCTCTCAAATTTTTTTAGCAAAAAAGAAATTAAAAATGAGCTACAAGAAATATATTCAAACATTGATTGAATAAAACCTACTTTTATTAATTCACAAATATAATTAATTCTAATGGAGAGGAACAAAATATTTCTTAATAAAATGTGATTAACAAACATAATGAATTATTGTTTACAAAATACATTTGTAGGGTATTATATGGTGTGAACAAAATATTTTACCTAACCAATTTATCTTCTAGGTCCTATTCACACTAGTTTTTTTTAATTTCCTCAAAAAAAAAAATTATCAATTTTTTTTCTTACTTAAGTTATGATTATAAATAATTAAAACTAATTCCTTATAAACCGTAAATTACATTAATACAAATACAATAGCATTAATCACTCATTTTAATCTTTAGAATTACTTAATTTATCCTAAATGACAAACCCTAATAGTATTGATCAAAATGCAACAATATGATATACTACAAATTATAATATTGATCTAATCTACTAAATCCAAATTGTACAATAAGAACCACAAAGTAAAATCAATTTAAATTTTTTTTATTATACTATGCATGTTTG
The DNA here is from genome assembly GCA_007258455.2 of Sequoia sempervirens. NCBI lineage: Eukaryota > Viridiplantae > Streptophyta > Pinopsida > Cupressales > Cupressaceae > Sequoia > Sequoia sempervirens. The sequence goes on along the minus strand of VDFB02000003.1, from coordinate 418,302,213 downwards.
TGATACATAATTTTTTTTTGCATAATAACCAAAATTAACTATAACTATAAGGTTTATAATATATGACCACCTACAACTTGGATGAATAATACATAGTTAGGGATTTTGTCACAAATAAAGATCTAATATGGTTGTAGAGTGTGATCATTCCTTTGACCAAGAGGGGTTTCATCCTCTAGAAAATTATATCTCTATGTATTTATCCTTTAATCTATATTGATCTATAGGTGTTTTTCCTCATATGCAAATGCTTGAACATGAGGGATCATAGTGAGTTCTCATTAGGGTTTAATGTATTTTTCATCATGATCATTCAATGAAGTCTTTGAATCCTTAATATTCCTATACAAGGTATTAAAATCCACAATAATTATTTTCCTCTTGAATTTGGTATGTGGGAGGGACTTCCCATACTTATTGATGCTATTTTCCTTTTAATCATGCCAAAAATCATGTGTATATGCACAAGAAAATCCATGGGAGTCATAATGGAATATCCCATATGAGATGCCATGGTCCTTAGAAATAATGGAAAGGGGTCCCTTATGGTTTTAAATTCTAGATGTGGCAATAATGTCATCTAAAACTATTTTACCCTTTTGCATAGTTATAGGTACAAAAGAATTCACATACTTAATATTGATTTTATTTTTGTGCTACTATGAGCCCTTCTATAGGATGCATCATCACTTTAGACATTAATGAAGCTCTAGTTGTGTAGTAAGGTAGGTGATAATGAATGATGGAAATAGGAATTTTTTTTAATAGTGGCATGATGGTAGGGGAGACTTTGAGGGCCTGATGGAAGAGGGAACAAGGGAAATGAATAGGAAGAGAAATAACTATATGGGGACATCCCAAACCATAATGGACATAAAGAAAGAAGAATTCTTGGAAAGAGAGAATTTCCAAGGAGGGTAACTCCATAACTTTGACATCTTACACAAACATAGAATCTTTTATATGCCTTCACATTTAGAAATATAGATGGCCTTAAGTAGATGCATGAAAGATGAAATAATAGAACATATAGAAAAAATGTGATTAGGAGAAATACATGAGTCAATAAATGGAAATTATAGCCCATCATGTGATTATAGAAAAAGGGGATATAATAAGTTTTCCCTTTTCTCAAATATAATTTTCCTTAATAAATTATAGCATTAGATGATCTAATATACATGGGACTTCCCATTTTTTTATTATTCCTTGCATGCATGTAGCTCAACTTTTTATTTACAAGAATTAGGGACCACTTGCCTTTTTCTTTTCTTTTTTCATTCTCTCTATGTATTCTTCTTGTTTTTTCGTTGTTTCTTGTAACCTTCCTCTTTCTTGAGTAGTTATCCTTTGGTAATTGTTCCCTTCCTTCTAAGTTTTGGGGCTCTTAGAGTTTTTGGAACCTTGTATTTTTTTTATCAATCCATGGGCCCTACTTGGAAATTGGTTCAATGTTCCAAGTTCTTCTCATGACCTAAATCCCTCCTTTTTTCTTCTTCACTTCTTGAATTCCCATCAATCCATGAGATTTTCCTAGAAGAAGATGATTCCAAATTCTTGATTCCTTCCTCCCATTCCTTTGTTCTTTCCTTCTACAAATATTTTCATCTAAATCTCAGGACCTAGTTGAAACTCTGAACCTAGTTCAAAGTACCAAGTTATTCGGACCATGAATTGACTCTTGGATTTTTTTTGACCTACTTACTCTTACACATTTAGGGAACATACATAAGAATTACACATGGGTTTATAACTCATTTTTCCTCCCTTTTCACCATTCACCCTTCATTTTCTCTTAGTCTTTTACTTTTGATGATCTTCATTGATCTCCTTGTGATCATTTATGGAATACAAACCTTAGCTATGTTGGATTGAGTGTGTGTGGATCTTATTTAGCTACCACAATCTACATCTTCTCATAAAGTGTGTATTGTAAGGTAGGTTTCCCTACCCTTCATGTTTTTTCACATTTCCTTTCTACTTGATCTCCCTTTTGCTCTCTTCTATATGGTGCATGCCCTAATTTTCTTCTTTGTGCTATGTTTTTATTTTTTGATGGATTTTTTTTTTGTTTTAATTTGTTTCAAGTTGTTTCTTGATATGTTTTTTTTAATTAGTGATATTTTTTATTCTTTCCCTAGATTGAGCACATATTTTATCTCTTCATGTCAGTTGGATTTGATGCAGTGATCACCCTTTGGCCACCCTCAAGTCATGGGTTTCTAGTGGAATTCACAATATGAAACATGCCTACAATTCTCTATATTTTTTATAATAGCACATGATTGTCTTCCTTTTTCCCTTAAAACATGAGTGCCAGATGGAACTAATATCTTGGACCTTAGTTTCCTATTTTATCTTTTTATGTTGATTTTTTTCTTTGTTTCCCAATATATTTAATGTTATTAGGGTTCATTTTTTGATTTTTCCCTAGTTTTGGAATATATTTTCTCTCTTATTGTTGCCTTGACATGATCCAACCATCACCCTTTGGCCACCATTGGGTATTGGGTTTCGAGTGGATCTCAAAACATGGAACCTACCTCCCATTCTCCATCTTACCATTAATAACAAAATATTTTCTTTCTTTTTCCCTCAAATCTTGGGTGCCCAATGAAAGTAATAATTTGTGAAATGGAGAAAATGCGGGTCTCTCTTTTTTGCTTCTAGGGTTTAGGACCTAAAATATGAGAGGCTATTTCCAACCTTTTGATCAAGAAAAAAACCCTTGAGATTTCAATGCAAAGGATATTGAAATCTTGCAAAGGTGTTTTCCTAGGGACTGAATGAGATATAAAGAGGGGTTCATCACCAAGTGTAAACTTGGAAACGATAATGAAATGAAAAACACACTGTGATATGAAAAAAATGCTAAATGACCTATCGGAGCCTAAAATTTGCATGAAATTTTAGGCTCCCATATTCAAAAAAAGTTGACTTTAATACTCAGAAGTAAAGTTGAAAAATCTACTTATGTGGCTTATTTTGAAAAATCATAACTTTGGATTTGTTCATTTTTATACCAAACCACTTTTCAGACATGTTTTTCTAACATATGGGAGTATGCACACTATTTTTTAGGTTCATATGATTAGTTTTGACAAAGTTTCAAAAGGCCAAGTTGAAAGGTTTTTGAGAAAATCTGCTGTCAGCACAATGAAATCTGTTAAAATGGTCAACTTTTTTTTAGAATATCTGGTTGAAGACCATTATATAGAAGATTTGAAGAAAGATTTATAATTTGAAATGTTCTAGAAAAAGTGATTCCGTTGGGGAGAAGATAAAAAATAATCATTTTCCTACTTTCAGAAAAGTAGGTGGCGACTTTGGGAAAAACTTGATGAAGAATGGATTGACAATCTAAAAATGATGAATGTGCCAAAAGTCTTTGGAGGGCCCTTCTTGTAATAAGAAGAAATAGAGGAGAATCTGAGCATTCTTTGATTTGTAGAATGTTAGAAGTTTGTATGCAAATGCCTATGAATTATAGGCTCCATGGACCCAAGTTTATTGAACAGTTCATGAAAGTATATTGGACCAATTCAATTCATTGGCCTAATTCACTAAAACTAGTCACTTTTGACCAAGTGAATGTGTTGATTGATATCATAGATAAGAAAAGGGATGAAAATAATTGTGACATCATTCATGAAGATGGAGACACTGATCAGATTATGTAGCCGATAGAAGATGAGACATGTGTAAGTCAATATGATTCATATGATAGCCTACATGAGGAAGATGAAGATACAAGAGATTTGTCTTGCATAACAGATTGTGACAGTGTATGTTATGAGGGATCTATTGAGTATTCAGATTTTGATTTACAACAAGGTGATTCTTGTAGTTCTTGTGACAGTTAAGAGGAAGAAACAATGGAAAATGCAAATCCATTTGACAGTGAACAAATAATTACCCCAGTTGCAGTTGAAAGCCATGAAGACACATTTGATGAAAAAGAGGTTTGTACAATTGAAAATGGTTTTAAATTTTTTTCAAATCCATTGTATGATGAAAATGTAGAAGATGATCAAATGAGATTTTTCCAAGGTATGCCAGAAAACCAATTTTATGTGTTTTCAAATCCACTTTGTGTTAAGAAAGAAGTATTTTCTGATAATCAAAGTAATGTACCAATTTGTGAAATAAACGAATATGAGATCAACACATCTAGATTACCATTTTTTGATGATGATAAGAATAAAGTATACAAAAATAGGGTGGTGGATGATGAAGCATATTCGCTCAACAGTGAGAAAATCTTAGATTTACTGGAAATGGGGTATATAAAATATACACATCAAGATTCAAAAAAATCATTTCTAGCATCAATTGATTCAAATATGCATGATGATGGTTGTGTGGATCAGAATTTTGTGTCACTACCAATTAGTGATATGGAGGAATTAAAAAATATTTCAGATTTGATTGTTTCAAAAAATGTTGAAATGAAGGAATTTTCAGATTTACAAAAATGGCATTCTAATGGTAAATTTTTAATACAACTGGGAGAGCATTTTACAAAACATGATAGTGAACAAAAAAATGAGGAATGTTGCATTAAATATGCATACACATTGAACATTGAAGATGAAAAATATCTATCATATGATAATAGAAAATATTAACTGCTGAATAATAAAAAGAACATGAGTCAGGCTGAGCATAGTATTTTTCTGGAAATTTTCAATGACAGGGTAAATTGTAAAAATATTCTCAAGAGGAATTTGATGGACTCAAAACAGAATAAGGTATATGATAAAGGAAAATAGGAGAAATTCTTTTGGTGGCCTTGTGCCATCAGCCATGGTGTGGTTTTCTAGAAAACCATTACAGTTCATGATAGAAAGGAGTTTCAAGTCTGTTACTCAAGTGAATAAAATATTTGGTATGCTCTGCCAGTGATCTAGATTCTTGCAATGATCTCACAATAATTCATCCCCAAAAAAGCCACTGTCAGAGCCTAAAATCTCATGCAAATTTTAGGCTCCCATATTCAAAAAAAGTTGACTTTAATACTCAGAAGTAAAGTTGAAAAAATTTGCTTATGTGGCTCATTTTGAAAAGTCATAACTTTGGATTTGTTCGTTTTTATGCCAAACCACTTTGCAGACATGTTTTTCTAACATATGGAAGTATGCACGCCATTTTTCAGCTTCATATGATCAGTTTTGACAAAGTTTCAAAAGGCCAAATTGAAAGGTTTTTGAGAAAATCTGTTGTCAGCACAATAAAATCTGTTAAAATGGTCAACTTTGAGGGTGAATATTAAGCAAATGGATGATGATAATGGAAAAATTATTGGTGCCTTAAATTCTCTAGACCAAAGTCTGCCTCCATGCCAATTTTCAGGTCTCTAGGACATCATTTAATATTTTTGCAAAATCAATTCCAAATTGATTTTGCACAGTTTCATAATTGCACTCCCAGAGAGCTACAAAGTGAGCAAGTTTAATTTTTAATATTTTTTGGAGGAAGAATATTTATGAAAAACCCATTTTCCTACATGTTCATGTGACCGAAAGGAACCAATCCTCCAAGTTACAGCTTGTCAAAATCGTGTTTGATATTTTTCCAAAAGGGAAAATTGGCAAGTTTTAGTTCAGTTTAAATAGTTACAAAAATGGCTGAACAAGCAACTTCGATTGTGATCGGATTTCAATCCCAATAAATTCATGCCAAATAATTTTACAATCATATTAACCTACCATCAATCAGCATTTCGATGCATTTTCATAGCTCCTGGAGACCGTTTGAGCAATTTTCAAAAGTGATTTTGGAGGCCATTTGACTCATTTCATCACAGTGAAAAAAGTTAAAAAACAAAAAAAACAAAAAAACAAATTTTGATAAATGCTCACGTCAATTTAAAATGAAATCTAATGAAATATCATGGGGAAATGAAATCTTTTAAAAAGTGACTTTGACTGAGGAGGAATCATCTTATGGTTACCCGCATCAAGAATTCACTCAACTTTTAGAGACTATTTTCCAAATCAACTTATTTTGAAAAAAAGTAAGGACATGATGATTTTCCAAAGGATGATTTGAAAAAAATGACACATTTAACTTATGTTTGGAAAATCATTTATCATCTTATGATTTATGAGCAAGCAAACCCTAAATTCATCGGCAAGAGATACTACATCGGCATATGTTTGCCCGACAATGCAAGTCACACCGATGGAACTTCATCGGCAAGAGAAATAAACTCAGTGGAATTTCTCTTCGGTGAAACAAGTCATGCCGAAAGCTTGAGGTGAAAATAATTAAGATAAATGATACCAATGTAATCTTGGTAAGATTTAAAAAGGATTTAAATATTACATTGTTCAAGTAACAAGGAAAATAAAGGTGAAGATAGAGAGGTAAAGTACTTTGATAAGGTAAAATATTTTAAGCCATGATGTGAATTATTTTCACCAGGGGAATTACAAGGTGGATATTTATTTTTCCCATAAAAGGCATAAAGGGTAAAATATATAAAGTATTTGCATGGGAGGTTGAATTTTTAGCAATATGGTAATTATTTTACCCACAAATATATTAAAAGTGAAAATTACAAAATGTTTATACTTGGATGTGGAATATTTTTTCAAAGAAGTACAAGAGTGGGAAAATATTGTTAGATGGAAAATGTATTTATTGGGGAAAAATACTAAATGAGATTATTTTGATAAAATAAAGGTGCAATCATGATATTCGACTGAGAGGTTATTAATAGCACAAATATTTTTACTAAGGAATTAAACATTCCTTCAAGAATTTAAAATCATTTGAAGAATCATGGAGGGGGCAATTATTTTACCCAAGGAATAATTTATTAAATTGAATGGGCGGGAGATTTTCCAGCAAAAGGATTAGTGAAGATTATTAAGATTTCAAAAGAATTGCGAAATGATGAATCTTATTATTCACGATGACACAAGGATGAAGATTAAAATATTTAATTTTCCAAAAGGCAATTAATTAAATATTTTATTTTGCAGAAGATAATTCAACGAGGAGCTGCATCAGAATGAAGAATTACCTCAAATGGATAATGTGAAGGGTTGTAACCCTAAAATAATGTATATATGCAATGTGAAATTATATCAAAAGGGGATTATATTTAGGAGAAATAAGTAGGTTAGGTAGCTGGATAGGGTGAACTATTGCCGAAATAAATTATCATGTTGTACATTGTAAAATATTTTCAAATTATATAATGGAGAATAATACATTTATCTGGTGATCCAATTATGGCATCAATTGTTTGTCGAATTTATTGAAAACATTATCTGGTTGTCTCCAAGGTTGTCATTTCCTAATTATTTAAATTGAAATATCAAGGATATTCTTCAATTTATCAAAACACACTTGATGTTCTTGTATGGTTCAATTAATTGGTTCCTACAAGACAGGATTAAATCCTTTTGATTAATCATAGTAATTTGGAAAAAGACATTTGGATCATTAAGAAGAATTTGATAATTACACTCTTGCACATTTACACAAGTTGTAAACAATCACAAGTGCCAAGAAATTTGAATTATAGCCATTAAGAAATTCACCTATTATACAAATCTTTTCTCCATAAGCCCAATAGAAGTAGGCATTGGTCACACCTTTTATATTTTAGAATTCCATAGAATCTTATTAAAACATCCATATCTTAATTTCAATACTAGGAGTAGGAATAGTTAGCAAGCTTTCATATATTACATTTGTGCCATTGTAATAGATCCATCAATTTAGTCAAGTTATACAACCTTAATTTTGCATTATTCACATAGGTACACCCACCTAGGTTTGGCAGCACCTGAAGAGTAGAAAGCTTAAAACATTTGGCTTTGTCTGTTACCCTAAAACATACCAAGAGATTGGCAACCTCTTGAGGAATTTTGCCTGCGTTTTTGAGAGCTAACATGACCTAGAAATATGAACAAACTGTAATGAAAAGTTATGAGACTAAAATGGTGCACTTGGGAGACTGAAGAAGGTAGAATGGAGGTCTGGATCACTAAAAATTATGATGTTAATTCTGATTGGGACTCATTCAAAAATTTGGGTGAATCAATCTAGTTTTAGGGAAAATGCTCCAAAGCAAGGTTTGGCCAAAAGGCTATCCAAATATACAAAAAAATCTATCATGCTTGTATAGTGGGACTCATTTTCCAATAGTGGCAAATCATTCCACTTGTACTTTTCTAGAAATTTAGGACTTGATTTTGTGCCTTTCGATCTGCTATGCTCTTCTTGACTTGTTTCTAGATTTGAAACTACTAAATACCACCTATAGCTCTTCTCCAAGTTTCTCCAAGGCTTGATGAAAACTTTGAATTTTTTTAGGGATTTGACAAATTTGTAACCTAGCCCTGTAAAACACACGCAAGAAGAGGGAAAAATGTTGTGGAGGTTAGTGAATAGGGGGTTTTCCATGGTCAAACCCCTTGGTGGTAATTAAACCTTGAAATCAAAAAAAATATGAAATAAGAATGTGTTAGAACCAAAATTTTCATAAAAATTATGAAGATTTTATCAATCTAGAAGTTAAAAAATTTAGGCCACCATTTTCATAAAAAATCACTCTATTTCCATCCATGAAGCCAAAATAGCATTTTACCGCTATACCATTACCTCATTGAATACCTTACATAACCCTTACCTCCTACCTCATTACCACAACCTCTTGCAAAATAGCCTACGATAACACAGTAAAGGAAGCTAACACTATACCCTTTTACCACTATACTGTGAATGGTTAAAACTTAGCCTATGGTGGAGCGGTCTAATGATCAATATTAACAAAGGGGAACTAATATACTGTGGAGGGAAGGAACACAACCCACGGTAGAGCAGTGTGATGAAGAACAAAGATAAAAGGAAACTACTATACTGCAAAGGGTTAGAACAAGACCCGTCGTAGAGTGGTATACTAAGGAATAGTAGTAAGAAGAGGCACCACCATATCGCGGAAGGTTAGAATATAGCATGTGGAAAAGTGGTATACAAAGAAAAGAAATGGGTGGACACTGCGGTATTGTAGGAAGGAGAAAGGTAGTCTACAGTTGAATGGTATAGTATGAACTAAGGGTACACCATAGTACTACAATAGAGAAAAAGATGGTGCACAGTAGTGTGATATACTAAAGAAAAGTAACAATATGTACCATGGTACTACAAGGGAGTGAAAAGTGATGCAAGGTAATCTGGTAAGCCATCGTTGAAACATTTAAAGCAGGCCAATCACATTAATCAAATTCAAAATATGAAATTAAGCTCAATGCAAAATATTTGAATGATGGTAATTTATGATTCAAGAGTTAATGCAACTTTGTGTGAAAATAAACAAAGTAGATTGAAATTTCTCAAATATGGCAGTAGAGGCTAAGTGTAGGTGAGCTCGAGGTGTAGAAGTAAAGGAAATTCTCTAGAAGTGAACTATATTTTTGGTAAGCATTGTTCATCAAGTTCTTTGATTTATATAGCAATGGCACCAAAGAAAGTAGAAATAAGAACTAAAAAAGATGAACCTAAAGCTAGTAAACCATCTTTACAATCTCCATTGCTTAATTTACTACCCAGGTCAGTAGATAAGGGGCCAAAGAAGGTCTTTAGAGATTCAGCTCAAGGGTGTAGGGACCCTATTATTACTTAGTCTAGGTGGAATTTATACTAGTATTTCTATACAGACAGAAATGACAAGGTCTCCACATCAAACTCGTGGACTCTTGACTTGGCCAAATTGATAGATCCAAATGTTGTCATTGATATCGAGCAAATTAAAACCCTGGCCAATAGATACCATGCCCCAAAAAATATTGTAAGGTTCCCAAATGGCAAGTACTTAGTAGATGTGTCAAGGGAGGCCATTATTAAGTGTTTCAACCTAAGTAAACAAGATGTTACAAAAGTGAATTTAGAGAAGCTAGAACATGAATACAAAATATTAAGGAGAACTTATAGGAGTTATGAGCTCCCCCTATACATGAAAAGGGGTGATAACAACAGGATACTTCCCATCCCATCCTCAAAAGTAGAACCTTTTCCAATGTCTAATTTTTAGGTTTACTCCAAGAATAAATACCATGCATTATGCCCAATTCTTGGTATAGATGCAAAGGATAACATGTCAATATGATTGATGAGGATGGATATGATCATTCAACATCTAGAGTCAAATGTTAAATTTTATTTTACTTTTGTGATTGAAGAACAAATTCATGAGGGATTGTTGTAGGAGAAGGAGGCTAAGGCTCCCATGTCTTTTAAAAAGTATTCTTTGCTTTGACATTTGAATTTTGAAACAAAATGGACTAAGAGTATGAATTTATGCACACAAGAGAATGGATTTAGAATCCCCATGAAAAATTAGTGCTACATTTGGGATAGTAGATGTATAAAGTGTGATTTTTTTGTGTTTAGGGATAATTCTATTATTAGAATAATTGCTACCCTTGGTTTTTCAACACCAAGGTTGCCACAATCTTTGATGAATGTCATGAGGCCAATGCAATACAAGCTATACAAAGGTTTTACACATAGTTATGTTGATTTTTTCATAATTCCATAACATACTATCATCAGGGTGTATGGTTGTGACTAGGTACCACATATTTTGCCAAAATTTGTGCCTGTTAGAATTTTTTTTTGGAGTTCATGTGGCAGATACTCTGGATGAAGCATGATCTAATGAGGAATCAGAGAAAAGGAACATTCTTGCCTAATTTGACAATGTTTGAGGAGATTTTGTTGGATCATACATGCTATCAGGGCTACAAAAAATCATGAGGGTCAATTATCCCCTCAAGTCCAAGAAAGAAAGAGTATGTGACCCAGAGGGTTACATTAATATGATCAAGACTTTGCTTACAAAGATGGCCATATCTCATGCTTTTGACCCTGAAGAAGATGTAATAAGGAATTTAGTATATTTTGCTAATGTGTTTCAAACAAGAAGGATATGGATAATAATGAAGAAATGGGAAGAGCAAAAGAAGGAGAAGAATAATATTTTCAAGGGGTTCTTTGTTGATGAACTTGATCTTCTAAAAAAGATGCAGATAGTCCTTGGAAAATTTGATGAATTTTATAAGATGGCCCAAGATGAAGGGTTAGTTCCACTTCCTGTATCCCAAAAACCATCACAAGAAGCATCCACTTCTCATACACCACCATCATCACCTATGCATCCTTCTCCTCCATCTCCCATAAATGAACCCTAGGCCAAGAAACAAAAAATTGTGTCATTAGTTGATTATGGTTCTATTGATGAGGAACAAGAAGCAATATTGATTTTGACTGAGATGAAAGAGGTCGCAGAGATGAAAAAAATTCAAGAGACCCATGATCCTAAAATTAGGATATCAGAAGAAGTTGTAGATGAGATTCAAGATGATGAGAGAGTAGTTTCCTCTCCAAGATCTATGGAGGATGATAATTTTATTCGCACTAGTGAATTTAAATATTTTTGGAACAAATTGAAAATTAAATTTTTTGATGAAAGCTTAAAAATCAATCTCATAGGAGCCGATCATTGAAAATAGGCTAAGATTCAGGCCCAAACATTGGAAAAATTAAATATTGACAAGATCAATATTACCCCTCAAGAAGCAAGAGAATTAGTGTTGAAAAGTGATATGTTGATCATAAGAGGGATGGAATTTTCCAAGTTGTTTCTTTTGGACTAGATTAGAGCACAAGATGATCCAATTTTGGTTGTATAATTTAACTCAGAGGAAGGTGTATTAGAAAGAGGGTCTAACCCTACTACTCAAACCCTTGCCTAATGGACAAAGAAAAAGAGCACAAGGAAGCCTAAACTCTTATATGTGGTAAAAGATATGAGGGGGTTAGCCTTGGTAAGGAAAATGAAAGATACAATCACGACAAAGGCTGCAACCATAACTATGCATTCAAAAATGTTTACTAAATATGTAGTGGAGAAAATGGAGAAGAAAATAACTCAATATGAGAAAAGATTGAAGTTGTAAAATGATGAAGTAAATAAATTATTTATTGAAAATGTCAAGGAGAAACAACAATTAAAAGCAACAACAGAGAGGGGAGATAAGATAGTTGTTTATCACCCACCCATCCAGGATGAAGACCCATAAATTCAACAAATGAAAGAAGAAATTGATAAGTTGAAGAAACATAATATGGAAGATGTCAAGCATCACATTTTGGATACCCTGACGAAAATATTGGAGCATAGAGTTGAATTATTAAAGGAAAAAATAACTGGAGTACATGAAATATTTAGCAACATGGTTAAAGCTTTGGAATAGATAAATGTAAACTCCCCTATCTTAGAATAAATCCAAAATAGATGGCAACCAACTTATCTTATTTTGACTACTCTTCGCAAGGTAACACAAAGAGATCTTGATGCCCCTCCAAGACTAAAACCTACTCAAGAAATGGTGAAGGGTGTGATTGAGGAGCACAAGTATTTAATTGATATGAAGAAGAAGGTGGAGACTAGAAGGAATGCATTTGATTCTATAAAACACATCTTCATTCCTTCAGTCTCTAAAGATGATAATTAACTAAAAGGTGTGGATGAATGAAACGATGGGTTTGATCAAATGGTTTCTCAGTGCTTGATACACATACAAAGTGATGGGAATATTAGCCTTGACATATTTAATGCTTTGCTCAATGGGATTGTAATATTAGAAAGTGGATACATGAAATTTTTGCTAGATGTCAGGAATTTGCTAGATAATAGATAGAAGATTCATCTCATGAATTTCACTATTGCACAAGAGTTAAAATGGCCAAATGATTTGACAATAATAAAATCGTAAGAGAAGTATTTGGCCTTAGATGATGACTAATCATCAACATCACGAAAGAAGATTAATCATAAAGTAAAAGCTTTGCACAAGTCTTAGATGACCATGTGCTTTTTCTTGAAGACTAACAGATTGGCACATGTTGGTTGTTTAGTTATTTCAGTTATGTCTCTTTTCATGATTATACTTATTTACTAAAAGACATGACCTTTGGTTTGAATTTTGTTGCCTCTCATATAAATCAAAGATACAAGGACCCAAAGGATTATTAGATTAAATATAGGAGAAAATAATAGGCGAATAGGGATAGATATAATGACTACATTTCAGAAGACCATGATGCATCTATAAACTTTTGGAGGAATCAATAAAAGAACTTTGATTTTGTGGTGTCATTCTACTATTAGTTGTTTGTTGAATTAATTGAAAATATTATCAAGTTGTCTCTAACACTCCTATTTCTTTGTTATTTAAATTGATATATCAAGTATATACTCAATTTATTGATGCACATTTCTTATACTCATGTGGTATGATTAATTGGTTCTTTCAAGTAAAGATTAAATCCTTCTAGTCATTCACAGTAATTTGGAGGTATCATTTGGATCATTAAGAAGAACTTGGTAACTACATTCTTGCATGTTTATACAAGTTATAAACTAATATTTGTATGCCAAAATATTATAATTTCTACCAAATAGAAGCCACTCATCAATATACTTTTATCTAAATCCTTTTACCCAGCAAGGCACTGGTCTCACCCATTTTATTTATTTAGTTTCATTAAATTCATTTCAAAACTACACACCTGTTAACTAAACATATTGAGTTTTACCTTTATATTTCTTATACAATTCACATCAAATAAATTTTCATCTCTCTACTTTTGATTGCCATTGTGGAAAGATTGCTTATGTAGGAAAAACTTAATCTAATTATTCTCCACTTGCATAGGTTATCCACCTAGGTCTAGCAGAGCTTGAAGAGAATAATGTTCAAATTCATCATTCAGCCTTATGCATTAGCCAAAAACATTGTGAGAGTTTGGCAACCTCTCATGGTTCAAACTTGTGTTTTTGAGTCCTAACATTTTGGCGACTCTATTGGGGAGTCAACTTAGAGTTATGGCATTTGTCATAGGGTCAAAAATATTATAGACTCCACTGGGATTAGGAGGTTATTAAATTTTCTCACTTCCACATAAGTGAGTGGCGACTATGATAAAACAAAGTACACACCAAAACATCACAATAATTCAACATGCATGGTAGAAGGTCCCTATATAAAGGAGGTCCTAGTGAAAAAAATAAATGGACACATAATAATGATAAAGGTAAGAAGGTGTTCGATGAAATGTGCATGAAAAATAAGGATAAAATGTCAAAACCTCTCTTTGAGACATATAATCATTATGATACATTGAGAAATTAAAATAGCTCAGCAAGATAACCTCATACTCCTAAAGAGAAAATGAATCCTTTATATCAACCAAATCCTTAGAAAGATGAATAATTTAAGCAAAGGATCGAAGTTGAAAGAGTTAGGATACAACAAGAATATGATCATAGAATGGAAGGAAATTAGAATGATACCGTTAATAATATAGCCCCTGAAGAAAATTATGAATTCATGACTCAAAAGGAATTAGATGCACACTTGTAGTATGAAAGAGAAGAAGTGGAAAGAGAAAAAGAAAAATATGAACAACTAAGGTTCCAGTCAATAAAGGAACTCCAAGATCTAAAGTTGCAAAAAGCCCAAATTAATGCTCAAATGGATAAATTCTGTAAATATATACCACCTCATAGGCAAGGAAATAATAATGTAGAACCTTCAAATCCATCAAAAGAACAGCAAAATCAATCACAGAATCAATACAGACAGCCAAATGTTCCACCAAAAAATCCATCACAACATTTGAATGCTTAACCACCTCATGCACAATACAACAATCCATTATACCAATATCAACATCCTTAGAATCCACCTCCTCAACAATACATAACTATGATTAGACAATTTGACTTAGCACGATTCCAAATCTATCCTTACCCTATGGATGGTATTTGGAGAGGTCTTGTCTCAAAATTTATAGGAAGTAGTGTAGTCATAGCTGAGGAACACTTAAGGAGTTTTAATCCTTTTATTCAAGATCTAGATATACAGTATGAAGATGTACAGATGAGGCTATTTATGATGTCATTAACTGAAGAAGTGAGAGATTAGTTTAATTGTTTACCCACAACTTCAATTAATTCTATTCAAGATTTTTATGATTAGTTCCTTGAGAAGTATGGGAACCAATGTGCATCATAGTTTTCCTTGCATGCATTGGTTAGTATCAAAAAAATCAGAATGAGTCAATCTATCACTTCAAACAAAGATTCCAAACTAAATTATAAGATACCTCCTAGATCCAAACTAGAAAACCCTACAATATTAATCATTTACTTAAAATAATTTGATCCAAAGACATGATATGAGCTTAGGAATAGGTTTCCTAGGAATTTGGTAGAAGCACAAAAAACAACACTAACTATTGAAAATAATAGAAAGGTTGTTGGGATGATAAGAGAGATAATCCTAGGGTTCCCCAACAATTCAATAATCCTCAGCATAGACAAGAAAACACATATAGAAATGAGAGGCTAAGGTTACATGACATGCCTTACAATACAAATTGGAAGGATGGAAATATTGTGATGGATAGACCTAAAAATAAAGAGACTTTTGATCCATTGAAGAAGAGAGGAGAATACATGGTAAACAATAATACATGGTGTCAAGTATGTGACTTTCCACATTCCCCTGATCATTGTATTGTTGCTAAATCAATACAAGAATAGGAGATACCAACAAAAAATGAAGAAAGATATCATACAATTTATTTAACTCCCCACACCCTCCATCCTATTGAGGAGAGATATTCATCTTCAGAAGAATAAGATTGTGAATATGATAATGATAACTAAAGATATAATGTCCATATGGAAGAACATCAAGTCTTTTTTTGATTATGAAGAAAATAGTGATGAACAAGATTCTATCCATGCACCATCTCAAAAAAATAGATGCAATGTAAGAAGGCCAACTGAGGAAGATATCAAAAAAATAACTATTGCTGTAGTAGAATAGGCCAAAAGAAAATATTGGTTGAGAAACAAAACAGTACATGAAAATGAAGGTGTTCCAAGAGGAATATTTGTGAAAGATAAGAAAGCACCACAGGGAGTTTCAAAAAGGATAGAAAATAAGCAGTCTGATAAGAATGAACAAAAGCATGTTCATAAGGAGGACGATAAAGAATTGCATAAGGATAAGCAAAAATATGATCAAACAAGAAAAAAAGAAGAGGAGAACAAAGGAGAGGCATTCAAACAAAAGAAGACAATCAAAATAGTAGGTGCCTCTTTTGATTTCAAAAAACTCTATCCCAGGTAAAAATGTATGTCCCATTACTTGAAATCATGAAGACAAAGGAGTATAGGGATAGTGTTATTCAATTAATATCTAATGGGAATGATAAAAACACAACTTTTGAGAACAAGGAGATTACTAAGATTAGTAATAAGCAAGAAAAGGTGAATATTCCAAAGGTTTGTCTTGGTGATGCTATAGTGAATCCTTCACAAATTGATCCATTTTTACCACACTTCTTATAAATAACAAACTGGTGAAAAATTGTATGATAGAATCAAGTGTTGCCATCAACATTATGCTAGTTGGAGTCATGAAAAAATTGGGTATGTGGGTGGATACTAATGGTGGAAAGTGCTATGATATGGATAGCAGACCTATTCCGATGGTAGGGATAATGAAAGAGGTAGAAGTGAAATTGGTCACCTATCCACAAGCAACATATAATATAGATATAATTATGATTGATACACCTCCTCATTTTGGAATGCTCTTGTCAGCATAGTGGACTGCAACAATTGGAGGAAATGTACAATTTGATCTATCTTATGCCACCATACCCATAAATGGCGAAGAATTCAAGTTGTATAGAGAGCCAAGGATGAATCAAATTATGGATTATGTCCCTCGCGATTAGTTGAATTGATTTTGTGATGTGGATTTGGGGAGTTTTAGAGTAGATCCTTCTCAGCCTAAACTAGTGAATACTGAATTAATTGATAAACATGTTTCCAAGAATGAGCACGATGTGTGGAAGATGTATTTTGATGGGACATGTAGTCAGGAAGGCAATGGAGATGGGGTAGTTTTTATCTCACCTGAGGGAATCATATTCAAATATTCATTTCTGCTAACTTTTGAGTGTACTAACAATGTAGCAGAGTATGAGGCCCTACTAATTGGTTTAAATATGGCCGTTAAACATAAAATTAAGCTACTAACTATTCTGGGAGATTATGAATTAATTGTTTCACAAGTCAGGTCAAAATGTACAACAAAAAAAAAAAGGTTGAAATAATATAGGAATGTTGTATGGGATACAATTTAATTATTTGATGATTTCTCCATTGAATGGATAGAAAAGTCAAAAACATAATGGCATATTTTTTAGCTAATGTAGTCTTGAGAAGAGATGATATCACCTTGGCTAGAGTATCCCAAGTTGAATTTAAAAAAAGACCCGTTATCCCTGACAATACATATATCTAGCAAGTTGTCAATGATTATACTAAACTCATAAATTTTCTTCATTGCATAGATTAGTATGAAGCTCAGGAGATCAATTTCAATTATTTTGTGGAGGAGGTAGATGAAAAACATACTGCATTTGGAAAAGAAGTTGTGCAGTTAAAAACTAACAAACTTCCTAAAGGACTTGTGGCATTAGAAAGGGTGTATGATGGAAATGATCATTCTCTCATGAAGCAAACACCATTCAAGAGATAAGATATTGAGGAAATTAATCTGGGAACTAAATTGGCACTCAAAAAGGTATATATTGGAAAGAAAATAACTCCAACTATCAGGAAAATGTTGATTGCATTGTTGAGGAAGTACAAGTATGTTTTTTCTTGGTCTTATGAGGATCTTAAGGCCTACAGGGAAGAATTATTCCAACATGAGATTCCTCTAAAACATATGCAAAACCATACAAGCAGAAGCAAAGGCCCATCAACTTGGAACTTTGGAGCCTAAAATGTGGGAGGAGCTAGCAAAACTTAGAGATGGAGGAATTATCAAGCCCATTAGACATTCAACATGGGTCTCAAACTTGGTCCCAATAAAAAATAAAAATGGGGATATTAGACTATGTGTAGAATTCAAGAATTTAAATTTTGATTCCCTCAAAGATAATTACCCCCTCCCTAATATAGAAGCTATATTACATAAAGTGACAAGGTGTGAGTTGTTGTCAATGATAGATGGATTTTTTGGTTACAATTGAAAGTCAAAGTTAAAGAGTCTGAACAATATAAGACAACTTTCACTACCCCGTGGGGGACATATGTCTATGTGAGAATGTCATTCGGTCTCACAAATGTAGGGGTAACCTTCCAAAGGACCATGAATGAGGCATTTTCAGACTTGATCAATGCTATAATGGTAGTGTACCATGATGACCTCACTACTTATTCCAAAAGGGTAGAAGATCATGTAGAACACTTGGAGAAAATATTCATCAAGGCTTTGAAGTATGGTATTAGTCTCAACCCTAAAAAATTTCATTTTTCTATCACAAAGGGTAAACTTTTGGGACACATTGAATCAAAAGAAGGGATTAGAATAGACCCTGAAAGAGTAGAATCCATAGATAAAATATCCATTCCCAAAAATTTCAAAGGTATTCAATCATTTTTTGGGAAAAATAATTTTGTTAGAAGGTTTGTCTTAAATTTTGCTGAAATTGTTAAACCCATATCCAAAATGTTGAAAAAGGGAGAAACGATAGACTAGACTGCAGGAGCCCTAGAAGCCTTTATATCCAACAAAAAATCCATCAAAGAAGCCCCAATTCTAAAATCTCTTGATTTTACTAAACCTTTTCAAATATTCTCTTCAGCCTCATTTCACACCATAACAATTGTTATATTACAGAAGAACGATGAAGGCTATGACCAACCTATATCCTTCTTTAGCAAGTCACTATATAGGGAAAAATTAAAGTATGTTATTATGGATAAAAAAACATATGCATTGGTCAAAGCAACAAAAGCTTTTAGACCATATCTAGTTGGAGCCAAAGTAATTGCATACGTGCCACATGTAGCAATGAAGGATATCTTGGTGCAAATAGAAGTGACAGGGAAAAGATGTAGATGGATCAATAAGATCCAAGAATTTAATATGGAAATTCAGATCACCAAGTTAGTAATGAAATA
Source organism: Sequoia sempervirens (assembly GCA_007258455.2). Lineage (NCBI taxonomy): Eukaryota > Viridiplantae > Streptophyta > Pinopsida > Cupressales > Cupressaceae > Sequoia > Sequoia sempervirens. The sequence continues at coordinate 418,283,135 of VDFB02000003.1, read as the reverse complement.
GGTTTTGGCCAAGCTAATGACAGAAAAAAACATCAAAGCTAACTAGATCTATAATGTATAAAATGAAGATGGTATGGTTGCAAGCATTGAATATACTTCTTGGTATACAAACATAGTGTATTATCTTAGACACATGAAGTTCCCTGAAGGATTGGATGATAATTAGAGAACACTGAAGTTACAAGCATCTAAAAATGTGTTCATAAAAGGTGATCTCTTTTGGAATAACAGAGATGGAATGTTGTTACTATGTCTAGATGAATCACATGCGAAACATTTCTTGAGGGAGATGCATGAAGGAGTGTGTGGAGGCCATTATTCTACTAAAACAACAACATATAAGGTTCTCAGGGTAGGCTATTACTAGCCTAAGGTTTTCAATGATTCCTTTTTATCTATGAGAAAGTGTGAAGCTTTCCAGAAATTCTCAAGAAAGATGAGGTATCAAGGAGCCTTACCACTCAGACCTTTGTAAGTAGAAGCCCCTTTTCACCAATAGGGAATTGATTTTATTGGTGAAATATAGGAAAATTCAAGTAGGGGACATAAATGGATATTAGTAGGTACTGATTATTTTACTAAATGGGTAGAGGCAATCCTAACAAAAAAATAAGCTAGTAAGGTGGTAATGAATTTCCTAATGGAGAATATCATAACTAGATTTGGTACACTAGTTACATTGATCATAGATAATGGGATGTGTTTCAGGTTTGATGAATTTAAGATTTTTTGCAACACATATGGTAGTATTGTTTCTTATGCTACCCCCTACCACCCACAAGCAAATGGCTAGGCATAATCCAACAATAAAAGTCTTTTGAAAATCATAAGGAGGATGTTAGATGGAAACAAGAAGTCTTGGGACTCAAATTTAAGGATGGTTGTGTGGGTGGATAGAATAACTATTAAAAAGGAAATTGGGAAATCTCCATTTGAGCTGGTGCATGGGACATAGGATATAATGCCATTACAAAGCCTTTTACCTATTTATAATTTCATCCTTTTGGAATATTTAGACATTCCAGAACCAATGAAGGAAATAATGGAGCAACTTACAAAACTTGATGAAACAAGGAGGATGGCTCAAAATCAGAATGAGAAGATGTAATACCAGATGAAGTAATTTTTTGATAAGAAAGCCAAAAATAGAAAATTTTAAGTGAGTGATTTGGTGTTGATGTGGAATGCTATATGTCAAGAGAAGGTAAAGCATGGAAAGTTTGAAGCCTTGTGGTTAGGCCCTTTTTTTATCACTAGCAAAGGAGGAGAAGATTCTTATTATTTGCAAAACATGTCTAGTGAAGAGCAGGAGTTGCTAGTACATGGGAAATTTTTGAAGCATTTATTTTCTTAAGGAGTACTAGAGGATTAGTGATTTCCAATGCATGGAAAATTCTTCACAAACCTCTTAAAATAATATCTTTCCATGCACAGTAGTTTACAGAAAAGGGACTAGGACTTGCTAGTACATGGACAATCCTAGATTTCCCTTATTAAAAAAACAAATTGTCTTTCCATGTACAATAGTATAGGTTCATTTCCATTTCCATTATTTTCCATCTCCATATCCTTATCCATTCTATCCACTCCACCTTCCATATTTCATATTTTCTAAATTCTTGGTCTGGAACCAGAGATTTTGGATTCTTGTAGTGACTGCAAAATCACTCATCCCCAATTGGATCCACTATTAGAACCAAAATTTTGAAAAAATTCCAAAGATTTTATCAATAGAAGTCAAAATATTCAGGCCACCATTTTCATAAAAAATCACTCTATTTCCATCCATGAAGCCAAAATAGCCTTTTAACGCTATACCACTGTCTCATTGAATACCTTACATAGCCCTCACCTCATACCTTATTACTGCAGCCTCTTGTAAAATAGCCCATAGTAACATGGTAACAAAAGCTAACACTATACCCTTTTACCACTATACTATGAAGGGTTAATACTTAGCCTGTGGTGGAGCGGTATAATGATCAGTATTAACAAAGGGGAACCGCTATATCACAGAGGGAAGGAACATAACCTATGGTAGAGTAGTGTGATGAAGAACAAAGATAAATAGAAACTGCTATACAGCGGAGGGTTAGAACAAGACCCATAGTACAGTGGTATACGAAGGAATAGTAGTAAGAGGAGGCACTGCCATACCGCAGAAGGTTAGACTATAGCCCGTGATAAAGAAATATACAAAGAAAATCAATGCAAAGACATCGTAGTACCACAAGAAGGAGAAAGGTAGTTTGTGGTTGAATGGTATAGTATGAATTAAGGGTACACCACGGTACTGCAATAGAGACAAAGATGGTGCGCAGTAGTGTGGTATACTAAAGAAAAGTAACAATATGTACTATGGTACCACAAGGGGGTGAAAATTGATGCAGGGTAATGTGGTAAGTAGCTATTGAAACATTCAAAGTAGGCTAGTCACATCAATCAACTTCAAAATATGAAATTAAGCTCAATGAAAAAGATTTGAATTATGAGAATTCATGATGTGAGAGTTAATGTGGCATGGTGTGGAAATAAAAAAAGTATATTGAGATTTCTTGTTCATAACAATAGAGGCTACATGCAGATGACCTCGAGGTCTAGAAGTAAAGGAAATTCTCTAGAAGTGAACTATATTTTGGGTAAGAATTGTTCATCACTCTTTGATTTATATAGCAATGGTGCCAAAGAAAGCATAAATAGGAACTAAAAAGATGAACCTAAAGCTAGTAAACCATCTTTATAGTCTCCATTACTTAATTTACTACCTGGGTCAGTAGATAAGGGGCTAGAGAAGGTCTTTAGAGATTCATCTTAGGGGTGTAGGGACCCTATCGTTCCTCAGTCTGGGTGGAATTTATACTCGTATTTCTCTAGTAATAGAAATGAGAAGGTTCCAACATCAAACCCATGGACTCTTGACTTGGCCAAATTGATAGTTCCAAATGTTTTCATTGATATCAAGCTAATTAAATCCTTGACCAATAGATACCATGCCCCAACAAAGATTTTAAGGCTCCCAGATGGTAGGTGCTTAGTAGATGTTTCAAGGGAGGCCATTATTAAGTGTTTCAACCTAAACTAATAAGTTGGAATAGGAATACAAAAGATTAAGGAGAACTTATAAAAGTCATGAGATCCCTCTGCACATCAAAAGGGGTGATAACAATAGGATACTTCCCATCCCCTCCTCAAAAGTAGAACCTTTTCCAGTGCCTAATTTTTAGGTTTACTTCAAGAATACATACCATGCATTATGTTAGGTTCTTGGTATAGATGCAAAGGATAGCATGTTAGTAGGATTGATGAGGATGGCTATTATCATTCAACATCCGAAGTCAAATGTTGAATTTTATTTTTCTTTTGTGATTGAAGAAAAAATTCACGAGGGATTGTTGCAGGAGAAGGAGGCTAAGGCTCCCATGTCTTTTAGAAAGTATTCTTTTCTTTTCCATTTAATTTTGAAAAAAAATGGACTAAGAGGATGAATTTATGCACACAAGAGAATGGAGTTAGAATCCTTGTACAAAATTGGTGCTAGATTTGGGATAGAAGATGCACAAAGTGTGATTTTGTTGTGTTTAGGAGTTATTTTTTTATTAGAATAATTGCTACCCTTGGTTTTTCAACATGAAGGTTGCCACAATCTTTGATGAATGTCATGAGGCCAATGCAATACAAGCTAGACCAAGGCTTTACACATAATTATGTTTATTTTTTCCTAATGCCACAACATATCATCATCAGGGTCTACGGTTGTGACCAGGCACCACATATTTTGCCAAAATTTGTTCCTACTATAATTTTTTTTTTGGAGTTCATTTGGCATATGCTCTGGATGAAGCATGATCTAATGATGAATCAGAAAAAAAAAAGAACTTTCTTTCCTGATTTGATAGTGTTTGAGGAGTTTTCTATTGGATCAAACATGCTAGAGGGGCTACAAAGATTCATGAGGGTCAATTATCCCCTCAATTCTAGGAAAGAAAGAGTATGTAACCCAGAGGGTTACATTAATATGACTAGGACTTTTTTTACGAAGAGGGCCATATCTAACACTTTCAACTCTGAAGAAGATGTAATAAGGAATTTAGTATATTTTTTTGATGTGTTTCAAACAAGAAGGAGATGGATAATAATGAAGACATGGGAAGAGAAGAAGATGGAGAAGAATAATAATTTCAAGGGATTCTTTGTTGATGAACCTGATCTTCTAAAAATGATGGAATTAATTCTTGGAAAATTTCATGAATTTTATAAGATGGCCCAAGATGAAGGGTTGGTTCCACTTCCTACATCCCAACAACCATAACAAAAAGCATCCAAATCTCATACACCACTCCCACCATCTGTGCATCCTTTTCCTCCATCTTGCATACATGAACCCCCTACCAAGAAATAGAAAATTGAGTCATTAGTTGATTATGGCTCGAGTGATGAGGAACAAGAAGTTATATTGACTTTGATTGAGATGAAAGAGGTAAAAAAGAAGCAAAAAATTCAAGAGCCCCATGATCCTAAAATGAGGATACCAGAAGAAGTTGCAGATGAGATTGAAGATGATGAGAGAGTACTTTCCTCTCTACGATTTATAGAGGATGGTAATTTTATTCACACTAGTGAATTTAAAGATTTTTTGATCAAATTGAAAATGAAGTAGTTTGATGAAAGGTTAAAGATCAATCTCATAGCAGTCGATGATTCAAAATAGGCTGAGATTTAGGCCCAAACATTAGTAGAATTAAATATCAAAAATATCAATATTCCCCCTCAAGAAGCAAGAGAATTAGTGTTGCAAAGTGATATGTTGATCATACCAGGGATGGAATTGTCCAAGGTGTTTCTTTTGGACCAGATTAGAGAAAAATATGATCCAATGTTGGTTGTAGAATTTTACTCAGAAGAAGGTGTATCAAGAATAGGGTATAACCCTACTACTCAAAACCTTGCCTTATGGACAAAGCAAAAGAGCACATGGAAGCCCAAACTCTTAGATGTGGTACAAGAGATAAGGAGGTCATCCATGGTAAGGAAAATGAAAGATACAACCTCAATAGAGGATGCAAGCATAACTATACATTCAATAATTTTTACCAAAGATGTAGTGGAGAACATGGAGAAGAAAACAACTAAATATGAGAAAAGACTGAAGTTGTTAAATGATGAAGTAAATAATGTGTTTATTGAAAATTTTAAGGTGAAACATTAGTTACATCAAGAAACAACAGTGAGGGGAGATGAGATAGGTATTTATCATCTGCCCATCCAAGCTGAAGAACCACAGATTTAACAAATGAAAGAAGAAATTGATAAGTTGAAGAAACATAATATGGAAGATTTCAAGCATCACATTTTGGATACCCTGAGGAAAATATTGGAGCATATAATTGAAGTATTAGAGGAAAAAATAAGTGGATTACATGAAAGCTTTAACAACATGGTTAAATCTTTGGGAAAGAAAAATGTCAACTCCCCTATCCTAGAGGAACTCTAGACGAGATGGCAGCTAGCTTATCACATTTTGACTACTCTTTGCAAGGAAACACAAAGAGATCTCGATGCCCCTCTAGCACTAAAACCTACTCAAGAAATGGTGAAGGGTGTGATTGAGGAGCACAAGTATTTAATTGATATGAAGAAGAAGGTGGAGACTAGAAGGAATGAATTTGATTGTCCAAAACACATCTTCAATCCTTCAGTCACTAAAGATGATAATCAACTAAAAGGTGTGAATGAATGGAAGGGTGAGTTTGATCAAATGGCTTCTCAGTGCCTGACACACATATAGAATGATGGGGATATTAGCCTTGATATATTTAATGCTTTTCTCGATTAGATTTTAATATTAGACAATGGATACACAAAATTTGTGGTAGATGTCAGGAATTTGCTTGATAATAGATGGAAGAGTGATCTCAATAATTTCACTGTTGCACAAGATTTGAAATGGCCAAATGATTTGACAATAAGCAAATGGTAGGAGAAGTATCTGAGCTCAGATGAGAACTAATCATCAGCATCACAAAGGAAGATTTATCATAAAGTAAAAGCTTTGCATAGGCCTTAGATGACCATGAGATTTTTCTTGAAGACTAACGAATTGGCACATGTTGGTTGTTTAGTTATTTCAGTTATGTCTTATTTCCTAATTATGCTTTGTTACTAAAGACATGACCTTTGGTTTGAAGCTTGCTACCTCTCATATAAATGTGAAAGACCAAGACCCAAAGGATTATTAGATTAAATATAGGAGAAAATAATAGGAGAATAGGGATAGTTATAATGTCTACATTTCAGAAGACCATGTTGCATGTATAAAATTTTGGACGAATCAATGAAAGAACTCTAATTTTGTGGCATTGTTATGGTATTAGTTGTTTGTTGAATTAATTGAAAATATTATTAAGTTGTCTCAAAGACTGATATTCCTTTGTTATTTAAAATGATATATAAAGTATATACCCAATTTATCAATGCACATTTGTTGTACTCGTGTCATATGATTAATTGGTTCTTTAAAGTAAAGATTAAATCCTTCTAGTCATTCACAGTAATTTGGAGGTATCATTTGGATCATTAAGAAGAACTTGTTAACTACATTCTTGCATATTTAAGAAGACTAAATTCTTGCCAAACAATTAGAATTTCTGCCAAATAGAAGCCACTCATCAATAGACTTTCATCTAACTCTGTTTTACCCAACAAGGCATTGATATCACCCATTTTATTTATTTAGTTTCATTAACTTCATTTAAAAACTACACACCTATTAAATGAACATATTGAGTTTTACCTTGATATTGCTTATACAATTCACATCAAATAGATTTTCATTTGTCTACTTCCAATTGCCATTGTGGAAAGATTACTTAAGTAGGAAATACATAATCTAAGTCTGCTCCACTTGCATAGGTATACCTACCTAGTTCTGGTAGAGCCTGAAGGGAAGAAGGTTCAAATTTATCATTTGTCCTTGTACGTTAGCCAAAAATTTTGTGAGAGCTTGGCAACCTCTCGTGGCTCAAACCTGCATTTTTGAGACCTAATAGAATGATGAATGAAAAAATAGTGATGTTGTAACTCACCAAACTCTTGCAATTAAGTGTTGCAATAATGCTTGAAATGGCGGAAATGGATGTGGTTGTTGACTCTAGCTTGAAGGAGATAGATCTTGAATGCAATGCTTTCTTGGATCATGAACTCAACATCATAGTTGTTAGCACAATAACAAACATGAAGAATGAAATATTTGACATGATGAATGAAATTTGAAGAATGCTCTTGAAAGCTTGATAATCTGCCCTTAGAATGCATTGAATGCTTTTGTGAACTCTTGAAGTGATCTCTTGAATTCTAAGTGTTGCTAGGTGATAATACAAGGGAAATAACCTTGTATTTATACTTAATTATGCAAGAATTCCAAAAATTACAACACTGCAAGCTGAGATTAGATCTAGGAGAATAAAATACCACCAAAAGTTTGAACTAAATTTGAATTTTGGTAACATGGGACTCATTCTCCCAAGGTGGTGAATGAGCACCATCACACATAATGTATGGGACCAAAAATCAATAGTGTCTAGAAATGTGTGAACCCTGAATTGGGGCCAAAAAGACCTAGGTGGGACTTATTTTCCCAAGGTGGTGAATGAGTCCTAGATACTAAATTTGGGCCACACAATCCAAGAATACCTAAGTTTTTATTGTTACTGATTGGTGTTAGGATTATCCTCAAAAAGGCACAATAAATGAGGCTTATGTGCAGATGCACAGTAAGGCCAGTTAAAGCATAAGAAAGCCCAATTATTAATAAAAATCCTAGAGGAATGTAAAAGTGTGTTATATCACTTTACAACACTCTAAATAAGGAAAGATTAAGATTAATTATGATTAAAAATATATTTATTATGCTTAGTTAATTGATAAAACCCTAGAAAGGTGTGAAAGTGTGTTACAACACCTCACAACACTTTTGCAAGGCACCATTAAATTCCATTAGTTCATAAGGGTGCAATAACTAATGTGAATGTGTTATCCACATTACAACACTAAATAAAGACAAAATTAATCCAAAATCCACAAGGAGGACCCAAACGAGTGTGAAAAAGTTGAAAGACCCTTTTTTCAACACTACATTTAGCCCCCACTTTAGTGAGAGGATGAACTTGCTTCAAAATCACACTAAAGTAGAAAAAAATGTACCAAGAGGAGTTCCAATGAACTAATGATAGAAAGATGAGATGACAATGATCAAGAGGGGTGATCAAGCTGCCAGGATCAAGATCCCATGGCAAACCAACATAGGCATAAATGAATGCACATGAAAATCATATAAAGAACAATGACAAGGCCAATCATACACTGCTAAAGAAAGAAAAAGAAATGGAAAAAGAGAAAATAATTGGATCAGATCTAGGTTGTTTATCTGGAAAACAAATACTCACTCTAAGGCGACAAAAATCTTGGTTGTCTACCGAGTGAGAATTCCTAAAAGGTGAGAAACATACACTCATGGTTGGTGTGCACTCACACACACACAAGTGGCTATGGGTAAATTCATGCCTTGGATTGGGCTTCCCGCTCAACCATACCAAAGTTATACTTCCTAATAACTTTAATAAGGTGTCAAGGTATGTGCAGGATCATGATGGGCCAAAAAATAGTAATATGATGGGTATGTGGCTGGTGACTTTTTTTTAACCCAAAATTAATGAAACGAAAAGGGTTTTTAAAGGAGATTCTTAGCTTTCCACCAATATAAATTATGCTTTACTTTGAATTTAATAAGTAATTATTATTCATATTCTATTCAAATTATGACTAAATTCCTAATTGATAGGTTGATTGAAAAACATCTATAGCTTTCAAACAGTATCACATTTTTTGAATCCAAAACTTGCATCACATTATATGCTTTGCATACTATAGGATTAAAAAATGAAAAAAATGAATTTCATGAAGTTTTAACCAAGTTAAGGTGGTCAGACATATGATTTTTTTATATTTTTTGAAAGTTGTAATAAAAAATTCATAATTAATTATTTACTTGGAAAAAAATTACAAAAAAATATGCATCACATCGGGACATGAGTCCTATACTTATATCTAAAATATTATAAAAGTATATTATCATTTTATTGTGGTTAGGGTGGTAAGACAAACACCTACTTAATTTTTCCTTGAAATTTAAGTACTACTGCATTGAAATTTCAAATTTTCACCAAACAGTGTTTTATTTTTAAACAAACCTAGTAGTTTAGAAACTACATTCAATTTGCTATAGATTCTATTCTTACATATTTTTTAAATAATATAGATAACTTATTTAAATTTTATGTCAAGTTGCCTAACTTTTATTTTTTTGAATTTTTTGCCACTTAAGGGTCTATTTTTTCCATGATGATCCTACACATACCCACCACACAAAAAGGATTTTTGAGATTCATGAGGCAAGAAAAAATTCCTATGCTTGAAGCCTATGAAAAAATAGGAAGGAACTACGGGCATGAAAGTTGTGTTATGAAAGGTGGCCATATAACAAAAAATGCAAAATGCAACATGCAAAGAATGTTCCTAATGGCTCCAAGAGAGGACCAATCAAAGAATAGAAAATTCACAACTTAGGGGATGTAGTGTGTCACATCAAGCCACTAAGAGGAATGTAATATGCTAAGAGAGATCATGCTCCTAAATGACATGACAACCATTGTCATCCACAAAGTGAAAAACACATCGTATAATGTAAGAATGATATACTAAGAACAAGGAAAAGGAAAATAAAAAAGAATAATGCCAATGTATTCCCCCACTTTAAAGGAATTTCTAAACACCATACTGTGAACAATTACTTTAAAGTAGAAAATGAGAAATGCAAAAAATAAAGAGGACATGAGAGCCAACTTGGAAATCCCTATGCCAAGTCATATGTTTCCAAGTAAAGCTACGTCATGCTAGAGAAAAAGAAAAAAGGGGGGTTTCCCCCAAAATGAAAACATAAGGGATCTATGGATTTGGGGTCAGTATGTTCTTTGCTACAATGTTTTTAGATAGCTTGGATCTATCATCATCCCCTAAATAAACATAGAACTAGAAGAATGATATAAAGAGAGTGAAAGCAAAGAAAAACCTTTTGAGTAAACATGGAAGAGACGTAGGGTGTCTTGACACCTTGCATCATCCCCAAAAGGAAAACACAAGACAAATGAAAAAGATGAATGAGAAGGTAAAAAATAAAAGGATTTTGGGTCAACATGAAGTAGACACGAATTTCTTGATACCTTGCATCATCCTATGAACAAATATTTGGCACTCGAATGCTTTATGCTCCTTCTAAGGTTTTCACCTAAAAGGAGGGAAGATTGGGCCAAAATACAATGTAAACACTCAAGGATTTATGTGATGTGGGTGAAATGTGTCTATATTTAATGTTCTAAATGTAGAAAAATAAATAAATATATTGATTATTAAGTGAAAACTAAAGAAATGCAACTTATTGGAAAACACATTATGATATGCAAAAACACCTAGAAAATGAATGCAAACTATAACAAAAATGAATGAAACTAAAGGTGTGTACCTGAGAACTTGATGGAGACTAGGAATGACTTCTAAAATTTTGTCGATGTTGTAAATTTAGCCTACTGGGACTCATTCACCATTCTGGGTGAATTAGTCCTAGATGTGGGAAACTGTTTTGGTGCCTATTTTAGACAAATAGGTATCCAAAACTATAGAAAACTCTATTCAGGCCTAGTAGTGGGACTCATTCACCATCAATGGTGAATCAATCCACTTTTTAATTTATAGAAATCCAAAAGTGGGTATGTGCAGGATCATGGTGGGCCAAAAAGTGGCAATGGGGAAAAAAACACGTCTTTCATTGACCAAAAAATGTGAAAATACTCTGTTGACTTTTTTTAGGCTTGGGTGTTAGTACACACCACCAAAGCAAACACCAATCCTATTTTTCCATATCCGATATTTGATTCAAATCATATATCCAATCCAAATTAGATATCTGATTTGTAAAAAGTACATATATACAAATTTTATGGCTATTTTAAAATCATTGGACAATCAACAACCCGTGGGCGCACAATGAGGAGGTTCTTCGCATAATAGATATTCGATTTCACCAATATCTGATTTGAAAAGGTAAGATTTTAGATTTTTATTTGCTTTGATTCAATTTTGAATTAGATTTGGATAATTTCAATTAGTTTTTTGTGGATTTTTTTTCAAAATAGGGTTTTTGATTGAATTTTTATGAAACTTTTGAGTTTAGAATGGATTTTGATAAAAAAATGAATGTTTTTGTGGATTTTTTTTCAAAATAAGGTTTTGATTGAATTTTTATGAAAATTTTAAGTTTAGAATGGATTTTGATTAAAAAATGATTTTTTTGTGGATATTTTTTTCAAAATAGGGTTTTTGATTGAATTTTTATGAAAATTTTGAGTTTAGAATGGATTTTGAAAAAAAAAATGAATGTTTTTTATGGATTTTTATTTAAAATAGTGTTTCTTATGTATTTGTATTGAAAATTAGAGAATTTTATAGATTTTTGTTAAAAACTAGGGTTTTTTTGGATTTTTTTTAAAAACTAGGGTATTTTTATAACATTTTCATTTATATTGTCTAATTATAATTAGATTAATTATATTTTAACTTTAATTAGGAATTATGGCTGCTAAGAATGAGAATGCACAAATTCCACCAATTGAGAATGAAAATTCACTAGTTGAGAATCAAGATGTAGAAATGTGAAATGCTCCACCACCTCTACAGCGATCAATTGAATACTTAATTCATGAAAAATTAGAGCAATTGAGGGGAATTTGTGATGTTTATAAGAAAATCCCTCGATTATCCCATATGTCAACCACATTGATAGGAATAATTTCAAATGTAGAAACCCTCTCCACCCAACATAATGCCTTTCATTCATGGCGAGAAACCATGAGGGAATATTATGCATGTGGATTGTCTTATGATGATGTGAAAAATCTCCAAATAAAAAAAACCCAAATAGCCTCTTTATTTATTAGCCCTAGCATTGGTTTTCTAGTTAATGTTAACAAACCAAAAATTTCTATAAAATGGTGCATGCATAGGGGCATAGTAGATAACTTTTGGGATCGTTGGTGTATGGTTTTTGATAAACCACACAACAATAATATTGATGTACCTTTTTACTTTATTAAAAAATTATACGTTGAGTTTTTGTTAGGGCATCATATCAATTACTTTGACATTAAACCCTTCTAGGGCGTTGGTGGAGGTATGCCCCAGGATAGGCCAGGGGTAGTTAGAGTAGTCAGGCGCCCACATGTTCCCCATCCTCCCCTTCCTCTGCCACCTCCAGTACAAGATCCAAATATTACAGAGGATGCAACCACACAAAATATCCAGGCCATTCACTCTTTGAGTGGCCTTTTGGTTTCCCATGCTTCTTTAGTAGCTCAGCCACATTTTGGTGATGTTGGCGATGGATCCAGTGCTACTGCATCATCCTCCTCATGCCCATATATTTATGTGCCACATATCTGCAATACGTGCCAATGGATATGCTTGGGTCTTATTGTACAACTCGTTGAGCATCCATTAGACACTTTTGATTATGACATCTAGGATGTGGAGATTATAGCAGATCACATGCAAGGGAGTGGAGAATAGCCTACAGAGTCCTCTCCTATTAGAGAGGTGGACATTGGAATAGTTACAGAGGTAATATTTAAGGTGTAAATTCATAACTTGCATTTTTTTTAAAGGAATATTAATAAGAGATAGTATCAAGTACTATTATTTATTTACATGGTTTATTTAACAATTAATTTCTAAGGAGCTCACATGGGTGACTGATAGCACCCTTAGGGCCATTTCATTTGGCCTCGACACACACACAGTATGTATTTTTGCACTCACTCATTTACATTTTTTTATTGTATACTTGCTTGTCATTAATGAAATTATATATTAACTTATATGTTTATCTTATTGTCTGCTTGTAGGAAACACCTAGTGTGAGCGAGGCACAATGCTCTCCAGACTATGGAGGCATAATGTTAGATAAGGGAAAGGTAATTGAACTCAAATTTGATTGAATTCACATTTATAAGATCTTTTATTGATTATGCATACATTGACATAGATTCGTAGTTTCATATGTAGTTGTCATTTTTATGTATAGGAAGTTGTGAGATATACATCATTGTTGACAAGTGTCACAACACCTGAAGGAGTAGGTATTTGAACACCTCAAGGAGGAGGTGTTGAAACACCTAAAGGAGATAAAGAAAAAGATTAGCCTAAAGAGGTATGTGTTTATTTTATTTTGTGCTTGGTAAGTATGTTCTTATTACTGACAATTCTATGCTAACTTGGATCAGTTTTATGTTTTTGTTCACATGTATAGATTGAAATTACAAAAAGTTGGTTTGTTTGGTTCTTTGAGAGGGGTATATTCTAGGACTCCCGATCCTTCGAAGAGACGTATATTTTAGGTAATCAAGATTTAAATTTTAGAGTTCAATTATAATTCAATGTATATTGGTTTTTATGTTAATTATTCAATTTTAAATTATAGAGTATAACTAATCTCAATTGTGGTTTGAATTTTTCTTGTGCAGCTACCTTCAAAGCCAAAAAGTGCTTCAAAGAGGCTTCATTTTGATGATCCATAGTAGTTTAGGATGAGATAGACATTTTGGCATGTAAATTTTGAATAAATATCAAGATGGCATATGCCACATATTGTAAAAAAAAATTTGAGTTGGCATTGATGCCATTTTTATATATGGAAATACACTTGATTATTGGATAATTTGATATATAGAAGTTGAAAATCAAAATTTAATTTCCTCCTCATTTGCATGATTAAACTCTTTGAAAATTTAATCAAGTGAGAAATGGTTAAATATCAATGTACAATAGCATAAAAAGAATGGTTAAATATTATGTATTTTATATTCATATTGTTGATTACATTGCATTGCACATCTATCAAACTCAAAGAATTACTTCACATTGCATAAGTAATAACTAGATGTTGATAGATGAAAAAAATTCAATAACAATATAGTTTTTACAAATTCAACCTAAGAAGTTATGCAATTACTTCACATTACATAACTAATAACTAGGAGCAACTATCAATTGCATTAGCTTGTCATGGAATTCTATTTGACACATTTATTTGAGGAAACTTGGCACAAAACTCACAAAAAATGAAAAGAAAACACTCAAAAAAACTTTAAAGGGGTCTTAGGTCTTCTTCCCCCTCATTCCACATGCTATGTAGCCATTTACTTGCAGTGTAGGGTCTGAACAATGGATAAAACATGAAAAAATATTATATATATATATATATATATATATATATATACAGCCTAATGCATGATAAATATTCATCATTGAAACTTGAATTGTGGTAGCTTGATATATAGAGTCGATTGATGCCAGGGTTCAATTTGTATGATATTGGAAAAAGAAGCCAACTAAGTAGAGTTATCAGCATTCTTCAAAAATCATAAGAAATGTTTTAGTACACTAGCCATTTTGATGTCTTCTTGCAATCTCAAATGCTATTTTGTATCATTGCTACATTGGTCTTGAGAGTGATTGCACGTTTGAAGTGTATAAACACATACCTTTTTGTAATATCAATGATACTATTTGAATCTTCCATGCATTTCTAATCTAAAAGCAAAGGTCTTTTTCCTAATCTATATGCAGCCATGCTTTTGACATTGTCAAAAAGATAAAAACTCCCTAAATGATGCAAAGGTATGGCCAAGCAGTTCTAACTCTCTACATGAGAGAAGAGAGATGTTGGAGAGTACATCAAGTCAGTGAGAACCGAAGTGTAATGTGTTTTAGTTTTTAGTAATCCTCTATTTCTCTATAGTTGTGTGATAAATTCTTAGTTCAATGATGCTAAATAAATTTTGAAAAAAGAAAGTTGTGTCACGGTCCACATTCAATCCAACAAGCAAAAATGAAAGCTCAACCTCTTGGAATGAAAATTATTGTTTACAAAAAAAATGAATAAGAATGAGGTAGTTAAGGTGTTTGAAGTTACTTAGAGGTCACTTTTAGGGTGCAAGGCTTAAAAGTTCATTTTAAATGCACTCAAACAAACTTTAAAATGGTCTCAGGCCTTCTGCCCCCTCATTCCACATGCTTTGCAGCAATTTACTTGTGGTGTAGGGGCCGAACAATGGAGAAAACATGTAAAAATAATATATATATATATATATATATATATAGAGAGAGAGAGAGAGAGATGTGTAGCCTAGAAGCATGAATTACAATTAGATTATCACATAACATCATATATAAAAAAAAAAACCACCATAAACTTGAATGTCATTTAAAACATGCATGATAAATATTCATCTTTGAAACTTGAATTTTGGTAGCTTGATATATAGAGTCTATTGATGCCAGGGTTCAATTTGTATGATATTGAAAAAATAGGACAACTAAGTAGAGTTATCAGCATTGTTCAAAAATCATAAGAATTCTTTTAGTACACTAGCCATTTTGATGTCTTCTTGTAGCCTCAAATGTTATTTTGTATCATTGTTGCATTGGTCTTGAGAGTGGTAGCTTAATATAGGTCCACAATACAAAACCTGGTTTATGTGTGCAGTGTAACAGTGGCATAGGAAGATTTTTCTTTGAAAGAAAAAATGAAAGCTCAGCCTCTTAGAATGAAAATTCTTTTTTTTTTAAAAATGAATAAGAATGAGGTAGTTAAGGTGTTTGAAGTGATTTAGAGGTCACTTTTAGGGTAGTTAAGGTGTTTGAAGTGATTTAGAGGCCGCTTTTAGAGAAGAGAGATGTTGAAGAGTACATAAAGTTAGTGATAACTGAATTGTAATGTATTTTAGTTTGTAGTACTCCTTTGTTTCTTTGCAGATGTGTGATAAATTCTTAGTTCAATTATGTTGAACAATTTTTGAAAAAAGAAGGTTGTGTCATGGTCCCCATTCAATCCAATAAACAAAAATGAAAGCTCAACCTCTTGGAATGAAAATTCTTGTTTGCAAAACAAATGAATAAGAATGAGGTAGTTAAGGTGTTTGAAGTTATTTAGAGTTCACTTTTAGGGTGGAAGGATTAAAACTCCATTTTAAATGCACGAAAAAAAAGAAATTACTTCAAACCAAGTTTTTGAAGATGTTAACTATGCTGCCCACTAGTTTCCCTTAAGAGTCCAAAGTGCTAAAAGGTAACAATCTTTGAAGGGCTATTTCTCAAAGACTGTGATGCTTACAAAATTTCCATCCAAGGCTATGGGATTGTGTTGGGACCATCTACAAAAAACTCTCAGTTTTTTCTATCTTGGAGGCATTTCCCTGTGGTGATGACTTTTCAGTGGAGGGAAAAGTTGCCAGATGCAAGCACTGTGAAGTTGCAAAGTGGTGCAACTTTCATTCCACAACTCGTACAACCAAACAGACTATTCCAACACGTTTGGATGGGTATTTTTACACTAGGGATGGTCCTCTCTTGCACCCAAATGTGCCGAATCACTCTGAGCTACATTAGACTGACGATTTCCCTTAAGAGTTCAAAGTTCTAAAAGGCAACAATCTTTGAAGGGCTATTTTTTAGAGACCGTGATACTTACAGACTCTCCATCCAAGGATATAGGATCGTGTTGGGACCATATAAAAAAAACTCTCTTAGTTTTGCTATCTTGGAGGCATTTTCTTGTGGTGATGACTTTTCAGTGGAGGGAAAAGCTTCCAGATGCAAGCAATGTAAAGTTGCAAAGTGGTGCATTTTTCATTCCACAACTCGTACGACCAAATGAACTATTCCAACACGTCTAGATGGGTATTTTTATGCTATGGATGGTCCTCTTTTGCACCCAAATAGGCTGAATCACTCTAAGCTACATTGGACTGGTGATTTCCCTTAAGAGTCCAAAGTGCTAAAAGGTAGCAATCTTTGAAGGGATATTTCTTAGAGACCATGATTCTTACAGACTCTATTTCCAAGGCTATGGGATCATCTTGGGACCATCTACAAAAACCTCTCTCCATTTTTGCTATCTCAAAGGAATTTTCCTATGGTGATGACTTTTCAGTGGAGGGAAAAGTTGCTAGATGCAAGCAGTGTAAAGTTGCAAAGTGGTGCAACTTTCATTCCACAACTCGTACAACCAAATGGACTATTCCAACACATCTGGATGGGTATGTTTACGCTATGTATGGTCCTATTTTGCACCCAAATATGCCGAATGACTTTGAGCTACATTGGACCAACAATTTCCCTTAAGAGTCCAAAGTGCTAAAATGAAGCAATCTTTGAAGGGATATTTATCAGATACCATGAGGCTTATAGACTCTTTGTTCAAGGCTATGGGATTTTGTTTGGACCATCTACAAAAACCTCTCTCAATTTTTTCTATCTTGAAGGCATTTTCTTATGGTGATGATTTTTTAGTGGAGGGAAAAGTTGTCAGATGCAAGCAGTGTAAAGTTGCAAAGTGGTGCAACTTTCATTCCACAACTCATAGAACCAAATGGATTGTTCCAACACATCCAGATGGGTACATTTACACTAGGTATGGTCCTCTTTTGCAACAAAATACATTGAATCACTTTGAGCTACACTGGACCGAGTGAAATTAGGTGAAAAATTGATGTAGACACAAGGGCACAGTCACAAACTCTTTGTAACCTTCATATTTGAAGCATCTAACAAGATTATTCTGACCTATTTTGACAGTTCAAAAATCCCTTAAAAATTGACAAGAAACTAAATGCACATTTCCCTCTTTAACCCCCTTAAACCCTTGTAATAGTGAGAAACTAGTTTTTGTCCAATTACTCCACAATTTTCCAAAACACCAGGCCAACACATGACTGATTCAAACACCCATATCCAAGTTACATAACATATATGAGAAACAACATAGACTCCTTTGGACCAACGTTGACTTCCTATACATTCACCCTTGAAAAGGCTACTCAATTAGCCCAAAAATGCAAAGTAACATAGCTTCAAACACAACACAGACCCATGAAACCTTGGGGAAGAAAATAAATTTCCAATAAAACAAAGATTTTGCAATTGGATTCCATTTGTATGGACCTGTAACCATCAAATAAAAAAACCCTTGTTTTTAGTGTAATTCTTGAGGGTTTATTGGATGTAGCACTTCCACAACCTTTTAGACTCTTCTACCACCTTAGAAACCTTTATTTGGGTGCCAATATGCTTAGAAAACAAAGAAACTTCTAGTATCTCAGATGTTTTTGCAAACCCTAAGGTAAAAACTCTATTTTCAAGTGAAAAAGAACCACCATTTTTAGACCTTTAACTCTTCATTTTATTTCAAAACTAAGTTATCCACTCTTGAAATATCATTTTCTAATCCCTACCAACTCATCCCACTAATTCACATTGGCACACAGTAGGTGGGATGAGATTCAAGCCATTAATATTGCAAAACTCTTATTCCCCTATTCAGGAACCAGTCTAAAGAAAGTCTAAGTTTGAGGCACAAAATGAATAAATAAACCCTCTATTAAGAAGTTAGAATACATTCAAGACATGTAATAGCATTTCTACATAAATTTTTTATACAAAATTCTTGAATGGCTTGTGCATAGGCAAAAAACACAAGAAAAACAATAAAATATGAATTGAGCAATTGAAACTTTATTGATTCAAAGAAAAAAACCCCTTCAACCAAACCTATCTCGAGCCCTTGAAGGCCTTAAGTACATTTCTATGCCTTTTAATCCAAATCCAAATTCCTTTAACCACCAATATTAACTGAATTTTGAAACCTTAATGACCATTGAAGGCCAAAATACAAAAAAAATTCACATTAATATGACTCATAATGAAATGTTAGAATTTTCCACTTCTAATTTTGCTAAAAATGAAGTTGCACCCAAGTTGGATTTGAGAAGAAAAATTTGCAAACCACTATAATTTATTATATATATAAATGGCAGATATAACAAAACCTAGTTCAAACGAGCATACCAACAAGAAAGAACCAGGAAGAAAACCTTCAGTTGTAGCTCGATTAAGTACAAAAATAGACCCCTTTACAAAACCTGAGTTTCCAAAATACAAACCCCTTTACATTTTAAACATACCCTTTATACAATGCCAGACATTTGACCCATATTTCAAAAAAAATCACTGGGTATAGATTATGCCCATACACAATTATGACCATTTTACATTGTTTCCAATTTGAGAATTAAAATTTTACAAAATTTTCCTATTAGAGGCATTCAAGGCACACTCTTTGAAAATAGTAGTATGTTCATGTTCTAGACTAACAAGCACCTATACAAACCATCAAGGTAGCTTAGAATAACCAATCTATATTATTCTAAATGACACAAAATATGATGAGATGGTAAAGAAAACTATAAAAGACACTTAGAATAACCAATCTATATTGTTGTAATCTATTGCATACCTCTCTGAGAGGATCAAAGTTGGATATTGTTGCAGCTCAGGTCCATGATCAATCATGCCAGGAATATCGCAAAAGTGGGAAAAAGAGAAATCAATACTATTACAATAGAAAAATGCTTAGATTAACATATCCATATTAATCTAAACAACCTGAATGATGATGAGTTGGTGATGCAAACTATAAAATATGCTTAGAATAACCAATCTATAGTGTTCTAATCTATTGCATACCTCTTCAAAAGGATCATAGCTGGCTATTGTTGCAGTAGGTCCATGATCAATCTTGCCAAAAATATCGCAAAAGTGCATACAAAATATCACTATTAAAGACACTTGCATTTCAATAGTATATAAAATATCAGTACTAAATAAAGAACACTGATGAACTTAATCATAATGAGCATAAGCATTCTACCTTCCATTCTTGAAAATACTATTCAAGTGTGCCTGAAGGGTCATCTCTTTGCTTAAGAGTATCCAATATTACTTCATGATCAACATTACTAAGTGTCCATAGTTTTTTTGTCTTTGGTTTGGCATGATGCTTCAACAAATTAACTTTTGTTTCTATAACAAGGTGCAAATACATGAGAATGGTTTTTTGTTTCTTGTAGTCTTCAAATGCAGGTATGCAATTCTTTCTAATCATGTATGTTTGTAATCAAGTTCCTACAACCACAACTAAACCTATAGGATACACAAAACCATCATCTTCCATCGGTTGTGTTAGCTTATGATTTACCCACACACATCAAGCCAACCAATAGTCTGATCTCTCTTCATTCCCATGTAGTCCAACAACTGCAAAAATATGTCCTAGTTGTAGTAGATCTGAAAGCAGGTCGTAATCAATTGAACTTTCCATTGTGTCATTTGTCATGGATATTGTTTGAGATAAAGGAGTTAGATACTGTGGTACCCATGTATCCACCCACTCACTTGACTCGCATTGATCCAACTTGCACTGAATATAACTCTGAAAAAAAAATCCAACTATCGTGTCCAAATGGTTCATGTGCCTACAACTGAGCTTTGAAATGAATGTATCTTTGAAAAATATTTGATTGTATGACAATCCAATCTGCCTCCCACTATACCCTCCTCAATGAACTAAAATAATCTGTGCACTATTGAATCAAGTGCCCCTCCCTATGACAATGTTGAACTACACCAATCAACTATAGAACGTGCATCATTGAATTTTTCTCCTGAAATATTCAATTGCTCCTTAACTAGAGCTCTCTTTACACATGTACCTACTCCATCATTCCCCCCTTTTCCATTTCTAGCTTCAAAAAAACTCCAAATATGAGGTAGGCCCCTCTCTACATGCATTATATTCAACCAATAAAATATACGGGCATTCTTGAATTAACATGTGCAATTATCTAACCAAATTATATGTTGACCCAGTGCTATATCAAGCTCCTACAAGAAATTAAAAAAATCGCAAAACAATGTTGGACATACTCAGAAAAGTGAGATCTATCATCACTCATATAAAAATGATAGTCTTTGATTATCTTTCAATCGTCCTCTATACTATCAGGTGCATGCCTAAATTTTATGTGGAAAAAAATAGCAATCTGAATGGAATTGTAATATTGAGATTGTAGCTCGTTTTGTGGTTGCAATGTGTAGTTTTATACAAAATCAACTACTGATATAATAGTGCCAACTGGAATAGAGTCCTTACACATCCTAAATTTTTGATCCAACCATTGAGACCTATGACTATACCTTGCATTCTTGTAGAAAATATTGTCCTTAAAATCTAAAATAAAATCAGCAACACCGCATTCTTTTGAAACCAACTCACATCTAGAACCTTCACCTCCACTTTGAAAAGTATATTTGACTATCTCATATCTATTTTTATCAACAAGATTCTTTCCAAATTCATGTTTGGAACTCTCATGAGAACATTGAACAAACTTTGACAAGGCACCACATTGTGAGCACTTTGCATTTAAACAATCATTTCTATAGAAAAAGAAACCATCATCTCTAGAACATAAAAAATGATCTAGCAAGTCCCTTGATGATTTTGGAAGATGCATTGCACCACACTCTTGCAAAATTTTATTAGTATGCAAAGTAGAAAGGATATAGCATAATAGTTCATGGTACATTGAAAACTCCACATGGTATTTGAAACAACAAGTATTACGAAGTTTAAGAGGCACACAATAAAATGGATTCAAACCTTCAAAAGTCCTTTGCGATATTTCCATATTTGGATGTGTTTCAATAATTTGTTTGAACAAAATTGTTTGGCTTGATTCCAAGAAATGTTTAGGATGTGGTGTATGGTCTTGATTGCCAATTCTTAACTTTAAAACATCCTTTGCATTGGGTGATACTCTAGAATTATCTTGCCAAAATTGTTCAATTACCTGCTTTACATTATTAGTTAGCTTCTTATCAACATGTGGAAGCCTCCCGAAAAAATCCCATGTATCATTTTGAAGAGGATAATCTATTCTTTCTCTTCTTGAAAGTACTCTATCTAAATTTTTACGATTTATGTCAAAATCAATATAAGTTTGTCCCATAAAGCGAGCCTTTTTCAATTGATGGCTTACTAGGGTGTTTGTAATGACTCTTCGAGCAACTCTCTTATCCTTTTCCTTGTTATTTTTTCCAATATACTTTAGAGCATTAAAAATATTTTTGACAATAATAGAATTTTTTCGGTCTTCTTGTTTAGAGAAATCTTCAATTTGGCTAGCAAAGGTCTCACCTTTTGCATCTTTAGCAATTGTACAAAAATTTGGCATTGCTCGGTCAATTTCTTATCACTAAAATATTGGTTGCAAAGTCTTCTAACCCACAACCGAACAGTTCGTTTTGACCTCTTTCCTTCAAAATTGTTTATAATGTTCTCATAAAATTCAAGTAACCATTTAGGGGTTCTTGAAGGTCTTTAATTTGGAAAATGTCTTTCTTCCACACAAGGTTCTTCATTTCTCATGTAATTTGGTGAAACATAATTTACACTTAGTTCAATATTATGTTCAACATCTTCAATTCGAGCATTTTCACCTTCAATTTGAATATTTTCATTCCCAATTTTAGTATCATATTCAACATCTTCAAATCCAACATTTTCACGTTTAACATTTTCATTATCAATTTCAATATTTTCATTCCCAATTTGAATATCATGTTCAAAATCTTCAATTCCAACATTTTTTAGCTTGAACATTTTGAGTATCAATTTGAACATTTTCATTCCCAATTTCAATATCATGTTCAACATTTTCACCTTGTACATATTCAATTTCCTCTTCACTTGAAAGACCATAGGGCTTAGATTCACCAATATTTAACATACCTTGTCTTCTCTTCCTATGATCTTCTTTATCTTTTTGTCTATATGCTTCAATTTTTTCTCTTGTAAGATTTCTCTTATGTTTATGCTTCCAACAATTGGTGCTCCCCATTATGCCTCATAAAAGATGTTAAAAAATCATTGATTGTGACAAATTTGAGTAGAAGATGTTCCAAAAAGTTGATCTTTGTCTCTTCTTGTCTGATACCATGCATTTGTCACCTGCAAAGCCTGCAAA
>VDFB02000003.1:418237094-418260008 GCA_007258455.2 Sequoia sempervirens | reverse complement strand
CTTATGGGCCTACAGAACCAGTATTCGCACGCCAATAGGAGTAATTCCATATGCTATTGTCTATGGAGCAAAAGCCATATTACCTTTAGAAGTTGAAATACCCTCACTCAGAGTATCACTGAAAGGTCTCACAATAGATGATGACTGCAAAGTTTCCCAAATGTAAGAGTTAGAACTCCTAGATGAAAGGAGACAAAGAGCAGCTGACCATTTGAAAGCATACCGACAAATGATGTCTCGCAACTATAATCACAAAGTAAATCCATGTACCTTTCAGGTAGGTGATCTAGTTTTGAAAGAAAATCCATGGAATCAACAAGATAGAGAAAAGAAAGGAAAGTTTGAACCAAATTGGCTAGGTCCTTATGTGGTTATCGCAGTCTACGGTTTAGGATCCTACAAGCTATCGACGCCAGAAAAGAAAGGAAAGTTTGAACCAAATTGGCTAGGTCCTTATGTGGTTATCGCAGTCTACGGTTTAGGATCCTACAAGCTATCGACGCCAGAAGGGGACCTATTTGATAAACCCATCAACAACATGCACCTGAATAAATATTATGTTTAAGTTAGCTATCATCATCCATAAATGTCCTAAAGAAAAAAAAAATAGAAAATGTCCTGAAGAAATACAAAAAAAAAAACTTCATGGGGTGAAAACCTGGCAACAGGTAGTCTATTGATAGGAAAAATGTAATAAAAATAGATAGTGAAAATCTGGAAAATAGACACTATCTGTAGCTCTCCATCTATTAGTTCATTTTCTGCACTTAGCTTTTCAACCTTCTTTCCCTGCATCATTTTCGGTACCACCTTAGGGCAATAACGACATCATACTACCATCATTTTCCTAGAGTGATAAATGTTTTACTATGGCTTGATCATTGAATATATTATTTTTAGCGGGTTGTGTCAGTGCAGGGGGAAAAACGTTGACCATGCTAAGGGCCAAATCAACTTTCAAGTTATAACAAAACACCTAGACAATGGAAAAACCCAATCATGCAAATAAACAATCAAATCACATGAACAACTATCCAACCATTGATCCATATCACAATAGTTTTCAAAAAATACCATATCGCGACTCATATCTGGATGATCTAAAAATCTAAATAATGTTTGGAATAGCAGTATTATATTTTGAACAATGGCTGTTTAATTTTTGATATCATCTCTCTGGAGCACACTCGATGATGTACTGAACTAGAGTGGCGAGGAAAGAGGATGATTTTTCTTTGTATGTTGTCTTGAGGTTAACTATCCATCTGCTGTAAATATGTTATGAGACATTATTTCCAAAGTTTATCATTGATAACAGTTCCCAATTTTCATCAGAAGGTGGTTAGTCTTTTTTTGTTTATGCAAGAAATGCTCAGGTCATCTTGGTTCAATTATACCTCGATGCTTGTGTTTACTTGCTATATCAAAAATTATGAAAGTAATACTCAGGTCATCATTGGTGCTAATTTCCCCTTTGATGCTTGTACATACTTCCAACATTTTAAAATCCTCTATGATGATTCTAGAAAGATAACAAAAGAGTCAAAAAATGGTTCCTTTCATTTAGTGCATTTCATTTTAGATCATTGTATATGACTGCATAATGGATTCACATCAGAGTTTTGAAAGGCTGAAAATGTCAATGGTTGCCATTTATCTTTGGACTCTCTGTAGAGGACAGTTGGACATTTGTTTCATTATTATCTTTCATCTCCATCATTTCATCTCAGTTTCATGTGTTCCATATAGTTCATTTTTCCATCATTCATTTCATTATCATCTATCATTTCATTTCATTTTATCATCTATCATTTCATTTCATTATCATTTAATTTCATTATCATCTATCATTTCATTTCATTTTATCATCTATCATTTCATTTCATTATCATCTATCATTTCATTTCATTTTATCATCTATCATTTCATTTCATTTTATCATCTAGCATTTCATTTCATTTTATCATCTATCATTTCATTTCATTATCATCTATCATTTCATTTCACTTTCATTATCATTTCACTATCATCTATCATTTCATTTCATTTTATCATCTATCATTTCATTTCATTATCATCAATCATTTAATTTCACTATCATGTATCATTTCATTTCATTTTATCATCAATCATTTCATTTCATTATCATCAATCATTTCATTTCATTACCATCTATCATTTCATTTCATTTTATCATATATCATTTCATTTCATTATCATTAATCATTTCATTTCACTATCATCTATCATTTCATTTCATTTTATCATCAATCATTTCATTTCATTATCATCAATCATTTCATTTCATTATCATTTATCATTTCATTTCATTTTATCATCTATCATTTCATTTCATTATCACCAATCATTTCATTTCATTATCATTTCATTCCATTCCATTATCATCATTCCATTCCATTTTATCCATTATCATTTATCCATTTATTATCTTTATTCCTTCCTTATCCATTCCTCCATTACATTATCATTTCTAAACATCTCATTTCATTTATCATTTTTACACATCCACATTGTAATACATATCATTTATCATTTCATCATACCTTTTATTATTATTAATCACACCCATTCATTATCATTTTCATATCACATCTTTAATCATCTATCATATCATCCTACCATTTTACAAATTCATCATGCATTTCACAAACACAACATTCATTTTTCATCATTTACATTTGAAAAATACAAAAAAAAAAACATGCATTATCACATTATTTGACAAATCATTGCATTTTTATAAATCACCATCCTAGGTCATCCACCTGCACGACATCATTAGTATATAGCATAACTCACCATCATATCATAAATCATCCTGCAAATCATGTTAGTCGGTGGATCATATATCAATATCCATATCACATAAGCAAGGAAATCAATGAATATCCATCTCATATAATCATATCATATGCAACACATCATCAAAACTCATCATCGCTGCATATCATTTCTCATCAAAAATACATACAAATGTCCAAAAGTCTAATGAAACTAAAAATTCTAGAAATGATACATCAAATATGATCAAAAATCAATATACATGCCCCAAAGAGTATGCGATACATCACATAAAATCCTACATATATCAATCACAGTTGGCTGATTGATCCCCTTGATGGAGCTGTTCTCGTAGATAGTGGCCTACCACTAGTCATTGCATTTGGATCTCGTCGTGGACCGGTAACCCCTAGGATCTGTGTGGTTGTCTGTGACCTACTCCTGGTCTTGGTATGTGACTGTGGGAATGGCTCTCTATGCTCAGGAGGACATTACTCCTCATATCGGACTCTATAGTACTCTTCCTCCCTCACCATCTCCATGCCCTCTACAATAGCCTCTCACAAAGATGCACTTTGCACGGTACCCATCAACCTTTGTGCAACACCCTCAACCTCTACCACCCTCTGTCTGAATGCATCTCTCTTTTCCATCACCTGGGCTAACTATGGATCTGGGGTAGGAGGATGTGCCTGTGCCTGTGCTTGTGCCTGTGCCTATTCTTGTGCTTGTGACTATGCTAGCTGTGCCTATAGCTATGCAACCAATCCCTGTTCCTGCATCAACTGACTCTGCAACTACACCTATTATCCCTTCAATGTCTGCGCCTGGGCCTGTAGGGTATCTATCTGTCTCTGCTATGACAAGGAACCAACCCTGATCATTGCCCTCCGCCCAATCCCAGTCCTTGGCCTCCACATTATCTGGATACCACACAAAATATCTGGCCTCAGCCTCACTAGCACCTACCTCCCCTCTCTGCCATCATCCCCATCATCCCCATCTGAGCTCTCTTCCTCTCCACTCTCCTCATCATCTCCCCCAACTGCTGCCTACTCCCCACCTACCACATCCTCCTGTCCCCCTACCCCTGGCTACAATACCACTAAAATGGGCACTGGCTCATCTAGACTGGTAAATCATGGAAAGGGATGTGTATGGTAATAAACTGAGTACTCGTCAAAATTACCAACATCAACAATGTCTCATCTATCATCCCATGCCTCGGGCGCTAATTCCATGTACTCCATATAGGCTATCTGATAGGAGATACCAGGTCCCCATCCTACGTCATCTTTGCTCCACACATAGTGAGCAACTCCCTGCGGCATACCCTGAGTAAAACCAAACTGTCGTTGTACTCACATGGCTAGAAACTTCTCAATGATGAAAGGGGTCCTCTCTATCAAAAACTGAGGAATACCTACAAATGGAATCTCAAGGTGATTTGTATCCCATGGCTCACAATTTAGGTATGGCTACCATATCACTGCATCAAGATCATCCAGGCACCGTCTCTAGTAATCCACCTTGCTCAAATTGGGCTGGACAAGGAACATTGCATATGCGTACACATAAGGTCTACATGGTGGCCTCACTCTGGGACAATCCGGTCTCGTCATCATCATATGCTCACATGCCCAGATTTGAAGTAATGTCACACCACATGACAAACTGGATGCACCCTTGTATACCACCTGATCTAAATCATGATATAAGTGAGCCAACATGCAACTCCCCTAGGCATATCTCTGAGGCTATAACAAAATCTGCTCTACAATCCTCCCCCATCCCACTAATAGTCCCTTTTACCAGAAATCTGAACAAAGGAGACCTCCAATGAATGCACCTAAGACTGCCAACAAGGTTGGGTATCCTCTGAAGTCAGCCTAGGATACCTAGTACCCTACTATATGTGCATCCCCAAACACTATCCTCAACGCATTTATACCACTGAGCTCCTTGTGATCATAAAACACAAGGGCACCAACCACGGGAATACCAAGAATCTTGTGCACATCCTCTGGACTCACAGTCACCTCACCAGTTGGCAAATGGAAGGTGTTGTGCTCTGAATGCAATCTCTCTACCAGTGTGGTCAACAGTCCCTTGTTGACCTGAATCAACAACATGGCCAACAAAGGTCTCAATCCATAGGTCTCTATCAATGCTACATCAGTGGGTTTCATCTCAGGTATCATATCCCAACCTGTTGAGTGTTGCTCCCTAATCTGGAGGTTTTTGAAAACCTCCTATTTTTTATTATGACAACAACAATCAATCAGCATCATATCAATGATTCAATCTCAATCAAGCAAAATCAATCAGATTCATGTCTATCTATCTATGACCCATATCAGTAGTATTTACCCATCATATTCATATTAGTGACCCATATCATCCAAATCAATCTATCTGAATATCACATCAATCTGCTCTATCATCAATTCCTATTTGTTTTCTATCGCAGAAAGGAAATTTGTTAAAAATCAAAACATCATCTTATTTGTATTTTAATCATGAATGCAAATATGTTTTCAATCAATCATCTGCTATTTGTTTTCTATTGCAGAGAGAAAATTTATCAGCAATCCTATCCATCATCTACTCTTTGTTTTTCATTCAAGGAAGACATCGTTATCAACTATCTACTCTTTGATTTCTATTTTGGAAACAAAGTTATGAATTCTCTATCAGATCAACATGATGACAAGACAATTTTTCTATCTATTAACTAAGGAAGCAATATACATCATGATTTTCATATCCCTTTCATCCAAACACACATTCTATTTTTTTCACTAGATGTGCTAATCTGTGGTCCCTATGCGCTACTATTTTTCTTGGATGTGCTAAAAACCAGATGTGCCATTATTTGCTCAGGATGCGCTCCAAAAATTCCCATATGCGCTATTTCCCTCTAAGTGCTCAAACTCTAATCCTAAGCATTGCTTCATTTCCTGGATGTGCGATAACCCTATATGCGCTATGTTTTCCTTGGATGTGCTAAATTCCTAAATTTTCTTATGGCACCCTATATGCGTTACTCTTTTCATTGAATGCACTACACTAATTTCTATGGTAAACATGCTAAATCTACCCTAGATGCGCTATTCTTTTCATCGTAAGCACTAAAACATCTATCGAAAGCGCTAAAACTTTTCTAAATGGGCTAAAACAAAATTTTTAAACCTAAATCCACGAAAAAACAATAAAATTCAATTTCAAACAAAAAAATTTGAAAGCATACGAAGTTGGACTGACTCACCGGTGGTCCATACGCAGCAGGCCTCTAGTATCGGTAGGACTGCTCGAATCTATGACGATAATATGGAATCTCCTTTTCACCAGGTCACTATCAGAGCTACAGGATTCAAAAAATCAAAAAAGTACAAATGAATTGTCCTTTTCTACCTTTTTACCTTTTAAAGGTCAGCCAAAGATAAGTTTTGTGACATTTTTTTTTCTTTTTATCCAAATTTGACTTTATTTTCACACTGAGGCATCTCTATACATCATTTTTTGAGAGCCAAATCACTGGCTTCCAATCACCCTCCAATTCTCATCAAATCAAACAGTATCAACCACTCATATCATCATCAGTGATTTACCTCCCGAGGGGGCATCATTAACACCAGCAACATCTTTCGATGAAAATCAGATCAGGGGCATCTTTTTCGGAAAAGGGGCATATTTTTCAAAAAAGGAACATAGTGAAACTCAACAAATTTCAAGAGCATGAATATTTTATTTGAAGCAACGCGTTTCATACATCACTTCAAAGAGGGGAAAAATGTATACGTCTAAAACTAGTCATGGTTAATCAAGCTTGTTAATTAATTAAATATAAATTATTTAATTAATCTTCTAAAGTCATCTACATATAAATAAATTTAATTATTTATTTATATTGTTCACTTTTATAATTCTTCTACCTTGATTAAATAAATAACTTTATTTAATTATTACCATCTTCCATATTCCTCTTAATTAAATTAAATAAATTTTATAATTTATTTATATTAATTATCATGTTATTCTAAATCTGAATATTTGAATTCAAATAATGGAATATTCCTCCAAACACCCTCTTCATCTCATAGTTAAATTAAATATTATAAATGTTTAATTTAATACATTTTCTCACTCCACACATAATTAAATATTTTAAATATTTAATTACCTTCCATTGTCATCTCTCACACATAATTAAATATTACTTATTTAATTATGCAAACTTCTAAATTCATCCTCGCATATAATTAAATAAATGTATTTATTTAAAATTTATGAAATTCATCCCCAACTCACTCCTCAAATGGCAAGTTTCCTTTAGTTCTGAATGAGAAAAATTGTGTAGGAGGAAACCTTCCATATCTCTCTCAACTTTCAAAAATCTCTCACTGTTCATCCCGATAAGCTTGATTTAAACTGTTGATCACGCCAACCAATTAGATTATTTCAAAAACTCTTTAAATACATGTGCGAATCCAAGCATTGGTTAGACACACACACACAATTACACTTACGCCCTTGCTTCTTTAGCATCCTATCAATAATCATATCTTAGCAATAATCTTATCATAGCATAGCATAATATTGCATCTTAGTATAGTATACATTTTAGTTTAAATCTCATTCTCTAGTAGTCCATTTCATTGAGCTTTCCATACTAAATCTGAGAGCAAATTGAATCAACGAAATGTTGGAGATAGGGAACAATAAAACGACTTTGAAGAAGTTGCACTAAGAGTTTGTTTATGTTTCTTTAAGCTTCTTTGATACAAATTTTTATTGAATGTGTTTTGAATTCATTATGATAGGCATATTTTCATACACAGATTCTATTCTTACATATTTTTGAAATAATATATATAACTTATTCAAATTTTTACGTCAAGTTGCCTAACTCTAATTTTTTTGAATTTTTTGCCACTTAAGGACCTATTTTTTCCATGATGATCCTACACATACCCCAACCACATGACCAATATCAAATTAGCAATGATAATGAAATGGAATACCCTCATACTCTAGTAGCTGGCACTATTGATGATCATCAAATTTCAACATAATCCTAGCAAGAAGGGCCTTGGAAAAATGTAGGTCAATAATATTCTAGAAATAATTTATATGAGTATACTACAAAATCACTATATCAACCCCTAGAAACTATCCTAGGGTGTTCCTATTATCAAAACAATAGGAATCACACAAAAAAGAGAAAGGAAGGTTTGCAATTCTACCCCAAGTGGGTGACAAATTTAATAGTTCAATGAATGAATTAAACAAAGGATACCAAGGTCTAAGTAAAAGAGCATATTAGCCCCACATTCACACAAATCACTTGAAAAAAACATTATTGTGATCAATATCATCAAAGGAAGCAATAAAAAAAATTTAGCTTATGGATAGAATAATGAATCCTAATACACATGGATTCTACATTAAGAAATTTTTTAGTGAATATGTGCAACAAAAGCTCATCCATATTTAAGGAATTCTATCATATCAAAAAATTACATGCAAAAATTAGTGATATAAAATAATAATGAAGCTGTATGGATCAATTGATCTTACAATTCAAACACCATATTTAAGAATTTGTGTGGAATAAAGGAATCAAGTAGACATAATAACTATTGTTAGTGGGGGTGAGGGGCCTAGCTCAATTGGTTGAAGCATCCTGTTGTAGGCAAGAGGTCATAATGTCTAGTCTCCCCCAAAACCTGTGGTACCAGAGGGCGTGTCACACCAATACCACTGGTCACACGAAAAATGTTTACCAGGTGCACTACAGTTTATAAGGGGGATGAACACCTGACCGATTCCTACAATAAAAAAAGAAGAAAAAAATATATTATTAGTGGAGGTGTTTCAAAAAACTCTAGTAGATTATACTTCCTCTTTCTTTGGCATAACCATTAGAATAAATGTATTTATGTGATAACTCAAAAAATTAGTGACTCTCACTACAATAATTCTTTAATTAATTTGTAAAATAAAATTTTAAGAAATTGATCACAACCTTAATGAATTTGAAACTTTTTTATAGTAGCAACTCAATGAAAATGATATAGCTAGAGGAAAGCAATGTTTATTCATAACTATTCACTATGTTAAAATAACACAATTAGAATAATCATCCCACAAGAAATTCATAATATTCTTCCTCTTAGATTGTTTTAGCAAAAAAGAAATTAAAAATGAGCTACAAGAAATATATTCAAACATTGATTAAATAAAACCTACTTTTATTAATTCACAAATATAATTAATTCTAATGGAGAGGAACAAAATATTTCTTAATAAAATGTGATTAACAAACATAATGAATTATTGTTTACAAAATACATTTGTAGGGTATTACTATGGTGTGAACAGAATATTTTACCTAACCAATTTATCTTCTAGGTCCTATTCACACTAGTTTTTTTTAATTTCCTCAAAAAAAAAATTATCAATTTTTTTTTTCTTATTTAAGTTATGATTATAAATAATTAAAACTAGTTCCTTATAAACTGTAAATTACATTAATACAAATACAATATCATTAATCACTCATTTTAATCTTTAGAATTACTTAATTTATCCTAAATGACAAACCCTAATAGTATTGATCAAAATGCAACAATATGATATACTACAAATTATAATATTGATCTAATCTACTAAATCCAAATTACAACAAGAACCACAAAGTAAAATCAATTTAATTTTTTTTTATTATACTATGCATGTTTGTGATACATAATTTTTTTTTGCATAATAACCAAAATTAACTATAACTATAAGGTTTATAATATATGACCACCTACAACTTGGATGAATAATGCATAGTTAGGGATTTTGTCACAAATAAAGATCTAATATGGTTGTAGAGTGTGATCATTCCTTTGGCCAAGAGGGGTTTCATCCTCTAGAAAATTATATTTCTATGTATTTATCCTTTAATCTATATTGATCTATAGGTGTTTTTCCTCATATGCAAATGCTTGAACATGAGGGATCATAGTGAGTTCTCATTAGGGTTTAATGTATTTTTCATCATGATCATTCAATGAAGTCTTTGAATCCTTAATATTCCTATAAAGGGTATTAAAATCCACAATAATGATTTTCCTCTTGAATTTGGTATGTGGGAGGGACTTCCCATACTTATCGATGCTATTTTCCTTTTAATCATGCCAAAAATCATGTGTATATGCACAAGAAAATCCATGGGAGTCATAATGGAATATGACATATGAGATGCCATGGTCCTTAGAAATAATGGAAAGGGGTCCCTTATGGTTTTAAATTCTAGATGTGGCAATAATGTTATCTAAAACTATTTTACCCTTTTGCATAGTTATGGGTACAAAAGAATTCACATACTTAATATTGATTTTATTTTTGTGCTAGTATGAGCCCTTCTATAGGATGCATCATCACATTAGACATTAATGAAGCTCTAGTTGTGTAGTAAGGTAGGTGATAATGAATGATGTAAATAGGATTTTTTTTTAATAGTGGCATGATGGTAGGGGAGACTTTGAGGGCCTGATGGAAGAGGGAACAAGGGAAATGAATAGGAAGAGAAATAACTATATGGGGACATCCCAAACCATAATGGACATAAAGAAAGAAGAATTCTTGGAAAGAGAGAAATTCCAAGGAGGGGAACTCCATAACTTTGACATCTTACAAAAACATAAAATCTTTTATATGCCTTCACATTTAGAAATATAGGTGGCCTTAAGTAGATGCATGAAAGATGAAGTAATAGAACATATAGAAAAAATGTGATTAGGAGAAATACATGAGTCAATAAATGAAAATTATAGCCCATCATGTGATTATAGAAAAAGGGGATATAATAAGTTTTCCCTTTTCTCAAATATAATTTTCCTTAATAAATTATAGCATTAGATGATCTAATATACATGGGACTTCCCATTTTTTTATTATTCCTTGCATGCATGTAGCTCAACTTTTTATTTACAAGAATTAGGGACCACTTGCCTTTTTCTTTTCTTTTTTCATTCTCTCTATGTATTCTTCTTGTTTTTTCGTTGTTTCTTGTAACCTTCCTCTTTCTTGAGTAGTTATCCTTTGGTAATTGTTCCCTTCCTTCTAAGTTTTGGGGCTCTTAGAGTTTTTGGAACCTTGTATTTTTTTTATCAATCCATGGGCCCTACTTGGAAATTGGTTCAATGTTCCAAGTTCTTCTCATGACCTAAATCCCTCCTTTTTTCTTCTTCACTTCTTGAATTCCCATCAATCCATGAGATTTTCCTAGAAGAAGATGATTCCAAATTCTTGATTCCTTCCTCCCATTCCTTTGTTCTTTCCTTCTACAAATATTTTCATCTAAATCTCAGGACCTAGTTGAAACTCTGAACCTAGTTCAAAGTACCAAGTTATTCGGACCATGAATTGACTCTTGGATTTTTTTTGACCTACTTACTCTTACACATTTAGGGAACATACATAAGAATTACACATGGGTTTATAACTCATTTTTCCTCCCTTTTCACCATTCACCCTTCATTTTCTCTTAGTCTTTTACTTTTGATGATCTTCATTGATCTCCTTGTGATCATTTATGGAATACAAACCTTAGCTATGTTGGATTGAGTGTGTGTGGATCTTATTTAGCTACCACAATCTACATCTTCTCATAAAGTGTGTATTGTAAGGTAGGTTTCCCTACCCTTCATGTTTTTTCACATTTCCTTTCTACTTGATCTCCCTTTTGCTCTCTTCTATATGGTGCATGCCCTAATTTTCTTCTTTGTGCTATGTTTTTATTTTTTGATGGATTTTTTTTTTGTTTTAATTTGTTTCAAGTTGTTTCTTGATATGTTTTTTTTAATTAGTGATATTTTTTATTCTTTCCCTAGATTGAGCACATATTTTATCTCTTCATGTCAGTTGGATTTGATGCAGTGATCACCCTTTGGCCACCCTCAAGTCATGGGTTTCTAGTGGAATTCACAATATGAAACATGCCTACAATTCTCTATATTTTTTATAATAGCACATGATTGTCTTCCTTTTTCCCTTAAAACATGAGTGCCAGATGGAACTAATATCTTGGACCTTAGTTTCCTATTTTATCTTTTTATGTTGATTTTTTTCTTTGTTTCCCAATATATTTAATGTTATTAGGGTTCATTTTTTGATTTTTCCCTAGTTTTGGAATATATTTTCTCTCTTATTGTTGCCTTGACATGATCCAACCATCACCCTTTGGCCACCATTGGGTATTGGGTTTCGAGTGGATCTCAAAACATGGAACCTACCTCCCATTCTCCATCTTACCATTAATAACAAAATATTTTCTTTCTTTTTCCCTCAAATCTTGGGTGCCCAATGAAAGTAATAATTTGTGAAATGGAGAAAATGCGGGTCTCTCTTTTTTGCTTCTAGGGTTTAGGACCTAAAATATGAGAGGCTATTTCCAACCTTTTGATCAAGAAAAAAACCCTTGAGATTTCAATGCAAAGGATATTGAAATCTTGCAAAGGTGTTTTCCTAGGGACTGAATGAGATATAAAGAGGGGTTCATCACCAAGTGTAAACTTGGAAACGATAATGAAATGAAAAACACACTGTGATATGAAAAAAATGCTAAATGACCTATCGGAGCCTAAAATTTGCATGAAATTTTAGGCTCCCATATTCAAAAAAAGTTGACTTTAATACTCAGAAGTAAAGTTGAAAAATCTACTTATGTGGCTTATTTTGAAAAATCATAACTTTGGATTTGTTCATTTTTATACCAAACCACTTTTCAGACATGTTTTTCTAACATATGGGAGTATGCACACTATTTTTTAGGTTCATATGATTAGTTTTGACAAAGTTTCAAAAGGCCAAGTTGAAAGGTTTTTGAGAAAATCTGCTGTCAGCACAATGAAATCTGTTAAAATGGTCAACTTTTTTTTAGAATATCTGGTTGAAGACCATTATATAGAAGATTTGAAGAAAGATTTATAATTTGAAATGTTCTAGAAAAAGTGATTCCGTTGGGGAGAAGATAAAAAATAATCATTTTCCTACTTTCAGAAAAGTAGGTGGCGACTTTGGGAAAAACTTGATGAAGAATGGATTGACAATCTAAAAATGATGAATGTGCCAAAAGTCTTTGGAGGGCCCTTCTTGTAATAAGAAGAAATAGAGGAGAATCTGAGCATTCTTTGATTTGTAGAATGTTAGAAGTTTGTATGCAAATGCCTATGAATTATAGGCTCCATGGACCCAAGTTTATTGAACAGTTCATGAAAGTATATTGGACCAATTCAATTCATTGGCCTAATTCACTAAAACTAGTCACTTTTGACCAAGTGAATGTGTTGATTGATATCATAGATAAGAAAAGGGATGAAAATAATTGTGACATCATTCATGAAGATGGAGACACTGATCAGATTATGTAGCCGATAGAAGATGAGACATGTGTAAGTCAATATGATTCATATGATAGCCTACATGAGGAAGATGAAGATACAAGAGATTTGTCTTGCATAACAGATTGTGACAGTGTATGTTATGAGGGATCTATTGAGTATTCAGATTTTGATTTACAACAAGGTGATTCTTGTAGTTCTTGTGACAGTTAAGAGGAAGAAACAATGGAAAATGCAAATCCATTTGACAGTGAACAAATAATTACCCCAGTTGCAGTTGAAAGCCATGAAGACACATTTGATGAAAAAGAGGTTTGTACAATTGAAAATGGTTTTAAATTTTTTTCAAATCCATTGTATGATGAAAATGTAGAAGATGATCAAATGAGATTTTTCCAAGGTATGCCAGAAAACCAATTTTATGTGTTTTCAAATCCACTTTGTGTTAAGAAAGAAGTATTTTCTGATAATCAAAGTAATGTACCAATTTGTGAAATAAACGAATATGAGATCAACACATCTAGATTACCATTTTTTGATGATGATAAGAATAAAGTATACAAAAATAGGGTGGTGGATGATGAAGCATATTCGCTCAACAGTGAGAAAATCTTAGATTTACTGGAAATGGGGTATATAAAATATACACATCAAGATTCAAAAAAATCATTTCTAGCATCAATTGATTCAAATATGCATGATGATGGTTGTGTGGATCAGAATTTTGTGTCACTACCAATTAGTGATATGGAGGAATTAAAAAATATTTCAGATTTGATTGTTTCAAAAAATGTTGAAATGAAGGAATTTTCAGATTTACAAAAATGGCATTCTAATGGTAAATTTTTAATACAACTGGGAGAGCATTTTACAAAACATGATAGTGAACAAAAAAATGAGGAATGTTGCATTAAATATGCATACACATTGAACATTGAAGATGAAAAATATCTATCATATGATAATAGAAAATATTAACTGCTGAATAATAAAAAGAACATGAGTCAGGCTGAGCATAGTATTTTTCTGGAAATTTTCAATGACAGGGTAAATTGTAAAAATATTCTCAAGAGGAATTTGATGGACTCAAAACAGAATAAGGTATATGATAAAGGAAAATAGGAGAAATTCTTTTGGTGGCCTTGTGCCATCAGCCATGGTGTGGTTTTCTAGAAAACCATTACAGTTCATGATAGAAAGGAGTTTCAAGTCTGTTACTCAAGTGAATAAAATATTTGGTATGCTCTGCCAGTGATCTAGATTCTTGCAATGATCTCACAATAATTCATCCCCAAAAAAGCCACTGTCAGAGCCTAAAATCTCATGCAAATTTTAGGCTCCCATATTCAAAAAAAGTTGACTTTAATACTCAGAAGTAAAGTTGAAAAAATTTGCTTATGTGGCTCATTTTGAAAAGTCATAACTTTGGATTTGTTCGTTTTTATGCCAAACCACTTTGCAGACATGTTTTTCTAACATATGGAAGTATGCACGCCATTTTTCAGCTTCATATGATCAGTTTTGACAAAGTTTCAAAAGGCCAAATTGAAAGGTTTTTGAGAAAATCTGTTGTCAGCACAATAAAATCTGTTAAAATGGTCAACTTTGAGGGTGAATATTAAGCAAATGGATGATGATAATGGAAAAATTATTGGTGCCTTAAATTCTCTAGACCAAAGTCTGCCTCCATGCCAATTTTCAGGTCTCTAGGACATCATTTAATATTTTTGCAAAATCAATTCCAAA
Organism: Sequoia sempervirens; assembly: GCA_007258455.2. Classification (NCBI taxonomy): domain Eukaryota; kingdom Viridiplantae; phylum Streptophyta; class Pinopsida; order Cupressales; family Cupressaceae; genus Sequoia; species Sequoia sempervirens. The sequence goes on along the minus strand of VDFB02000003.1, from coordinate 418,245,066 downwards.
TTGATTTTGCACAGTTTCATAATTGCACTCCCAGAGAGCTACAAAGTGAGCAAGTTTAATTTTTAATATTTTTTGGAGGAAGAATATTTATGAAAAACCCATTTTCCTACATGTTCATGTGACCGAAAGGAACCAATCCTCCAAGTTACAGCTTGTCAAAATCGTGTTTGATATTTTTCCAAAAGGGAAAATTGGCAAGTTTTAGTTCAGTTTAAATAGTTACAAAAATGGCTGAACAAGCAACTTCGATTGTGATCGGATTTCAATCCCAATAAATTCATGCCAAATAATTTTACAATCATATTAACCTACCATCAATCAGCATTTCGATGCATTTTCATAGCTCCTGGAGACCGTTTGAGCAATTTTCAAAAGTGATTTTGGAGGCCATTTGACTCATTTCATCACAGTGAAAAAAGTTAAAAAACAAAAAAAACAAAAAAACAAATTTTGATAAATGCTCACGTCAATTTAAAATGAAATCTAATGAAATATCATGGGGAAATGAAATCTTTTAAAAAGTGACTTTGACTGAGGAGGAATCATCTTATGGTTACCCGCATCAAGAATTCACTCAACTTTTAGAGACTATTTTCCAAATCAACTTATTTTGAAAAAAAGTAAGGACATGATGATTTTCCAAAGGATGATTTGAAAAAAATGACACATTTAACTTATGTTTGGAAAATCATTTATCATCTTATGATTTATGAGCAAGCAAACCCTAAATTCATCGGCAAGAGATACTACATCGGCATATGTTTGCCCGACAATGCAAGTCACACCGATGGAACTTCATCGGCAAGAGAAATAAACTCAGTGGAATTTCTCTTCGGTGAAACAAGTCATGCCGAAAGCTTGAGGTGAAAATAATTAAGATAAATGATACCAATGTAATCTTGGTAAGATTTAAAAAGGATTTAAATATTACATTGTTCAAGTAACAAGGAAAATAAAGGTGAAGATAGAGAGGTAAAGTACTTTGATAAGGTAAAATATTTTAAGCCATGATGTGAATTATTTTCACCAGGGGAATTACAAGGTGGATATTTATTTTTCCCATAAAAGGCATAAAGGGTAAAATATATAAAGTATTTGCATGGGAGGTTGAATTTTTAGCAATATGGTAATTATTTTACCCACAAATATATTAAAAGTGAAAATTACAAAATGTTTATACTTGGATGTGGAATATTTTTTCAAAGAAGTACAAGAGTGGGAAAATATTGTTAGATGGAAAATGTATTTATTGGGGAAAAATACTAAATGAGATTATTTTGATAAAATAAAGGTGCAATCATGATATTCGACTGAGAGGTTATTAATAGCACAAATATTTTTACTAAGGAATTAAACATTCCTTCAAGAATTTAAAATCATTTGAAGAATCATGGAGGGGGCAATTATTTTACCCAAGGAATAATTTATTAAATTGAATGGGCGGGAGATTTTCCAGCAAAAGGATTAGTGAAGATTATTAAGATTTCAAAAGAATTGCGAAATGATGAATCTTATTATTCACGATGACACAAGGATGAAGATTAAAATATTTAATTTTCCAAAAGGCAATTAATTAAATATTTTATTTTGCAGAAGATAATTCAACGAGGAGCTGCATCAGAATGAAGAATTACCTCAAATGGATAATGTGAAGGGTTGTAACCCTAAAATAATGTATATATGCAATGTGAAATTATATCAAAAGGGGATTATATTTAGGAGAAATAAGTAGGTTAGGTAGCTGGATAGGGTGAACTATTGCCGAAATAAATTATCATGTTGTACATTGTAAAATATTTTCAAATTATATAATGGAGAATAATACATTTATCTGGTGATCCAATTATGGCATCAATTGTTTGTCGAATTTATTGAAAACATTATCTGGTTGTCTCCAAGGTTGTCATTTCCTAATTATTTAAATTGAAATATCAAGGATATTCTTCAATTTATCAAAACACACTTGATGTTCTTGTATGGTTCAATTAATTGGTTCCTACAAGACAGGATTAAATCCTTTTGATTAATCATAGTAATTTGGAAAAAGACATTTGGATCATTAAGAAGAATTTGATAATTACACTCTTGCACATTTACACAAGTTGTAAACAATCACAAGTGCCAAGAAATTTGAATTATAGCCATTAAGAAATTCACCTATTATACAAATCTTTTCTCCATAAGCCCAATAGAAGTAGGCATTGGTCACACCTTTTATATTTTAGAATTCCATAGAATCTTATTAAAACATCCATATCTTAATTTCAATACTAGGAGTAGGAATAGTTAGCAAGCTTTCATATATTACATTTGTGCCATTGTAATAGATCCATCAATTTAGTCAAGTTATACAACCTTAATTTTGCATTATTCACATAGGTACACCCACCTAGGTTTGGCAGCACCTGAAGAGTAGAAAGCTTAAAACATTTGGCTTTGTCTGTTACCCTAAAACATACCAAGAGATTGGCAACCTCTTGAGGAATTTTGCCTGCGTTTTTGAGAGCTAACATGACCTAGAAATATGAACAAACTGTAATGAAAAGTTATGAGACTAAAATGGTGCACTTGGGAGACTGAAGAAGGTAGAATGGAGGTCTGGATCACTAAAAATTATGATGTTAATTCTGATTGGGACTCATTCAAAAATTTGGGTGAATCAATCTAGTTTTAGGGAAAATGCTCCAAAGCAAGGTTTGGCCAAAAGGCTATCCAAATATACAAAAAAATCTATCATGCTTGTATAGTGGGACTCATTTTCCAATAGTGGCAAATCATTCCACTTGTACTTTTCTAGAAATTTAGGACTTGATTTTGTGCCTTTCGATCTGCTATGCTCTTCTTGACTTGTTTCTAGATTTGAAACTACTAAATACCACCTATAGCTCTTCTCCAAGTTTCTCCAAGGCTTGATGAAAACTTTGAATTTTTTTAGGGATTTGACAAATTTGTAACCTAGCCCTGTAAAACACACGCAAGAAGAGGGAAAAATGTTGTGGAGGTTAGTGAATAGGGGGTTTTCCATGGTCAAACCCCTTGGTGGTAATTAAACCTTGAAATCAAAAAAAATATGAAATAAGAATGTGTTAGAACCAAAATTTTCATAAAAATTATGAAGATTTTATCAATCTAGAAGTTAAAAAATTTAGGCCACCATTTTCATAAAAAATCACTCTATTTCCATCCATGAAGCCAAAATAGCATTTTACCGCTATACCATTACCTCATTGAATACCTTACATAACCCTTACCTCCTACCTCATTACCACAACCTCTTGCAAAATAGCCTACGATAACACAGTAAAGGAAGCTAACACTATACCCTTTTACCACTATACTGTGAATGGTTAAAACTTAGCCTATGGTGGAGCGGTCTAATGATCAATATTAACAAAGGGGAACTAATATACTGTGGAGGGAAGGAACACAACCCACGGTAGAGCAGTGTGATGAAGAACAAAGATAAAAGGAAACTACTATACTGCAAAGGGTTAGAACAAGACCCGTCGTAGAGTGGTATACTAAGGAATAGTAGTAAGAAGAGGCACCACCATATCGCGGAAGGTTAGAATATAGCATGTGGAAAAGTGGTATACAAAGAAAAGAAATGGGTGGACACTGCGGTATTGTAGGAAGGAGAAAGGTAGTCTACAGTTGAATGGTATAGTATGAACTAAGGGTACACCATAGTACTACAATAGAGAAAAAGATGGTGCACAGTAGTGTGATATACTAAAGAAAAGTAACAATATGTACCATGGTACTACAAGGGAGTGAAAAGTGATGCAAGGTAATCTGGTAAGCCATCGTTGAAACATTTAAAGCAGGCCAATCACATTAATCAAATTCAAAATATGAAATTAAGCTCAATGCAAAATATTTGAATGATGGTAATTTATGATTCAAGAGTTAATGCAACTTTGTGTGAAAATAAACAAAGTAGATTGAAATTTCTCAAATATGGCAGTAGAGGCTAAGTGTAGGTGAGCTCGAGGTGTAGAAGTAAAGGAAATTCTCTAGAAGTGAACTATATTTTTGGTAAGCATTGTTCATCAAGTTCTTTGATTTATATAGCAATGGCACCAAAGAAAGTAGAAATAAGAACTAAAAAAGATGAACCTAAAGCTAGTAAACCATCTTTACAATCTCCATTGCTTAATTTACTACCCAGGTCAGTAGATAAGGGGCCAAAGAAGGTCTTTAGAGATTCAGCTCAAGGGTGTAGGGACCCTATTATTACTTAGTCTAGGTGGAATTTATACTAGTATTTCTATACAGACAGAAATGACAAGGTCTCCACATCAAACTCGTGGACTCTTGACTTGGCCAAATTGATAGATCCAAATGTTGTCATTGATATCGAGCAAATTAAAACCCTGGCCAATAGATACCATGCCCCAAAAAATATTGTAAGGTTCCCAAATGGCAAGTACTTAGTAGATGTGTCAAGGGAGGCCATTATTAAGTGTTTCAACCTAAGTAAACAAGATGTTACAAAAGTGAATTTAGAGAAGCTAGAACATGAATACAAAATATTAAGGAGAACTTATAGGAGTTATGAGCTCCCCCTATACATGAAAAGGGGTGATAACAACAGGATACTTCCCATCCCATCCTCAAAAGTAGAACCTTTTCCAATGTCTAATTTTTAGGTTTACTCCAAGAATAAATACCATGCATTATGCCCAATTCTTGGTATAGATGCAAAGGATAACATGTCAATATGATTGATGAGGATGGATATGATCATTCAACATCTAGAGTCAAATGTTAAATTTTATTTTACTTTTGTGATTGAAGAACAAATTCATGAGGGATTGTTGTAGGAGAAGGAGGCTAAGGCTCCCATGTCTTTTAAAAAGTATTCTTTGCTTTGACATTTGAATTTTGAAACAAAATGGACTAAGAGTATGAATTTATGCACACAAGAGAATGGATTTAGAATCCCCATGAAAAATTAGTGCTACATTTGGGATAGTAGATGTATAAAGTGTGATTTTTTTGTGTTTAGGGATAATTCTATTATTAGAATAATTGCTACCCTTGGTTTTTCAACACCAAGGTTGCCACAATCTTTGATGAATGTCATGAGGCCAATGCAATACAAGCTATACAAAGGTTTTACACATAGTTATGTTGATTTTTTCATAATTCCATAACATACTATCATCAGGGTGTATGGTTGTGACTAGGTACCACATATTTTGCCAAAATTTGTGCCTGTTAGAATTTTTTTTTGGAGTTCATGTGGCAGATACTCTGGATGAAGCATGATCTAATGAGGAATCAGAGAAAAGGAACATTCTTGCCTAATTTGACAATGTTTGAGGAGATTTTGTTGGATCATACATGCTATCAGGGCTACAAAAAATCATGAGGGTCAATTATCCCCTCAAGTCCAAGAAAGAAAGAGTATGTGACCCAGAGGGTTACATTAATATGATCAAGACTTTGCTTACAAAGATGGCCATATCTCATGCTTTTGACCCTGAAGAAGATGTAATAAGGAATTTAGTATATTTTGCTAATGTGTTTCAAACAAGAAGGATATGGATAATAATGAAGAAATGGGAAGAGCAAAAGAAGGAGAAGAATAATATTTTCAAGGGGTTCTTTGTTGATGAACTTGATCTTCTAAAAAAGATGCAGATAGTCCTTGGAAAATTTGATGAATTTTATAAGATGGCCCAAGATGAAGGGTTAGTTCCACTTCCTGTATCCCAAAAACCATCACAAGAAGCATCCACTTCTCATACACCACCATCATCACCTATGCATCCTTCTCCTCCATCTCCCATAAATGAACCCTAGGCCAAGAAACAAAAAATTGTGTCATTAGTTGATTATGGTTCTATTGATGAGGAACAAGAAGCAATATTGATTTTGACTGAGATGAAAGAGGTCGCAGAGATGAAAAAAATTCAAGAGACCCATGATCCTAAAATTAGGATATCAGAAGAAGTTGTAGATGAGATTCAAGATGATGAGAGAGTAGTTTCCTCTCCAAGATCTATGGAGGATGATAATTTTATTCGCACTAGTGAATTTAAATATTTTTGGAACAAATTGAAAATTAAATTTTTTGATGAAAGCTTAAAAATCAATCTCATAGGAGCCGATCATTGAAAATAGGCTAAGATTCAGGCCCAAACATTGGAAAAATTAAATATTGACAAGATCAATATTACCCCTCAAGAAGCAAGAGAATTAGTGTTGAAAAGTGATATGTTGATCATAAGAGGGATGGAATTTTCCAAGTTGTTTCTTTTGGACTAGATTAGAGCACAAGATGATCCAATTTTGGTTGTATAATTTAACTCAGAGGAAGGTGTATTAGAAAGAGGGTCTAACCCTACTACTCAAACCCTTGCCTAATGGACAAAGAAAAAGAGCACAAGGAAGCCTAAACTCTTATATGTGGTAAAAGATATGAGGGGGTTAGCCTTGGTAAGGAAAATGAAAGATACAATCACGACAAAGGCTGCAACCATAACTATGCATTCAAAAATGTTTACTAAATATGTAGTGGAGAAAATGGAGAAGAAAATAACTCAATATGAGAAAAGATTGAAGTTGTAAAATGATGAAGTAAATAAATTATTTATTGAAAATGTCAAGGAGAAACAACAATTAAAAGCAACAACAGAGAGGGGAGATAAGATAGTTGTTTATCACCCACCCATCCAGGATGAAGACCCATAAATTCAACAAATGAAAGAAGAAATTGATAAGTTGAAGAAACATAATATGGAAGATGTCAAGCATCACATTTTGGATACCCTGACGAAAATATTGGAGCATAGAGTTGAATTATTAAAGGAAAAAATAACTGGAGTACATGAAATATTTAGCAACATGGTTAAAGCTTTGGAATAGATAAATGTAAACTCCCCTATCTTAGAATAAATCCAAAATAGATGGCAACCAACTTATCTTATTTTGACTACTCTTCGCAAGGTAACACAAAGAGATCTTGATGCCCCTCCAAGACTAAAACCTACTCAAGAAATGGTGAAGGGTGTGATTGAGGAGCACAAGTATTTAATTGATATGAAGAAGAAGGTGGAGACTAGAAGGAATGCATTTGATTCTATAAAACACATCTTCATTCCTTCAGTCTCTAAAGATGATAATTAACTAAAAGGTGTGGATGAATGAAACGATGGGTTTGATCAAATGGTTTCTCAGTGCTTGATACACATACAAAGTGATGGGAATATTAGCCTTGACATATTTAATGCTTTGCTCAATGGGATTGTAATATTAGAAAGTGGATACATGAAATTTTTGCTAGATGTCAGGAATTTGCTAGATAATAGATAGAAGATTCATCTCATGAATTTCACTATTGCACAAGAGTTAAAATGGCCAAATGATTTGACAATAATAAAATCGTAAGAGAAGTATTTGGCCTTAGATGATGACTAATCATCAACATCACGAAAGAAGATTAATCATAAAGTAAAAGCTTTGCACAAGTCTTAGATGACCATGTGCTTTTTCTTGAAGACTAACAGATTGGCACATGTTGGTTGTTTAGTTATTTCAGTTATGTCTCTTTTCATGATTATACTTATTTACTAAAAGACATGACCTTTGGTTTGAATTTTGTTGCCTCTCATATAAATCAAAGATACAAGGACCCAAAGGATTATTAGATTAAATATAGGAGAAAATAATAGGCGAATAGGGATAGATATAATGACTACATTTCAGAAGACCATGATGCATCTATAAACTTTTGGAGGAATCAATAAAAGAACTTTGATTTTGTGGTGTCATTCTACTATTAGTTGTTTGTTGAATTAATTGAAAATATTATCAAGTTGTCTCTAACACTCCTATTTCTTTGTTATTTAAATTGATATATCAAGTATATACTCAATTTATTGATGCACATTTCTTATACTCATGTGGTATGATTAATTGGTTCTTTCAAGTAAAGATTAAATCCTTCTAGTCATTCACAGTA
>VDFB02000003.1:418041077-418236994 GCA_007258455.2 Sequoia sempervirens | reverse complement strand
CGGTGTTGTGCTAGCAAATAGAAGGTTTTTGGTTTGGTAAACAATGGTGTTTAATTTGGTACCCCCATTCGAGTGGCTATACATGGGGTGCAAGATTAAGCTCCATTTAGGAGGCACTCCATCCTGAAGAGGTTAAGCTCAACAGGGTTTTGGGGAGTAAAACTTGGTTCGTATGATACATCTATACTTGTAATCTTAGGTTTTCCCTTAAGATTCACATTTGTATACAGTCAGGGGTAGCTTGGTTTTAGCTCCATTTCGAGTTTGAGTCATGTTGGGGTGATGAAATCCCTAGGTAGGACCAATTTCTAGAGGCAATAATCATTTCTCTTACACCCAGGATCGCATTACTGTGCAAGGGGATATGATACTTCGGTTATTGTATCAGGGTTACACAGGGATAAAGTGGGTCTGGCTTTTTTATCACCTAGTTTGCACAAGGTGAGAGCATAGTCACCTACCACTTTCAAGCACAATCAAGCAGAGTAAACAGATTCATTTTAATGCACCAAATCACAATGATTTAAGCTAAGTGAAGATATTGCTTCACAACCAACATGGGGTTCATTTTAACTACATGATCAAAGTGTGGTGACTATCCTAGATTGATTCATTTTAAACTAGAAAAAGATCTTGCCTGCGGAATGCGTCAAACTCGTAATCCTATTTTTGTGTTACAACCTAGATGCACAAAAATAGACAATATATGCATAGAAACAGATCCAAGATGCACAGAAACAGACCCTAAATGTGCAGAAACATACCCTAAATGCACTACAAAAAATTTTAAATGATATAAAATAGTTCTTAAATGCGCTACTTTAATTAAATGCAAATTTAAATCTGTAAATGACACAATAGTTAATGCTCTAAAATCTACCTTAAATGCGCTAATTTAACTCTTAAATGTGCTACTATAATTAAATGTAGATTTAACTCTAAATGTAATGAGACTATATGCGCTATTCTATCTCTCTAATGCGCTAAATTAACTCTCAAAAGCACCGAAACAGTCCCCAAATGTGCTAAAAAAAACTACAAAATAGAAGAATGAAATTCTCAGATGTGCTGTAGAAAGTATCAAATCCGCTAAAATGCCGAATTTTTTTGAAAGTTGAACTCCAAAAAGCAAAAACCTGTCAGAATGCTCTACAAGAAAAAGTCAAAATTGGGGCATAGGCCCCACTGTGGGTGCCATTTTATGTGTGTATGAAAATATTCCTATCATAATGAATTCAAAACACATTCAACAAAACTTTATATCAAGTAAGGTTAAATAAACATAAATAAACTCTTAGTGCAGCTTCTTCAAAGTCATTTTATTGTTCCCTATCTCCAGTGTTTCGTTGATTCAAGTTGCTCTTAGATTTAGTATGCCAAGCTCAACGAAATGGACTACTAGAGAATGAGATTTAAACTAAAATGCATACTATACTAAGATGCAAGATTATGTTATTCTATGATAAGATTATTGCTAAGATATGATTATTGATAGGATGCTAAAGATGCAAGGGTATAAGTGTAATTGTGTGTGTGTGTCTAACCAATGCTTGGATTCACACATGTATTTAAATATTTTTTGAAAGAATCTGATTGGCTAACGTGATCAACAGTTTAAATCAAGCTTGTTTGTATGAACGGTGAGAGATTTTTGAAATTTGAGAGAGAGATGGAAGGTTTCCTCCTACACAATTTTTCCCATTCAAAACTAAAGGAAACATGTCATTTGAGGAGTGAGTTGGGGATGAATTTCATAATTAAATAAATAAATTTATTTAATTATATGCGAGGATGAATTTAGAAGTTTGCATAATTAAATAAGTAATATTTAATTATGTGTGAGAGATGAAAATGAAAGGTAATTAAATATTTAAAATATTTAATTATGTGTGGAGTGAGAAAATGTATTAAATTAAATATTTATAATTTTTAATTTAACTATGAGATGAAGAGGGTGTTTGGAAGAATATTCCATTATTTGAATTCAAATATTCAAATTTAGAATAACATGATAATTAATATAAATAAATTATAAAATTTATTTAATTTAATTAAGAGGAATATGGAAGATGGTAATAATTAAATAAAGTTATTTATTTAATCAAGGTAGAAGAATTATAAAAGTGAACAATATAAATAAATAATTAAATTTATTTATATGTAGATGACTTTAAAAGATTAATTAAATAGTTTATATTTAATTAATTAACAAGCTTGATTAACCATGAGCATTTCTAGACATATACAGAATCTATAGCAAATTGAATTTAGTTTCTAAACTACTAGGTTTAATTTTAAAATTATATATCTATTTGGTGAAAATTTGAAATTTCAATGCAATAGTACTTAAATTTCAGGGAAAAAATAAGAAGTAGGTGTCTGTCTAACCATACTAACCACAATAAAATGATAATACTTTTTATAATATTTTAGATGTAAGTAGAGGTCTCATGTACCGATGTGACACATATTTTTTTGTAATTTTTTTTCAACTAAATAATTAATTATGATTTTTTTATTACAATTTTTTAAAAATATAAAAAACTTGTATGTCTAACCACCTTAACTTGGTCAAAACTTCATGAAATTCAATTTTATTTTTTTTAACCCTATAGTATGTGAAGCATAGAATGTGACACATGTTCCAAATTCAAAAAATGTGATACCGTTTGAAAGCTATAGATTTTTTTCAATCAACCTAGCAATCAGAATTTTAATCGTAATTCAAATAGAAAATGAATAAAAATTATTTATTAAATTCAAAATAAAACATAATTTATATTGGTGGAAAGCTGAGAATCTCCTTTAAAAACCCTTTTCATTTCATCAATTTTGGGTAAAAAAAGAGTTGTCAGCCACATACCCTACACATACCCATCATATTGCCACTTTTTGGCCCATCATGATCCTGCACATACTCGTTGAGCATTTTGGTGACACTAAGACCATATCTTAGTTGGCTTGTGAGTGGCAAGATATTTAGCTCAAGGACTTCACCATTCCTCTAATGGCGTCACATATTGATTCTCCTTCTATAAAGGACTCTTAATTTGTCCCTTTGGTGCTTGATATTCCTATTGCTCTATTCATTACTAAGGATTCTAAGGATGTGTTGCCAAAAGCACCTATACCTTTGGTGTACCCAATGTTCCTATTACTCCAATCAACACCATTGTGGGTGATTGCTATAGATCCTCCTAGTGGTATTCCTTTGAGTGCTTCTAATGGAATGGTCAATCCAATCCTTGCTCAAGGTAGGCCCTCTATAAATGGTGCTTTATATTCTTTAATTTTGGTCCACAAGAGGAAGTGTGGTGCCCTTCTAATTGTATATGGACCTCAAACATCTAAAAATATCAAATTGGATATCTATGGTTTAATATTTTTGAAATGGGTTTTGGGTTACTTCAAAACATTGTTGGTTTTATGGTTTGGTTGTGTTTTTTTCATTTCACCTTGTTATTTTGGTGGTTGTCAAGTCTAGGGATGGATAGTTTACCCAAGCCTACCTTTTCTCCTTTTTTTACTGCTTTTGTTTGTTTGTTGTAGTATTTGAGCTACCATTCAATAGTGGTTAGCTATTTTTATGCCAATCATCTAACTTTCACTATTTAAGAACTATTTTATGTTTTGAATGGTTCTTCTACTATTAGAGCCAAATCTTCTATACCTTTTTTACATTACTTGTAAGGGGTTGGTGCCCTTCAACCCCTTTTACCATTATATAAAATAGAGTCAATATAGTTGGATATAGTTTACTTGTCTTTGGCTATGTCATTTTCTTTGAATGATTATAATAAAAAATATAGTAACTAAGATTTTTAGCTATTGACCATATATTCAGAGAGATGGTTTTAGTAGTCATGCATATAAATACCAATTAAATGTAATATTCAATGTTTTGTTAAAACATAAATGTGTTATATTAAATATAAAATGTTAGTATTAATGTCTTATCATATTTGTGATAGATAAAAATCATTTAACTATGACGTATACTTTGTGAATAATGTACACTTATTTATGTACTTATACCTTTTAAACAATATTTATTCAAAGTCACATCCAAAAATTGAACACTTTTACATATCAATTTTTTTTATTAAATTTCATTCATTTATTCTCTTCGTCTTGATGAAGATCACATTATGTGATCTTAACAAAAAAATATGTAATATAATTCAAAAACTATAAAAATTTAAAATCTTTAATTTTATTGAACGAATGATATTTACATATTTGTAAATATTCTAAAATATTTTTAAAATACTAAATAATGACACAATTTCTATAGTACTATTAAATACTATCCTATAATTTGATCCCACCCGACTACTGCTCCTCTGCATAGAAATAGCAATGCTTACAAGAATGAAGCTTCATATGTGGCCTATTTTTCATTCCGCGAGATAAGAAGCTTCTTCATTTGGTTCACAAGCTCTCCCGTATACACTTTTTGACGTCCTCTGTTGAGGGCTATTACACTACGGAGCTCTCTCACCCTCGATCGAATCTGCCCCCTTTCTCTTCATTACCCATCACCATCCAAACTGCCTTACACACGTCCTCCTAAAACCACCCTCCTCATTCCTCTCCACTTCAATTCCCGCATTCAATTCGAGTGCAATCTGTCGACAGTTAAGCCCCTGGTCATGCCGCAACGGAATTAAAACCAGCGGTAACCCGGAGGACAGCCATGCTTCCATCACTGAGCTCCACCCGCCATGGGTGACATAACTTCCCATGGAAGGATGGGAAACAATATGCGGCTAAGGTACCCACCCCCCAACAACCAAGCCCCTGTCACGGGTCCGGCCTTCAAAACCCTCGGGCAACAATGACAACAAGGAGGACGTCCCGTCAGAAGATCGTAACGACCAGAGAAAGGGCAGCCCGATGTACCCCAGTGCGAACGCCAATTCCGTTATCTGTTCTGCCGACAAAAACGACTCGCTTCCAAAGGACAGAAACACCACCGAGGAGGGTCATTTTTTGTCCAACCACTTTACCAGGTAATTTCTAGACGTAACCTCGCTTGCCGCCCCTGCTTCAGGCAGCATTAAAGGACCAACCGTAATCATATGGTTTCCAGTGATATGGTTTAGGTATTCCAGATACTTGTCCTCCTCTTCAAAGCACGACTTTATAACTATTGCACAGGACCGCTGACAACACGCCTACACACAGTCGGCGACTGCAATAAAGTTGCTCAACGCGAGGCGCGCTTCGAACAGCTTCATCGAGATGATAGGTGAGGGATAGCCGGTCGGGGTTTGGCTCAAATCCTCCGCCTTCACGTCCCTGCTGCTCCCTGGCCGCTTGGCATGTCCAAGAAAATAACCGAGTGCCGCTGGACTGTAGACGGAGAAGGCAAAGCTCGGTATTCCCAGCTGAGAGGCCACGGTGGCAGCCTAGAGTGGTAAACGTTGTACACCACAAAATTTGGCGAAAGGCGTCGTAAAAGACTCTCAAACGGCTTGTCCAGTTGATCGAATGCCCCGTGAAGGAGATGGGCCAATTCTGGTTTAATGTCTGCTGTGCATTCGACGCCCGGGGGCAGTCCATCTACAGACGGCAACGCTAACTCCACCAACTGGATTGGTTCCCCCTGCAAGCGAGCTCTGATTCGGGATATATTCACAGGGGCTGATACAAACCATACTTTTACGTTTCCATGGCTTGCCAAGGCCTTGGAAAGATTAAGAAAGGATTAATGTGACCTTGTGCCAACCACGGCCGCATCACTACCTGAAGTTGTGTCTCTTCTCCCATACTTGCATCCAGTTTTTCCACTTCTGTATGACCTGCCTAAGTAGTCTATTTAAAGTTTTTACCCAACTAACTGTCAAACATTCAAAATGGGAAGTTTTTCCATCTCTGCCTTCATTGTTGAGACGGTTCCCGGCTCTCGAACGAAGAGACAAAGAAAAAGGCCGTTGAATGTCTACTTCCAATCTAACTTTAGCTTTCATTCAAAATCTTTGAAGAAATTATTGTATTATTGAATGAATGTTTCACAAAAAGATAAAGTATGAATGATCCAGATTGCATCATGATGATGTTATATGGATCATTCATAACTAGGAGAAATGTTTTTTTTTAATCACAATACATAAAATATTGAATGATGAAAATCGATTAAAAAATTATATGATTAAATTCTCATTAATATCAATTAGTTTCAAAATAGGTTCATATTTTATCTCTAATAATGTTAGAGAAAATTGAATTTTCTTATGGTTAACATAGGTTGATTAAATAATGTTAGAGAAAATTAAATTTTCTTATGGTTAACATAGGTTTCAGGTCCCTGTAAAATCCGTTTTTCCCTTTATCAAAAACATAGGTTGATTAAATCAGTCTAGTATATTAAGAACAAGTGAACAAATAAATTTGATAATTGGATCAATGATTTTAAGAAAGTAGATACAATAGAAAGTAGTTATCAGCTTAATGATTGTAAAATGTATCCTAATGATGAATATTCTAGAATAATATGATTTTCCATCCAAAAGAGGTGTTCTCTTTGTCAACTAATACCTTAGGATTTGCACTAAATTGTGTCCTATTAGAGGTTAAATTTGTAGGTCTAGGTCAAGTATATTTTTAGATTCAGCCTATAAGTCTAGATTTGACCTTATGGAATGTGGGATTTTGCTCTACATTTCACCTAATAATTTTTTCTTTGTTTTACTCCTCGATAGCTAAGGATTGGTGGTGTTTAATAATAAATTGGAAGGGCTACCATGATCTCACAAAGAGACAAGTTCTCTTAATTCAATCCCTAAAGATATGTACAAAAGTTTGAAGATAGAAAATAAGTACCATAGAGTGATGTATGTAAATTTCAGACTTAATTTAGTACGTAAAGACCAAATGTTTTTCTTTTAATTATTCCTTCCATTCTTTAAAATGAGAAAAGAAACAATATACTCCAAATATGTTAAAATGAATGCAAGAAATTATTATCACTACTAGCACATAACACCAAACTACACTAAATTTATACTTGTTGGCTAAAATTTGAAATTTAGAAAGAAAAGGGTTATGCGTGCAATCATGAGGTTAATCATAAGGCAACAAAAATGACCTTTGATGGATAAAAAATTAGATCCAAGTGGCTAATCATTCTATAAAAATAGATGCAAACTTAGACATTATAAATGGGGTGAATGCACTAAGGTATATGTGTATAATGATAAGGTACTGGCTAACAATAGATAAATGTGTATATGCAAGGATAAAATTTAGGATAATGAGTCCAATTTCACACAAGAGTGTGTCATTTTTTTATATGTACATGTACTGAGATTTCTCTTCAAAGTATGTACAAAACTAAATACTAGGAAGCAACATGAGTATGCAAATTTCACAATTATATTTTTCACTCATTTTGAGGTGGATGTGAATCCTAAAAATCATGCATCTCAAAGTATGTAGCATTAAAAAAAAATGTAAAATAAATATTTAAACGCCAAAAGATACAAAAGAAGGGTTCAAATGCCATGGACATTACAAGGTGTCATTGTCTAAATGTTTTGTTTAGTATGCACTCTCCATAACCTACATTATGCAATGAATAGCTTTTGTCTCACAAATGAAAATAAAGACAAAAATGATAAGTTACCAACTGTCTAAGAAAAAGGAACAACATGAAATGAATAAACTTGTTAAAAAAAATATATTTTATTTTTAAGTGATAATAGTTTTTTATGGTATGGTAGTCATCATATGACAAGGCATGTAGAGTAAAAAGTACATCATTTAATTATATTCTATCTAGTCATAGTAGTGAGTCTTTGTAGAACCTATCAATACTTAAGAAAAATCAACATAACAATTCTTGGTGACATTATATGCACCCTTTAATTGATTATATCAATAAGATGTAAAAAAATAAAGAAGAACAAGTGTATACAAGAAAACATAGTAATATATAGATTGGACATCTAAAAGCCACAAAATAAAATATTAAATCCAAATTCTAATAACATGTAATTTGCTCAATCCATCCCAAATGTATATATTAACCTACAAAATAACGATTTATATTTAGAGTTTGATGTAATATCAATACATCAAAATATAGAGAATATAAACCCTGTCATAGTTAGGTAAGGTAACTGCCTATCTATATTTTATCATAAAAACTTGTTATACATAATTAATCTATTCAGAAACTTGACATAAATTAGTTATTGCATGGTTTGTCATTATTAAGTCCAATCCATAATAGATCACTGCCTTCAGCTCATCCTCTGAAAGTTTTGCGTGCAACACCTTCCCAATATTTTCCATTCAGGTGAAGAGCTTCCCCTATTTTTACATTATGTTATAAAGGTGGTCCGCCATATAGTTACTTTGAGTGTCTGCATCATCTTTTATTGCTCAAAGTCCTCATGCAGGATGTGGGTACCAACTACGAGCAAGAGCATGGTAGCAAAGGACAACAATTAACCAATGTCAAAAATAATCCTCTTCACCATCAGCAATCGAGGGTCAATTGTAATTTTCAGCATTGCTACCTTTTATCACTATCATCACTATCAATTTCTTTCATTGAATCCCAAAGCCGTAGTATCCATATATGGAGATTGTGGTTGGAGATGCAGTCGGAAAATGAGTTTGCCACATTTCTAGCTTCCAAACAGCCTGCACACAGCACGACCTCTGCTTTTAATTCCACCTCCACCTAAAATCTCTTGTCACTTCCTCTCAACTTTGGCTTCATTCATGAACTAGAGAGTCTAAGGGTGCCAAAGACAAAATAGTTAATATTCTTGCCACCATATTTATGGAGCCCAGATGTCGATTGTCATTAATACTTGATGTGTGCCACATGCAATACATCCTCCCAAATTAATCATTAGAATGAATCAAGATCTCCAAATGATCTATGGCGCTGTCCACATCATTACAGCTATTATGTCATTTGGCCATTGACAAAGTCCTGTTACTCGAAATGACATTATAATTATTCCCCCTTCCCAGTTGCATTAGATTAAGAGATCCCTCTCTATAAGAACCAAGACATTACTCAGAAACTATTCTGAATAACATTTTTTAATCAATCGTGAACTTTTCCATTAAGAATTCCCCTTTGTTTGTACCTGTGTCCACTAATAAAACAACTTTGACTGTATTTAATAATTAATTAAAAATAGAGATACAATCTATTTTATGCAGTCTTCAAAAGGATCATTTGACCGTATTTATTAATTAATTAAAAATAAAGATACAATGCATTTTTTATTTTTAATTAATTAATAAATACAATAAAATGACCATTTTGAGGGCTGCATAGACATTGTTGTCCACGAGTTTCCTCCTCTTTGGATATGACTCAAATGAATGCATTCAAACATTCACACGTATACATTCATATATCATGTGAATTACTAGCAGTAATTAATATATTTTATGAGAAAAATGTAACATCTAAATATCTTATACGGACCACAAAGCATTGAGGAATTTTCCTTCAACATTCCTAGAATTTAGGAAAAGTGGTGATTTGGCTCTTAATAGCCAAAAAAATTAAATAAATAACACATTGTGTAAGTCTATAGGTCATTAGAGCAACATATATCCTCAATCTAGCATCTAAGACCATGAGCATACAATTGTATACATAAGGTAATAAGTCCCTATGAGATATAGGTAAGAAAAGGTAATGTGTGGAGAAGGCATGAAACCACTTATATAAGGAACATACAGTAAAAAACATGTCATGGGGAATGAGGCCTCTAAAAAAGAATGAATTGTAAAAACAATATATAGAGAGAGGGAAGACATGAAGCCCCCAATATAAAGGGATGTGTTAAGGATAGGTTATATGAGACGAAAATATAAGCTCTACTTTAAGCTTGATTTATAACAAGAGATTTTCAGCAAGCAACTCAGTTGGAATTAATCCCAACTGCCTACCCACTAGCATTTACTCCTTCGTAACATTATCATTCTCTACTGTATTCCATCCCCTTTCTGCATCACTAAAATCATTTACAACTCTTCTTTGCGCCACCGTCCAATACTTTAGCATAGTTTTTTAATATGTTTTAATTGCAAATCCCTTATGTAGGATTACTTGTTGTAAAATTAATTGTAATTCAATGTTTTTGGTTTTCCCTCTTTGCTGGCATATATGTAGGGTTAGTGGTCTTTTTTGTAAATATGAGAAAGGAAACAAAAAAGTGCAGATGCTAGTATTGTAGTAACAATAACTTGAAACAACCATTGGTACAAGGGATCATGAATTTCCATATTTTTTGAGTAATATCAAAGAGCAGAAGCTCTCTAATTAGTATATGATGACAAACATTTGTATGCTTTGATATATATATGAAATACAAATCATTTTGAGATCTCTCTATTTTTCTTTTCTACTTTTTATTTTCTTTTGCTCTATTATATTTTACATCCTCTTCCTCTTCCTTTCACTTGGTATCAAAGCAAGTTTATCACAGCAAGGATTTTCAAAGCTAAGGTTTTCAACAAAGGTTTTTTCAAAGAAACAAGTTTTCACAATCAATAATGGAAGAAATCACAAGCTTAACAAACCCACAAATCTCATAGTTTAACAAGAAGAATTATGATTATTGAACAATCACCCATGAAAGATTTATTTTTCTCTCAAGATATTTGGGATTTTGTTGAGAATGGATTTCCAAAGCTAGCTGATGCAGCAGCATACAATGCATTGACTCAAGTAGAGAAAGGTTTGTTGAGAGATAATAAAAAGAAGGATTCAAAGGCTCTCTTTTATATATTTCAAGCAGTGCATGAGAGCATTTTTCCAAGGATTGTAGAAGCAACAAAGTCCAAACAAGCATGGGATATTCTTTAAACAACCTATTAAGGCATGGGAAAAGTTAAAACAGCTAAATTGCAAATGTTGAGAAGGGATTTTGAAACAATATATATGAAGGACATTGAATCTATAGATTCATTCTCTACCCAAATTATTTGACTAGTAAACCAAATTAGATCACATGGTGAGACACTTGAAGATAAGAGAGTAGTTGAAAAGATTTTAAGTATTTTCCCATAAAATTTGAGTCAAATTTTGTAGCCACAAAGGAAACAAAGAACCTCTCATAGTTTTCAATTGATGAGCTCCATGCATCTCTCATTTCACATGAACATAGGCTAATAAGGTCAGCAAACACATCATTGAAGTATGCATTCAAGTAACAAGTTTCAATTAGCCATGGTAGAGGCAGAGGTAGATAAAATTTCAGAGGTAGAGGAAAAAAATCTTATAGAGGTGGAAGAAGCAGCCCATCAAGCTCAAGTGGAAGAGGTAGCAACCAACACTCAAGCCAAAACTCATCTCAAAATAAATCACAAGGTCAAAGGTATGATAAATCTCAAACTCAATATCATTACTGTAAAAAGTATGGGTATTATTCAAATGAGTGTAGGAAGAAACAATATGATTTTAGAAAACCATATGAAAACTTCATAAAAGAAAATCATAATCCAGGCAATATGTTCATAGCATGCAATGTAGCACAAGAAAATCAAAAGGATGTATGGTTCTTAAACTCAAGTTGCAGCAATCACATGACCGAGAACCTAGAAATGTTTTCAAGTTTAGATGAAAATGTAAAATCTTATGTCACATTGGGTAATGACAAAAAAGTGTCAGTTATGGGTAAAGGAAACATCAACATTCTAACTAAACAAGGGAGAAGAAGTATATTTTAGATGTGTATTTTTTGCCTAGTGTAAAACACAATCTAATGAGCATTGGACAACTTGTTCAAAAGGGATATAAAGTCTTCTTCAAAAATAGAAAATGTATTATTTTGGATAAATTTCCAAGTAACCAACTCATTGCCAAAGTCAAAATGAAAACTAATAGAATGTTTCCCCTAAATATTAAGCTAGATTTGAATGTGGAATATTCTCAAGCACAACCCACAATGAGCTCACAAGTGGATATAGAAGAAGTTGCAACAGTCACACAAATAATCTTTTAAGCTGAAATAAAAGATGAAAATTGGTTATGGCATCTAAGATTTGGGCATCTCAACTTTGGAGGTTTAAACCAACTAAATAGGAAGAGTATGGTAAAGGGTCTATTATTAATAGAGAAATTGGAAAGAGTTTGTGAAGGATGCATCTAGGGAAAACAACATAGAGAAACATTTCTAGTTGACAAGTCAATTAGAGCAAAAGCACCTTTGAAGATTGTGCATTCAAATTTGTGTGGACCTATGTAAACACCCTCAATTGGTGGAAGTTTCTACTTGACTTTTATTGATGATTATTCAAGGAAAACATGGGTCTACTTTCTAAAGAAAGATAATGAAGTGTTTGAATTTTTTTTTTAATTCAAGGCTATTTTTGAAAAGCAAAGTGGGTACTACATCAAAGCATTGAGAATAGATAGAGGTGGTGAATATATTTCAAAATAATTTCTAAATTTTTCCAAAGATCATGGAATTCACAAGCAATTCACAACTAGATACACACTTCAAAAATTAGGGTAGCTGAAAGAAAAAATAGAACAATCATGGGAATGGCAAGAAGCATGTTGAAAAAAAAAACATTTGTCAAATGAATATCGGGTTGAAGTTGTAGCTTGTGCAACATATATTATGAATAGATTTCCAACCCAAGAGTTCAAAGAACATGATTTTGGAAGAATTATGGACTAGAAGAAAACATAGTGTTACTCACATGAGAGTATTTGGATGTGGGGCATATGCACATGTGTTGAATGAGTTAAGAAGACAATTAGACAACAAAGGAGAAAAATGTATATTTGTTGGGTACAGTGACGAATCTAAGCCATACAAACTATACAATCCAATAACTAAGAAAGTTATAATTAGAAAATATCTGTAGTTCATAGAAAATGAAGCATAGGATAGAAGTTTGGAGAAAAAAATCCATGGGTATGTGCAGGATCATCATGGAAAAAACAGGCCCTTAAGTGGTGAAAAATTTAGAAAAATCAGAGTTAGGCAACTTGACGTAAAAATTTGAATAAGTTATCTATATTATTTCAAAAATATGTAAGAATAGAATCTATAGGAAATTGAATTTAGTTTCTAAATTACTAGGTTTATTTTAATATATATATATATATATTTGGTGAAAATTTTAAATTTCAATGCAATAGTACTTAAATTTCAGGAAAAAAATGAGAAGTAGGTGTCTGTCTGACCACCCTAACCAAAATAAAATGATAATACTTTTTTATAAAATTTTAGATATAAGTAGAGGACTCATGTCCCGATGTGATGCATATTTTTTTAAAAAATTCAAGTAAATAATTAATTATGATTTTTTATTACAACTTTTAAAAAATATAAAAACTCATATGTCTAACCACCTTAACTTGGTCAAAATTTTATTAAATTCAATTCTGTTTTTTTAATCCTATAGTATACGAAGCATAGAATGTAACAAATTTTTTGGATTCAAAAAATGTGATACCATTTGAAAGCTATAAATGTTTTTCAGTCAACCTATCAATCAGGACTTTAGTCATAATTCAAATAGAAAATGAATAATAATTATTTATTAAATTCAAAGTAAAGCATAATTTATGTTGGTGGAAACCTCAGAATCTCCTTTAAAAACCCTTTTTGTTTCATCAATTTTGGGTTAAAAAAAAGTCGTCAACCACATACCCTACACATACCCATCATATCGCCACTTTTTGGCCCATCATGATCCTGCACATACCCCCATATAGTAACCAACTTACCACAAGAAGATAAAGAAGTTCTTATACGAGCAGGTACTCTATCAAATGTGACTCCTCCCACACCCATTCACGGTCAACAAAGTAATCAGTAAGTGACACCATTATCAAGTGTAAGGAAAACCCCACACATTCTAGCATCTACTCCTTCAAACAAACATCAAACACTAACTACAAGTGGCATTCAAGGTGTAGGACCATCAAGTCTGCATTCCATAAGTTCTAGTTCAAGTGATATGTCAAATCCTTTGTTGGAAAGCTTGAGGAGACAAAAAATTAGAAGTATAAGAGACATTTATGAGAAAGATGAAGGTGAGAACAACGCTGGTTTGATTTCTCTAAGTTCTATATTTTATTCACAAATAGAAGATCCAATTCATTTTGAAGATGTAATTAAACACAAAAAATGGGTAAATGCAATGGATGAAGAAATTGATACAATTGAAAAGAATCAAACATGAGAGTTAGTGAGCCTTCCAAAAGACAAGGATCTCATATGGGTAAAGTGGGTTTATAAAGCTAAATTAAATGCAAATGGTGATGTGCAAAAGTATAAAGCAAGGCAAGTGGCTAAGGGATAATCACAAGAGTTCGAGGTTGATTACAATGAGATATTTGTTCCAGTAGCACGTCTAGATACCATGAGAATAATACTTGCAATAGCAGCTCAAAACAAGTGACCAATTTATGAAATGGATGTAAAATAATCTTTTTTAAATGGTTGTCTCGAAGAAGAAGTTTATATGGAGCAGCCACCTAGGTATGAGATTCTAGGTCAAGAAGACAATCTACAAGCTCAAGAAAGCACTTAATGGACTCAAACAAGCCCCAAGATCTTGGTATAGTAGAATTGAATTATCTTTTGCAAAATGGATCCAATAGGTGCAAAAGTGAAACTATATTGTATACCAAGATAAATGAGAAAGGTGAGACCATAATAGTTTGTTTGTATGTTGATCACTTGATATTCATGGGTGATTTAGCAATTGATTTATTCAAAGGAAACTCAAACAAAGAAATTCAAATAACTAATTTAGGTCTCATGAACTATTTCATTGGTATTGAGGTGAATCAAAGTGATAATGGTATATTAATCTCCCAATCTAAGTATGCTAATGACATTTTGAAGAGGTTTAACATGACAAATTGCAAATCAGCTCCAACACCAATTGTCACAGGACTGAAATTAAGTAAGGATGATAAAGGATCCAACATTGATCCAACTTTGTATAAAAGACTTGTTTGTAGCTTCATGTATTTAACAACCACAAGGATGGATATTATGTATGCAATTAGTCTTATCTCAAGGTTCATGGAATCTCGAAAATATTGTCATATTGGCAAGAAGGAAAAATAATTCTCATATATGTGAGCGGAACAAGGAAATATGGTATCCATTATTCAAGGTCAAATGAGTTCAAACTCATAGGGTGTATGCATAGTTATTTTGCAAGAAGCATTGATGATAGGAAGAGCATTTCCGGTTATGTTTTTTACTTTAGAACAAATGTAGTATCATGGGCTTCAAAGAAATAACCAGTTGTCACTCTTTCATCTACTGAAGCAGAGTATGTAGCAGCCACAAGTGCATCATGTCAAGCATTTTGGATGAGAAGAGTTTTGAAAGATCTTAGACAAGAACGGGAAGAGACAACAAACATATATTGTGACAACAACTCAACTATAGCATTGTCAAAGAATCCAATATTTTACAAGAGAAGAAAACATATTGATGCAAGAGATCATTTCATTACAGAACTAATAAACAATGGAGAAATATTTTTGGATTTTGGTAGGTCTCAAGATTAATGTGCAAACATTTTCACCAAGGCATTAGGGAAATAAAATTTTGATTATCAAAGAGATTGATTGAGAATCATATATGGCATCAGTTGTGATTAACGGGGAGTGTTGGAATTAATCCCAACTCCATAACCACTAGAGTTTACTCCTCTATAACATTATCATTCTCTCCACTGTGTTCCATACCTTGTCTATAGCACCAAAATTATTTCCAACTCTTCTTCATGCCATCATCTAATAATTTAGCATAGTTTTTTAATATGTTTTAATTGCAAATACCTTCCATAAAATTACTTACAATAGAATTAATTGTAGTTTTTTTTTGTTTTTCCCTCTTAGCTGGGAATATATGTAGGCTCAGTGGTCTTTTTTGTAAGTATGAAAAAGAAAAAAAAGTGCAAATGCTAGTATTGCAACAGTAATATCTTGAAACAACCATTAGAATAGGGGATAATGAATTTCAATATTTAATGAGTAATATCAAAGAGCAATAGCTCTAGAATTAGTTTATGATGACAAAAAATTGTATTCTTTGATATATATATGAAATAAAAATTATTTTGAGATCTCTATGTTTTTCTTTTCCACTCTTTTTTTTTCTCTATTATATTTTACATCCTTTGCCTCTTTCCTTCAGACTCTAGAAAATGTAATGTATCAATGATTCACAAGATCTAATAAATTATTAACATAGGATCAATGTATAATGTACAATAACCATCACAATCATGGTAAGTAAAATATTGGGAAATGGTAAGGTGAAATCTCAT
Source organism: Sequoia sempervirens (assembly GCA_007258455.2). Lineage (NCBI taxonomy): Eukaryota > Viridiplantae > Streptophyta > Pinopsida > Cupressales > Cupressaceae > Sequoia > Sequoia sempervirens. Next base: position 418,220,701 of record VDFB02000003.1, on the reverse strand, counting down.
AGTAATGTAAGTAAGATGGAAAAAACATGAAATCTAAGGAATTGTAAAACATGTGTAACAATACAAAATGGTAGACTAATAAGGTAATTTAGGAAAATGATGTTGAAGTTGTGAAACACACATAGAACCAAGATCAAACAACAAACATCACTTTCCACACACAAGTGATGTAGGAAATTATATCTTATTTCCTAAAAAAGCTTATAGAATGAAATAGTACAATAAAGGAGAATGCTTATAAGAGAAAGCTCTAGATGAGAAAAGGGATTAAATCATGACAAGTATCTTTATCCTATGTGATGATACACAATGGTCTAATAATAGTCTGATCTAATAAAAGGAAAAAAAACTCCTAAATCTATCTTTAAAAGTTCATAAAGTGAAATTAGCATGATAATTAATGAAATATTAATTAATTATTAGTTGATTACTGATTACTTTAAGACCCTCCTTAAGCGTAACTTAGGGAGTAGATTAAAAAACTCTATAAAGTGAATGCATAGAAAATAAGAATACATGAATGGGCCTTGACAACAAGGCCTGATGAGGTACCCATTTACAGTCAAATGAATCTCACATAACTAGAGAAAAGGAGAAAACCTCATGGGAAAAAATCCTCTCCAAAAAAGTGATGAAAGAAATAATGTATAAAAACATGAATTGGGCCTCATGAAGTCCCCCTTGAGGACAAATTCCTTCATCCCAAGCATCAATAGAAATTGGAGGTAACAAGGTGAACTAAATTTTTCGTGAAAATGTCTATAATCTGCTCCTCTATAGGCATATACTCTAAGGTGAGAAAACCATGTTGAATGAATTTCCAAATGAAGTTCATGTAGCTCTCTATGTGCTTAGTACATTGATTTTCTACTACATTTCAAGAATGTAAATGACACTTTAATTGTTGCACCAAAGAATAGTGGGACTTTCAAGAGGAAAATTGAACTCAGTTAATGGGTGGCAAGGAAAAAATCCTCCTAGCTAGCCAAAACTAATGCATAATACTAAGCCTCAATAGATGATAATGCAATGTCAAATTACTTCTTGTAAGACCATGTAATAGGGCCACAACCAAGGGAAAAAAGACAAAAATAGACTTTCTATCATTAACATCACTAACCTAATCTGTGTCAGTGAATTTTAATATCCAATAATCTCCTAATATATAGTGAATGAAATAATTGTGAGGTTTCTTAGATATATCTCAAAATACATTTGAAAAATTACCAATAAATCTCATGTGGATCTTGAGAGAACTGAGAGACGAGACCAACCACATAAAGAAATATCAAGATGTGAATGTGTTAGGTGCAAGAGACTTCCAACAAACTTTTGATATAATGTAGCATCCATTGAAGGAGTAGAAAAAGTGGAAGACAATACAACACCTAACTAAAATAGTGTGGGGGGAGACTTATAATCAAGCAAGTCAAATATTTGAACCAGGTCAAGATCATATTTTTTTCTAAAAAATGTAAAATCCCATCTGAAGAGTGAATAGCCTTTAAACTAAGAAAGTGGTATAGAAGGCCAAGATTTTTCATCTAAAACTATTTCATCAATGCTCATTGAACACTTTGGGTCATGGAGGATGAACCACCTATAAGAATTAAATCATCTACATATAGCACAAGGATCAAGTAATATACACTAGGGGATCAAAATGACATTCTGTGAAGCCAAAAGAAAGAAAGAAGTGCCTCTCATACCTTGAATCCCAAGGGGTTTGTTTAAGACCATATAATGAATAAAGAAGTATAAAAACTAATGAAGATTCCTAAACAAAACTATGTGGTTCATCCATATAAATCTCCTCATGAAGATCACCATGAAGGAAAGCACTCTTCATATCCATCTGGTATATTATTCATCCATGTGAAGATGGAAGTGAAAGCACAAGGTGAATATAATTCATCTTGGCAATAGGTTCAAAGGTCTCAAAATAATTAATTCCTTTGACTTGAGAGAACCCATATGCAATAAGACAATCCTTGAACTTATCAATGAAACCATCTACAACAGATTTGTTACAGTACGCCCACTTGCATTGAACCAACTTTATTCCATTAATAAGATGAACAGTATCCCAAGTATTATTCTTTATCAATGAAGAATACTCATCTTCCATAGCATTATACCACTTAAGAATAATTTCATCCTCTGAAAACTTTTGAGGATCATCTAAAATGTTATGACTCAATGGACTAACACTTGATATTTGTGCACAAGTATGATGGTAATCTAAAGGCTAATTTTTCAAAGATCTAGCTACATCAATAGTATTGCAAGCCCACTTGGCTAATGGTTGAATATATGGAGGTGGAGGGAGAGATGGAGCATCATCCTCATCCTGAAGAGATGAAGAGCTCGAGTAGTATGGAGTAAGGGAGAAGTTGGTGATGAAGAACCCATTTAAGTGCTCATCAAACTAGACATCCCTACCTAAGCAAGACATCTCTGAATGTAGGATCAAAGATACATCGATCTTGACATGAGACCAAGCCTCCTTAGGAATCATATGTCGCAATGCCTTATGAGGAATATAATTCTAAATGTAATTGAGACAATTAACTACTTTAGCAAAAAAAGAAGAAGCCATATCCTATGACAAAATCATATAGTTGGACATCTATCGTAAAGTTTTTCTCTTTTGCTCAGCAACATCATTCTGTTGTGGGGTGTATGGAACTCTAAGTTAATGTTGAAGACCATGCTTAGTACACAAGTCCCTAAAATCTTGATTAACATACTCCACCTTATTTTTTGTGTGTATCCATCTAATAGAAAGACCAAATTGCTTCTCCATGAATTCCTTAAAGATCCTAAAAGAATCAAAGACATTTATTTTTTATTTAAGAAATTACACACAGGTATGTCTCAAGAAGACATTAATAAATGTGAGTGCATATTTGGTGCCTAAAAAATAAGTCAAAAATGACATGAGGCCAATATGTACCAACTCTAATGGTGCCTTAGCATGTCTAGCTCTAACTATAGGAAAATAATGTTGGTGATGTTTACTAAGGGCATAACCTCAACAAACACCATGTTGGAAGTTTGTCATTGAGAAGATTGGTGGATGTATGGATGATGATGCTACTATGGTGTTGTCATTGATTTCAACATTGATGTACTATTTATTGATGAGCATGATTGAATGTAGTGTTTTCAATGATGTCAATACATTATAGATACAATTGTGTTGGATATTTTCCTAAGTTTGGAATGCATTTTTTAGTGTACAGAGAACCTGTTTTGTGGTTTGCATTGCTCCTTCATGAAGAATATGATTATATGGTTGTAAGGTGATTTTGGTGCTTGTTGGAGGAACCTAAATTCAATATTTCATATCTTGATTTCCTCCACAATCAAAGTTAGCGTTGACAAAGTATCAAACTTAGCAGTATCAAAGTTAATATGGTAGAGTACATGATTGGAATGTTTCACATTCCACCATAGATGAACATTTTGTTATGTAGTTTTGAGGGAATGTTTATAGGTGTCAAAATTATGTGTGGTCTAAGTGGAAAGAGTTTTAGAGGTGTGTGTGTCAGGTTGTGAATGAATAGTTGGTTCATTCCATTATTGCTTCACTAGTAGTGTCGACCTAAAGGGTTTGAGGTCATGTGGAGTTAAAGTAAGTTTGGATCAAACTTATGGGAATAATTATAGGTCCCTGCTGGTGGAACCTTAAAATTTTCCATGTTCCACTGATCTGGACGTGCTTTTTCCTTTGGTACTCTTGGTCTATCAAGGGTTTGGTCTTAGGGTTTTATGTGGGGAGTTTTTTTTCTTAGAATATTTTCTCCTATATCTAAACCCTTAGCTTCTCGATCTATTCCATCATTGACCTATTGTGTTTGGTTCCTGATCATGTTAAAAATAACTTGAGTCATTAAATTTCATGTTTGACTGGTCCCTTGTGGTTAGGTTTTCCCATCACTAAATTTCCCCCATGTGCCTAGATCTAAGAATTCCCTTTATTTTATAAGGTTGAAAATTTAGCCTTGTTTGGCCTTTACATCTTTGCAAAAAAAAATTAAGTCCTTCTATGGCCTTATCTTATGTTGTTCGAGGAAATCCCCTTTTCAAAACAACTTATGAGCATGTGCATAATTGATTCACTTAAGTTTCTTGTTCATCGCCTTCCATATCGCTCATCGCAGATTTTCTTTACACCATTGGCCTCAAATTAGTGATGTGCGATGAACACTCTTCCTTTGTATCGCTCATCATAGGTAGAGTTTTAACCTTGAGTTTCAAAGTAGTGATGAGTGATGTAAGTGATATCCTTTCTATCACTAACCTTTCTCACTATCGCTAATTTCTTGTAAGTTCTCAAACATGAATTGGTGATGTGCAATGAGATCCTTTATTCAAATGTTCCATCACTGATGTGAAATAATACTAGAGACAATGCTTTCTCAGCCCTTGATCTTTCCATATGGAGACATGGTATATTCCTAACATATCATTGGAAGTTCTCCATCACTAATATGTGTTGATTGTTGTGGAGTGAATCAATGATGGGCGATAAAAATTGTTGTGCCTTGCGCTTGTCACGTCACTTAAGGCCATCATGGTTTTAAATGAATTTTTAAAGCATGAATAAGTGATGAGTGATGGAATATCTAATGGATTATTCCATGCATCGTCACATCTTAATGAATTGTGGATTCACTAGATGGAGTGCAAACCAAGGTAGCAATGTGTGATGGCTATCAGGTAAGAGGTGCTTAAGGTGTTTAAAGGGGCTATGTGTTAGTTCTTTGAGGTGCCATTATTTTTTTTATCACACAAGTTGTAAAAGCATGGCATGGTGGTCGAGGATCATCATTGATCATGTTTTAAATCAAAAGGATTGATAGCTAAGATTCAAAATTGAGGGGTTTGGTTGTCAGCTCACTCGCATGAGCTTTCTCTTAAACATTAATGGTGGACACGCCTCAGGAATTCATCATAAAGAGAGTTGTTAGCCAATTTTCTTTTACAATTATAACTATTGAAGAGTTGAGGAATTTTTCTAGAGCTAGAGGAGAAAGTGTGTGGATCTCAAGTGAGTTGTTGCAGAGGTGTTGAAGACAAATTCTCCCGGGTAAGTAGGTATCCAATTTCTTTTGTCTCAATTGTGCATAGGTTGGTTGGTTTAGTGAATTATCAAGAATTTTGTAGGCTTTGAATTATTGGGGCAGGTGAGGGTTTAGTTGTTTATAAATCCCATTTGGGTTGCTAAGAATTGTGTGTAGTATGGGGGTTTTTGTTCTACAAGTTTTTTTATGAGAGCATAAACTAGTAAAACATTTCCTGCAATTGAAAGTTTGCAAGCCCTAGTTCTATTATTCTATGAGGATGAGTAAGCCCAAATATTCAAGCATTAGGCTAGAAAGGAAACCTAAATAGAAAGGTGTCAAGAGGCCTAAAACCTAGGATAACACACCCATAATTAAGCCAGACATATCTAAGAAGTTTGCAAAGCCAGAAACAGTGAAGAAAGTTTTTACCACTTTCATGGGCAGTGAAGCTAAGAATACATACAACTTGAGAAGTATGGTTGTTTTTTGTAACCATGGTGAACCTAGTGGTGTGTTCCTAAAAGAATAGAGTGCAAAGAAAGAGGAAACTAAGTCATGGGAATTGACTAGGTCTTAGGAGAAAAAGAAGATAGATAAGGACCACAAGGTTATATGGAGGAGCCTAATGTTTCCATGGAAGATGAGGCTAAAGATGATCTAGAATATTCCTATTATCTCCTTACTCTTGTAGATCTAGAAGACTCTACTGATAGCAAGAAAAATTATCGAGTTTCATCAAAATCATGAAGGAGACATGCATACTCTGATTCTAAAGATGATGAACCATTGCATAAACAAAGTCCTGGTTTAGAATTTTTGTCTTAAGTGCTAACATGGAGAACCCTTTTGGCTAATGTGGATGAGAGGTGCCCTTTGGAAGGAAGGTAAATCTTCAGTGATGGAAAAAAAAAAATTTCTTACGTGTTTTCCTCTTTCTGCAAGGTGTCAATGTAACTATTTGGGGAGTTTTGATTTGAAATGAAATGTATCTCAAATTAAAATGCGATCGAAATTGTAATTTGGTACAAATCTTGTTGCTCCCACGTTTCTTTAAATGGGAATTCACTACAAAGAGAGTTTTTGGGAGATTTTCGGTGTGGTTGGACAATGCTCAACCTCATATAAGAGCAATTTTGTAAGTCAAGCGTAGATGAATAGAGTAGTATTGAGTCCTAGGTGCATTATAGTTTGTAATAGGCTCAATAGTTTTATAGTAGTAACAACATATTGTATACACCTAAAAATGGTCTAGATAATCTAATTAATTAAATATGATTTATATGATTAATTGGCTCATTTAATCCATCTACTTATAAATAAATAGAAATATTTATTTATATAGTTCACATTTAATTCTTCTATCTTTATCGTATTATTTAATCTTAATTAAATAAACAAATCAAATAATTTTTTTATTTAATTACCATATTTCTTCCATGTTTATTTAATAAACAAGATTTTTATAGTTCTTTTTATTAAATTTAAATATCCTCTTTTGCTAAATTGAATAAATCCAATAATTCACTAAAAGCATATTTCTATACCTATTTCCTCTTTTCACTCATCATATCCACCAACAAAATTAGATATTTTATATCTAATTAATTCAACTCAGTCTTCACAGACAAATTTGGAGACAAATTATAGGCAAACTTCTTCATCTTCTTCCATTGATCATTCATATCCTTTGGCTGAATGTTTTTGTGGGGAGGAACAATCTCCATAATCTTCTCAGGATTCTTCATCTTTCACCATTGAATCTTTCAAATCAAATAAAGACCTTTTCTTTGCTGCCACATCACAAATATGTTGTCGGGAATCTATAAATACAACCTCTTTCCACAAGAAATGGATCCCAACTTTGTGCAATCTTACTTTGCAGAAATAGAATTAGAGCAATTGAGCATTTGAGAATTGAGAAAATAGGAAATAGTAATTATCAATCATATAGCAATCATAATCATGGCTTTTCATTTAGCTGCATCTTAGTTACAATAGTTTATTTTATCATTTTCGTGCCAATTTTAGGCTACAGTATCATCATCATATCATTTAGCAATCATTACATAGGATTAGATTCCTGCATTTAACAATATCTCATTCTCTAGATTGTCATTTTAACAGTCACAATTCTTAACAATCTGAGAGCCATAGTGAGTTAATAAATCTTTGGAGATAGAGAGCACTAGGACACTTTTAAGAGATTTCATCCTTTAATTGGATTAATTATTGTTTAAATCTATTGGTATAATGTCTTATTAGGTGTATTTTTCATTCATTATGCATATTTTACTCACACATAAATTGGCGCCCACCATGGGGCCAAAAACCCCAATTTTAGCAATTTTTTGGAAAAAGTGTGTTCGCAGGTTTTGATGTCTTTCCATTTTAGCGTGATCGAAAGTTCTTATAGTGCATACAACTTCTAGATCAACACATCTGATCACTATTCTAGGGCATCAAGAGAATATTCTAGTGCATCCAATTACTATTCTGGAACATCCAGAGAATATTATAGTGCATCTGAAGACTGTTATGGCACATCCAATACCAGTTTTATCATAGTCAATGGGTTTTTCTGCAGCACATCTATCTTTTCTTTTAGCACATTTACTAAATTCTATAGCACATAGAACTCTTAGTTTAGTGCATCTCAATACTATTTTAGCACATCTAATGATTGTTATGGCACATTTGACTTTTTTTGTAGAATTTTAAAAAAATATTGGAATTAATCCCTGTTTTATGTCCTGCAGGAAAAATATGCTGGTCAAAGACAATTGTTGGAAACACTTACGCCAGTCAAAGACAAAAATTTAAAAATTACTAATGGTTTTTGTAGTGATTTAATTTTATTAATGCTTTTCCTTTGGTTAAGATAGTGCATCTAGCTTAATTAAAGAAATAGTTTGAAACCCATGTCCACTATGTTTCAAAAGTAATACGTTTATGCTCTTCCCTTAACTGGGTGATCAAAATGCTAGACTTGCTATCCTGCTTTATTAACACCTTTAGACGGCCTTTCATAGTGGGAAAAAGTACTCACCCTATGGGAACGACCTAAGTGGGAACAACCAAATCCATTTTTTCCAACCCACTCTAAATAAAAGTGAATTTGGGGAAACCCATATTCAACAGCAGTGTGTAAGATAACCATCCCCGAATTCTTTGTTCTAAAGATTGGGAGGTCTCCTGGGGGCTATTATCAATTGTCATGCTGAATGGATACCCTTTCTACAAACTTTAGTGTAGAATCCAACTGTGTTAGTTTCTAAACACTTTTTATATCATAGTGCAAGGGGAGAGAAGAATCTTCCCCCAAGACACTCACATATAACTATCAGAGACCCTCGCCAAAAGTGGAGGATTCAACTTTGGTTAAGACTCGGGAAAGGAAAAAACACGGGTGCCCTTTAGGGGGTGACAAGGCTATGTGAGCTAACATAGTTGCAAGCTATGGGTTGTGATATTCTTAGTGACCCTTGAGATTAGAAGAGTGTTTGAACTATATTTTCTTGTGTTAAACTCATGGAAATTGAAAGAATCAGACTTGATTCTACAATACACACTCTTTGTTTAATGTATAGTGTTGAAAACAATGTTTACAAACTTGTTGTTGTGTGTGTAAAGTCATTTTCGAAGGTATCATCCAATTAAATCATCAAATTCCAAGATTTACAAGCAAAATACCCCTCCAAAATCTTCATTGGTTAGAAAATTACACCCTGAAATCAATCTTTTTACTAGAAAAAGTAGAACAAATTGAAAAAAGTGTAAAAATACTGACCACTTCTAGATTAGCGCAACCAACCTTTGTTTCAACACATCTACCTAGTCTATTAGTGCATCTACTTTATTTAAACAACACATTAAAACTCTGTTCTAGTGCATCTATCCTATTTTGCAGTGCATCTATATAGTTTGTCAGCACTTTTACCCAGAATTTTAGTGCAACCTACCTTTGTTACAATGCATATACCTTGTCTATCAATGCATATACCAATTTTTCAATGCATACACCCTATTTTACAATGCATTTACCTAGTTTTTCAGTGCATTCACGTCCGTTATAGCGCATTTGAGGTCTATTATAATGCATCCATAGAATCAAAAACCAGAGAGCTATTTTTACCTCCTATCAAATAGTGGACATCAAAATTTGGATCTTTATTAGAACAAAAACATTTTCTTAGTCAAACCAATGTCTTAAACATGGGAAAAATAGGACCTTACAAGACAAACTTTTCCAAATTAAACCAATATCTTACACTTTTAAAGTGCCTTATCATCAAACAAAACTATTGATTATTCATTTAAGTTTCATTTATCAGGATTAGTCATCCTACAACCATGAAATGAAATGGTATAAAAAAAAAAGAAGAGAAAAATATAACTTAGTCTCATCAATACAATTTATCATTATATTTGACTTAGTTATTATCTTTGGCACTACTTCACAAAAAGATCAAAGTTTAGTGAAAACCCTAACACTTCTATGCCCATTTTAACAAGGTTACAAAGACAGAAACTCAGAAAAAGAGATCGAATCTCTAAATATCATGGCTGAAAAAAATCCATTTCATAGATTCAATCGATACAAACCTAAAGAAATAACTAAAGAGGACATCCAAACTACACAACAAGATCCTAACTTTCACCAATTCACGGAAAAAAATTTGGAAAAGGATGGAGAAAATACCTTTTAATGATAGTTGAACTAAGTACAAAACTTCAAAAGGACTTTGACATTAATTGACTCAAAGAAGCACCTATAGGAGCTGAAACTGAACCAAAAAACACATATCAAGTGATTATATTAACACATCAAATGGAAAACTTGAAACAACAACTTCAAGATATGCAAAAAAGGACCATGAGAAGGTATTCATTAAAGGAAATTTGTCCCTATCCTTTTGATCCAAGTGTAGAAATGATACCATTTCCTAGACATTGTGAATTCCCAAAATATGACAAATACAATGGTAAAACTGATACAATAGATCATGTGAGGGAGTTTAGAACCATGAGTTTAGAATTTACACAATATGAAACTATGAGGTTGTTTCCAAGAAGCTTAGGAGGTCAATGTATGGAATGGTTCTCTAAACTACAACTAGGAATTCGATCTTTTGAAGAACTAGTCAACAAGTTTATCTCACAATACTCCTATAATATTCAACATGAGATAACAATAAAGGATCTTTACAATACAAAAAAAGGAAAGGTGAAACATTCCTCTCATTTTTACAATGATGGTGAAGGTTGTTTTCTAGGTATCCTCATTCCATACTTGAAGAAGAAAAGATGAAACTATTCATTGACAACCTAACTAACAAGATGAGCTACAAGATTGAACTACAATGCCCACGTACATTTGAGAAAGTGATTGAAAATGGGCTCAAGATTGAATAATCCTTGGTCAAAAGAGGGGTACTAAAAATCTACAATGAAGGATCAAATAATACAAAATCCTTGAATCAGTACAATAACAATGATAAACCAAAGTTTTGGTAACAGAATAGAAATATTGGTAACAATGATGCTACAAATGAAACACAAAATGTGAAACCGGTATTTAATTTTTACAACTACTGCAAAGACCAATCAAAAAAATGACCAAAACATCAATCAAAATTTCAATAAAAACAACAATCTGAACAATGGTGAATCTAAACCACAATCATATCAAAAACCATCAAATCAAAGAATATTCACACCATTGGGATGGACACCAAAATCAACAATGAGATAACTTCTTACACATAGAATTATCACATTACCTGAAGCAAGAAATTGGGAACCAAGAGTAAAGTCATCTTGGTGGAATGATGTAGACTACTACAACTTTCATAAAAACAAAGGACACAAAACAAATGATTGTATGCAGTTGAAACATCTAGTACAAGATTTGATTGACAACAAGACAGTATTCATAGAAGGACATCAAATGAACAATGATCATACTACATTTTTGCAGTTGAGAATAATGGTGTCATTGATAATGAAACTTATAACATGGGAATCAATGACATCATACCAATAAATCCATCATCAAACAAGGTCACATCCAAAAATTAGATTAATGTCATAAAAATTAGGGAAAAGCAAGATTACCAACCACTCAACGTGACAACAAGGGGGCAATCTAAAGTAATATTGAAAGGAGTTACATCTAAAACCACTATCACCCCTTCAAATCAGTACAACATAGTTGATCAACTACAGAAAATACCAGCCCAAATATCAATATTAGATCTCCTTAAAATCTCACCATCTCATAAGGAGGTTTTGGAACAAGCTCTTATGGCCACGATAGTACCCAATAATTTGGAAGTTTTCTAATTCCAAGCTATGGTGGGACACTTAACCACACCTCACTGCCTATCATTTTTCAAACAAGATGACGTATCACTTACTCATCTACACAATGCCACCCTTCACATTGAAGTCTTAATCCACAAACACCATGTTAAACATGTCCTAATAGATGGTGGAGTTGGTTTAGACATTTTCACTTTAAAACAAATCCATGCACTAGGATATTCTAATAATGTTATTGATGCCAGAAGGAAAATCACAATAAAAGCTTATGACGAAGAAGAAAGATCCTCCAAGGGATTGATCATGTTGCCTATTCAAGTAGGATCAATTGTGAAGAATATAGTTTTCCAAATGTTAGAAAAAGAGTTGACATATAATATACTCTTGGGACATCCTTGGATTCATGAAATGCAAGCAGTGCCTTCAACTTATCATCAATGCTTGAAGTTTCCTGTCAATGGAAAAGAAGTCACTATCTCAATTGGCTAAAACAATCCCCAATATTGTAACATGCTTAAAACAGCTCAAGATACTTTCATACCCCATAATAGAGAAGTAAACACTTCTAGTCCATCCAATAGTGAAAGGAAACCAAATGTTGTATCTAAATGGATTGAGAAAAAGGACCCATCAAAAGATACAAATGTTGTTGACTCCACTCCATCAAACAATGAAGGTTGACTAAATTCTCTATCATAGAAATTCAAAGAAAATATCTAGTTAAAATACAAAGGCATGGGATTGTATTCCATTGAGCAATATTTACGTCTTTCACAACTGTTGCCATCTCCAAGATCATATGAGAAACTGTCAACATTAACACAACAATCATCACAACCTTCTATGGTTTTGGATGAAAGATTTGTAAAGGTAGGTACTTTAGAAGATGAGTCTAAAGATAAGTCTGTCCTCAATTGGCTCTACAAAGATGACGAAGCATCTACATCAGCAACTATCAACATAAAGATAGATCAATATGGAAAGGGAAAAACAATATTAGAGAAAATGGGGGTATGAAGGAAGAGGACCAATTGGAAAAATAAAAGAGGGAATTGTGGAACCCATCCAACCTCTCACACTTCATTCAAATGAAAAAATAGGACTGGGTTATACAAAGGAAACAAAAGAAGAAATCACTCATAGAGTTTTTGAAAGAATCTTTCAAATGCAGGATAGTTATGAAATAGATTCCAATGAGTATGAGTGGGATTCTTTATCTGAAGTATCATACAAGGACATAGAAATTGATGTCATAAAAGAGTATGCACCCACACATGAGGAGGGACAAAGCTCAAGGACTAGACCCCTTTTATTTGGATCATAGAATATCGATGACTCAAGTGAGGATGGACAGATATCGAGTGAGATGGATGACTTGGAGGAGAGTAATATCATAGACCTTGACATCGCTATTGACCACCTTGAAAACATAGCTATTAGAACCCTCATTTTCATTGACCTTAGCCATTATGATGATCTTTTATCCTTAATACATCTTGAACTTATCAATTTGGAACCAACTAAACCTATCAATGTACCTATCTTTGTGAATGATGATGCTATTGTTAATTTCCTTTGTTGTGACAAACCTAACACAAGTTCTAATAATAAATCTCATAACAACGCTTTGAGTCAGGAGGGTGTCAAATCTTCCAGTTGCAAAATTGAAAACAAGAATAATAGATCTAATGGTGAAAAAAATTTAATCGAAGCATTAGATCTCAAAAAATTAAAAATAAAAAACGCATATGATAGTGAAAACCTCTTTGAGGCACCAAAATATGGGAGATTTGACACCCTTCCAAACCACTATCATGAAATATCATCAGTATTGGTGGAGCCTACATAGTTTATCAATCTTGGCACAATAGAAAAAGAAAAAAATCTATATCTAATAGCATCTATGACTGAACAAGAAAATCTTGAATTCGCCAGGTTCTTTGAGGATAGACACATTAACTTTGCTTGGTCTTACTCTGATATGCCAATTTTAGACCCAAATCTTCTAATACGTCATTTAGCTCTACCATCTAGAATAAAACCTATGAAGCAAAAACTAAGGAAAATGCATCTGCATATCGCCTTGTTGGTAAAAGAAGAACTGAAGAAGTTGTTAGATACGTGATTCATTAGATCTATTGATTATGCTAAGTGGATTTCTAATATTGTACCTATTTCTAAACCAGATGGTAGTATCAGAATATGTACTAACTTCAGAGATCTCAACAAGGCATGCCCAAAGGATGATTTTCCTTTTCCAAACATTAACATTATTATAGACTTAAGAGCAGGACATGGGTATGTGCAGGATCATCATGGAAAAAGCAGGCCCTTAAGTGGCAAAAAATTCAAAAAAAATAGAGTTAGGCAACTTGATGTAAAAATTTGAATAAGTTATCTATATTATTTAAAAAAATATGTAAGAATAGAATCTGTAGCAAGTTGAATGTAGTTTATAAACTACTAGGTTTATTTTTAAAAAAATAAAAAATTATTTGGTGCAAATTTGAAATTTTAATACAGTAGTACTTAAATTTCAGGGAAAAAATAAGAAGTAGGTGTCTGTCTGACCACCCTAGCTACCATAAAATGATAATATTTTTTTATAAGGTTTTAGATATAAGTAGACGACTGATGTTCGGATGTGATGCATATTTTTTTCCAAGTAAATAATTAATTATGAATTTTTTATTACAACTTTTAAAAAATATAAAAACTCGTATGTTTGACCACCTTAACCTAGTCAAAACTTCATGAAATTCAATTTTTGTTTTTTTAATGGGTATGTGCAGGATCATCATGGAAAAAATAGGCCCTTAAGTGGCAAAAAATTTAGAAAAATCAGAGTTAGGCAACTTGACCTAAAAATTTGAATAAGTTATCTATATTATTTCAAAAATATGTAAGAATAGAATCTATAGCAAATTGAATGTAGTTTCTAAACTACTAGGTTTGTTATAAAAATAAATTCTATTTGGCAAAAATTTGAAATTTCAATGCAGTGGTACTTAAATTTCAGGGAAGAAATAAGAAGTAGGTGTCTGTTTGACCACCCTAACCACAATAAAATGATAATATTTTTTTATAATATTTTATATATAAGTAGAGAACTCATGCCCCAATGTGATGCATATTTTTTTGTAATTTTTTTCCAAGTAAATAATTAATTATGAATTTTTTATTACAACTTTTTAAAAAATATAAAAACTTGTATTTCTAACCACCTTAACTTGGTCAAAACTTCATGAAATTAATTTTATTTTTTTTAATCCTATAGTCTGTGAAGCATAGAATGTGAGGCATGTTTTGGATTCAAAAAATGTGATACCGTTTGAAAGCTATAGATGTTTCTCAATTAGCCTATCAATCAGGACTTTAGTCGTAATTTGAATAGAAAATAAATAATAATTACTTATTAAATTCAAAGTAAAGCATAATTTTTATCGGTAGAAAGCTAAGAATCTCCTTTAAAAACCCTTTTCGTTTCATCAATTTTGGGTAAAAAAATAATCATCAGCCACATACCCATCATATTGCCACTTTTTGGCCCATCATGATCCTGCACATACCCTAATCCTATAGTATATGAAGCATAGAATGTGACGCATGTTTCAGATTCAAAATATGTGCTACCATTTGAAAAATATAGATGATTTTCAATCAACCTATCAATTAGAACTTTAGTCATAATTCAAATAAAAAATGAATAATAATTATTTATTAAATTCAAAGTAAAGCATAATTTATATTGGTGGAAAGTTGAGAATCTCCTTAAAAAACCCTTTTCATTTCATCAATTTTGGGTAAAAAAAAGTCGTCAGCCACATGGGCCATGATATCACTTACATATTGCCACTTGTTGGCCCATCATGATCCTACACACCCACATACCATGTTATCACTAATGGATGGCTTCTCAGGTTACAACCAAATCAAAATAGCACCAGAAGATCAAGAGAAAACAACATTCACATGTCCATGGGGAACATTCTGCTAGAATGTCATGCCCTTTCGGTTGAAAAATGTAGGGGCTACATATCAGCAAGCAATGACCACTATTTTCCATGACATGATGCATACCTTTATGGAGGATTATGCGAATAATATATTAGCAAATTCATATACTAGAGAAGGGCATCTAGAGATCCTAGACAAAATCTTTACCAAATTAGATAAGTTTAATGTTAGATTAAATCCTAAGAAATGTGTGTTCGGTGTTACATCAACAAAGCTTCTAGGATACATAGTTTCAAAAAAGGGTATCAAAGTGGATCCCACCAAGGTCAAGGCCATAATGGAAATGTCACCACTGAAGAATATCAGCCAATTACGGTCTCTACAGGGTAGGCTACAATCAATCAGGAGGTTTATCTCCCAATTAGCAGACAAAAGTCATCCCTTCAATCATTTTTCACATAAGAATGTCTCTTTCAAATAGGATCAAGGATGTGAAACAAATTTCAATCAAATAAAGAAATATCTGATGGCACCACCCATACTAATGCCACCTACAAAAGAGAGACCATTATTACTATACATTGCAACAACTGAGATTTATTTGGGTGCTCTATTAGCACAGGAAGATCCTCCAGGAAAGGAATGAGCTATCTATTATATCAACAGGAGTTTGAATGGTTATGAGATAAATTACACCTTCATCAAGAAAGCTTGTTTGGCAGTGGTATTTTCTACTTAGTAGTTGTGGCATTACATGTTAACCCACACTATCAAACTCATAGCCAAGATTGATCCATTAAAGTATTTACTTAGCAAGGTTTCCCTAACAAGAAGACTAGCCAAGTGGGTCGTGATCTTGAGTGAATTTTATATCCAGTACATAGATCAAAGAGCCATCAAGGGTCAAGTGATAGTCGATCAATTAGTTGAAACTCCACTACCAGAAGATTGTCCAATGAGCATTGAGTTTCTTGATGCAGACATTCTTACTATGACAACACAACAATGGATGCTTTATTTTTATGGGTCCTACACACAACGCGGGTCAGGTGCGGGAATTATTTTTTTTACACCTCAAGGACATACCATCCCAAAGTCCTATAAACTCATGTTTCCATGTACAAATAACGTAGCTAAATATGAGGCATTAATCATTGGCATCAAAGTGGCAGTTGAATGGAAGATCACAAAGCTACAAGTATCTGGGGATTCACAACTAGTCATTAATTAGGTAAATGATGAATATCAAACCAAAGATGAGAAGTTGATGTCGTATAAGAAAATGCTAGATGATTTCAAAAATTAGTTTATGGATATCAAATTTGAATAGATTCTAAGGGAAAAAAATAAAGCTACTGATGTTATTGTGACAATTGCTTCTCTCTTACAGATACTAGAAAAGTGATGTCATTATGAATTTATGGTGGAACAAGTGTCTAATATTGCTTATGATAATCCTAAATCTCAAACCATATGCCATTTAGCTGACATCAAATCCTCAATTTATGGAAAGACCTATGCTTACCTAAAAGACAATACCCTTCCTCCCGATCTTTCTAGAAACTAGAAACACAACTTCATCTTCCAAACCGCATGACTTAGCCTAATTGTTGACATAGTTTACCATCGAGGTCTGGATGGTACTCTTCTTTAGTTTCTAGCACATAACAAGTTTGAGATGGCCTTAAATGAGGTTCATGAAGGTATTTGTGGAACTCATTCAAGCGGACTAACCCTAGTGAAGAAACTCCTTTGTTTGGGGTATTACTGGCCGAATATGGAGTCTTTTCAGTTTGTTAAGAAGTGAGAAAAATGTCAAATCCATGGTAGCCTAATCCATGCACCAACACAATAATTGCAACTGTTCACTTCAACATGGCCTTTTTTTAGTGGGGACTTGACCTGGTAGGAAAGATTAATCCATCTTCATCCAATGGACACAAATTTATAATCACAACCACAAAGTACTTTACAAAGTGGATAGAAGTTGTTCCCTTGTCAAAAATCACTAGAAAATAGATTTCTTCTTTCATATTGAATTACCTCATCTATTGCTATGGCATTCCTCAGTCCATTGTCATAGACAATGGTAGACCTTTTAAGAATTAGGATGTTCAAGAACTATGTGAGAGGTTTCACATCCAAAATCTCTTTTCAACCCTATACTATCCTCAAGGAAATGGCCAAACAGAGGCCTCAAACAAAACTATTATGAAAATCCTAAAGAAAATAGTCAACGATGTTGGACATGATTGGAACACTCAACTAAACCTTTCTCTGTGGTAATACCGAACTAGGATCAGAACACCTACAAAAGTGACACCATATGCCTTGGTATATGGATCAGAGGCCATCCTACCTATTGAGGTTGAGATACCATCACTCCATGTGTCACTAAATGGAATTATTTTAGATGAGGATTATAGTGTCTAGACTTCAAGAGTTGGAACTATTGGATGAATGTCATTAACAAGCTATGGACCATTTGAAGGCATATCAACAAAGGATGTCTAGAAGCTACAATCATAGAGTAAAACCTAGAGCATTTCAGGTTGGTGACTTGGTCTTAAAGGAAAACCATCAAAATCAACAGGACAGAGAAAAGAAAGGGAATCTTGAACCTAATTGGCTAGGTTCCTTTTTTGTCATATTAGTCTATGGATCTAGAGCCTATTAGTTGTCTAGACCTAAAGGGGTTTTGTTTGATGAACCTATCAACAGTCTCCATCTTAGGAAATTCTACACCTGAATCATCTAGTGCATGGTTGGAGTCCTGGGAAAATGGTGGCCTTGATGAAAACATGGAAAACAAGCATCTTGGTGACAAAAAATACAAAAAAGGTCAAGAAAAGAGAAAAATACCAAAAAAATCAAGAAATCTAAAAAAATTAATAAAAAAACATAGTGAAAACTTGGAAATAGGCGCTACTTGTGATTTAAACTAGATTTTCCATCTATTAGATGCATGTCTTGGTTGTTCTCTTTTTCCATCATTCCACCTATCATTGGAAAGAGAACCTCATGTACATAGCATGGAAATTGTGGTCGTGTCTCACCCTAGCTTGGGGGAAAAATCCTGAAGTCACTAGGGGTAATAAACTTTGAGCTTAATCAAATGGAAAAATAGCAATATGAAAATGAAGCAAACACAATGATCATAGCGAAACTCAACATAGAACATGCATCAAACATCAAAGCATTTCAAAAAATAAATCAATCAGCCAAATCAAACAAATGAAATCAAATCGATCAAAACAACTTTAGATGGATGATATTCTTTTGAATCATGATATTATCGCTTTAGCTTGAATGTTCAAATGTTGTACTTTTATTTTTGTTATCATTTCTTTGGAGCAACTCGATGTATTGAACTAGAGAGGTTAGGAAGGAGAATGGTATTTTCTTTGTTTGTTTTTTGTTAGTTGATCATTATTATTGTGTGAATTGTCACGAGATGTGCTCTACAAAGTATCACTGATGACATTTTGAATTTACATAGCAAAATGATTAATTCTTGTATGTTATGCAAGAAATTCTAAAGTCATCTTGGTTTAACTATACCTAGATTCTTTTGTTAACTTGGAATATCAAAAATCATGAAGGTAGTACTCAGGTCATCATTGGTCTAAACTATACCATTGATGCTTGTACTCACTTTCAACATTTTAAAGGCTCAATGATGATAAAAATCATGATAAATGGACTATTAAGATGACAACTTTTACATATGTAGATCTGCATGGTTAAATTAGATTGCATTTATGTTAGTTTTGCATCTGCAAAGTAGTTTATTCCAAAGGCTAGTGGAGAATTGAAAAAAATGATGTTATCTTTTGTCATTAATGGATTGAGTATACTTGACAATAACAAAAACATCATCATTATCATGTAGTTGCATAATCATTTACATTGCATACATTTGAAGGCATTATCATATCGTTTAATCAGTCATACATTAAATTATGCATTTATCATATCATATTTCATTTGTGCATTACATCATATAGATGCATAAGAAAAATATCAAAAACATTATCATTCTCATGTAGTTATAGTATCATATCATACATCATACATTAGAAGTATCATCGTATCATATCATATCATGCATCCATTCATTACATCATATATTTGCATTTGAAATACCAAAATAAATAAATAAAGTGCATCATATCCCATTTGCATCTTCATGTCCTATATCATAGAAACATCATATCCAAAATTATACATTTAGTTGCATTAACATATCATTCATATATACACATGATCATACCATGCATTAATTCATCATCATTATAAGCATAATCACATTTAACATCATAAATAAAACATCATAAAATCATAGCATGTTATCATGATCATAACTTTGCATCCATAACATCATCATATAAAACATCACATGGCATATAGAACAAGAAATTAAATGCATACATCATAGGCATTCATCATAAGCATCCATCATGGAACCATATAAAACACATATAGATTAATAAATCTGCCGCATATCAAATAAATCTCAAAAATAATAATTTCAAGTATACAATGATGTTTGAAGTGTAAAGAGATACAACATCAAAATGGTCATGAATAAAAAATTGGAGTATACATCATGTCTCAAAATACAATAGGGAATCCAATCATGAGGCTATGTCCTGCTAGCCCCAGATTGTGCTGGAATCTCAAGACTAGTGCCTCCCCCACCAACTGTACCAAGATCTCTCGAATCTCTCAAAAGAGGTTGTGTCACACCCTTGCTAGTAGTCATGGAATGAGTCCTGCCAGATCGAGACTAAGTGTAACTAACTCTCTACTCTATTGGAACTACATCATGGTATCAACCTCTATAGTACTCGGCCTCTCGACCCACATAGGTAACCTCTCTCATATAATCATCTAATGAGGTACCCTCAACTAATCTCTATAGTCTATCTGCCAATCCTTGTGCCTTCTCTACAATTTTTCTAGCAGTATCTCACTCGATTGTCATAGAGGCTATTTGTGCCTATACAACTGTCAATTGTGCCTATACCTATGAGAGAGCTTGTGCCTATGTCTACATCTGTGTCTGTGTCTGGACTAATAACCCCTGGACCTATGCTATCCAACCCTATAGTTTCTACACCTGAACTTGCAAGTTGGAAATTTGGGTCTATTCCTACTGGTAGGGTACTCCAATCTACACATGTTGCTTTGCTAGAGCTACCAGTGATCGCCTCTTACAAGGAACCATGAAGTCTCTAACCTCAAATGTTGGGCCTCCTCCACCCTCATCTCCTCCATCATCCCCATATCCATCACCATCTTCATCTCTCTCCTCATCATCACTACTCTCAACATCCTTTCACTCCTCCTCCTCCTCATCTCCCTCATCTCTCCTTCGTCAGTGCTTGTGTGTAGCTGTCATCTCCTCCTCACCTAGTATTGGCACTGGCTCATCTGGGATGGAGATTTGTGGGAAAGGATGTAAAATGAGGTACTATCCATACTCCTTGGTAATTGGAGCCTTGATGATCTTATAATAAATCTCCCAAATAAAGGTATGTAGACCCTAGTACTCCTACACTATAGTATCATATGATAGGCGGGGTCCCCACTCAATGGCATCTATCTGACATCGTGCATAATGTGCAACACCCTGGGGCATGCCCTATACTTGGCCATACTATCTACACACCCTCCTTATTAAAAATCTCTCAATGATGTAATGTGTCCTACCAATCAAGTACATGGACTGGCATAAGTATGGCATCTTTGTATCATCCTCCAGCCACTACTCGCAATCAAGATAGGGCCACCATGTAACTACCTCAACATCATCAAGGACTCTCCTCCAATGCTTTAATTTTCCTAGTATAGGCTGAGTAACTGGACCTGCATATACATGAATGTATAGCCTCATTGCGGGTCATTTTCTATCTGGAATTGGACGAGTGACCGCTATATGCTCCCATGCCCACACCTGAAGTAATGTAACTCCTAAAGACAAATTGGCCCCTCCAAGGTAGACTACCTTATGTAAATCATGGTATAAGTGGGCAAGCATGCACATACCCCAAGCATATCTAGTACCATGGATGATCATACTCTCCAAAATATGACCCTGCCTAACTAAAAGTCCCTTTGACCTGTGATCAAGACAAAGGAACCCTCCAATGAAACAAGCAAGTATCAATGGCAAGTTAGCATAGGCGTCAACCATCTCTCGCCATGGGATCTCGTATCCACAAATCGTATCATCCTTAAAAACTTGACGTAGTGCATTAGTCCCACCCTGCTCAGAAGAATCATAAACTACTAGCTCCCCAACAACAAGTATCCACAAGATCTTCCATACATCCTCTGGAGTCATGGTCATCTTGTTAGTAGGAAGGTGGAAGGTATTGTGCTCACTATGCCATCTCTTTGCTAAGGTTGTCAATAGTCTCCAATTAATCCTAATCTAGGGCATATCTAGAAGGGAGGAAAAATCACATCATGTGATAACTATTGTCTTAAGTTGCACTAGTTGCGGTATCAAATCAAATGTCCTAGGAAACCACTCTAGAATCTATAAATTTTTCAAAGGCTCCTATAATCAAAAAGTATTGAAAGTCAGTAATCATTGTCAATTAATCAAACATCAATCAGCCTAACAAATCTAATTAGCTCTAGTGAGACTTTGATCAAATCTCGTGAGAAACTATCATTGAAGCTCACCTATCATGAGGTCAATCATCAATTTATCATTCAACCTCACCTATCATAAGGTTTATCAATCTATCTATCAATGAACCTTTCCTATCATGAGGTTAATCAATCAGTTTATCATTGATCCTCACCTATCATGAGGTCAATTATCATAAAACAATTATTGCATCTCATCTATCATGAGATCAATAAAAATCTAACCTATCAGGATCATCAATCAATATCAACTCAGAGGCTAACATAATCAAAAAACGTCAAAAACAATGAGCTAATTGACAAATTTTATCATTTCTGACTTGGATGCACCAAAACATAATTTCTATGTGCTAAAAAGATCAATGCGCTAGAAAAATTTATCTATGCATTGTTATAGTCTTTCAATGTGTCAAAATGGTAAATGTTCCATTTAAATTCATCGATGCACCAAAATAGTGTTTTCTTGCACTAAATCAACCAATGCACCATTTTAAGGTGTCAATGAGCTATTACAGGTGACCGATGATTCATCAAATAAGCCATTTCAGTTATTCAATGCACTACTTTATCTATCCTAAGCACTAATTTGGTCAATGCGTTAGAACCCTATGTCTATGTGCTACTTTATCTATCCTAAGTGTTATTTTGGTCTATGTGCTACAACTACCTATCTATGCACTACGAAATTTGATCTATGTGCTAAAATGGCGAATGTGCTTAAACAGATGATGAATGCACTACATCAGGTTGTCAAAGCACTATAAAATTCAAAATCAAATTCAAACAACGTAAACACATGAAAATTGAAAAGCACAAATCACGAGGAGGATTTTAGGATACATACCAAAGGTCCATATGCGGCCAGGCGGTTGTATTGTCGCACGCGCTTGAAACGGTGAGTGTGGTATAGAATAACCATTTTTCTCCAAATGCTAAGTTGTCTCTCACTCTCAAATTTTAAAACTCACTATGCACAAATGAATTTGAAAATCCAACTTTTTGACCTTTTATAGGTTAATTAAGAAGGATTTTGGTGGGATTTATTTAGTTTATTTTCTAGGGAGTTTAATTCATCAATATCACATCTGGAGGAGTAAACATCATATTTCAAGAGATAAATCGATTTTGCATCATTGAAATTGAAAATCTTTATCATATCATCAAAAAATCATAAAAATTTCAAAAATTTCAAAAAAAATCAAAAAAATCATTGATTTAACTCCCGAGGGTCCATATATCCATTATCACCTAAAAATCAACGTTTGGAGTATACTGAGAAATTTTCATCAATACTAGCAGCAACAAAATTTTCTTTGAAGCAATGCGTAAACACATCACTTCAAAGAGGGGAAAAATGTATACACCTATTGGATAATCTAATTAATTAAAAATAATTTATTTATTGACTCATTTAATTCATCTACAGTTTATAAATAAATAGAAATATTTATTTATATAGTTCACATTTAATTCTTCTATCTTTATCATATTATTTCATCTTAATTAAATAATCAAATCACATACTTGGTTTTATTTAATTATTATTATCAATTTATTCTATAATTATATATTTATTCTATCTTAATCACATTATTCTATTTTAATTAAATAAACAAGTTTCATACTTTGTTTTATTTAATTACCATATTTATTCCATGTTTATTTAATAAACAATATTTCTATAGTTTGTTTTATTAAATTTAAATATCCTCTTTTGCTAAATTGAATAAATCTAATAATTCAATAAAATCATATTTCTACAGCTATTTCCTCTTTTCACTCATCATGTCCACCAACAAAATTAGATATTTTATATCTAATTAATTCAACTCAGCCTTCACGAACAAATTTGGAGACAAATTACAGGAAACTTCTTCATCTTCTTCCATTGATCATTCTTATCCTTTGGCTGAAAGTTTTTGTTGGGAGAAAACAATCTCCATAATCTTCTCAAGCTTCTTCATCTTTCACCATTGAATCTTTCAAATCAAATCCAAACCTTTGTTTTGTTGCCACATCACAAATATGTTGTCAAGAATCTATAAATACATCATTTTTCCACAAGAAATGGATCCCAACTTTGTGCAATCTTACTCTACAAAAATAGCATTTGATCATTGAGAAAAATAGAAAATATTAATTAGCAATCATATAACAATCATAATCATGGTTTTTCATTTAGTTGCATCTTAGTTACAATAGTTTTTTTTATCATTTTCATGTCAATTTTAGGCTACAGTATCATCATAATATCATTTAGCAATCATTACATAGGATTAGATTCCTGCATATAACAATATCTCATTCTCTAGATTGTCATTTTAACAGTCACAATGCTTAACAATCTAAGAGCCACAGTGATTTAATAAATCTTTGGAGATAGAGAGCAATAGGAAAATTTTAAGAGATTTACTACTTTAATTAAATTATTTTTTGTTTAAATCTATTGATATAATGTCTTATTAGGTGTGTTTTTCATTCATTACACATATTTTACTCACACATATATAAATGAAAAATGCAAGTTCTAGAACTAGTTCTCTCCTATGTATCTTGTTTCTCAAATTATGAATAGAATAATCAAAGAATTTTTTATTTGTCTTCAATCACTTTGGTTGAATGTATGGTCCTTTTTATGCTTTAGTACATTGAACTGACTAAATGCTTTAACGAAACTATAGGTTTGTGAGATGAAATCCAATGATTACTAAGTAGTTTTTGTTCTTGATAATATTTAATGAGTTGTGTATTGCAAATCAATATATCAATAGCCTATAAATGTTGGGTTTAATTGCTAATGTATTACAGTTTGTTACTATAGGCATCCAAATTTGACCACTTCCATATGGTCAAAGTCATCTCCTTATTCATCCATTTCATCCTCTTTGCTGGCATTAATTAAATCATTCATTTAATTAATATTTCATAAGGTTCCTAAAGTATTTAATTTAATAATTAAATAATTTTACCTTCTTTCCTCTCTAAATTAAATAAAAATACCACTTTATTTAATTTAGTCATGTAACCTCTTGGAATTTAAATTAATTTTTAATTCCTCACTTTCTCTCTCATTGTCACATCCTCCAACTTTTGCAAGTTGGTCTCTAATTCCTCTTAGCCATCTAACCCTCTTATAATCATAATTAATTTAATTAATTTATGGTTAGGATGTGTCACATCCTCGTCACTTGCTTCTATTCTTTAGCTAATTATCTTAATCATGTGTTTGCACAACCTTAATCAAGGTCATTAGCCACATTTAGCATGCCTTTTTAGTCAACTCTTTTATTTGTCTTTTATGGTATTGACCCTCTTTCCCATGTGAATTTTAAATTCACATTTATTCCTCCTAGTATCTCCTCTTCCCATGCATCTTCTAGAATCTTTTGACTTGTCACGTCAAGTAGTGCTAATTAATTTCTGGATTTGATTGTGTTTTTGTTTTTCACATCGACGTTTCGAATCATACTACATGATCCATCATCAGGATGAAAGAGAGCTGGAGGAGAAAATGATTGTTGCAGACCAAAGCAAGCTAAAAAGAGAGAGGGGAGACATAAGGAAGGGGGCACAGAGTTCGAGGCACACGGTTCGAGGTTAAGGGTGGATTAAAATTGTTTAATGAAAAAGAAATTGAAAATAAGAATAAATAAATTAGACAAAGTAATAAAGCAACAAAGACATAAATGATAAAGGTGTGAACCAAGGAAAGAACATAAAATGAAAAGCAGAAGAAAAATCAAATAGTAAGAGATAAACAAACCAAAATGGAATGAGAAGAAAATAATAAAATAAACAAAAGAATGAAGAGGAATACATGAAAACGAAAAGAGAGATAAGTGGAGATGAATAAAAATAAAAGACAAAATGATAAAGGAACAGGGATTAAAACAAGACAAAATAAATGACTAAGATAAATAAAAAGCAATAAGTAAAACAAATACAAAGAAAATTGAAAATAAAATACAGAATAAAGAAAACTAAAATAAGGATGTGGACAAAGGCTTCTTTTTTAGAACCTTGTCTTGTCCATGAGATTCTTGCAAGTATGTGAATTTTTAATTCACATTTATTTCTCCAACTAGTTTCCCTTTTCTCATGGATATTTTTTGAGGAATTCTAGAATTCTTCAAATGTCACTTTCATTCCTACTTGGGGACAAGAAGTTCTTTTTTGAGGAAATCTTCTCATTCTCCAAGGTACTTGTAAAGTGCTTGTCCTTCTTCCACCTCATGTACCCTCCTTCCACCTCATTTACACATCACCATCCCTAAGCCATCTAACATTCCACATGTCAAGATGTGAGGATTTGTGAGTCCTCAACTCACGTCAAGTCAGATGTGGACAAAGGCTTCTTTTTTAGAACCTTGTCTTGTCCATGAGATTCTTGCAAGTATGTGAATTTTTAATTCACATTTATTTCTCCAACTAGTTTCCCTTTTCTCATGGATATTTTTTGAGGAATTCTAAAATTCTTCAAAAGTCACTTTCATTCCTACTTGGGGACAAGAAGTTCTTTTTTGAGGAAATCTTCTCATTCTCCAAGGTACTTGTAAAGTGCTTGTCCTTCTTCCACCTCATGTACCCTCCTTCCACCTCATTTACACATCACCATCCCTAAGCCATCTAACATTCCACATGTCAAGATGTGAGGATTTGTGAGTCCTCAACTCACCATAGCCCTACATCTTTACCTTGCTAGATGAATCTCAACCATTGAATTCTCTAGAGAATTCAAATTCCTCTATAAATATCCCTACTTTTCTCTCATTTGGGAAGGAAATCATTGTGCTAACCAAAATCTTGCAAAATTTTCACTTGAGCCATAATTAGCTAGAATTCTCATTTCCTTGCACACAACATAGCATCCTAATCTATTTTCCATCCATATTTCATTTCATTCATACATCGCTTGCCATCAAGAGGAGCATATATCACATCAATAATCGAAGGTCCAACCAAAGGAGTAGCTTAACAAGGTATTATCGTTCTATTTATTTTGTTAGGTTTAACTTTTAGCCCAACCTTGAGCTGTTAGGTGTTTAGGTGGTTTCTTGCATTTTTTGTGTTGCTTCTCATTTTTGATACCCCTTTTACCCCTAATCACATTTCTAGCATGCCCAATGGGACCCACAAATGGGTTTGTATCTTTCACATTTGTTGTTTTTTTTCACTTTTTACAAATGCAGGTTACAGAGGGGCAGACCTGACCTATTAGAGGGGAGGACCTAACCTTAAGAGGTGGACTTGACCTCACCTCTAGAGGTGGACCCAACCTTTCCCAAGGGCGGACCTGCCCTCCACAAACTCCAAAAATAGAAAATTTATAGATTTTTTATAGAGGGGCGGACCTCACATGACAGACAGGTAGACCTGACCTCAAGAGGTGGACCC
The DNA here is from genome assembly GCA_007258455.2 of Sequoia sempervirens. Taxonomy (NCBI): domain Eukaryota; kingdom Viridiplantae; phylum Streptophyta; class Pinopsida; order Cupressales; family Cupressaceae; genus Sequoia; species Sequoia sempervirens. Next base: position 418,193,294 of record VDFB02000003.1, on the reverse strand, counting down.
AACCTTGCCCAGGGGTAGAACTGCCCTCAACAGACTCCAGAAATAGAAAATTGATAGATTTTTGACAAAGGGGTAGACCTGACCTAATAGACAGGTAGAACTGACCTCCAGAGGGTTACCTAACCTTTCCCAAGGGCGGACCTACCCTCCATAGACTCCATAAATAGAAAATTTGTAGATTTTTGATAGAGGGGCGAACTTAACCTGATAGACAGGCAGACCTTACCTCCAAAGGCTGACCTGACCTTGCCTAGTGGTGGATCTACCCTCCACAGAATCTAGAAATAGAAAATTTATAGATTTTTGACAAAGGGTGGACTTTACCTAACAGAAAGGCAGACCTGACCTTTAGAGGTAGACCCAACCTTACCCAGAGGCGGACCTGCCCTCCACAGACTCCAGAAATAGAAAATTTATAGTTTTTTTTATAGAGGGGCGGACTTGACGTTCAAGGGTAGACCTGACCTGAAATATAGGCGGACCTAACCTATTCCAAGGGCAGACCTAACCTCCAAGGGCGTACCTAACCTCCAAGGGTAGACCTAACCCAATAGAGGGGTGGACTTGACCTGGAAAAAAAATTTCAAAAGGTGAAATTTGAGTTTTTAGCACTCTTTTTTGTTGTTTTAAGTGTTTCTAACCTCCTAATGTGTTTTGATTGTGTCTTTGCAAGTATTTAATCAATATTTCGCAAGAAACAAGGAGAAAAATCACTAACAAATTTTCCTTGCAGGGTTATTTATTTATCAATTGTTGCTTGTTTTTGGATAACTTAGGCACATAGTTTAACTAGGGGTGTCAATTAATCTTGTTTGTCATGCTTGTTGGTAGGCTATTTGGTGTATCCAATCCCCTTGCACCATATGGTGATCCTGGGTGATGAGAAATCATAGCTTACCAATTCTTTGTGTCTCTTTTTCTTCTTTTTATTAGGGGACTTGCTTGGGGATTTCATCACCCCAAGCGACAATTCCAACTACACGTATCGACAGGGTATATAAAGGGGGAAGAGTCAAAGTTGTACCACAATCCAACCATGTTGGAATGGGTGAAGCATCAGGATGACGTGAAGAGTTGGTCTGAATCTCTAGTATCTCGCTAAGGTTCTCGACTCATGCTTGTAGCAGGTTGGTGTTCACAGTTTGGGCCTCACGTACCAGGTGTACATCGAGGACTCCTTAGCAACCATGTTTATCCTAGAATAGAATACTTTTTTAGCCATACCCCATTCTGCTAATCTTAGGATTGTGCTACTTGAACTATTTTCTCTGTGCGAAACTAGTAATTTTTTGTTTAGTTGAGTCAGCCTTATCCTTAGACTGATGCTTGTTGTGTTTTTGGGTCATTTTCTTAGTCTTCTTTTCAAAGATCAAGTTAAGACCTGTCTACAGGTGGACCTATCCTCCAGGGGTAGACCTGACCTCTTCCAGGGGCAGACCTGACCTTTGAACCAGCCCCTTTCTAACTTGCTTTAGCCAATTTTGACCAACTTTTGTCAGACAGGCGTAATTGACCTCTAGGGGCGGACTTGACCTCTTTGAGGGGTGGAATTTCCCTCCAGGGGTGGACCTGACCCACCCAGGGGTGAACCTAACCCTTGATCAGTCAATTTTATCATCCATTTCATCATTATGGACACCTATTTCATCATTTTGCATGCCCATTTCACTGTTTCGATCACTCATTTCCCCATTTTGAATGTTTGTACACCCATTTTGAGAATCCATTCATCATACTAAGCATTCATCCCCTCAATCCAAGTATTCACTTCCTTGTTTGGTGTGCCTGTTTACCTATCTCAAACAGTTATTTTATGCGCGTTTTCAATTTTGGACAACTATTTTTGACCATTTTCAATTCTGGGGGTGTACCTTCCCTAGCAGGGGCAGACATGAGCTCTAGGGGTGGACCTGCCCCTTTCCAGGGGTGGACCTGACCTTCAAACAACTTTTTTGGTCCTTTGTCTAGTTGTTTTGGAAGTCATTCCTTCATTCTGAGTTGACCATTCACTCGTTCTAAACATTTTTTCCTCATTTTAAAAGTCAACTTCCACCATCGAGCATCCATTTACCCATTTTGAGTTATCATTCATCTATTTCAAACCCTAGTTCACCTAGCCGTTCTCCTCATTCTAGATATCGTTCCTCGTTTCAGATCATCATTATTCTGTTAAACTTTGTTAAATTAGTTATCTAAATTGACCTAGGTGTTCGTCTCTAATCGTCATCTATCCAAACCAACTTAGGATTTTCATCTATCCTGAGTCAGTCATCCTCATTGGCCCAATCAATCCACTTCTATCTCTAGTTGGATTTGGTGTCATTATCATACATCCATCCATTAATCGATTAATCAACACCTTGTGTTACCAAGGATTACTCCTAAACTCGGTTTAGGATTTCGGTCATCATCATTCATCCTACCACCCAATCTTATCAATCGATAATCAATCCAATCCAATCCTTATATCATCAATCATATAGTCAATCTATTCAATCCAATCCAATTTGACCAATTTTTTATCGATCAATCCAGTCTAATCTCATCAAATAATCCACTTTGGTCAAATCCAAAATTTGATCCTTCGTCAATCATCCAAACCAATCCTATCGAGCCACATCCTTGCTGGCTAATTCATCATCTGATTAGGTCAATCCTTCAATCATCACCTTGATCATCCTCACATCATCTTGCATGCCCGTTCAGCCCTGGTCACAGAAAAGGAAATTGACCGAGCAACAAGCCTAAAATTCCCAACCGAATATCCCTCAAGATCCCAACAACACAGCAAAATCTCACAAGATCCCAATAACTATATGAATATCCCTCGAGATCCCCAAAATGGTACATCATCACAGTCCAATACTGACAATCAAAACACATCGCCACCCAGATATGAGAACATGGTCAATCAACCCAAACTCACACTTCAGGAACATTTTAGTAACCCCACCAATGTGTAAATGACAGATCACCTATTTGAAAAACATGGGGAAGAAATCTTGGCCCACCTAATTGAAAAAGGTGTCAAACCTCCATCAAGTGTCGACCTATCCAAATATAGCATTTCCACATCTAACATGCCCCAAAGTTCACAAAATGCACCACGTGTTTCATGCATCCCCAATGTTCCTCTAATGGAGGGTTGGCATCAACTTGAATTCGGCAATGTCATTCTTTATCATGCTAATAATCCCCCACATGTCACAATCTCAATCATGGGGGCCCCTCAAGTATTTGATCCCAATAATCCTTTCACCTATGGCATGCTGCAAAATGTTGTGCAACCTCTACCATTAATGTTGATAGCACCACCTCTTTCAAACCAACCTCCAATCAACATTGGGGGAAACTCTTTTACCACATTGCCTCCACCTCCTGGGGCCACAAACCTACCACCACCTTTGTACACATCTCAACAACCTCCCTAATCTAACATACCACCTCAATTACCTCTGCAAGGTACATCCCAACCAAATGTTCCCATTGGTACCCAACAACCTCATTTGTAGAATGCCTCTGCATTATCTCAATAGCCTCATCAACAACAACCCCTACATAATCCTTTAGTTTCTTCACAACAACCACCATACCAATCGCAAGGAAATCCATCCCAACCTCTCACCCACACCATATCCCCGTTCCTCACATCTATTTTACATATGCAAGTTCAACCACAACACATCCCATCTCGGCCCACATAACAGTCAACATCACATTAGCAACCTCCCCAACATTATTACTATCATAACCAACAATAGTTATAGCAACAACTACCCTATGTGGCCTCCCAACAGTCACAACAAGACCTTCAATACCAACAAAATAATCCACAATATCACATTCACGCTCCTCAGCATTCGGTCGCACATTCTTATCAAACAAATCCATACTATACCTCACAACAACAACACTAGTACCAACAAAATCCCTCGGCATACCCGCAAGGGATATCATCATCTCACTATCAAAATCCATATGTCAACCTTCAAACACTATCTTAGTAGGATCCTTCATCATCCTAGCACCCATATCCATCCAATCCATCTATCTCGACTCCTACACTACCAGTCAATACAAACCTATTGGAAATCAAAGCTGCTTTGAAAGATCTCCAAGTTGGGGCTAGTAAGTAATCCTTTAAATTTGAAGATATATGTCCTGATCCATTTGATCCATCCATCTCACCAATTCCCTTCCTAAAGCACTTTGAGATACAAAAGTTTGACTGATACAAGGGAAACAAAGATCCTAAGGCCCACTTGCAAGAGTTTTACTCCCAGTGTCAAGAAGTTATGCACAACAATAACTACCTCTTGCATTTGTTTCCATAGAGCCTGATAGGAAATCTCCTAGAATGGTTCATGAGTCTAGAAGAAGGGTCCATAAAATCCTTTGTGGATCTTTCAGAAAAAAAAATTTCTTACTTCTTCAATTTGGAAAAGGACAGTAATACTTTGGACCTTCTTAAGGAGAAGCAACATGAAGGTGAAACCTTTGATAGCTACCTTCAAATTTGGTGAGCACTAGCAAGCTAAATGAAAACCCCTCTCAAAGAGAAAGACATGGTCACCCTCTTTGTGGAGAACACACATCTTGACATGGCTCATAATTTCAGGTTGCACTGTGTTACCACTTTCGCTGAAATAGTGGGAAAAGGACCCATCCTTGAACGCACCCTTGTTGCCAAAGGTCACATCAAGATACACAACCATGAAAAAGAAAGGCCATCTGGTGATAAGTCACGCTTTTGGAACAAGAAAAAAAACACAATGAATGATGGTGTCACTGACACTAAACATTTTCAAGTGGCTAATACATCCTAGAGGAAACAACCATCTATACCTAATGCCATATCTATGCCACAAGGGGCATCTTGTCCTCCTCAAGAGTCGAACCAGAATAGTCAAGGGAATGGAAAACACCAGTATACCCAATTAGAAGAACCCTTGAGTGTCATCTTCAATAAGCTATTATAGGTCAACTATCTGATCACATATCATGTTACCAAACCACTTGATGAATCCAAGCCCAAACCAGCCTGGTTTCAGGAGAATGAATATTTTGAATTCCATAAGATTAAAGGGAACACTATGAATAAGTGTCAAGGTCTCAAAAACTATGTCCAAAATCTTATTGATCGAGATATCAAAGTCAACACTAGTCAAGCTTCATCATCCAATGCTCAATTGCAGATATATCAAAATGCCTTCCCTAACCATAATCAAGGTGCAAGTGCCTCCAACAATAATCCCCAAGACAACAACACAAATAACATAATCTATAAGAATGTACCCATTAATTATGATGGCATTATCCATTACATTAAGCAGGTAGAACCCCGTGTGTCTATGATACATGTTAAAGCTAAATATCCCCAATGTGTTGTTGCTACCTGACGATCCTACATTATGGTCCCTGCAGCCTCCACATCCATCCAACCAAATCTTGTAAACTCTTAGTACAACATTCTTGATCACTTAGGATAGACCCCTACTTAGATCTCAATCTTGGATCTACTTAAGTCTTCTCTTGTACATCAAGAAATACTCAACAGAGCTTTACAAGAAACACACGTACCTAACAACATCAAACCCACATGATTCCAAGCTTTACTAGGACACCTGGCTTTATCTTACCAACTACACTTTAGCCAGAATGACATGCCAAATATTGATACCAATCACAACTGTCCCTTACACATCAAAGTCCTGGTTTCTCGTCATAAAATAAAAAGGGTCCTAGTAGACAATGGCTCTACCCTCACTCTATGCACTCTGAAGTTCATAAAATAGGTAGGGTATACTCAAGCAGATTTGAGTAATCAAATCATCATGATCAAGGCTTATGATAATGCATAAATAAATTTTGAAGGGATTATTAGTCTTCCTATCCAGGTGGGACCTTTAGTTCAGTATATTACTTGTCATGTCCTTGATTTAGACTTACCATATAATCTCCTCCTCATCTGCACATGGCTCCATGCCATGCAAGCCATCCCCTCCACGTAACATCAACGCCTAAAGTTCCTGGTTAATGGACAAGAGGTCACCATTTATGCCAACCCACAACCATTTAAATACTACCACACTCTAGAAGCATCATTTCCCTATTTACATTATTGTCCTGGGGTTGAAATGGGGGCATCTCAGTCATCATCCTCTAATCCATCATCCACCATGATAGCCACTCCATCTTTTGCCACCAATCCTACAATCACCAAAGTCCAGATCATTGACAAGGGGTGTGGTGAATATGAAATGCATACCACTCTAAATGTGGCAACCATGCCACCATCACCACACATGTATGGCCAACCTTCGCAGGCTACACCAAAGGAAGACAAGACTATCACCTTCAGTGCAAAAAACATTCCCACTACCACTTTTCGGTCTCCTAGTATAAAGAAAGATACACCAAAAGAGGATATCAGTCAGTGGGTATACCGTGAAGATCCCCAACTAGATCCTCCTCTAAAGGAATACTTTCAAGAAGTATACCCTTGGTTAGCTAAGTTCGCAGAAAAGCATAACTACCAAGGCGGGGGCCTAGGTAAGGAAGAACGGGGACGGTTGCAACCTATTGATGTATCAAGGCTATCGTGGAATATAGGCCTTGGATGTGACAAAAAGTAGAAAGGCCCTGCAACATCATCTAATACCTCCAATAGTGTTACTGTTGAAAATGGTCCCTTGGAAGACATACTCAAGGAAGAATCCATCATACGTGCATACGATGATGTTGATCACATAGACCTGTCATCCATGTTTGACTGTTTATCCATTATTACCATCATCCTTTCTTTTTGCCATCCTGAAATCATTGATTGGGACCTATGTGATAGGACACCTGCCAATGTCTCCCTGGATGCATATGTCAACCTCATGGGATTGGGCGAAGATGAACACTCCAGTCACAAAAATAAAAACAAGAAAAATAAAAAATAGTCATCTAGTGAAAACCTCCCCGAGGCACTTCCTGACCTGGAAAAAGTAAAAATAAATGGTTCATTTGATAGTGAAAACCCTGAAGAGGTGCTAGAGGATGGAGATGTTCATCTTCCCCTTGTGGGACTTCAATTATCTGCATAGTCATCCATCCTAATTGAAGAAACTCAAGTAGTTAACCTGGGTATTGTTGAAAACCCTAAGCTCACCTATGTAGCCAAATCACTATCAGAACTAGAATATTTAGTCATTGTTTAGCTACTTCAATATGGTATCATTAAATTTTCCTAGTCATACTTAGACATGCCAAGCTTAGACCCTACTTTAGTAGTTCATCTTCTGGATGTTCGCCTAGATGCCAAGCCTATCAAATAGAAGCTCTGAAAAATGCATCCACAGGTAGCATTATTAGTCAAAAAGGAATTGGAGAAATTACTAGACGTTGGTTTTATTAGACCTTTTGACTACTCTAAATGGATCTCCAACATACTACCTATTTCCAAACCAAACGAAGACATTTAGATTTGTACAGACTTCTGCAATCTTAATAAAGCCTATCCAAAGGATGACTTCCTGCTGCCCAATATTGACATGTTGGTTGACCTTACTGCAAGACATGAGATGTTGTCCCTTATGTATGGTTTCTTTAGTTACAATCATATCTAAATCATACCTGAAGACCAACACAAGACCTTTTTTACAACACCTTGGGGTACTTTTTGCTACAATGTTATGCCCTTTGGTCTCAAGAATGCAGGGGCAACATATCAAAGGGAAATGAATATCATATTCCATGATCTTATCCATATTATCATGGAAGATTATGTTGACAACTTGATAGGAAAATCTAGAACCAGAGCATAGCACCCTGCCATCCTGAAAAAGATCTTCGAGCGGTTAGAATATTACAAGTTACGACTAAACCCAAAAAAGTGTGTCTTTGGTGTTACATCAGGGAAATTGTTGGGTTTCATAGTCTCCCAAAGAGGCATTGAGGTTGATCCCACCAAGGTGAAAGCTATTTTGGATATGCCTCCCCCGTGCAATCTGAAACAATTAAGAAGTCTCCAAGGAAAGTTGCAATCCATCCATTGGTTCATAGCCCAGCTTGCAGATAAGTGTCAATCATTCACCCCTATTTTGAAAAAAGACTCCACCTTCAAATGGAACCAATAGTGCCAGATAGGTTTCGATAAAATCAAAGAATACTTGGCTCATCCACTGATCCTAATGCCACCTATTCTAGGGAAACCCCTCCTGCTTTACATCTCTACCACTTCAATTGCACTAGGGCCATTATTGGCACAACATGATGAGTCCTCAAAAGAAAGAGAAATCTACTACATCAGTTGAACACTAGTCGGCTATGAATTAAATTATTTACCCATGTAGAAAACCTACCTTGCAGTGGTCTTTAGTACACAAAAACTTTGACATTACATGCTCAACCATCTGGTCAAATTAATAGCAAAAATTGATCCACTAAAGTATCTATTATCCATAACCATTTTAACTCATCGTATGGTTGAGTGGGTCATGTTCCTAAGTGAATTTGACATAGAGTATGTGGATCGCAAAGCCATAAAAGGACAAGTCATAGCTAACCAATTGGCTGAGGCACCCCTAGTGGATACTTACCCTCTAGTCACTGAATTTCCAAATGAAAAAGTTTTCACACTAACAGAAGCACCTATTTGGACATTGTCTTTTGATGGCTCATATACTCATAATGGATTGAGATCAAGAATTCTATTTGTTACTCCTCAAGGCAACTACATCCCAAAATCATTCAGGTTGGAATTCCCGTGTACTAACAACATAGCTAAGTACGAAGCCCTCCTCACAAATCTCTGAATTGTAAAGCAGTGGCACATAACTCACTTGAGATTCTTTGGTGATTCATTGTTGGTCATTAAGCAAGTTAATGATGAATTCCTAACACAAGATAATAAGTTGTTACCCTATAAATGCATGGTGGATGATTTCAAGAAATATTTCACCTTCATACAATTTGACCAAATTCTTAGGGTGCAAAACAAAGCAGCTGATGTTATGGCTACTATTGGCTCCCTAATTGACATGCCTAAAGATCAAACAGAATGTGAGTTCCTTGTGGAACAAATTTTAATCCCAGCATATGATATCCCTAAGACTGACATGGTGTGTGACATTGTAGGTCCCGCTTCCCAATGGTACCAAGACATATATACTTATCTAAATGATAATATTTTACCCCTAGACCTCACACAAAACCAACAAAAATCCTTTATTCAATGTTCACCCTAATACATTATCATCAGGGATTCACTTTATTATCGCAGGTATGCTGAAACCCTCCTTAGGTGTCTGGATGAGACCAAAGCCCATACTGCACTAACGGAGGTACATAGTGGTGTTTGTGGGGCCCATTCAAATGGTATGGTCCTGGACAAAAGGATTCTCCAATTTGGATATTATTGGCCTACATTAGAATATGATGCTTGTGAATTCATGAAGAAATGCCTTCCCTACCAGCAACATGAAAATTTGATTCATGCTCCAGCACAGGACCTTCAGCCCCTCCTAGCACAGTGGCCCTTCTCTCAATGGGGTTTTGACTTGATTGGAAAGATTTACCCACCATCTTTTGATGGCCATACATTCATAATTACTGCCACTGAGTACTTCACCAAATGGGTGGAAGCAATGCCACTCTCACAAATCATCGATACTCAAATTTCAAAATTTATTCTTTACCATATTCTTTCTAGATATGGTATTTCATCCACCATCCTTTCTGATAATGGAAAAAAATTTAAAACCAGGATAGGAAACATCTCTATGACACCCTTCATATCTAGCATCATTGGTCAATTCCTTATTACCCCCAGGGTAATGGTCAGGCAGAAGCAACCAAGAAGACCCTTATCCACATCCTCAAAAAAGGTTGTCAATAACACTGGTTGAGATTGGCACCTCCATATCCATCCCACTCTTTGGGTGTATTGCACCTCCATTCACACCCCTATGGGTGCCACCCCCTATTCTTTAGTGTATAGTGTCGAAGCCATCTTTCCAATTGAAATTGAGCTCACATCATTGAGGATTTCTCTGAACAACCTTATCAACGAGGAGGATGCTCGTGTCGCATGGCTTGCACAACTAGAGTTACTTGATGAAAGATGAATCAAAGCCTATGATCATATACAAGCTTACCAAAACTACCTCAAGCATAACTACAACAAGAAGGTTTGTCCTAGATAGTTCTAGATTGGTGATTTTGTCCTTAAAGAGAACCAGCGTACTCAGCAAGACCGCGATAAGAAAGGAAAATTTGAAGCAAACTAGTTGGGTCCTTATATCATAACCATTAAATATCAATCTGGGGCATACATACTTGCTACCCTTGAAGGAGAGCCCCTCGAAGAACCTATCAATCTCATGCATCTAAAGAGGTTCTACACCTAAGTCAACTTGGTAACCCTACCTACAAAAACACAAAAAAATCAAAAAAATCAAAACAAAAAAAAATCCAAAAAATAGTAAAGAGAAATAAATTCATCCTATGGTGAAAACCACCTTTGGTGGCTCCTTGGATAGGTACAAGTGGTGAAAACCTGGTAACAGGAATCATCTGTAGAGGGCTTAATCATTATCTACCTTGCATCCTAATTACCTTATGACTCTATCCATCCTATCTTGACATCCTCTCCCATTCCATCTTTGGCCGCTTGGTATCTTTTGATTGAGCATTGGATGATTATATGCTATCCATCATCTTGAGATTTCTATCCTAGTTTGAGATTTTTTTTTTAGTTTGTCCATCTGTTAGTTTGTGTCATCATCTAGGATCATCCATCGTGTTCGTCTCCACCTAGGCCTCATCCTATCATGTCAGTCTCTTTGGTCTTGGTCGAACTACGTTGTCCCTATGCTCTCATGTAGGCAAGGCTAATCATTTGATCTACCCCTGGGGCCTTCAAATCATCCTATGATGGTCCCCCATCATTTGTCTCCATCATCCTCTTTTCACTTTTATCCACGGTCAGTCATTGTTTGTTTTTCTTTGAACTACATTGCCCTTGTGCTTCCACGTAGGTAAGGTTGGTCTTTTGATCCACCCCTAGGGCTTTCTCTTTCCTCAGCTTTTACTTCTCTTTTTCATCTCATCGGTCTTCATTAGTCCTCTTTCCACTTTATCCATGTTCTTTTCTGGAACTATGAGGGATTTTTGCTTTCATGTAGGCAAGGCTAATCTCTGATTAGCCCCCGAGCCCCTAGGTCTATAGGGTCTGTCGGTCCTTTGTCTGGTCTCTTGTGTCATGTCGTCAAGAGTACCCTTATCTAGCTGGTTCTTCACAAATGAAATCCTCTAGTGTCAGGAGATCTGGTTAATGAAAAATATCTTGTGTCACTTGGGTCATTTTAGTTTAGTACCCATCATTGGTCTCAACATGATGCATCCTTCCTAATAGACCACATCATTACCCATCCATACTCATGATCCTATGGAAAAGGACATTTAGCTTTGATTATTATCTTTTCATACTTTTGTCTTTTTTTATTATTTGAGCTCCCTATCCTCACTTATCAAAATTGCCATGATCCATCATATTATGGTGTGTTTTGATGAGTTAACGAAAGGGTATCTCTTGATCGTTTATTGTCACTGTCTGCTAGGTGGTTCCCATGTAGTACCCACCAAGATCCCTGGGATCCTGTGTTATGTTGGGAACATCCCTTTGTGCTTGTGGTTATTCCAATACCTGGTCCAACCAAGGTCTTCATGACTTTGGGGTGTTGGGATGACCTTGTTTGTTGTGTTTGTTCCATGCATTTGATGCCAACTCACCTTGGTATCACATACCATGGTATTGGGTATCTTATGATATAGAAAAAATCAATGCTTCGAAGATGGAAAATTGCATTCCTAACTGCATTTCATTTCATTGCATGCACCCTTCATTCAACCTTGTTCATAACCCATGACTCGCGATTTAGGTGTTGGTGTAATTAATTATTAATTACACTTTGCATAAGTTTACTTAGGCTTTATTTTAATTCCTAAGTTATAGGTTTTATCCTTATCTTGATGAGCTATCTTGTTGCTCAAGATAAGATTAGGGTTATGCATCTTTGCTTTTATAAAGAAAATTATCTCTTGTAATATTTTGTACTTTGAATATATCAATTTGCACATCTTTTGCAAATCTTTGCTTTTTCATTTTTCTCTTCTGTGGAAGGTGATTTTTCTGGTTTGCAATCAGATCTTGGTTTCTAACATGGTATCTTTCCTTGCTTTCTGGACTTGGCGTTCCAGTGTTGCTTCATCAGAGTTCTTCCAATGCTTCTTCATAGCAGTTCATCTCTCTAAGTGGGGGGGGTTTCCCACTGGGTTTTCTCTCTCTTTGCATTTGTACATGAGTACTTGATCAGGCCTTGTTTCTAGGACTCATATTTGCATAATAATCTACTTCTCCCTAAGTTTCACTTATGGGGGGTGTTGGTGTAATTAATTATTAATTACACTTTGCATAAGTTTACTTAGGCTTTATTTTAATTCCTAAGTTATAGGTTTTATCCTTATCTTGTTGAGCTATCTTGTTGCTCAAGATAAGATTAGGGTTATGTGTCTTTTCTTTTATAAAAATAATTATCTCTTGTAATATTTTGTACTTCGAAATATCAATTTGCACATCTTTTGCAAATCTCTGCTTTTTCGTTTTTCTCTTCTGTGGAAGGTGATTTTTCTGGTTTGCAATAAGATCTTGGTTTCTAACATTAGGTTGTGCAAACTTTGATTCTTTTTCCCCTTTGTTTTCCTCTCAGGGTACTAATGGTTCTTGACAGGTGCATTATCACACCTACGTTACACTTATCATCTACTAACATTCCCATGCAAGTCCTTATTGATGTTTAGGCTTGCATTATTGGAATTCATATTTCATTTATATTGCATGTTACATTATAGATTCAACATATTCTATCTCTCATAGATTTATTAGATTAAGCATCTTAGCTTCATATAACCCATACATGTCCATATTAACATTTACATAATACATGCATTAACACCTACAAAACATATTGTTGGATCCATCCTAATTACATTTCCTACCAAATATTCATCTCATCTCACATTATACACATTAATACATGCATAATCATCCATCCATATAGACATAAAATTTCATATGCATGTGCATACATAAACTAAATCTTCCATCCATATAAACATAAAATATCATATACATGTGCATATATAAACTAAATCATCCATCACGTAAAACATAACACATAGTGTCAATAAGAAATATCACATATCATAATCAAAATAATACAATATCCATCTCATCATAATGTCTCGAACATAATCAAATATACATCCATCGTGTATATCATCAAATAAGGTACAAAATCCAGATATGTAGATCACATCTGATCTCTGCTAACATGTACTAAACCCCCATTCTGTACCTGTCAAAAAATTGGTATCATGTCATCTACTCTCAGACTACTCTATTGTGAGCTGCCCACATTTGATCTCTGAGGAGAGTCAAGCACTGGCCCTCTATGCATAGGGGTCCCCTGGTACTCATGGGTGGGAGTCCCCTCGTATCCACTATAAGGATATGGAGTCTGACGATAGTCGCTATACCCCCTGGTATGTGTCCCTAATGATTGGGATGGTGCTAGCATCTGAGGTACATGTCTGATGTAGTGTGGTGTGCATTGCACCAGATTTGGAATTGCCTGCTCATACGCACACCTCCAATAGGTTGCCTCCTTCATGTAGTCATCACTTTGTGTAGCCTGATACCTAGTGCCATTCTGCTCAAGCATGTACTTGTCTCGATCCCCACTAATGACCCTCCACTCCTTCCCCCAAGCCTCTTGTGCTAATATAAGTTCTTCTACCAGCTTTTTGGACATGTCCCTCTCAGCCTGTGCAGCCTATAAGTATGCCTACAATCCCTATTCCTCTATCCCTGGCTCCCCCTCCTTGACCTATGTTTCCAATAGCTACGCCTGTGTTGTGTCCCACTCACTCTAAAACATTTGCATCTACACCTTTGTGGCATCCCTCTCCCTATGCACGGCCTGTGCCTGAGCCACCGCTACATCCCTATCCCTCTAAAGTGCCTGAAGTCTCAGCTTGACTGCATCTCACTCTCTCTGAAGAGTTGATACCTATGACACTGTTGCATCCCTCTCTCTCTAAAGAGACTGAACCTATGCCTCTGCCACCTGCCTCTCACTTTGTAACACCTAAGTGCATTCTTGAGCCGCATCCCTCTCTGCCTTTGTGTCTTGTACCTACGCATGTGCCATGTCTCTCTCTATCTGTAGTACACATATCTACACCCTCATCTCCTCCTCTCTCCACTGCATCAATCCCATATCTCTAATTTTCTGCTCTAAATAGTACACTTTGTCCCCGAGCTCATCTTGCTCCTGAACCAGATCCACTCTCTCTCCATAACTGCTTTAACTGTCTCCGCAAACCCTCTATATCTCTTGTGGTCCCTACCCCAACCTCTGTCAGCCCCTGCCCTATCCCTACTCCAATATCTTATTGTATCACCTCCTCAACCACCAAACGGTCTCTCTCCCATCTCACTGAATCCCCTTCCTCATCCTCCTTGGCCACCTCTGCTCACAACCTCTCTACCTCTGCCTGCAAGTCAACTGTCTCATCTCGTACCTCATCCCTCTCTCTCTGCAACCTCCTCTCCACATTTGTCACCATTGTGGCCAGATTTAAGTAGTCCCTCTTGCTCCAGGAAAATCGTGCTTGTAACTCACTCATCTATGCCTCTAATCTACCCCACTTGACCTTTAATTGTCGTAGTTGTTGCTCGCTAAGTCACAGCCTCTCTAGGGCCCTTCACAGTACCTATGTTGGATCCTCTCCTCTTGGTGGTGCCATTGATAATGGTGGGATGTCATGTATCTCCATATCAATGTACATCTCCTATGGCTCATATCCTTCACTCTCTGCTGACACCTCCACCTCATCCATATCAATCACCATGGGAGCTGCCCTTCTCCTTTCCCCTATCCTCCTCTCCTACTCTCCACTGGCCTTAGCCTCCTCTTGTCTCTACCATTGCTGCCCTCATGTGGCTACACAAGCCTCCTATCTCCTCTCCCTCTAGGCATCCTGTCCCCTATCTCGCTATGTTGTAGGCCTAATCTCCTCATCTCCCTCCTCTGCTCCATATCCTCCATAGACTCTATACTATCATCTCCTCCTCCTACCTACCCTCACCGGCTCCTTGGCTACTCTGACTACCTCCTATCATCCTCTACATCCTCCTCCTCTCTCACGGCATCCTCGCCACTGTCCCCATGGACCTTGTCCCTCTCTCTCCATCCTCAATCATTTCTCATCCTCTAACCCTAAACCTAGTGCCCACTCAATAGGCCCACTGATGTAATCTATGGAGGTAGATTTTTCAAAAACCACTGACCATATCAATATGTCGTCCCTACATCTCTCTGCCCCTGCCTCCTACCTGAGTATGGAAAAAATCACAATGTCTCCAACTCCTCCCTCGCTGCCAGTAGATCCAGCTCATCCCCCCATGGCCACTCTCATCTCAATTGTTGGAATGCCACTTGCCCTGTGGGAATATCCTACCTCACTCTAAAATGTCTCATCACCTAATCTGGCATATGCAACTCCACTACACATGAACCCTTCCCAATGATATAACATCAAGAGTATAAGTAGTCTATGTGTCTCTCCTCATCCTCCCTCTAGTCTCTGAATCACCGTAGCATATAAGGACACAATACTATCATCTAAGTCTGCACCTTAGCAAATCATCTCCTCCAGGCATCCACATCTCCAACCTCCCAATACTGCAATATTGCTCCTACCTCTATCCCCTATACCCAAGCCACTACTGCTCTGTCATCCTACTCTCCTGCTCTCAACACAATTGATCTGGTCACCCTGATATGCTCCCAGGCCCACAACTATAGTAGTGTGATGTGTGTCACACTCGGCACCTCTCGATAGCATACCACGTGCATATCGCTGTATAGTTGCACTAACATACAGGTCCCCCATGCAAACTGACCCTCTCGACCCTTGATGATGTGATGAATCACCTCAACGAACCTGAGGTGTAGGAATCAACCACTCTGGTCTGGTAGCAATATCCCAATAATCAGCTCTACTAGGTATAGCGACAATGTCGGTACCCTGTAGGACAAACATTTGTCCACGTCCAGTTGCTGCCGCTAAATCGGTAGCTTGTCATCACCAAACACAATATGTATGGACTCGTCTAGTGCCTCATCCTCTACCTGACACTCACTAATTATGATCCCTGCTATGGGGAGCCTCAGAATCCTCCATACGTCCTCTAGAGTCACTGTTATCTCCCTTGTCAGTAGATAAAATGTCGATGTGGCTGAGTCCCAACACTTTATAAATGCTCTCAACATGGCCTTGTGGGCCTTAATTGTCGGATATGACAACATGTGCAATAGTCCTACCTCTGCTAGTGCTTGATGATCTGTGCCCATCATAGCCGCTATACATTTTTGCAGTACCTCAAACCACCTCTCCCACATCTGCAAACTATTAAAATCCTACATCCATGACATGCCCACTATGTCAATTTTCCTCTCTTATTTTCTCTATATCATTTTCTTTCCCTCTTCCCCAAGTCCTGAGATCCCCTTACCTATCCTTTCTTTTTTTCCTCTCTTTTCCCTCTTCCCCCCTTATTGGTTCTACCCCATCTATGGGTTGACCCACTCGGGCCCCGAGTGATCCCACTAATAGACCTGCCTGGGCTATGGGGCGACCTCAGAGCCATGCGTGGGAAGACCCACCCTGATTCCTAGGTAGACCTGCCTCGGCTCCCGGGCAAACCTGCCCCGACTCCTGGGAAAGCTCAAGCCCACACTTGGGCAGACCAACTCGGGCTCCAAGGCAATCTTGGGCTTGTGCACGAGCAGACATGCCCGAGCTCCTGAGCGAGCCCACGGCCCGTGTGTGAGAAAATCCACCTGGGCACAGGCAAACCCGCTCGGGCGTGGGTGGCCAGATGCAGGCAAACCCACTTGGGCACGAGCGGACCCGCTCGCATGCAGGACTCGGCTCTGAGCCTGCCCTCTGCCCACAACCTTGCCCTCTTTTTGGGTGTACCTACCTCCCTTCCTAGCCTAACTCTTTTTTTTCCCTCCCCGACCAAAAAACCAATATCCCAATTTTTCCTCCTACCCATTTTTCTACCCTCCCCCCAACAAAACCCACATTTTCAAATTTTCTAAAACTCAAACAAAATGGAAAAAATCACAAAGTTGGATTTGGGGGCTAACCTGGTATGGAACGATGCACTCGCTAAAGAACCGCCCCACCTCTTCCCCCTGGTGGATAATGTCACTATCGTAGTCTGACATCATGCACTCTGGCCCTCTCCCTCCCTTCTCCTCCCCTTCTTCATCAATTGACCATTGTTTAAATAAGGAGAGGTAATTCCTACAATTACCTTATATAACATTTTTCCCCCTTTTTATTTTTTTTAAATGAAGGAAATTTTTTCCGTTTCTTTGACAAAATCTTCCTCCAACTAATTCATTCACCCTCTATCTTCCCAAGGCCACCATTTACAAACCATGTACCCATTTTATTTTGTTCAAACACCACTCTTCTCGGTTTTTCTTGCTCTTTCTAATGACATATACCACCCCATACTTTTGAAAAGTTGCCCGAGACCCCTTTTCCTTCCCCATTTTCCTTCTCAAGGGGGCATACCCTACCATTCTCTCCCAATCCTCTATTATGAGCCTTCTCTTGTGAGACTGAGGCATCCCCTTTAATTTTCATCCATTTGGGCAGCTCACACAACCACTCCCATGCTGGAGCATCTCTTTTCTGGTCGCTTCCTCTATAGAGTCATCTGCATTTTATTTTTCTTCGAAACCCTGTTATCCTAACAATGTTTTGAAGAGGGGAGAAATGTAGGCATCTAAATTTGACCACTTCCATATGTTCAAAGTCGTCTCCTTATTCATCTATTTCATCCTCTTTGTCGGCATTAATTAAATCATTCATTTAATTAATATTTCATGTCCTACATAAGGTTCCTAAAGTATTTAATTTAATAATTAAATACTCTTACCTTCTTTCCTCTCTAAATTAAATAAAAATACCACTTTATTTAATTTAGTCATGTAACCTCTTGGAATTTAAATTAATTTTTAATTCCTCACTTTCTCTCTCATTGTCACATCCTCCAACTCTTGTGAGTTGGTCTCTAATTCCTCTTAGCCATCTAACCCTCTTCTAATCATAATTAATTTAATTAATTTATGGTTAAGATGTGTCACATCCTCCCACATTTTTCACTTTCTTCTAAACTTTAGTTAATTAGCTTAATAGTGTGTTTGCACAACCTTAATCAAGGTCATTAGCCACATTTAGCATGCTTTTTTAGTCAACCTTTTCATTTGTCTTTCTTGGTATTGACCCTCTTTCCCATGTGAATTTTAAATTCACATTTATTCCTCCTAGAATCTCCTCTTCCCATGCATCTTCTAGAATCTTTTGACTTGTCACATCAAGTCACATGTGGACAAAAGCTTCTCTTTTTGGAACCTTGTCTTGTCCATGGGATTCTTGCAAGTATGTGAATTTTTAATTCACATTTATTTCTCCAACTACTTTCCCTTTTCTCATGGAGATTTTTTGAGGAATTCTAAAATTCTTCAAAAGTCACTTTCATTCCCACTTGGGGACAAGAAGTTCCTTTTTGAAGTAATCTTTTTATTCCCCAAGGTACTTGTAAAGTACTTGTCCTTCTACCTCATGTACCCTCCTTCCACCTCATTTACACATCACCATTCCTAAGTCATCTCACATTCCACATGTCAATATGTGAGGGCTTGTGAGTCCTCAACTCACCATATCCCTACATCTTTACCTTGTTGGATGAATGTCAACCATTGAATTTTCTAGAGAATTCAACTTCCTCTATAAATACCCCCTATTTTCTCTCATTTGGGAAAGAGATCATTGTGCTAACCAAACTCTTGCAAAATTTTGACTTGAGCTATACTTAGATAGAATTCTCATTTACTTGCACACAACATAGCATCCTCATCTATTTTCCATCAAGAGGAGCATATATCACATCAATAATCAAAGGGCCAACCAAAGGAACAGCTTAACAAGGTATTATCGTTCTATTTATTTTGTTAGGTTTAACTTTTAGCCCAACCTTCAGGTGTTAGGTGTTTAGGTGGTTTCTTGCATGTTTTGTGTTGATGCTCATTTTTGAGACCTCATTTACCCCTGATCACAGTTACAAATATGACTCTCTTACCCATGGATAAAACATTGATCTATGAATTTGGTTATCCCAGAAGTAAATGAATTGGCCCATACCTAATGAAGAACATAAAAGTTAATGAAAATTAATTGGACACCATGAATTATAGTAAAATACTATGAAGAACCATTCATTCCCTGCTTTAGGTAATAATTTGTTAAAGGTTTAGCCAAATCCCTAAAGAATTTTATCTAATTGGAAACTTATGGTAATGCATTTATTTGTCACAATATTCATAATAAAATGGCACAAGAATATCACCTAAACATTGGCAAGATCACCCTCCTAGGTTTCACAAAGCCCGAATAGTAGAAGGAAAGGCCTAGGAAACCTTTACTTGTTTTTTGGACAATCCTTACCTTTCCTAATTATTGAATTATGGAAAATTCATAGGAAAATGGTGAGGAAAATTCTTAAAAAATAACTAACAGATTCATGACTCTATTGGGGAACAATCCATAAAAATTCTCTAGTTTTTTACCAAAAGTATTAGATTTAAATACTTTGCAAATTCAAATTCATCCCTCACTCTAGCTTTTATGTTTGTGATTCAATTCTTGTATATGTTGCCTAGGATCTATTATAAATCCTATGAGCTTGTAAATTCTATTAAGATCTACCTATAATTCCATAAACATTTTCTTAAATTCACACTAAGTGTGGGTGGCGAATTTGAAGGTCTCTACACTAGTGTGCATTATTTAAGGAAATCAAGGAATATTAAGAATGAAGAATTTGTTGAGAAGAGGTGAAGTGAACCTAAGATCACATAATGAAGCACCCTGATGAGAAGCTAGGAGGATA
This sequence comes from Sequoia sempervirens, assembly GCA_007258455.2. NCBI lineage: Eukaryota > Viridiplantae > Streptophyta > Pinopsida > Cupressales > Cupressaceae > Sequoia > Sequoia sempervirens. The sequence goes on along the minus strand of VDFB02000003.1, from coordinate 418,173,211 downwards.
ATTTCAAAAGGCTCCTGTACTATTTGAAAGGAGTCAAGGATTTGGTGAATCTGAATATCTAGTTCAAATATTGAATTTCTTAAACCTGGAAGGGATCTTGTTGTAGTAAATATAAAGGGAATCATGTGTGACTCTACTACTGGAGAAAACCCATAATAAAATAAATCTATGAAAGAACTTCATATTACTAAAGTTTATTCCTTTGTGAAGAGAGGTGAAAACTATATGAAAGAACCTAATAAAATTGTGAAGATGAGTCTCAGACCTATAAAGGTTTCAAGTCAAAAAGGATAATTCACAATAGCTACAACATGTCTAGGTATTTTCCATATTTTGGTTTTTAGGAAGCATAAACTTGTTATGAAAACCATATTGGATGGTTTCAAAAAATATTGGCTCTCTACTAAGTGAAATTAAGCACTAAGAAATGGAATAGTACTCATAATTTTACATACTTCTAAGTAAAAATTTGCAGTCTATGTATCATGTTGAAGAAGTATGCTTGTTCTCAAAAGTATGCCCATTCTAGAGAGATCTTGGCATAGGCATATTTGAGTTATGCATTATAATATTTCAAGATCATGATAAAAGCAAGAAATAGGGCAGTGATCAACTATAGATTTGATGTTTGAAGTTTGAAAAGGGGTAGAAGAAAATGTTTCATTCATATGTACATCCATGTGGGGCATTGGATAGAAATATGAATAATGTGCAGCCCCTATCATGATGTCAAAGTAAATTTTCTACTACAAGGTATAGACCATTAAATTTTAATGGTATTCAAGGTTTCCCAAACCCTGTTCCTAATGATGTTAGGGAGCATTTTCCAAAATTCAAATGGAAAGGCTCAAAATCAACATATAGGCATTTGAAAACATTTATGGACCTAATGGGAGTGTGAGATAAGAGGGATTCACTACACACGAGTCTCTTTGTTCTCAAGAGATTCCTAGGGAACAAACTGCCCTTATCCACCTCAGCATAAGCTAGATGATGAAATTGCAAAGGAATTTTATATAGGTTGATTATCAGAGAAGACTACTTTAGATCCTGAGAGTGAAACTTCCAAATTTATGCCTCCAATAAAAGAGGTCTTGGCCAAAGGACAACAACGTGGATTCAAGATGCTAATGCGACATGTTGTCATCCAAATGGCGTGTTGGCATCCTAAGCAATAGGAAGCTCAGGAACTTAGGTAGGAGAAACTAGGTTTCACTTCCTAGCTCAGATCTAAGGTCTACTAAATAGAATAATAAAGTAGAGAATAGAAATTATGAGAAAAACACAAGGAGAGCTTGGAGAAAACTTACTTTCAACTAGTCATTCAATTCTTCACTCCAAGCTATGCCTTGCAACCTACACACAAAATGAACGATGAGAAAAAATTGGGGCTATATAGGGGCCTACCACAATTAGACCCCCACTTTGGTGTTTCCACCCCAATGGACAACTGGATAGATAGAGAGTGTAATTGAAATGGACAAAGGGGGTGGTGAAAATAAAACCTGCTTTAGGAGTAGAACCCACACCACCAAATAGTAAATGGACAAGAGATGTAAATAGGAAAGAGTGAGAGAGAGAGAGTTACCCACAAGCCTTAGGCCCCTCTAGAGAACATGGAAGCATCATTGAATGCTTGGTAGAGAGCTTTTGTTGTTGAAGGGACCTCAGTCTGGTAGAGCTTCACTTGTAGAAGTATTGCTTCAAGAATGAAAGAGATTCAAGATTGAAGTTGAAGAGAGTGCTTGATCAAATGAATTGAACCCCAAAAATGAGAGAAAATGAGGTGTTTTGTTGCATTCAAGGGTAGCAAGGAGCCTTTACACCCAAAAAATATGACTGCTAGGACACGTGTCAGGAATCAAGATTCAAGATTCTTCATTTCAAACTCGAAAAACCAACAAGATGCTAGCACGTCGCACAGGCATCCAAGACATCAATTTTCAAGAAATGTGTCATTAGGTTGTTGTCACTTCACCACTGGACCACATGGAGCTATAATTGTGAAATTATAACTCATGATATTTTTTTCATTAATGCATTTCGGCATCATAAATGCTAGGTAAAGTGCTAAAATGTGGAATTTCCCCAAGGTGCAATTTTGCGACATTACATTTTTCCCCCATTTTAGTGGGTTCAATTTTGGGAAATCAACCACACTAAAGTAAAGAAGAAAAATTTTCACCCAAACTTTGAAATTTTATAGATTTGTGTGCCAAGAAGAAGTTACTCAAACATCACTGAGGTTGAGCCAGTTTGTACCAAAGGTGCCCTGAGCAACTGAGATCGACAAGCAATGTGAGACTGGTTGTGAAAAATCACACAAAATTATAATATACAAAACTCAAATTTAAGTCAGTTTCAAAAATCAGAAGAAGCTACCATGATGAGAAGAATGATCAAGAAAAAATTGATGATTTAGAAGAAAAATATGGTAAAGAGGTGACTATATGCCCCCTCTTGATTTTTCCCCCAACTAAGTGGGGTAAAATCAAGAGAAACCAAGGAGCCACTAGCTCTGAAAAAAATGGGCCCCAGGGAACTATATATACCTAGGTGGGACCCGAGAAGGATCATTTGCACTATTCATTGCAAGGATTTTGTTAACTTCTATGAGAGAAAAGTCATCAAAATGTCGAGTAGATGATGCTACAAGGATCTTAGGCTGGACCAGCTATGTGTGGACATCGCTGAGGGCATCGAGGTTGACTAAGTAATCCTTGAAACCTCCTCGTTAATGATTTTTAAGTTATTTTTTGCAAGTTTTTAGATCGAGAGGTGTGTAGGTGTCCTGGGTGTGTGCACGCTTCCTAGGTGTGCATTGGCATGTAGAACGAGCCCTAGTGTCCAAGGGGCACACTATCTTTCTAGTGTCATTAATGGCAGTTGGGATGCTTGTGTGACATGCAAATGTCTTGGCAGTGCACATGCACCCATAGATGTTTTTCACTTATAATTTTTTCTTAACTTTCCATGCACTGACATGTATTTAGTTTTTTTTTTGCAAGACTATCAAGAAATTCAGGAGCATCTTGGAGGGTAGGTGCTTTTCCTATTACAATATTAGAGGGACCATCTAACTAACGATAAGGTCACACTCTTATAGCAGGTCAAGCTCTGGCATGTATACACCATTCCAAAGATGCTCTATCATGACCGCATATTGATGGCATTGATGGAGCAATGGGATGTGACAAACTCCAATTTCTAGTTGCCTACTAGGGAGATGACTATTACACTAGAGGATTTCTACCACATCCTTAGGCTTCCTATCCATAGAAAATGGGTGGCGATTGATGACACAAATTTAGTGGAGGAGCGATCAAACAGAGTTGTATACTACTTCGAATAGATGGAAGACGGAGACAGGACTGAGCACATTTACACCCAATGGTTTGCCTAGGCCCGGACCACTACCCCTCTGATTCATCTTATTCTGGTGGTTACTGTCACCATGACAATGACCATTGATGCATGGGGCTTTCACCTGCATAGGGGCCTCATTCATACCATTCGAGCAATGATGGAGTGACATACCATCTTCTCCTAGGGGCATAGCATTCTAGCACACCTCTGCTGGAAATATGTGTCTCAATCCCACAAGCTGAAACCTCTATCAGAGCCAAGTCGGTGTGACATATTCTATGTCTGGCCAATGAGCAGATCTATAGCTTTATGTTTTTTACCGGTCATTGTGACCTTGCACAAGTCTTGCCGAATGGTTACACATTGGAGTCTTTGGTGTGACCTCTTACTGTGTGGAGATCTTTGGCCGATAGGCCATTCATATCGGTCGTCAGGGAGACTCATAGCGACCGGGGGCTTCGGGGTGACTTCAACACTCGGGAAGAAGTCCCAGTGACAATGGAAGGTCTCGCCGATGGGGATACACTTGGGGTCTTCATGGTGACTCAAAGACTTCGGTATGAAGTCTTGGTGACCGATGGAGAGTCTGGCCAATGATGAGGGTCTTCAGTATAACTCTTGGTGAATGGTGGTCTCGGCATGAGGTCCTGGCGAGAGTGGTATGTCCTACCAAAATAATGACTCTTCGATGTGACTTAGGATATCGATATGTGGTCTCACCAAAGAGTGATAGTCTTGCCGAAAGGAAAACTAAAGTTGATGCAATGGGTGAACTTGATATAACCTCTTGTTGATTGTAAGGACTCTTGGAAATATCGAATGCTGACTATGTTGGCATCGGGGAGACACTTTCAGTGTCTCACCGATATGCCAACACAACTTGATTGCCTTTTGACCATTTTACTTTCCTATGTGGCATCTCATGGACCAATCAGAGAATCTGAATGGGAACCGTTGGAAGACAGTTCGTTGTGGCAATTCTGAGAGGAAGCTTGACAGACAGGGGCGACATGAATAAAGTCTAGAGTAGCAGATGATGTCTGGTTGGTTGGATCGATGGATTGTTGTCTGGTTGTATGATCAGTGGATGAATTTTATTCTGTAAAGACTATAACATGAATGTTCTGTAACAAGGTTGTTCATGGTGAATGTTGTTGTAAACTAACATTAGAAAGATAAGTCAAAACTCTATTTGTAATATTTATTACTCTAATACAAAGTGACTTCTCTTGGTGTGGTGGGTTTTTCTCCCGTAAGGGTTTTCCCACGTATATTTGGTGTTCATATGTGTTTGTCTTTCTCTGTTTCAGTAATCTCTTTCTAGTGCATCTTAATTGGATTGTAATTGTAAAATTTAAAAGCTATCTCTGCATTGTTCCTTGAGGTTTTGATGTTAGGAGAGTTGCTTTCGCATCTAGCTTTCCTTACAAGTGGTATCAGAGCCTGGCCAGTTGTGTTATCCTTGTGGGTACGTTGGGTTTTTTGTGTCATTTTTTTTCAGTGTGAGTCTTGTAGAAGTTTGTCAATTTCTAATTACAGATTGAGATGGCAAGCACGTCAAGAAAGATTGAAATAGAGAAGTTCAATGGCAGCAATTTTGAGTTGTGGAAACTCAAAATGGAGGATCTCTTAGTGGATCATGATCTGTGGCTTGCTGTGTCTAGAACTAAACCTACAGACATGAAGCAAGAAGATTGGGACCTTGCAGATAGAAAGTCTAAGGGGCTGATAAGGCTCTATTTGGCAGACTTCATTCTTCTCAATGTGCATGAAGAGAAGACTGCATCTTCCTTGTGGAAGAGACTGGCATCTATTTATCAAGGGAAGTCATTGGTGAATAAACTATTCCTGAGGAAGAAGTTGTACACTTTGAAAATGCAAGAAGGAGGTTTTGTAGCTGATCATTTGAATGCATTCAACATGTTGATTGCACTGTTAACATTTGTTGGTGTGAAGATTGATGAAGAGGATCGTTGTATGTTGATATTGTGTTCTTTTCCAGATTCATGGGATCACCTTGTGATGGCTATTGGGAGTACAACATCCAGTTTCAAGATGGAAGATGTTGTTGCTTCTTTGTTATCAGAAGAAATGAGAAGTAAATCTTCTAAGATGGAGAAGGAGGCCCTTACTGTTAGAGGAAGGTTGAAAGAGAAAGGCAAGAAGAAGGACAAGAAATCTAAATTGAAATTAGAGGGGAGATCAAAGTCTCCTGGCAAGAAGTCCAAGGTGAAGTGTTGGAACTGTGGTCAACCTGGTCATGTCTGAAAGGATTGTAAAGAGGAGAAGAAGAAGAAGAAGAAGTATTCTTTTGATAATGATTCTTCTCACAGTGATGGAGATGCCTTCATTATAGCCTTGGCTACATAGGCATCAGATGATGTCTGGTTGATTGATTCTGGAGAATCTTTCTACATGACATCTCATAGAGACTAGTTCACGAAGTATGAAGAATACGATGGTTGAAAGGTGTACTTGGCAAGTGATTCAACTTTGGAAATTTTTGGCCGTGGAAGAGTCAGAATTCAATTCCCTGATGGAAGAGTGACGGGAATTAATGATGTAATGCATATACTAGGTCTGGCTCGAAACTTACTTTCTGTTAGTAAGCTGAATGATATTGGAGTGCTAGTCACGTTCTCTAGAAATGGCTGCAAGATGACTAGAGGCTCAATGGTGCTAGCAAGGGGTGCTCGTATTGGTACCTTGTACAAGCTAGATGCACATGTTGTTCAATGCAACAGTGTCTCTATAAAGTCACAGAAGGCTACTTATGGAGGAAAAGAGGGAAATGTTCCTAATTGTGTAAAATCTATGGAAGTTAAACTTCCAGTAGAAAAGACTATGCTCTGGCATCATAGGCTAGGCCACATTGGAGAGAAAGGTTTAAAAACCTTGAAGAATAAAAACCTGGTTGAGGGGCTTGAATATTGTAACCTTGAATTTGAATTCTGTGAACATTGTATATATGGAAAGCAGCACCGTGTTTCTTTTTATTCCAGTCCTCATAAATCTTCTAGTTTGCCAGATTATATTCATTTTGATGTATTTGGTTCAATGAATGTTCCTTCTTTGTCTAATTCAAGGTACTATGTATCATTTATTGATGATTATTCAAGAAGAGAATTTGTCTATTTTTTGAAAAGTAAATTAAAAAATTTCAGTCGATTTAAGGAATTTAAGAACCTTGTAGAAAATCAGACTAGAAGAAAAATTAAATGTTTAAGGACTGATAATGGCAGTGAATTTTTTTCTGATGATTTTGAGAGGTATTGTAAAGACCATGGAATTAAAAGACATAAGACTGCACCTTATACTCCACAACAAAATGGAGCTGCAGAAAGGTTCAATAGGACAGTGATGGAGAGAGCATGAAGTATACTGAGTAGTGTTGGCTTGGAGGATAAGTTTTGGGCTGAGGTTGTTGCTACTACATGTTACTTGATTAATCATTCTCCAAATTCTGCTCTTGTTGAGAAAACACCTCTGGAAGTGTGGTCTGGTAAGAATCCCTCCTTAAGACATATTCATTTTTTTGTCTGTGAGGCATATGCACATGTGTCGTATGAGAAAAGATCTAAATTGGAGAACAAGGTTGTCAAATGTATTTTTACTGGCGTTGGCATAAAAGGATACAAGCTTTGGAGTCCTAGTACAGAGAAGGTTGTATAAAGTAGAAGTGTAATCTTTCATGAGTTGAAACCTTCTACCTTGGATCTACAGTCAGAGACAAAGTCAGAAAACAATAAGGATGTAGCTGGAATTCCTCCTACACCAGATAAAGAGGAATTGAAAATTCAAAATGTACCTAAAACTGAGGAGAGCTCAAGCAGTTCTGAAAGTTCTGAAGAAAAAAAAGAACCTCAGCCTTAGCAAGTAAGGAGGTCAACCCATGAAAGAAAAAAACCTGATAGGTATGGGTTCTCTTTGATAGATTCTACTTGTGCCTATGCTTTAATTTCTAGCACTGATGAGCCTAGGACTATAAAGGAGGAATTTAAAATGTTTGATTCAGACTCTTGGTTGGAAGCCATGAATGAAGAAATGGCATCATTAGAAAAGAATGACACTTGGAGTTTGGTGCCCTTGCCTAAAGACAGAAAATTTGTTGGCTACAAATGGGTATTTAAAAAGAAGATTGGTCTAGATAGCAGTTTGGAAAAGTACAAGGGAAGATTGGCTGCAAAGGGTTATTCCCAAGTAGAGGGAATTGATTATGGGGAGATTTTCTCTCCTGTAGCTAAGCTGACGTCTATCAGATTTATTTTGTCACTTGCAGCAGTGTATGACTTGGAGGTCAAACAAATGGATATGAAGACAATATTTCTTCATGGTGATCTTGAAGAAGAAATCTATATGTCCCAGCCTGAGCACTTTGTTGAAAAAGGTAAAGAAAAATTGGTTTGCAAGTTAAAGAAGACTCTGAATGGGTTAAAGCAGTCACCTAGAATGTGGTACCAGAAATTTGATACTTTTGTATTGTCTTTGGGATTTGTAAGATAAAAATCTGATCATTGTGTCTATTACAAAGCTGAAAGAGATCAAGTTCTTATTATTTCTCTCTATGTTGATGATATATTGTTCATAGGTAATAGTAAGCTATTGATTTTTGATCTTAAGTCTCAGTTATATGCTAAGTTTGAAATGAAAGATCTTGGTGTAGCAAGATATATTCTGGGGATGGAGATGACCAGGGACAGGAATAGTAGAAAACTTTGGCTTAGTCAGAGTAAGTATATCAAGACTGTTCTAGAGAGATTTTGCATGAATGATTGCAAGCAGCTAGTTGTTCCAGTCTTGCAGGGAACAAAGCTATCTTTTGAAGACTGTCCAAAATCTCCTACTGAGATGGAGGACATGACCAATGTACCCTATGCTAGTGCAGTTGGAGGTCTTATGTATGCAATGGTTTATACAAGGCCAAACATTTCCCAACTAGTGGGAGTACTTAGTCGGTTTATGGCTAATCCAGGAAGGACATATTGGGATGTTGTAAAGAGAGTTTTCAGATATTTGAAGGGAACTTCATATTTTGCTTTGTGTTACCATGGGAACTTGGTTGAATCATAGAGGACTCTCAGTATTCAAGGCTATGTGGATTCTGATTGGGCAGGGGACATGACAACAGGAGGTCTACCAGTGGATACATTTTCATGTTGAATGGTGGTGCAGTGATTTGGATGAGTAAGCGGCGGGCTGTAGTCACTTTGTACACTACAGAGGTTGAATACATGGCAGCTACTCATGCTTGTAAAGAAGTAGTTTGGTTAAAATGTTTGTGTTCTAACATTGGTTTTGATGCAAGAAAAATAACTTTTTTTGTGACAGTCAGAGTGCAATTTTTCTAGCAAAGAATCCTACTTTCCATGCTAGGATGAAACATATAGATGTACAGTACCACTTTGTATGAGATATGGTGGAGGATGGAAATGTCAGTTTGGAACAAGTTGATACTGTGGAGAATATTGCAAATGCATTGATGAAGCCAGTGAGCACAGACAAGTTCAGGTGGTGTGCCAGTTCAATGGGCCTTAGTGCCCATGATTTTCAATAAGTTTTGTTGTGCTCTGGAGTTGCCTGTGTGATCTTCATCAAGTGGGAGATTGTTGGAAATATGTGTCTCAATGTTATGAAATAACTTGCACAATAGAAGAATATGATATGAAATATGCTGCAAATACTTGATAATAAATAAGAATAACAAGCCACTTCGAGGGGGAAAACCTCCAAATATCTCTAATGAGAACACACTTCACACTTGATGGTGAAATAAGACTCACAACCTCCTATATATACCTATTTATGCCAAGGATATCACCTAGGCTATCTTAGACACAACTATATAAGACTTAGGCCAACCTAAATAACTAAATAACAATATACTAATGATAATATGACTTAATAGAGAGTTAAGATAGCCACAAGCTAACTATTCATAACCCAATGTACAATAATATTAAGGGCGTAGCATGCCCCCCTTCTTCAAAGAAGCATTGTCCTCAATGCTAATCAAGTTTGGATTCTTTTGAATGAACTCCTCATCCTCCCATGTAGCATCTTCAATTAGAAAATATTTCCTTGTAATGAGGTAACTTGGAATTTTTGATGTCACCAGCTTCTTCATGTGTGTTTGGAAAATTAACTCCAGCTCCAAGATGTGTCTTCCCTTTACATCAAGCTCTTGATGGCGATGAATGTGTTCTTCCTTTACTTGAACCTTTTGATGTGTCATAGAGTAAGAGGTGAGGAATAATTTATGGTACCCTTGCATTGGTTGAATAGCTTGATTAGGAACTTCTTCTTCTTTCACTTCTTCATTATCTTTTTCTTTTTCTTTTGTATCTTCTTCGTCTTCTTCTTCTGCTTCTTCTTCTTCTGGTTGGTCTTTTGCTTCTTCTTCTTCTATTTTTGCTTCTTCTAATTCTTCATATGCCTCTTCTTCTTCTTTTTCTTCCTCTTCTTCTTCTTCTTTCGCTTCTTCTTCTTCTTCTTCTTCTTCTTCTTCATTTGTTTCTTCTTCTTCTTCTTCTTCTTCTTCTTCTTCTTTTGATTCTTTTTCTTCTTCTTCTTCTTCATTTGTTTCTTCTGGTTCGTGGCTACTTGAGACCTCCTTTCTTGGTTTATTCATAAAGGTGCTTAACATGTTTCGTAGGTCCAATATATCTCCTCTTAGGTCACACATATGCATCTTCATTGAGGAAATGTCTTCCTTGACCTTATTTATTTCCTCATTATGAGTAACATCCTTGATTGTTTCACCATCCTTATCAAGAGTCTTCCCCAGAGTGACAACATTTCTTTTTACCCCTTGTTGCAGGCCCCGTCATGATGGAAACCACTAATGTTGAAATAAATCACACAAATGAGACTTAAATTCTCTCAAATTTTTACTGTAATCTCCTTCAGTATGTCTTCAAAAACCCAATAAAAATTAGACTCCAATTCAACAAGATGTGTGAGATATGTAGATTCCAAAAAAATAGTGTACAAACCCTAATTCTGCAATAATTCGCTTAATTCTACTCCAATTCTTCTGAAATATGGACTGTAGTTTCTTCAATATGTTCTTCAAAAACCCTTTAAAAATCAGAAAATAATTCACCAAAATCTGAAAGATATGCTCTTCCCAAAATCGCCTCCAAAATTGAGAAAAACTTTGCCTCTATGGTGCCAAGATCATGCTCTGATACCACTTGTTATGAAATAACTTGCACAAAAGAAGAATATGATATGAAATATGCTGCAAATACTAGATAATAAATAAGAATAACAAGCCACTTTGAGGGGGCAAAGCTCCAAATATCTCTAATGAGAACACACTTCACACTTGATGGTGAAATAAGACTCACAACCTCCTATATATACCTATTTATGCCAAGGATATCACCTAGGCTAACTTAGACACACCTATATAAGACTTAGGCCGACCTAAACAACTAAATAACAATATACTAATGATAATATGACTTAATAGAGAGTTAAGATAGCCACAAGCCGACTATTCATAACCCAATGTACAATAATATTAAGGGCGTAGCACTCAATCCCACAGGCTGAAACCTCTATTGGAGCCAAGTCAGTGTGACATATTCTATGTCTGGCCAATGAGCAGATTTGTAGCCTTATGTTTTGTACAGGTCGTTGTGACCTTGCAAAAGTCTTGCCGAATGGTTACACATTGGAGTCTTCGGTGTGACCTCTTACCGCGTGGAGATCTCTGGCCGACAGGCCATTCATATCGGGCGTCGAGGAGACTCTTAGCGACCAGGCGCTTCAAGGTGACTTGAACACTCGAGAAGAAGTCCTAGCAACAATGGAAGGTCTCACCGACAGGGATACACTTGGGGTCTTCACGGTGACTCAAAGACTTCGGTATGAAGTCTTGGCGACCGATGCAGAGTCTCACCGATGATGAGGGGTCTTCAGTATAACTCTTAGCGAACGGTGGTCTCGGGGTAACTTGGAGATTTCGGTAAGAACTCTCAGCAAGAGTGGTAAGTCTTTCCAATCGTTCGGTGCTCGATATAACATAAATATCTCGATGAAAACTCTTGGCGATGATTGAATGTCTTAGTGATAGATGGGTGCCGATGGAAATGCTAATGTTTCGGTATGACTTAGGACCTTGGTATGAAGTCCTAGCAAAAGCAATAAATCTCATCGACTGGTGGATGCACTCAAATTAACTTGAAGGCTCGGCATGAGGTCCTGGTGAGAGCGGTATGTCCTGCCAACAGAATGACTCTTCGGTGTGACTTAGGATATTGATATGTGGTCTCACCAAAGAGCGATATTCTTTCCGAAAGGAAAACTAAAGTCGATGTAATGGGTGAACTCGATATAATCTCTTTTTCGATTGTAAGGACTCTTGGCGATATCAAATGCTGACTATGTTTGCATTAGGGAGACATGATTAGTGTCTCACCAATATGCCAACATAGCTTGATTGCCTTTTGACCGTTTGACTTTCCTATGTGGCGTCTCGTGGACCAATCAGAGAATCCGAATGGGAACCGTTGGAAGATAGTTCATTGTGGCAGTTCTGAGAGGAAGCTTGATAAACAGGGGCGATGTGAATATAGTCTAGAGTAGCAAATGATGTCTAGTTGGTTGGATCGACGGATTACTGTGTGGTTGTGTGATCAGTGGATGAATTCTATTCTGTAAAGACTGTAACGTGAATGTTCTGTAACAAGGTTGTTCATGCTGAATGCTGCTATAAACTAACATCAGAAAGATAAGTTAGAACTTTGTTTGTAATCTTTATTACTGTAATACAAAGTGACTTCTCTTGGTGTGGTGGGTTTTTCTCCCGTAAAGGTTTTCCCACGTATATCTGGTGTTCATATGTGTTTTTCTATTTCTCTATTTCAGTAATCTCTTTCTAGTGCATCTTAATTGGACTGTAATTGTAAAATTTAAAAGGTATCTCTGCATTCTTCCCTGAGGTTTTGACGTTAGGAGAGTTGCTTCCGCATCTAGCTTTCCTTACAACCTCTGCTAGGAGATTGGTTGGTACGTACATTATGAGTATTATAGCCTTACAACATGCACACCTTTGCATGTGTGGGCCTTCACCCACATCACATGCACGAGGCCATAGTAGTATCTGCAAGTAAGAAACTATGTCATCCCCCTGGCCCACTGGTAAAAGCTAACATGACAATGGAGGCACGGTGATCTATAGTTCTAGTGGTTGTAGTTTGATACATTGATGTTAGACAAGATTAGATGGAGACCCTACCAATATTTTCAATGGGTGGATGATCATATGTTCCTTTGAAACCTACAGCATGACCATTTTATCCTTGATTGCACAGATTTTGTGATCATATTGTACTATTGGAGTTAGATTATGTGGCAACATGGAAGGGTTCAGACTATTCCCCCCTCCTATGTCGACATACACCCAAGCTGTGTGGAGTGTGGGGGGGCCAGAGGATTATTTGTTCCCTACTCTAGTGGATGTATATCTCTCAAACAATGACGTCCATGACATAGACTTTCCGCCTATGGGCACCTTAGACATTGTCGGCATCAATTGATCCTTCTCAGAGTAGTTGGAAATACACCGTCTTGCCCCAGGTTTCCTAGGGGATTCCCCCAGGGGGGATCTAGGATTGTAGGGGGACATGCTACCACATCCATCTAGGCTGAGGCAGAAGCACAGAGGCAATAAAGGTGGGGAGGAGCAGCAAGAGGAGCAGGAGCATGAGGCTAGGGCGACACTGCTAAGATCTAGGAAGTGGAGGTGAATGTCATCTCCACAAGCTATACCCATTTCATCAGCTCCACCAACTCTTGCCACATTCAAAGCAACTCCTGACATTGAAAGTGTGGGATTGAGCAAACCTCCTCACCTAGACCCATTTGGGTAGCCAGGGGATCCAATTATGATAATTATTTGTGTTGTTTTATTTTAGCATTTCAAATTTTTATCTCATGTATATACATATCATGTTTTGATTTTATACACTCTATGATACCAGTATACCTTCTACTTCTAAGGTTGTAGTGGACACTTAGGGATGGATTCGGCTTGTCACCCAATGCATATCAGAGGTGGCCCTTGTTATGCCTATCTAGGGCACAATTTTGGATGCCTACCAACCGGCCTCAGTAGGATGACATGTCCACCTCTTCAAGCCAATGGCACGTCTCAGGACTGCATATGAGGAGGTGCGAGTAGAGGTGGTGCAAAGGGTGGACAATGTCACCATAGTGCAGGGGCAGTGTGATCAGCTATTGGGGAGCTACAGATGGAACTTGTAGAGTGAGATGTGACCATGATGAGGGTAGAGGTTGCCAAGCAGGCACATGATGCCCTTCAGAGCTGCCTTGATGACCTCATGAGCCAACTAGCAGTCGTGATCCTAGCAAGTGATCAATAGTTGCAATAGGATTTGATGCAGATGTGGTGTTGGTGTGAATAATTATCTAGTACCTAGCTTATTCATTCACTAGGTAATTAGGGGACATATTCACATGATTAAGTTTACTTAGGAAAAAGATTCTTTCTAGAAATCTTAGTTGGCTTATCTAGAGCTTATCTTATCTAGCTATATTGCATGATTCCTAGGTACTTAGCTGTCACATGTCATAGGATTAAGACACTTGTCATGATCTTGTCTAATCCTATCTCTCAACCTTGCCTTTATAAGCAAGGCATCTCATGTACATTTGCATATCAATTCAACCATTATTCAATCTTGGATTGTGAAGCAAGCTTTCTTGTCATTCTCTCTCTTGTGGAAGTGGTTTTGGTCGCAACTGTTCTTGGGGGTGTTGGGCAGTCACCATTTACTCCCACATGGTATCAGAGCTCTCCATGTGTTGCAGATTCCTTCCCAGATCTAAGGGTTTGTGTTGGATTGAAGATATGTGTTGGGTGTAGATTAGGGTTTCAAGAACCTCATGATTGAGATCAGAAGGCTCTGTAGACAAATTTTGGCTATAAATTCATCCATTTTGGATAAAATTATTTTTGAGGAAAAACTTTTTTGCTGGAACAACCACCCATGCGGTATGATTTCCCTATTTTTGCAAAAAAATATTTTGCAAAATATTTTTTGAGTATTTTATTAAATATTTTGGGGAAAAATATTTTTATTGGGCTATTCAAATATTTTTGGAAAAATATTTGTAAAAATCGGGGCACAATCATTGTATTTTGGGCAATTTTATTATTTTCTGCGGCCTGTTATATTTCTTTTCAGTGCATACATTGGTGGTCAAATGCATCAAGTCATAGTAAGGCACATCCGATCCCTATTTGACAGGAAAGTTGCTTCGGTCGGCATATTTTGGGATCTTCTTTATCGGATCAACTCTATATTTCGTCATCAAAGTCAATCCGCGGGTACATTGGCGGTCATTTGACATTGGCTATCAAATCTTGTGCATCTACACCTTGGTATTCTAGAGATGAGTGTTGAGCTTCCTACTCCTCCACCTCTGACTCCTTCAGCCATTGATGCTTCTATTCAACAAGATGATCATAGTTTTTCAGATCTTGCTTTGTGGGATGAGTATTTGACAGGGATTTCTAACTTGTTCATGGAGTCTCATCCTATAGATTTGGAGGACACACTTGAAGGGATTTCTCTCCTCTCTGATGATAGTTTCAGCACAACTATTACACCATCTACTTTTCCTTTGGAGATTGACATTCATGAGTCTCCTCATTCTCTTGATTTTTCATGTTTCTTGGTTGAGTTTGACCATGATTATGTTGTGGCTCATTCAAGCTTGGAGGATCCTCATCAGTTTTTAGAGACATACATGTTGATCATTCATGCTTCCTCCTTTCATTTGGACATGGAGTGGCTTCTTCATCAGCTTATGATATTGTTTCTTCCTAAGGGAAGATGTGTTGCTTGTAGACATTGGGTCATCTTTTGTTTTCAGGAATTCTTCATCAACATTGGAGCTTCTTCATCATGGGGGGATATCTTATCTCTCTACTTCCCTCTTATGGGGGGTATTTTATTGTATATACATGATGGATGTAGTCCTTGGGGCTATCATTAAGTCCTCCATACTTCATGTTTGTTTTTTTTTGTTTTTTTTTTCTCTCTTTTGGAGAGGATTTTTGTCCCATTGGGTTTTCTCCTTTTCTCCACTTGTGAGAGATTGTTTGCATTGTAAATGGGTACCTAACATGGCCTAGTAGTTGGGACCCATCCTCATAGTCTTTGCATAGTGTGCATAATAATCTTCTCCCTAAGTTTCACTTAAGGGGGGTTGTTGGTGTGAATAATTTTCTAGTACCTAGTTTATTCATTCACTAGGTAATTAGGGGACATGTTCACATGATTAAGTTTACTTAGGAAAAATATTCTTTCTAGAAGTCTTAGTTGGCTTATCTATAACTTATCTTATCTAGCTATATTGCATGATTCCTAGGTACTTAGTTGTCACATGTCATAGGATTAAGACACTTGTCATGATCTTGTCTAATCCTATCTCTCAACCTTGCCTTTATAAGCAAGGTATCTCATGTACATTTTCATATCAATTCAACCATTATTCAATCTTGCATTGTGAAGCAAGCTTTCTTTCCATTCTCTCTCTTGTGGAAGTGTTTTTGGTCACAACTATTCTTGAGGGTGTTGGGGAGTCACCATTTACTCCCACATGTGGATGTAGATATGCTCCCTTAAAAGAGAGATCAGGGGGATGTGCACAACCTTTTCTAAATCACACTCACACTGCTCTTGATCCATCTCCATTATGCAACCCCTTTGTAGTCCATAGCTATAGCTAGAGCCAAAGGGTTTTGAAAGTCACATGTCGCAGCCTTAGGGCTCAGTTTTGTATATTAGTTTTATAGTTGTGATATATATATTTGTAGATATTTTTGTATAGAAATTGATACACATATTCAACAACCACTCATTTTTTGATGACAGTGGACCAATACATTATATGACACTTGATACATATATGAGATACTAGTTCCAACATTATAGTATTATGTACTTTCAATGTGTATGCTTCTTTATTTTTGTGTATGTTGATGTTATGGATAATATGTATGTATATGGATGTATGTTTACATTAGATGCAATCATGATTTAATGAACACACATGGATGTATGTTAATTAAATGCAATAATGATCTAATTTCATTAAAATATATAATGTAATGCATGGATACATAGCATAGTATGATACATGTATGTATGACACACACACAAACACAATGGTAATATCATAACACAAAAAAAAAATCATAATGTGTTAATGAATAATGTCAACATATGCAATGCTACAACCATTAAAGAGTGAACACCACACACATATGACACATTAGGAACTACACATAATATCAACGAAGATGCATCACATTAACAAGCTCTTTTACAAGTGTTTCATCCATAGATGATAATCTAGAAGTACCTGAGCCATACACGGAGATGACAATGTAAGGGCCTAACTAGTTAGGACTGAATTTCCCCCTCTGATTAGGTGGTGCATTTACATTCCTCTAATTCTCATAGAGAACTAGGTCACCTAGCTTGAAAGTTCTAGGAAGTACACTTTGATTATACTATCTGCATAATGATCATTGATAAGCTTTAAGATGATTAAGGACCTATAATCAGCACTCATCGAGCATCTATAGCTGATGTAAACAATTAGCTCAAAAAGTTTCATCATCAATTAACCCTTTAAGGGAAACCTACAAAGAAAAAATCTCCAAATCTAAAGGCATAATAGCTTCAACACCATACATGAGGTTGTAAGGCGTCATTCCTATTGCCATACGAACCTCATGTGATAGGCCCACAAAGTGTATGTCAATTTAATATGCCAATATTTATCGTGTTTGTTAATTGTTTCATGAATAATGAGTTCAAGAGTCTTATTAGACACTTCTTCTTGACCATTAGATTGAGGATAGTAAGGTGTAGAAAATATATGTTGAATGTGAAACTTTTCTAGGAATTGCTTTACTTATTTTTTATAATTGGCATACCATTATCAGAAAAAAGTGTATTAGGCAATCCAAAATGAGAATTAATGTTGTTTAAAACAAAACTACAAATAGCATCAGAATTCATGGATCAAAGCGGGATGGCTTCGACCCACTTCATGAAGTAATATGTAGCAGTGATAATAAAAGTATGTGGTTTAGAAGGAGGTGATATTTTTCCAATAATATCTAACCCCCACTTTGCAAACGGCCAAGGAGAGGTCTAGTCTTTGTTGGATGTTGTGGTTGTATCAATGATATGTGGTTGTCATTGATGTCAACACTATTAGAATAAATTTATTTGAAGTTGTATATGTCGAGGATATTGAGAAAATTATAATAAATGAGTTCCAGGTTTTTAGCAGTGAAGTGAAGTTCAGTATGGTGGTTATTTTTGCACGTTGTTGATTAGAGGTTGTGGAATAAATGATTTTTTTACTGAGTGTATCTATTTTATACATGTTGATTTTTATAGATTCACACAAAGATTTGATCGAGTTATGCAGATTTCCATTCAAACATTTTTTTGTTTCTTTAGTTGGTGTTCTTGATTGAAGATGATGTTATTTCAGTTAGTTCAGTTGTTGTGGATGCTTCTCATGTGATTTTTGATACTTGTGGATGTTTCTAGATCATGCTCTATCTTTCTTGCACGTTTGCATTGATCGTTGTGATCATAGTTGGTGATTTTCTCTTGTGTGTTCATTTTTTTCTTGAACTTGGCTAACATAGTGTTTGTAGCGTGGTGTGGATCTTCAAGGAGAAATTAATTGAAGTTTCTTCATGCTAGAGATTTTTGTTTGGTTCCTCACTAAGTTGTGGCCAACCTTAGTTGATTCGCATTGATAATCTTTAATGTTTTGGGCCAACAATTTATATTTATTTTATTATTTCTTTGTTGTTGACTTGTAACAATGAAATTTCATGTTGTGGATATATAAGAGCAATTTTTTATTCGAATTTAAGTGTGAAAAAGGTATGCTTCTTTATGTCTATGTGAATAATGTTCTAAATCATTTGAAGGTAGAGTAGAGTGTGAAGAATTCTGAAGAAGTGTGAAGAATAGTGAAGAAGAGTGAATAAGTTTTCATGCACTTAATTGGAACTATAATCAGGAATTAGTAGATGCTATTTTCTTAGTTCAAAATTTGGATGGCTTTAATCTGAATCTCTTTGTAAGACAATGTGTCTTCCTTTGTAATTAAGTAGTGAGCTCTAGGAAGTGTGCCTGAAAGCATGTGCATTCCCCATATTTCATTTTCATTATACTTTTAACAAGGTATAATCTTGTGGACTGACCTCCACTATGGTTTTTCCCCTAACAGGGTTTCCACAAAAAAAAAATATTGGTGTTATGTGTGTTTTTGATGTGTTGATGATTTATATTTTCATGGTTAATAATCAGATTAGAGAATAAGGTTAATAAGTTGAATAATTTTTGAAATTATGTGACAACTAATTCACCCCCCCACTCATTTTTTTCCCTTATATTGCCAACAATTGGTATCAGAGCAGGTTCCTTGGAAGATGTTTAATAGCTTAAGGTGATCCAGGATGGCAAGTTACAAGAAGGATAGTTTGAGATTTGTTGGAACAAATTATTCTTTGTGGAAGACTCGAATGGAGTGCCATCTGAGATGAATTGGTGAACCCTACTGGAGCATTATAAGTAATATGTATATTATTCCATAGAATGGTCCTACTACTTCTGCTAAGATTAGAGATGTTGAGTATAATATTCGGGCTAAGGAAGCTTTGTTGAATGCTTTGACTGATTCTGAAATGACAAATGTTATGGATCTAAAGATTGCTTATGAGATCTAGAAAAAGTTTGAAACCTTGTATGAAGGTGATGCTAATGTGAAGATTGCTAAGTTGTAGAGTTTGAAAGGGAAATATGAAAGGTTGAGAATGGGTGATGATGAGAACATTAATACTTTAATGCAAAGAGTGAATGAACTTGTGTGTGGTATTAGATGTGTTGGTGGAAAGATAAATGAATTTGAGATTTTTGCTAAAGTGCTTAGATCCCTGCATGATTCTTACAAAGTCAAAGCTAGTGCTATTGAAGAGATCCAGATTGTAACAAACATAACCAGAGATACATTGGTTGATAAGCTAACTGCTTTTGAGTTGAGTGAATTTGGTGATTCCCTTCCTAAGGTTGAATCTACATTTAAGGCTACTACTTCTGGAAGAGATAGAAAGATATAAGATTCGGGTGAGATTTCATCTAGAAAGACATTCAAGTATGAGGATGAAATTAGACAAATTGAAGAAGAAGAAAGAGAGATAGAAGAGCTGGAAGAACTTATTGTCAAAAGAGTACCGAGAGGAAAAGGTAAGTATGAAGGAAAATTACCTCTTAAATTATTTTCTTGCAATAAGATAGGTCATTTTGCATCAAGGTGTTCAGAAAGAGTTGCTAAACCAAGACATAACAAACCTATATTTTAGAAGTGTTACTATGTTGTTGATGAAGGCGTGATAGATGATGAATCTAATAGAGGAAATAGAACTGATGATGAATGGGTATTTATTGCTATCAAGGAAAATAATCATGTATCTACTAAATCTATTGGTTGTACAAATGTGGAGAAAGCCCTGGCTGCTCGAGTTGAAGAAAAAAATGAATGGGTAATTGATAGTGGATGTTCACATCATATGATAGGAGACAACAGTAAGTTTGTAAGCTTAGAAAATTATGTTGGTGGTGTTATGAGATTTAGTGATAATATAGCTGGTGTGATCCATGGAAGAGGTTGCATTTCTCTTGATGGTAAGCATAATACTAATGATGTTTTGTATGTGGAAGGCTTGAAGAATAATCTTTTGAGTGTTGGTAAAATGGTTGATAAGGGATACAATCTTCAGTCAAGGATGGAAAGTGGAGAATATTGAGTTCCAAAAATGAAATTGCATCAAGTACAAAAAAAAAATGTAATATCTTTCACATGAGTGCTACTAGTAAAAGTTGTTTGATTGCTCAAGTTGATGAAAGTTGGTTATGGCATAGGAGGTTGTGTAATGTTAACTTTGATAATATTGTCAAGATAAGTTCCACTAAGGCTATGAGAGATCTACCTAAGTTGGTAAAACCTACCAATCTAATATGCATGGAATGTCAATTGGGAAAGAAAACTAGGATTTAATTTAAGAGTAAAAAGCATTGTTCAAATGAACTGTTAGAGCTTGTGCATACTGATTTGTGTGGTCCCTCTAAGGTCAAAATTTTACAAGGTTACAGGTATTTCATGTTACTCATTGATGATTATTCTAGAATGGTATGGGTTACTTTCTTAAGGGAGAAATCTGAAGCACTGGAAAAGTTCAAGATATTTAAAGCTATGGTTAAGACAGAGATAGATTTGAAGATTTAATGTCTAAAATCAGATAGAGGTGGTGAATTCACTTCTGATGAATCTAATACTTTTTGTGAAGAACATGGAATAAAGAGACAATTATCTGCACCATGGATCCCTCAACAAAATGGAGTTGTGGAAAGGAAGAACAAAACAATTGAAGATGCTACTATAACTATGATGCTAGAAGGAAATGTTCCTCATATCTATTGGAGAGAAGTTGTGATTACTATTGTGTACACACTCAACTAGGTACAAATCAAAGGTGATACTGGTAAGACCCCTTTTGAGCTATGGACTGGTCAAAAGCCTATTGTTAAATACTTTCAGATATTTGGAAGCAGATGCTATATTAAGAGAGATGAAGACATAGGAAAGTTTGATGCTAGGAGTGATGAAGGTATCTTTCTAGGTTATGCTACTAAACGTAAGGCCTACCAGTGCTACAATAAAAGATTGAAGAAAATGGTTGAAAGTGCAAGTGTTAAGGTTGATGAAGACTTGGTACACTATCTAGAACCTATGGATATGACTTTGATTATTAGGATGATAGTACAAAAAAAGGAAAGAAAGTTCACACTACAAATCAAGTGCAAATCAATCTGGTAAATTAAGAAAATGAAGAAGGAGAAACTAGTGAAAGAGCAGAAGAAAGATCAGAAGGGCCTAAAGTTGAAGAAAATCCTAAGAAGACTCTAAGGTATGTAAGATTGAATCATTCAAAAGATAAGATTATAGGTGATAAGAACAAAGGTGTCCAGACTTGGAGAAATATTACATAAGAGTATTGCTTGATTTTAAAGACTGGGCCTACTAGTGTGAATGAAGTATGTAAAGATGAGCATTGGATTGAATCAATGAAAGAAGAGTTAAAACAAATTGAAAAGAATAATATGTGGATTCTTGTTCCTAGACCTAAGGATAAGAATTTCATTCGAACCAAATGGGTCTTTAGAAACAAACTGAATGATTAAGGTAAAGTGGTTAGAAACAAAGCAAGACTGGTATGTAAAGGATATTCACAAATGAAAGGAATTGACTTTTAAGAGACCTTTTCCCTTGTTGCTAGAATTGAAGTTGTAAGATTATTTCTTGCCTATGTTGCTCACAAGAACTACAAAGTTTATCAGGTGGATGTAAAATCAACTTTTCAAAATGGTGAATTGGAAGAAGAAGTGTATGTTGAGCAACTTGATGGATTTTAGTTGACTGATAAAGAAGATATGGTATGTCAGTTGAAGAAATAATTGTATTATTTGCTAAAGCTTGGATTTAACAAAGGCGCTACTGATAGTAATCTATATTTCAAGAATAATGATAAAGATCTAATTGTTGAATTATTTGTTGATGATATTATTTTTGGAGAAGATGATGCTTTGTGCATAAAGTTTGTTAATGAGATACAAAATGAATTTGAGATGTCTATGATTGGTGAGATGAAATTATTTTTGGGATTGCAAATTACTCAGATAGCTAAAGGGATTTTTGTATCTCAGTCCAAGTATGTGAAGGAATTATTGAAGAAGTTTGGTATGGAAGATTCAAAGCCAGTTGGTACACCCATGGTGACCAGATGCAAGTTGAGAATAGAAGATGATTCTCTGAAAGAAAAACAGACAAGATACAAATCAATGATTGGTGGATTGTTGTACTTAGCTCAAACTAGGCCTAATATCATGAATGTTGTATGTATTGTTGCAAGATTTCAAGCTAATCCGAAAGAATCTCATGTGACTGTTGTGAAGATAAATTTTAGATACTTGAAGGGAACTGTTGATCTTGGCCTATGGTATCCTAAAGATGATGATCTTAGTTGGAGTTCCTTTACTAATGTTGACTGGGCAAGAGATGTGAATGATAGAAAAAGTACTAGTGGTGGATCATTTTTCTTAGGGAAGAAGCTAATTTCTTAGTTAAGCAAGAAGTAGAATGTCATTTCCTTATCTATTGCAAAGGTCAAATACATTACTACTACTAATAATTATACTCAAGTCATCTGGATGAAACAAATGTTGAAGGATATCTTAATTATATATGATGATCCTATTGCTATATTATGTGATAACTCAAGTGCTATTAACATTTCCAAGAATCCAGTGTTGCATTAAAAAATAAAGAATATATCTATCAAGTTTCACTTTTTGAGGGAGAAGGTAAGTGAAAAGGAAGTCGGATTGGAGTATGTTCCTACTAAGGAGAAGATTGCAAACATCTTTACCAAGTCACTTCCTAAGGATACTTCTGAGTATCTCAAAGGGAAGTTAGGGGTGATTACCCCTCATAATCAGAACTAAGGATACATTGCATTGTATCAATCCATGCATTTCACAGTCATATCTTCTCTCGGATTGATGTTGTGGTGGCTGCTACTTAGGGGGAGTAGTTAGATGTTCATAAATTTAGATATGTGGTTCAAAGCTTAGAGAAATTTTTCATTGATTTCAAAGGGGGAGAAGAGTCATGAAAAAATTGGTGATTATTTGAGGAGAAGATCCTTATGAGGAGAAATATTATGTGAAAATGTTGATGAGAAGATGAGTCAAAACGTAAGCAAGAGTTAGTTGTGTTGATGGTGTTTTTCACATCATGTGTTGTCATCCATGCCAAAGGGGGAGATTGTTGGATGTTGTGGTTGTATTGATGATATGTAGTTGTCATTTATGTCAACACTAATAGCATAAATATATTTGAAGTTGTATATGTCGAGGATATTGAGAAAATTGTAATAAATGAGTTATGGGTTGTCAGTGGTGAAGTGAAGTTCAATATGGTGGTTATTTTTGTACATTGTTGATCAGAGGTTCTGGACTAAAGGGTTTGTTTCTGAGTGTATCTAGTTTATCCATGTTGAGTGTTAGAGATCCGCATGAAGATTTGATCAAGTTATGAAGATTTCCATTCAAACAGTTTTTTTATTTCTTCAGTTGGTGTTCTTGATTGAAGATGATGCTATTTCAGCTAGTTCAGTTGTTGTGGATGCTTCTCTTATGATTTTTGATGCTTGTGGATGTTTCTAGATCATGCTCTATATTTTTTGCACGTCTACATTGATTGTTGTGATTGTGGTTGGTGATTTTCTCTTGCATGTTCATGCTTTTCTTGTTCTTGGTCGGCATATTGTTTGTAGCATGTTGTGGATCTTCGAGGAGAAATTAATTGAAGTTTCCTCATGATAGAGATGTTGATTTGGGTCCTCACTAAGTTGTGGTCAGCCTTGGTTTATTTTCATTGATAATCTTTAATGTTTTGGGCCGATAGTTTATATTCATTTTATTATTTCTTTGTGGCTGACTTGTAGCAATGAAATTTCATGTTTCACATATATAAGAGTGACTTTTTATTTGAATTTAAGTTTGAAAAAGGTGTGCTTCTATGTTTGTGCATGAATAATTTTCTAAATCATTTGAAGGTAGAGAAGAGTTTGAAGAATTGTGAAGAATTGTGAAGAAGAGTGAAGAAGAGTGAAGAAGTGTCCATGTGCCTAATTGGAACTGTAATTAGGCATTAGCAAATGCTATTATCTCAGTTCAAAATCCAAATGGCTTTAATCTGAATCTCTTTGTAAGATAGTGTGTCTTCCTTTGCAAT
The DNA here is from genome assembly GCA_007258455.2 of Sequoia sempervirens. Taxonomy (NCBI): domain Eukaryota; kingdom Viridiplantae; phylum Streptophyta; class Pinopsida; order Cupressales; family Cupressaceae; genus Sequoia; species Sequoia sempervirens. The sequence goes on along the minus strand of VDFB02000003.1, from coordinate 418,148,917 downwards.
TGAGCAGTGAGCTCTAGGCAGTGTCCCTGAATGCATGTGCATTCCCCATATTTCATTTTCATTATACTTTTAACAGGGTATAATCTTGTGGACTAACCTCCATCATGGTTTTTCCCCTAACAGGGGCTCCACACAAAAAAAAATATTGGTGCTATGTGTTTTTGATGTGTTGATGATTTATGTTTTCATGGTTAATAATCAAATCAGAGAATAAGGTTGATAAGCTGAATAAGTTTTGAATTTTTGTGACGTATGATTCACCCCCCCTCTTAGTTGTCTGCCCTTGTATTGTTAATAGTCTTGTAATTCTTGTGTAGGTGCATGAATAAGACCACTATGTTGCTAACATTCCAGGAACTTTTTAACAAAATCAAAGGAATATTATTCAGTCATTTTCCAAAAGTAACCCATGTGTATCAATTTCCTCACTAGGGATTTACCACCAAAGTGTCCACCCCCAGAGTCTAAATGGTCTTCTTTAAGGGTGAGGGGTGTTTTTGATTTAGTGATGCATTGAAGAAGTAAGTTGTTATAAGATTTTTGATAGAGAGCATCAGACAAGATAACATAACAAACTAAAAGCTTTCTTATGTGAGTGTGATCATTCTTTTTTGCATCATTGGGGAAGTTCCCAGTCTTAAGGTAATTGTAAATATTAGAAAACCATTCTCCCAAGTCTAAGTGAGAATACACAAAAGTATCAAATTGAAGTTGATAAAAAAAGGTTGGAAACCAAAGGACCTAAACCATGAAGTGGTATTCTTTCATATCCTCATCCAAAGGTACTAGGGAAATAACATTTTCCATAGCATGATTTGAGTGTCTATTCTCCCTCCTAGGGACATTATCTATCATGAAAGAGGAGAATAATTTAATCAAGGACAAAGCGAGGTATCGATATAGAGACAATTTACTTTTCTTAGCTTGATTAGCTCCCATAATCTGATTCACAATAAGCTCATAATCACCTAGTATATGAAGATGTCTTATTTTTAGTGTGATCGTAGCACACAAGCCAGCAATGGGAGCTTCATACTCAATGATTTTATTAGTGTAAGGTAATTCCAAATGAAAGGAGAGAGGAACTAGCTTACCTTCAGGTGATATTATAACTACACCAGCTCCAGAGCCAATCTGACATCTCAACCCATCGAAGTACATTTTCCATTCAAGCTCATAATTGATAGAAAGAATATTCTCATCAAGAAACAAATCCAAACTTGGGAAGGAGCGAGATGAGGGAGGGTCTACCAATTGATCAGAAATAGCTTGACCCTTTATCAACTTCTGAGTAATAAACTTTAAGTCAAACTCAGAAAGTAACATTACCCATTTTTCTAACCTCCCAGCAAGGTTAGTACTGGAGAAAAAATTCTTTAGAAGGTCACTTTTTACAATGGCATGCATTTCGGCATGAAGAACATAGTGTCTTAGCTTCTGTGTGGCAAAGAAAAGAGCAATAAATTTCTTCTCCATTGAGGAATAACAAGTTTCATAATCAACTAGGACAAAGCTAATGTAATAGACCACTCTCTCTTTCCTAGTGTTTAGTCATACTAAGCAAGCAAAGCTACCAAAGCATACAGTGATGCTGTGAGGTAAAGAGAAAAGGGTATATCTTGCATAGTCAGCATTAATAGGGGAGGATTGGCCAAATAGGCTTTGATTGACTCAAAATATTTTTGGCACTCTTCATCCCACATAAAGTGAACATCTTTCCTTAACAAGTGAGTGAAAGGAAAGGTACAATCAACTAGCTAAGATATGAATCTTTGAATTTCCTGAATCTTCCCTTGTAAACCTTGCAACTCAATAATATTCCTGGGTGGAGGCATGTTAACAATAGCATCGATTTTATTTGTGTCAACCTCAATTCCATGATGAGAGAATATGAATCACAGAATTTTTCCTGCATCTACGCCGAAGAAACACTTAAGAGGATTAAATCTCATCTTATAGATTTGAAGCCTCTCAAAAATAAGATGAAGGTTCTTCACATGATCCTGATGGGTTATAGACTTTTCCAAGATATCGTCAACATAATCTTCTAAAATATTATGAGTAAAATCATGAAATATTAGGTTCATCACTTGTTGGTAAGTAGCTCTTGCATTCTTTAACCCAAAGGGAATGACCACATAATAGAAAACACCCCAATGGGTAGTGAAGACTTTCTTATACTAATCCTCTGGATTAATACGGATCTTATTGTAACCCGAGAAACAATCCACAAATGATAACAAGGCATGGCCTATAGTTGAATCCACAATCATATCTATATTAGGTAATGTAAAATCATCCTTAAGAGAAGCCTTATTAATATCATGAAAGTCAATACAAATATGGATATGGCCATTAGACTTGCTAATAATTTAATTATTTGAGATCCAATGGGAATAGTCCATTATACAGATAAATCCTACTTTTAGCAGCTTCTCTATCTCGATCTTAACCAAAAATGCGACCTTGGGATTGATCTTTCATATTTCCTGCTTAAATGTCTTGGTGTTGGGACATAATATGATATTGTGAATGGACTCATCTATATTGGGCATGTCCTCATATTTCCAAGCAAAGATATTAGGATGAGAATGTAGGAGACTGGAATGTTCATATGCTTCTTACAAAGAAAGGAACTTCCCAATCCTAATCACCTTTTCCAAAGACTTAGGATCCATAAATATTTTAGTAGTGTCCCCTTTGAGGAGGGAACTATGATCTCCAAGATGCATTATCGGGACACCATCCTAAACATTAGCTAGAGGGTCCTCCTCATCAACATTCAAAATAGATTCTCCAAAATATTCCCATTCGCTCAGGAAATATGGGAATCATCTTTTATGATGGGAAGGAGGCAAAGGGGAGTAGGCACCCAAGAATTCCTCAATTGCTTCATCTAAGGAAAAGATATCTAGAGGGACTTTCTCATCCTGCACTGCTTCCTCTATTAGTTCAGGATGGACCACACTAAGTCGTTCAACTGAAATCATGTTAACACTCCACCAAGGTTTTTTCTTAGACTATTCAATAGAGCACCCCAAAACCATATAATGCTTACAAGACTCAAACTATAAAGGGAATTGAATTCCTTGCTCAATACATCCAAGGAATTTTTTCCCATAGCCATACTGAGAAGCGAGTTTGTATCTAAAACCATAGCAGGTTTGTAAAACCTCAAAAGGTGATGGTTCCACATAAAGAGATTCATTCCACCAGTGAACATCAAATGCATCTATGAGAGTGTAATTGTCTCCTTTACTTGATTCACAAACATTAACCTCCTTTGTATAAGCAGAATTATCCTCCTCAATAAGGGAAGAACTAGTCTCCTAAACAGGATTACATTTTTCCTCCTCCACGGGAGTATCATCTTCTTTTTCATCAGAGGCATTCAAGGTTATTAGAAGCTTTAGATGAGTCTTATTTATTTTTTATTCTCCAATAAAGAATTTAGATAATTCCAAGGATCCCCAATCATCACCAAAGAAAGCATTTGATTCAAAAGAAGTAGATGGGGAAGACTTAGGAATTTATGCTTTAGATGGTTTGTCTTTAATGACATTCACTTCAAGACAACCTCCATGGAGGGTATCACAGAGGAACATGTCATAGCATCGACAGTTAAAGCTAGAATGTAATTCTTAAGAGTGGAGACAACCAAAGCTTGACAAGTTGCCACTAACTCACAAAGGTGAACAACTTTTGGGTCGGCTTTAACTATGACCACTCAATTATTTGCAACAAACTTTAAAGAATGATGTAAATTAGAGGTTACAACACCCATAGAGTGAATCCAAGGTCTCCCCAAAAGAATATTGTAAGGTAGAGGGCTAGGCATCATATAAAACAAAGTAGGTAAGGTAATGGGTCCTAGTTGCAAAGGAAATATTATCATGCCTAGAACTTGGCAGCTGACATTATCGAACCCATGAATGTACAAAGAAGTAGCTAGAGAAGATGAATCAACTTTAATATTAGGTAGTAGTTCAATACCACAAATGTTGAGGGTTAAACCAATGTCAACGAGGGTATGCCTAATACCAATAGTATTAATGTTAATTATGATCATTAAATGGTTCACTTGTTTCTACACATCTGAAGACAAGAGTTCTTGTAGATGGAACATAATATTCAGTGAATATGCACAAATATGAGCCAACAACGCATTAGCATCCATAGGCCTAGTGGAGGAAAGCAAGAGAATCTTCTACAAGGCTTCCTAAAGCATTTCCTGATAAACTAGAGCGGTGTGAAGCAAACCCCAAAGTTAGATCTTGGCTAGAGTAACATGGAGTTGCTCGACAAGATCATAATCACCTGGTACTTTAGTCATAGGTTTAGGTGTTGAAGGAAAACTTGGTTGAGAAGGTGGTAAATAAGTAGGAACTTGAGTAGGTTGAGATGTAGGAATAGAAGGTTGTTGATCCAAATTCTATTTGTTTCTCCTTGTATTATGTGTGCCCAACAACAATGTAAGAAGTGGAGTCCATAGCTTTTACGAATCTTGAATATAATTCTAGTGAATCATCTCAATAAGAAATATCATAGACTGAATGATCCTTTGTTGAGGAAGGGCTAGCTAGGGTCAAGTAAATGAAAAGTGTCTTAGGGCTTGGAGGAGCCACAAAGACCACCACAACATTTACCAACTTACCAGCTTGTGGAGAATAAATTTTCTTGAAAGATTTACGGATAGGAGAAGATGCTTCTAAGAAATCATCTAGAGCATCAACCAACATGTCAAAATCTTCCTTAGAGAAATAATTATTGTAGACATGAAAAATTTGTAAAAATAGATCACATGTTCACATCGGGTTCACCAAAAATGTGAGATAAGAGGGATTCGCTGCACATGAGTCTCTTCATTCTCAAGAGATTCCCAGAGAACGAACTGCCCTTATCCACCTCAACATAAGCTCGATGAAGAAATTGAAAATGAATTGTATACAAGATGATTATTAGAGAAGACTATTTCAAATCTTGAGGAGTGAAACTTCTATATTTCTACCTTCGACATAGGAGATCTTGACCAAAGGACGACAGTGTGGATTCAGGATTCCAACACGGCATGTTGTTATCCAAATGGTGTGCTAGCATCCTAAGCAACAAGGAGCTCAGGAACTCAGGAAAGAGAAATTGGGTTTCACTTCCTAGCTTAGATTTGAGGTCTACTAAGTAGAATAATAAAGTAGAGAACAACAAATATGAGAAAAGCACAAGAACTTGGAGAAACTTACTTTCAACCTATTGTTTGAATCTTCACTCCAAGCTCCGCCTTGTAACCTACACACACAAAAAATGAGGGGAAAATTTTGAAGATGTATAGGGGCCTACCACAGTCAAACCCCCGCTTTGGTGTTCCCACCTCCATGAATAGACAGATAGATAGAGAGTGTAACTGAAATGGAAAAAGGAGCTAGTGAAAGCAAAACCCACACCACCAAATAGTAAATGGACAAGAGATGTAAATAGGAAAGAGTGAGAGAGAATTACTCACATGCCTTAGCCCCATCTAGAGAACATAGAAGCACCATTGAATTCTTTCTAGAGAGATTTTTGTTGTTGGAGGTACCTCAATCCAGGAAAGCTTCACTTGTAGAAGTATTGCTTGTCAAGAATGAAAGAGATTCAAGAGTGAATTTGAAGAGAGAGCTTGATCGAATGAATTGAATGGCCAAAATGAGAGAAAATGAGGGGTTTTGTTGCATGCAAGGGTGGAAAAGAGCCATTACACCCAAAAACCTGACTGCTAGGACACATTTCAAGAGTCAAGATTCAAGATTCTTCATTTCAAACTCAAAAAACTAACAGGGCACCAGCGCGTCGCGTAGATGTCCATACACCGTGCAGGCGTCCAAGACATCTATTTTTAAGAAATGTGTCATTAGGATGTTGTCACTTCGCCATTGGTCCACATGGAACTATAATTGTGAAATTTTGACTCATGGGATATTTTCCATTAATGCATTTGGGCATCATAAATGCTAGGCAAAGTGCTAAAATGTGGAATTTCCCCTAGGTGCAATTCTCTGACATTTTAGGGAAATTATGAGACAAACCATGAAGATTTTGTCATGAAATTATTTGTTTAAACTTTGAAGGAAGATGTTAGAGATTGGTTCTCATATTTTCCAATGCATTCTATTTCTTCATGGAATGGGTTCATGGCAGCATTCGTTGAGCAATTTGGTGAGAGAGTTGAATCAATTTTAATAAGACAAAAACTCATGAACATCCAAAAAGAAGTTGAGTTAGTCCCAGCTTTCAATCTTAGATTTTCAAAGGCAATAATGGATATTCTAGAATATCTAAGACCAAATGATGTAAGTGTTTGATTTTATAATTCAACGAATTTGATGAATAAATGAGTTATCTATCAAGGGATGAGGACCCTACAACAATTCATCAGGAATATCAAATTGCCATGGATATTGAAAACAATTCAAAATATTCAACAATCAAGGGATATATGGCTGCAAGTTTCAATTATTCTAAAACATCTCATGTAAATGGAATTCATGGATCAGGAAATAGAAAGGAGTATCAAGATGATAATGCTCCTACTGGTCTAATTTGTCCATCATCACATTAGCATATCACAGTAAGCTCTGAGTTGAACATCAAAAAATTTTAAGCAATGTTAAACGAATTTTGTTTGTTCTAGGATTGTCTAGCATGAAAAGACATAATGGAGAATCACCACATGACTTGTTTACAAGGTTTTCAGATTCCTTGTTGGAAGTCCCCAAGAATTTCAGACCTGAGGATTCAACATGCATTGATTTGTTTTGTGAAATATATGAGCCAGGGTTAAGTACCTTTCCCAAGAAGTTGAAGCCTCATGGTTTTGATGAAATACTTGATTGGATAAGGATTGTTGAGGGAGCCAAGTGTTATTATGCACAAAGTGTCAGTAGTGGTTTTCCTACTAAGAAAAATCAAAAAGCAATGCAAACAAGTGAAAAGGGTATGTTAGAAGATGAACATCTATCTAGTTGTGTGGATGATGGTAATGATACATTTATAAATGTTGTTGGTTTCTCATTACAAATCAGTAATCAAGATAGCGAAGATGAAAATTTAAGCGTTCACTCTAAAATTTTTGAGCATAATCTATGTAGTGATGAATTTTCTTGTGGTGAGGGTCATGATGAGAATGAAGTTTTTGATTATTTTTCTGAAGATTATGAATTCTTTTAGGAGAATGACTTAGAGTATTTTCCTTCACTTGGGGAATATATGGAATGTAATCTAGTTATATCAGCAATAGAGTATGCTAGCTTTGTGAATGATGATGAGTTTGAAGATAAGAATGTATGTTTTTATTATCCTAATCCTAAACATAGTGTTGGAAAGGATAAAGATGTTGATGATGTTGACTATGGTGCTAATAATCAGGACCCTATCCTTGCTACTCCTAATTGTTTATGTGAAGTAGAGACAGAAAGATTTGTGTTGTATGAAGAAAATGTTGATGCGCATAACATTGGGAAATGTGTTGATTCAACTTTTTATGTGAAATCACAATCTCATAAGGTTAATGGTGACATGGAACATGCTTATAAAGAATTGACTTTTGGATAATATTTTGTACATTTTTTTGCATCAACATTTCGGATCACACTTCATGATCCATCATTAGGATGAAAACAACAAGAGAGCAAGAGAATTCATTTTTTCTCCTTATGCTCTTCTATTGTTTTCATTATAATGATGGATCATGGAGTGTGATCCAAAATGTTGATGCAAAAAAAATTACACAATCTTATCCAAAAATCAATTCTTTATAATAATTATGGATTGTGGAAAATTGATATCATTAATGGAACATGCTTGTTTCTGTGTAGAAGTGGACACATTTTCATTTGAAAATAAGTGCATTAATATGGAAGAAAATGAAGATGATTTTCTACTTGCTAGTGACCAACATTAAGATTAAAATGAACCTTTCACATGTGAGCCAGCATGCCCATCAATTGATGATGCACATAGGGGAACCTATGCATAGGAGTGCTTTGCTATTGACCCTATTAATTCTAAATTATTTGAGCCATCCTTTGAAGCATTTTGCATTGATTTGAATGATTATTTGAAAGATGCATCAAAATATGTTACTAAACCCGAAGTGGAAATGTTCTTTGATGCATGGGATATTGTTATTAATGATGTTTGTGGTCATGACCTTGATCTAAATAAGGGCATAGATGCTATGGTTTTTGATAAACCATATTTCAAAAGTGGTGGAGTATATGATAGTAAAATGGATTTGAAATGCTTAAGTGATTGTGAATATTAGCTTGAAAATATTCATGTATATGAGCACTTTTTTCTCACCACACAAAATGAATGCTTGTCTAAAATGGGACAAAAATCAAAAGATGGCTTCAGAGATTTATATGAGTTTTTATTCATACTGACTTATCAAATTTGGAGTTGTAGTTTGACTCCAAAAGGTTAGGATATATGCCTCTAGATGGGACAATTGAACAAAGTGTTTATGAGAGTTTCACGTTTGATATGAAAACTGAATTTGATGTCAAATTTTATGATGTCATTTGTCAAGTGGACTATGATTTTTTTTAATTTCCAGTCTAGATGGATGAGTATTTAATGGAACATGAACATGAGTTAGATAAGCCAAGGTGTCATGTTAACTATGGGTTTTAGTTGGTACTTGATTTCCAATGTTAGGTTGATGGAGTTAATGGATGCATGGGAAAGCATAGTGATGTAGTTAGGCATGCCAATGGTGATATTATTTTTTAGGTTTGTAATGGTAGTGTTTTTAGACTTGTCTTAGTTCAAATGACAAAGAATAGTGAATTTGATAGAGGAAGACATTGATTTTTCTTTTCATTTGGTGGCTTGGGGCCATCAAATAAGGTACAAGGAAATTTCTTGAACAGGGGAGAATTTATGGAGTACCCAAAGGAATTGGCACTCGATCTGCTTCAACCATGAGTTCTAGAATCTCGCCATGCTTGCTAGAGGCATGCATCCCCAATTGGAGCCACTGGTGGAACCTTCAAATTTTCCATGTTCCACTGATTTGAAGGTACTTTTCCTCTTGTCTTCTTGGTCTATCAAGGGTTTTGGTTTAGGGTTTTATGTGGGGAATTTTTTTACTTTGAATATTTTATCCTATATCTAAACCCTTAAATTTTCAATCTTTTCCTTTGCTGACCTATTGTGGTTAGTTCTTGGTCATGTTAAAAAAAACTTGAGTCACTAAAGTTCATGTTTGATCGGTCCCTTATGGTTAGGGTTTCCCATCGCTAAATTTCCCACATGTGCCTAGGTCTAAGAATTCCCTTTATTTTATAAGGTTGAAAATTTAGCCTTGTTTGGCCTTTACATCCTTTGAAAAAATGTTTTAAGTCCTTTTATGGCCTTATCTTACATTTTCCTAGGTGGTCCCCTCTTCAAAACAACTTATGATCACATGCATAATTGATTCACTTAAGGTTCCCATTCATTTCCTTCCATATCACTCATCGTGGATTGTCTTTAGACCACTAGCCTCAAATTAGCAATGTGTGATGAATAGTCTTCCTTTGTATCACTCATCATGGGTAAAGTTTTAACCTTGAGTTTCAAAGTAGCAATGAGCGATGTAAGCAATATCATTTCTATCGCTAACATTTCTCACTATCACTAATTACTTTTGAGTTCTTAAACATGAATAAGCGATGTGAAATAAGATCCTTTGTTCAAATGTTCCATCGTTGATGTGAAATACTACTAGATGTGATGCTTTCTTAGCCCTTGATATTTCCATATGGACACATGGTATGTTCCTGGCCTATTGCTGGAATTTCTCAATCACTAATATGTGTTAATTGTTGCTAAGAGATTCAGTGATGGGCGATAAAAACTATTGTTCCTTGCACCCATCACACCACCTAAGGCCATCGTGATTTCAAATGAAATTTGAAAACATGAATCAGCAATGAGAAATTAAATATTTGGAGTATTCCTCGCATCGTCAAGTCTTAATGCATCATGGATTCATTGGATGGAGCGTGAACCAAGGTAGCAATGTGTGATGGCTATTAGATAAGAGATGATTAAGGTGTTTAAAGGGGCTACGTGTTAGTTCTCTAAGGTTTCATCATTTTTTTAATTCATAAGCTGTAAAAGCATGGTGTGATGGTTGAGGATCATCATTGATCATGTTTCAAATCAAAAGGATCAACGACCAAGATTCAAACTTCAGGTGGTTAGTTCTCAACTCACTCACGTGATCTTTCTCTAAAACATTAATGGTGGAAATGCCTCAGGAATTCACCATAAAGAGAGTTGTCATCCAATTTTCTTTCACAATTGTAAGTGTCGAAGAGCTAGGGAATTGGTCTAGAGCTAGAGGAGAAAGCGAGTGGATCTCAGGTGAGCTATTGCAGAGGTGTTGAAGATAAATTATCTTGGGTAAGCAGGTATCCAATAATTTCTTTTCTATCATAGGATAGCTAGTTTAGTGAATTATCAAGAAGTCTATAGGATTTGAATGATTAGGGATGGTGAGGGTTTAGTTGTTTATAAATATCATTTGGGTTGTTCATAATTGTGTGTAGTTTGGGGTTTTTTTTTTCACAAGTTTATTTTTGAGAGCATAAACTAGTAAAACTTTTCCTACAATTGAAAGTCTACAAGCCCTAGTTCTATTATTCTGTGAGGATGAGTAAGCCCAGTGAGTCAAGAATTAGGCTAGAAAGGAAACCTAAACATAAAGGTTTCAAGAGGCCTAAAACCTAGGATGACACACCCATAATTAAGCCAAACATATCTAAGAAGTCTACAAAGCCAGAAATAGTGAAGAAATATTTTTCCACTTTCATGGGTGGTGAAGCTAAGAAGACTTAATACTTTAGAAGTAGGGTTTTTTTTTTGTGACCATGGTGAGCCTAGTGGTGTGTTCTCTAAAGAATAGAGTGCAAGGAAAGAGGAAACTAAGTCAAGAGAATGGACTAGGTCTCAGGAGAAAAAGAGTAAAGATAAGGACCACAAGGCTTATGATTTGTATATGGAGGAGCCTAATGATGCCATAGAATACGAGGCCAAAGATGATCTAGAATATGCCCAATATATCCTTAATCTTATAGGTCTAGAAGACTCTAATGATGTCAAGAAAAATTCCCTAGTTTCATTAGAATCATGAAGGAGACATGCATACTCTAATTCTGAAGATGATGAACCATTCCAAAAATAGAGTCCTAGTTTATATTTTTTTCTTAAGTGTTGATGTGCAGAACCTTTTTGGCTAGCATGGATGAGAGGTTTTGGTGCTACTACAATTATGAGAGGTGCCTTTTGGAAGATGGGTAAATCTTCAGCGATGGAAAAGAGCTTTTGTCTTATGCATTTTCCCTCTTTCTACAAGGTGTCAATGTAACCATTTAGGGATTTTTGAAGTTGAAATGAAATGTATGTCAAATGAAAATGTGATTGAAATTTTGTAATTTATCCCAAAGCTTGCTGCTCCCATGTTTCTATACATGGAAATTCAAGGCCAATTACAAAGATATTTTTTAGGAGAGGTTTGATGTGGTTCGATAAAACTCAAGCTCATATGAGAGAAATTTTGTAAGTCAAGCACAAATGAATAGAGTAGTATTGAGTCCTAGGTGCAATCTAGTTTGTAACAAGCTCAATAGTTTAATAGTAGTAACAACATATAAATGAAAAATGCAAGTTTTGGAACAAATTCTCTCCTATGTATATTGTTTCTCAACTTATGAAAAGAATGATCAAAGATATTTTTATTTGTCTTCAATCACTTTGGTTGACTGTATGGTTTTATTTTTGCTTTAGCTCAAAAAATTGATTAAATGCTTTAATGAAATCATAGGTTTGTGAGATGAAACCCAAAGATTACTAAGTAGTTTATGTTCTTGATATAATGAGTTGTGTATCACAAAGCAATATATCAATAGCCTATAAATGTTGAGTTCAATTGCTAATGTATTACAATTTGTTACAAATATGACTCTATCACCCATGGATAAAACAATGATCTATGAATTTGGTTATCCTAGAAGTAAATGAATTGACATGTACCTAACCAAGAACACAAATCTTAATGAAAATTACTTGGACACAATTAATTATAGTAAAATGTTTCCGAAGAAAAATTCATTCCTAGATTTATGTAATAATTTGTTAAAGGGTTAGCCAAATCCTTAAAGGATTTTATCTAATTGGAATCTTATGGTAATGAATCTATTTGTCACAATGTTCATGATAAAATGGTGTAAGAATATAACCTAAACATTGTCAGGATCACCCTCCTGGGTTTCACAGAGCCCGAAGAGTAGAAGTAAAGGCCTGACAATCCTTTACTTGTTTGTTGGCCATTCCTTACCTTTGATAATTATTTAATTATAGAAAATTCATAGGAAAATGGTGAGATTAATTTTGGTTTTTTAAAAATAACCAACACCCGCCAACCTATCTTGATGTGACACACATTTTTTGGAATTATTTTGTGAAGTGTGTGTGGTTGATTTTTGAGCCAATAGATTGAGGTATCACATGGTAGATCTGATTAGGTTGACCTAATTGATGTTGTAGGTGTTTTTGGATTTAGTGCATATAAATGCAAGCTCATTTTGGTGTTGAAGATATAGTTGTGATGATAAGTTTCTAAGTGTGATGCAAGGGTGACAAGGTGTGATGTGAATATAATGTGATAAAGCATAGTATGATAGCTATGAAGCATGAAGTGTGTTAATTTAGTTTATAGAGATTGGTTGGAATTGTCTCTAGCATATTGTAAATGCATTGTATCAATTCAAATCTTTTGCAATGAGCCACCTTCTTTTCTATCCTGGAATTGAGCTATTTCTTCTATTCTCTAGACAATGAGTCCTCTGAACAATGAACAGTGAGTCCACCTGGAAGTGAGCCTTTCTATAATATCTTATAACCAATTATAATATATTATGATCTAATCCTCACTATGGTTTTTCCCTTATGGGTTTTCCACAGAAATTATGGTGTTCTTATGTTCTTGGATGTAATGCATTTTTTCTATGTTCCTTCTCATTTATGCAAGTTTAATGTGATACATTGAATGGATGTTTAAATTTTATAAAGGTAATGAATTTTAGTGAATAATGATTCACCCCCCACACTCTCAGTATCATGGGTGTTCAACAATTAGCATCAAATATTTTTTCCTTCAATTTTCTTGATCATTCATGTAGGTCTTGGAGGTTTAGCATATCACTAGAAGGAAGTATCCTATTCCTCCAAAAGAGATAATCCCTAAAGGGTTTACTAAAGAAGATTGTGAAGTTGACATGGAAGGTGAGCTCAAATTAGCCCTTGATGATTTGGATAAGGTAAAATATGAGAATAGAGATTTCAAAAAGGATCTTAGTGATGTCGATGAATGTATTAAGAAGTTGAGAGAGATACTCAAGAAAGATACAAAAAGATTCAAAGAAACAAATGAGAAGCTCAAGAAATCAAATGAGACTATCACCAATTTGAAAGTGAAAATTGAAGAAGGTAAAAGAGTTGAAGACTACCTAAATGCTAAATTGAAGGATAAATTTGAAGAATGTTCAAATCTTGAACAGGAGATTGTAACTTTGAGATCAAATATGGAGAAATCAAGGATTCAAGAAGAGCTCCACACTACTTGATGAGATGATTTATGGATAGAAGGGTTCTATTTGGACAAAGAAGAATTAGGGTTTGAGAAAGGAGAAATTTCAAACATAGATCAGACCCCAAACAATGTTGAGAAGAAGAATGACAAGAAGAGCAATGGCATGAATTTTTGGAACCAGAGCAAATATTTTAAAAGGCCTCCTATAAAATAACCAAATGCACAAAGGTATTTATTTTTCAATGGTTATTGTTATTCTTGCAATAATTTTGGACATAAAGCTATAGATTGTAGAAGTAGAATGAATCAAAATGCTCAATCATTTTCTAGTCAATGCTATACATGCAATAGATTTGTTCATAGAGCTAGTGAATGCAAAAATTAGATGATGAATGGTTACAATAATGTCTTGAGGTTTCAATCTTTCAATGGCTACTATTATACATGAATTGGATTTGGACATGAGGCTAATGAATGCAGATATAGAAAGCCTAGAAGTGAGCTTGTTCAAAAAGGTGTCACTTATTATAAATAAAATAAACCAAGGCACATAGAAAAGTTTTGCAGAAGCAAGAATGTGAAACCCTCTATTTCACAAAAGAAGGATAATTTGGTGAAAAATGTGGATCCAACTAAGATGAAGAAAGAGGTCAATAATATATGGAAGAAGAAAGATGACAAAAAATAGAAAAGTGAGTATGTACCAACCCTTGGTGCAGTTGTTTCCTTTAGAAACTAGATGAAGAGCTTTGGCTCAGGGGGAGTTTTAATAGAAGATATTTAAGCCCCTACCAAATATATGGTGTTGATTCCTTTAGCATGTTGATACAAGGTGTAGGTTGACATGTTTGACCCATTAGTGAAATCTTCGGTGGAAAATATTTTGCTATGGAAATTTGTGGAGAGTTTGAAGGTGACTGTGTCAACATAGTTACGGTTTGTTAGCTTTTAACCCAAATTCAAATAAAAGAAATTAATTCTTTTTAGGTCATTCAAAAGGTGTAAGTGATTTTGCATATGAAAGGTTCATTTGTGATCAAGTATTTGAAGTGTGAAGATAAAATCAGAGGTGGATTGAAAAAATTATGAATTGATGTGCAAAACCCTAATTGGAAATGACTCAAGGGTATTTATAGTTTCTTTCTTTTCCCTAGTTTCAGAAGTATTTCAAGATTTTTACACCTCAAGTAGTGAAATTTTTGGATCAACCTCGACCCAAATTCAAGAAACACACTGATAAATCCAAGGTGATAGATCTGGAAGGCACATTCTTGACTATTCCTTTTGGTGTGTTACATACTAAGCATGTTATAATCTATATTCATGCTAAAATGGAAGAATATAATTATTCAAATTTGGGAGAAGTGTGGGTAAATGAGCTAACTGATGATAATTTTGAGTTGAAATTAGAATATGAAATTTTAATGGAAAAGAAACTAGATGTTTGAAATAACTTCCCTATCTTTTGATATGTTGATGAATGCCTGTAGACATTTTCTAAGAAAAATTCATGATAGATTCATTTAGTTGGGTATGTTGCATTTGATTAACAAGAAGTCCATTAGGGTTGCGGTAGGGTTATGCTCAACAGGACCAATTTTGGCTCTTAAATTTGTGAAGAATGAAGTAGTAATGAATTTAACTCATGAGAATTTAATAAACATGCCCTAATAGTTAAGGATATTAAAGACCCAATTGTGAAATATGCTTCTATGATGATTAGATATAGTAACATTTTCACTTGAACAGAGAAAACAATGTTTCTGCCACTATAATTAATACTTCTTATGAGATGGTTAAAAAAGGCATGGATGTGTACTTGTGTGAGTTATTAAAGCAACGGTTGTTGGAAAATATGCAGAAGACCAAAGAGTCTCAATACCCTTTTTGGTACGGTACCTTGATCATATGGTTATTATTTTACTTTCTCAGAGAAATTTCTAGAACAAATAACATTGTATGGTTGAAGGATATTCCAATTGCAATTCAAATTAGAGACCATTTGAGAATATTGAGAAATAAAGATACTCATAAGTCTACATTGTTAGGTTTCTTTACAAAAATTAGGAAAACATGCAAACAAGGATAAGGATTCCCAAAAGTGTTGTTGAGAAGTATAAAATTGATATCATCTTCATGGCTAGCAAAGATTGTTGCATGATGGAAGTTGTTGAACCAAAGAAAACATGGATCCCTCAAATGGGATATATGAGGTAGTAGAGGATGTGATTAATGATCCAGCATAACACATGTTGAGTATGCCTAGAGATCCTAAAGAAGAAAGATATGGCACGTATGAAGAAAAATTCAATGCAGTACACATGGAGCACAAGAAGAAGGAAATTCAAAAGAATGTGGAGAAAATGAAGGCTCAAGTAGTGGAAATGATGGGTTTTCCAAAAGGCCTTGTGGAGAAATGCAAAAGTATATATACCCCTCTAGTAGGAACTTCAAGAACAAGGAGGTAAGGTATGACCTCTATACTCTCTTCAGTTGCTCCTAAGTCATTTGAGACTAAACCAAATGTTGGAAGTAAGGGGAAAGAGACAACCAGTGCCCTTGTGAATGAATAGAGTGCTCTACAAAGAAGAGTAAAAATTAAAGATACAAGAGAAAGTTATGTTGGGTATGATGATGAAGAAGAAGGACCTAAGTTGTCCTAGAGGAGGAAATATGATGTCTCTCAAGAGACAAGTGCAAAGGAAAAAAAGTAGATATTGTTGATACAAATAGTGAAGAGGAAGTCAAGAAGCAAAAGGAACCATTCAAAATACATGTGACGGAGAAGAAGTCTAGAAGGGGAGAAAAGCTAGCCAAAGATAAGGGGAAGAAGAAAGGAAAATCCCCTCTAGAAAGAAAACATAGCCCTCTATGGCTAGATGCATTATTTAATAGTATTGCTCAGCATGGAATGTTGGAAGAAATTGCCAAAATGTATTTAGGTTATGATGAAGTAGACAAGGATACAATAGAGGAAGGAATAGTGAAGTACATGGTAACTTTTTGTACTACCTTAGCACAAATTGAAGATCATATACCGAATTTTTTGAGGAATTTTTTGAGTATGAGAAGACAAGAGGAAATATATGGAAATGCCAAAATAAGGGACTATGCCCTAGAGAATATTGGTTCTTCTCTTTTTGAAGAAGATAAAGCTATATTGGCACAATTGTACAATAGAGAGTTTAGAAAAAAACAAAGAGTCAATGCCCTGATGAGTAGGGATAAGCAATATGTAGAGAAGATGAAAAGTGAGACACTATAGAAGTTAGAAGAACTTGCTAAATATTTAAGCGTGTCTCCAAATAGTGGAAGTGAAATGCAATATGAAATAGTTGTCCTAGAATTTAATGAACCTATTGGGAATACACTAGAACATGATCTTGTAGAAAAGGACATTAAAAAATATGTGATAATAGTGTCCCTCCAGATGTGGAGAACATGGTTGTAGAGGAATAGGAGAAAGAGAAAGAAGACATCTTGAAGAAGGATGAAGCACAAAATGAAAAAAGTATTCCCTCTCAGAATGAGAAAGTTTTGCAAAGAAAAGAAGAGGACACTCAAAAGGTCCCAGAAAACTAGAGGAACATAACACTGAAGACAAGCCTCCTCCAAAAGTTAATGAGAAGTATGAAGAAGAGAGAAAGATTAGGGAAGATTTTGGAAGAGCTAAAAAGGAGAAGAGTGAAGACAAAGAAGAGGGAAGCACAAAATTTATTAGTGAATCCTTTGTTTATTCACTCAAAGGATTATTGGACATGTAGTTGTAATTTGAACCTATTGTATCTGCACAACTGCTAGAACTTCCTATGTAGTAGGGTCAAGCAAACATGGAAAAAATTTATCCCCTATACAAACTTCAACTTGGTGATGTATTTCATGCTTCAAAAAGGAAGGAGATATTGTCCACTCACCAAAAGAGCACAAAATTGATTGAAGAAGCAATCAAATTATTGCAAGAAGGTGTCCCCATAACTACTATTGATGAGTATTTATCCAGTGTGGAGAAACTAAAGCTATTGTTGGATTATTTCAAAGACTAATCTACTGGACTTGAAGAGATATTGTAAAAAGAGTTGCAAAAGAATGTCAATGATAGAAGATTGGATGAAATATATGATAAGTGTAGTATTGAGCATGGAAAGCTATAAGAAAATATAAAATATGTGTAGAATATTTTACATGAAGCACAGATCTTCTTTTAGTTTTTTTCTAAAATGGTTGAATTCTACCAAGAGCATCAAGGATCAAATGGATTCAATTGAGTCACAGAGTACTCAGGCCTCCAAATTCTATGATTTGGTTAATAACACAGATGGTTCTACAAGGACTGAAATAGAAAATTTGCATGGATAGTTTCTCCAATTGCAATAACAGAAAGAAAAGATAATCATATAGTAATGTCAACTAAGGGATTTGATAAGTGTAAGACTTGCCTCCTTAACTGGTGTAGTAGCACATGTAGATAAATTGGCATAGAATAACCCAGTACCCCATTCATCAAATGAAGGAGATTGCCTCCTTATACAATTTGAAAACTAGAGAATTATGCTTACCTTCACTAAGAAGGATTGGGAGGCACACCTTGCAAAATTGAAGGTGTCTTACAAGAATATTTTTTCCTCCTCCAATTGATTATATACATTTATGTTTCATTTATGCATTTCAAATTTCCTTGTATATATGTGGAAGTAGTAGACAATGCATTTTTTATCATTATTGATGGTTAACCTTATAAGTGGGAGTTATTCTCATGTGTACATATATATGTCTACAAATTGTTGGAAGTGTTGAACTTTGGAGTGAAACAATAAGAGGGAGAACAGTTGATATCATTTTCAAAGTTTGATATTGAGAGACTTGTTCCCTTGGTTTCAAAGGGGGGGAAATAGTTTGGGCATGTTTCCATCAATGACCAAGGAGGAGATTTTTGGAAGTTTGTCATTGAGACGATTGGTGGATGTATGGTAGATGTATGGTAGATGATGCTACTATGGTGTTGTCATTGATGTCAACATTGTTGTAGTATCAACATTGATATATCATTGATTGATGAGCATGATTGAATGTAGTGTTATCAGTGATTTCAATCCATTATAGATGTAGATGTGTTGGTATGATGTAAATCAGATGTGTTGGATATTTTTCAAAGTCCAAAATGTAATTTTCAATGTTTATACAACCTATTTTGTTGTCCACATTTCTCAACCATGAAGAATCTAGTTATGTGTTTTTAAGGTTATTTTGGTGCTTGTTGGAGGAACCTAAATCCAAGGTTTCATATCTCTATGTCCTCCACAGTCAGAGTTAGATTTGATAGAGTTTCAAACTTATTAGTAACAAAGTTACTATGATAGAGTACATGATTGGAATGCTCTACATTCCACCTTGAATGAAGATTTTGCTATGTGGATTTCAAGGAATCTTTATAGGTGTCAGAAGTATGTGTGTTCCAAATGGCAAGAGTTTTGGAGGTGTGTGTGTCAGGTTGTTAATGAATAGTTGGTTCATTCCATTATTGCTTCACCAATAGTGTCAACCTAAAGGGTTTGAGGTCATGTGGAGTTAAAGTAATTTTGGATTGAACTTATGGGAATAATTTTATAGGTCCTTGTTGACCTATCTTGATGTTTCACATGTTTTGGACTATTCTGTGAAGTGTGTGGTTGAGTTTTGAGCTAACAGATTGAGGTATTACAAAGGACATCTAATTAGGCTGACCTAATTGATCTTGTAAGTGTTTGTGAATGTAGTGCATATAAATACAACTTCATTTCAATGTTGAAGATATATTTATGATGATAACTGTATGAGTTTGATGCAACTATGGCAAGGTATGTTGTTAATATATTGTTATAAAGAAAGTATGATAGTTGTGAAGCATTAAGTGTGTTAAGTCAGTTTATAGAGCTTAGTTGGAATTGTCTCCAAGATATTGTAGATGCATTGTATCAGTTCAAATCTTTGGTAGTAAGAAACCTTCTTTTCTATCTTGGAAATGAGCCATTTCTTCTATTCTCTAGACAGTGATCCCACCTAGTAATGAGCCATACTATAATATCTTATAACTAGTTATAATAAATTGTGATATAATCCTAATCATGGTTTTTCCCTTTTTGGGTTTTTCACATAAAATCTTATTTTCTTGTGTTCTTGGATGTGATGCATGTTTCCTATTGTACAAGAGGGGGATTCATTACTCACAATTTCTCTTCAATCAAAGAGCCTCACGAGGTGAATTTCCCTAAACTACCTCAAGGAATAGCATAGAAGCTATAGAATTTGAAAGAGTAGGTCGTAGAGATTTTCTAGACAAACTAACAAACTCTCAACCAAAGGGAATCAGTGTAGAAAATGGACGACAACACGGTGCGTTGTCATTTCAGAGGCGCGTTGGCATCTCGTATGGACCAGAAAGCGAGTTTATCTCAGAAAATGCCTAAATGACTGCTAACTACTAGATTACTAAGAAATTACAAAATGTAGAAAAATGATAGAAAGTAATGAAGCTAAAATAAAGTGAAATGGATGATAAAGATAAGGACAGAAAGGGAGGAAATACTTACAACCACACGAGTGTTGAAGCCTCCGCCAAACAAATTTCTTCGAAACTTGCATGCATGGTATTTGGAGAGAATGTTGGGGTTGTATAGGGGTTTTCCTCAGTCAAACCCCCATTTTGGTGTTCCCACCTCCATGGATAGCCAAGAAGATAGAGAGAAAGAGAGAAATGGACAAAGCATGTGGTGAAAGAAAAACCCACTCAAGAGTAGAACCTACACCACCAAGTAAGTGTGTGATAAAAGAAAACCCCACTCGAGGAGGAGAACTTGTATCACAAAAGAGGTGATAAAATAAATCCTTGCTCAAGGAGGAGAACCTGTATCACATAGTAAAGATGAAAATGGTAAGGGATATGAAATCCCCAAGATTCTTACAAGCATGAAGCAAGGGAAGTGGAGCTATAAAAGGTGTTGTTATTGTGTGGTCTCACAACATGCCCCATTTTTCCCTTTGGAAAAATGTGGACCCCCTTTTCTCCTTTTCTTTATCTTTCTTTTTTTTTCACTCGTTTCAGCATTGTTTTGATGCTCGTTCAATTGCTATTTGCCTCTTTCATTTTCACTTGGCCTTTGTTTTTATATCCTTTTTGTTTCTTAGTTTTGGTGTTTTGGTATGCTCTTAATGTTTCTAGTCTGTTACCAGAAACTAGAATCCTGGAGTCCTGCATTTGATCCAAAAGAACTTGTATCTTCATAAGATTCTAGCTCTGCCTGGTATTTCATTGATCAAAATTTTAATCCTGGTAATTCCCTTCATTATCGGATTCTGGTATTTTATTGTTTCTTTCAAAGAGTCATAAAATGGAGTCTTCTTTAAAATTGTGTTAAATTAATTTTGTAGACTTTATTTTTGGTCTTTCCTTTCATTTCGATTTTCTTTTCTCAAAAAGTATTTCCCAGATTTCGATGTTGTTTGCTCCTTTCAAAAGCAATATCCGAAAGTTTTAATCTTGGTGATCAGTAATCAATTATATATTTTTAATAATGTATACCTTTCAAAGAACTAGTGTGACATTTGATTGCCATATATAATCAGTGTGTCATCTCTCTTCTCAAATAACAAGCCAGTGCAAAAATCTAGGTGTTCATGATTTGGACCATAATCTGTAATGATTGCACCTTTATTCTAGGAATTAATGGGTAATAATAGGTAATTAATGAAGGTAGTGAACTACCTATGTATTTGGCATCACCTTAAGCATGCAAATTCTTTTTCAACACTCCACTTTGCATCATATTGCAAATTTTCTAAAGACATTGAATTAATGAAACAACATTGGCGTGCAAAGAGAAGTAAAATTTCAAGAAACTAAAATGCATCTACCAAAGGTTTTGAAGTTGCATTATGAAGAAACACCATTAATAACCTGAACCAAGTATGTTCCGAATAACTAATATTTTGTTAACAGTTTCTTAGGATAAAAAATCTTGACAATGCTATTTCCCATTCTAAATTTGAAATGTTAATTATTCTCTGAATTGTTGAATTTAATCAAAAATGAATTGAAAATTCTATGAAAAATAAGTTTTGGTTGAATCTAACCCTAACTCACACACAAGACACATATTCTAAAAATTACAAAGCACATTATATACAAAATGAGTACTTTTGATGCAAGGGAAAAAGATGAATTCAAGTATTGTAATTCACAAGCAGTACCCATCAACATAGTGGCTATAGATACCCACATGGGATGGTCTTCTAACATTGAAATTCACTCACAACTATTACAAGAGAATGTTTCCCAATGTACAAAGAGTGTTGCGGAAAACGGATTACTTCCTACAGGAGGGTTTCCACCAGCAATGGAAGCATCTGAATTAGTTATGTAATGTATAAATCATTATAACCTAGCTAAGAGGTTTGTTGAGAAATAAGGGAGAGTTTATGTAGACCTATCTCAGAAAGGAATCATATACACATTTGGTCTCCCCATTTACACACATATGTTCAATGTTGACCTGAAGACAAGACAAGACCTATCAGAGTGTTGAAGAGAATAATAGAGAAATTATGACCACCTAGTGGTTCCAATAGCCAATTACACAACAGACCAAGGTAATTCAAAGGTCTATGTTTAAACAAGAAATGCAAGACATTATAACTTTGCTAAGTAGAGTAGTTGGTTTAAGAGATGCAAGCAAATTCAAACCATGGATGTTCATGATAATATCTCACATGATGGAGGGTCCTGTAGAGATACATTGAGGAAAATTAATAAGTGACATACTACATGAATAGATTACTACATTCCCCAAAACCAAATGCTTCTACATGTCATCATATGTCATTTACTCTTGTGCCATGAAAGCCAGTAAACAACGGTTAAAATAGATTAGTACTCTGGGCACAAAAGTCAACAATAGTTTGATACATGCACATCTACCCTAGATCACCATCCATGGGTATAAAGATGATTACGGAAAATTGAATGATTTTTTCTCTATAAAATTGGTGAGAATAAAGGAAGGTGATCAAGCTAGGAGATTATCCCTAGAAGCACAAAGTGCCATTCGGCCTATGGGAGGTTGGTACATACAGTTCCTAACTTCTACATTAGAGTGGAGGGATTTGATGGACACTCATTCATGCTACCCAGGTATCCTACAGATAAAATTGTTTTATTGGAACTAGTGAGATAGTTAAAACCATCTTAGGATCTTTATAGCCATGCTCATAAAAATTCTTCTTTCAAATTTCCCATTACAATAGGAAATTATAAGTGTAGCGCAATTAGAGTGATTGATTTTTGTGAAGAAGAACCGAGGACCTACCATTTTGAAAAATTCCCTCTTCAGAGAGTGTATTACGATATTGAACGAAATATTGCTAAAAATATAGCTAGTCTTTATGCTCATGTGCCTCATTTAGAAGATTATTGGCCTAACTATGAAGAAGAGCATGTGGCAAGAGGAGGAAAGTATGAAAGAATGAATTTAATATTATCTTGGATGCTCAAGATTTATGACATCTTGGACCAATTGGAAGAAGATGATGGTCAAGTTTTGAACCAAATTTACAATGATGACAAGGTATATGATGAACCCATTCCAGACCCAGGTGTTGATGATGAAGATATGACATCAATAGATGACTTTACTAGACCAGTTTTAAGGTATACTCAACATTGGATTAATGATTTTTGCAATGGTTTGAGAAAAAGAGGAATTGAACCTATCTTCTCAAAAGATAAAAGAAGGAAACAAAGAGATGAAATTTCTTTTGAAAGGGGAGAGTCTACCAAGAAGAAAAGAAATACTAGTAAGGCTACTCCAGGTGTTAGGATTGAAGAAAGAACCCCTAAAACTACAAGACAAGAAGTTCCCATAAAACCATTTGACAAATAGAAAGATGTAGATACATGTAAGGATAAATCAAAAGTAAAACCTAAAGGTGCATCTTCCTCCATGGATAAACCCAGAACAATAGTAATTATTGATGAAGGAATAGGAGCAACAAAAAATGTTAGTGCACAAACCTGGTCTACATCTCAAAGGGTTGCAACATTATTTACCTCTCCCCCTTCTATTAATATGGCTAGTATGAAAGAAGCACTGGGAGGGACTCCTATAGCTCTATAGGAAGTTTTTGAAGAAGATGAAGCAAGAATTAAAGAACACATGGACAAATGGGGTGCTATGTGGGAGAAAGTGAAAGAAAACAAGTCTAAAGACAAACCCATGGTACACCCAGTGATAGAAGAAATTCAGGATAAAAGCTCTAACCCCATAAATGTTGAAGAAGATTTTATTCAAGGAAAACTTGCCTCAGAGGTAGTAAACCCTAATGTACTTGAAATGGAAGTAGGGGAGACTGCAGACCAAAATCCTATTGATGAAAGAATTTTTGAAGATACTCTTGATTCCTAGCCTTCATTTGGGAATGTGCAAAACTTTAATGAACACTCACAAGTCTTCAAAGAATCAAAGAAAGGCCATGTTGAAACTAAAATTGAAATTGAAATTCTACAAGAAGAAGCTACATAGTTTACATGAGATGGAATTGGAAATAGAGAGAATCTTGGTGTAGTAGTGAAGGAAGAAGATAATTTTTAGAGAGATGAAATGGAAAATATGGATAAACAGGGAAATGTAAGTCTCCAAACATAGGAGGCAATGTCAAATCCTACCAATATCAAGTCTATGCCAAATATTACTAAGGAAACTCCCATTTCAAAAATTGTGGCAAATCAAAGAGAAGAAGTTCCTAAAACAAGTGGGAAATAAGGAAATGTTACAGAGGTACAACAAGATGATGATACACCTGATTGGTTAATTAGGGAATTGTCTTCTCCAATGGAAGTGGAAGTACTACCTCTGAATCTTAATAATTATATACAAGAAGTACTCCTAAACCTAAGTAGAGAGAAAAGACAAAGCATGTCATACAGAGGAATACAGATGGCAATAGAACTATTTAGATATCCACCTCAACAACCGACAAGGATAGACATGAGATAACACCTAAGGAGTATAAGATCACAACTATTAATCTTGGACACTGGTCTTGGCAGCAAGAATTAGAGGAAATAAAAGTAAACTTAAATGCTACTATTGCCAGAGTACAAAAATATAAATAGAAGAAAAGAGAATTGAAAGAACGGGTTGCTACCTTATAAAACTTTATTAATTCATTGACTTTATCTGGTCGAGAATAGGTTGAACTTCCCCAAAATCTGGTGTTGATGTCACAGGAACAAGTGGATGCAATTATTGTAGTTCATCATAAAATGAATATGTTTGAAGAATAGATTGAATACTGGGTCAAGCAAGAAGAATAATTCATTATAGATGCAATAGTAAAGTACAAGGAAGCTTCCCATATTTTAGATAAATTGAAAAGATCTGAAGATGAATGCAGATTTTTCTAGGAGTCGGTCATTGATGAAAGGCAAAACATTGAAATTCTCACAAAGACGGACATCCAAGAATTAATACAAAATAATATAATATCAGGACATGAAATTTCATTGCCAGGAAAGTGGAAGAAACAACTGAAATGGGAAGGTGACATGTTAATACAATGTATTGAAGGATTTGAAACAGTTGCCATTGAGTGCAAAGGATTGATCAGTGAAAATCAAGAATTTATTGAAATATTGACACATCAAGGCTTTGATCCCCAAACAATAGGACAGGAGGAAAAGGAAGCCAAAGCTTTCAAAGAATGGATGGAAAGGATAAATATAGATCCTATTCAATTGCTTACGCGAGAGGTCATTAACGAAATAATATAGTGAAGAAATGTTATAGCCAAGTATGAAGTAGATAAAGCACAAAAAAATGATCTCATACTTCGAGTAACTGAAGAATATATTAGGCTCAAGCTCACATGGAGAGAAATATGAAGGATTTCAAAATGCATAAATTATTAAGAGCTTTATGAGAGTATCAGTTGAAGAAAGAAGAAAGAGTCCTGAAACTCAAGTCCTAAGCAAAAAGGAAAGAACTAGATACTGGATACTGGAAATATGATGAAGTTTATTTTGGTTTCAGTTTTAAATTTGTAGGTTGATCTCGGTCCCAGTAGATGTTCCTCATTCTGGTATTTTGGAAGGAATCTCATAGTTTTGAATAACATAAAATGTTCGTGTTGAAGTATGAAGAAAAGTGTTGTTGCAAATGAATTCAAAGCCTTGACTATTCTAGAATGTTCTTGATGACAATTGGTAGATGCCATGTGCCACACTTTAATTTGTTGTTTTTGTTTCTCTGAAGACATTTTTGTAAGTTGAACTTATGGGGCCTTGTTTCTATAAAAGTGCACCTCCTCCCACATTTTTATTTTAAGTTCAAAATTTGTGGATGTTGGAGGAGCATAAACATTTTTAAGTTTTTGTTCTTTTTTCCTATTTTATGAACCATTCCGGCATAAAAATTTGTATGCATTCAGACATTAATTGATATCAGAGCTTTATGGATAGCTATCTATCTTAGTATCTTTTGTAGTTGGTTTTTAATGTTTGTTCGAACAAGACTGTATGATGCATCATTGAAGGGTGTATATAGAACCTACTTGGTGTCCATAAATGAAACCCTCCCTTTAAAAGCTTGCACCATTTTATACGTAGTTTTGAAGCAATTTGGTGAAATATAAAGCGGTTTCCTCTGTTTTAATTAATTTTTTGGGGCATCCATGGATAATAACTGGGAGAAACCTTTTTTTCAGTATTTTTTATATATTTTTTTAGAATAGATGTTTAATATTTTGAAAAGGTTCCAAAAAATATAAATGAATGGAAAGAGCTTTGTTGAAAAATATTTTATTTTTCATAAAATTGTTGAATCCTTAATGCTAAATCTACTTAAGTGATAGCAAAGAATTTGTGATGTTCATGAAATATTATGTTAAATCTTTTGATTTCATGATGTTACTCGATGAATGAGGTGAAATTTTATGTGAAATTTTTACAATTCTTAGCAAAGTTGGAAATAACCATAGTCCCTCGAGAGTAACAGCAAATTTCACATCATTACCCAAGAGCAACCCTAGTGCAACCATGGCATGGTTATCAGAGACTTGGGATTGAATGAAATCCAATCTTTGTCATGTGAATGTATAAATTTACCTTTAGGTTGTCTTTGTTCCATATCTTTCAAGAAGGATAGGCTCTTCACGGTCTTGTCTATGGAGACTTTATTCGACCTATTTACTGTGAGTAAAACCGTCATCAATAGGAACTACTACTAGGAGGGTATATCATTGTTATTTTTGGTTTCGTTAGGTTTTAAACTAGATTTCCATAGAATTACTAGATCTTAGTCTAGTGATCCTCGGGTGACCTTAGTCGATCTTAGTGGTCGAACGTCATCTAGACCTCAAAAGTCTAGAATTTTAAGTGCAAGTCCAAAGATTCCAACTATTATTGCACCATCACCTCCTATAGTGATGGCATTCTTTAATGTGGAGTCATTGATCCAATTTTCCGTGTATAACGATTTACCTAAAAATCTTGACAAGTTGTGTCCTAAGTATTATTTTCACAAATATTTTAAAGATCATATTAGTATATTCAAAGATACATGCTTTCGAGCAATAATTCAACATGAAGATGTTGTATGTTGGTTGTTCCCATATACTTTGTGTGATGAATTTTACCAGTGGTATATCAATTTGCCTCACAATTCTATCAAATCATGGCAAGACATGGAAACTCAATTCTAAGCCAGGTTTAGAACACCAATTGACCCTGATTTTTATATCATCAATTTTCTCAAATCAAGAGGTTTGAAGATGAACCTATAACTGCTTTCAATGATAGATTTCAGAAGGTTTATTCTAGGTTACAAGAACCTTATGTAGTGGATAATTTTTTTGCTATCATGGTTTATTATATAGCAATAGATCCTTTAACTACTATTTTTGTGAAGTAAAGAGTGAATCATCCCACTACTTTACCAGAAGCCTATGCCGAAGACGTAAGTGTAAATTTAGAAATGAAACATCTCAGAAATGGATTTTTTGCAAAGGGTGGAAACGGATCGAATATTTACCCTACCCTGCATGTAAATGGAGTCCCTGTAGGTCATCCTATGGATCATAATGCTTATCCTACAATGGTCCAAAATGGGACTTTTCCTCCAAATACTTTCTTTCAACCAGGAAATAGTCAAGCTTTAGTCCCTCACCATGGTCCAGCAATTACAGAGCTACGTCCTAATGGAAATTATTTTTTCTCACAAACTCAAGAAAATCAAAATGTCAATTTTTGAGGAAAAGGAAGACAAAATAAATTACAACTCAACTCAAAATATTAACCATAGAGGTTACACAATTACGAAATAAAAATTCACAAAATCGAGTGTATAATTCTCCTAGGCCACCTAGACCTTGGAATAAACGCCCTAATAATGGGGGAGTATCCACACCTTTAGATAATCTTGATTCAAATGATGAAAGGTATACATCAAAAGTGAACTTAGCTAACCTTGCAATGAACAATTGGTGTAGAATACACAATACAAATGCTCATGCTGAAGTGGATTATTCACAATTCAAGATCACTTCGTACATTTTTCTTGTTGCTACTCATTACAACAAGCATTGCGATTCTCATTTTCCTAAAGGAAATGAATTAGTTTTGGTAGGATATGACTCTACTTTAGTCCTTGAAAGTTATGAACACTTCAAATTACCTACTACTATCACAAGTCATGCTCATGAATATGAAGGTGATAATTCAACTATGACTTTGGAAACATATGCTTTCCCTTATCAAGATGAAAACGAGCCTCAATAAATGGATGAAATACATGCTTTCCAACAATATCAGAAGGGACATAATTACAACATGAGGAACAACGCTAATAGTGGAGGTAAATTCAACGGGCCTTTAACAGCATCCATCCTGCCTAATAATATGAGTGCTCCACCTGATGACAAATAAACTGATAATATTGGGTTACCCAAGGTGACCTCATACTACAATTCATCAAATGTTTCAAAGGGTGAAAAGATAGACTTTGCCAACCAAAATAATTTGACTAACTATTTAGTGGAGGAAATTAAGAAGGTAAAGATTAGCCTTTCTCTATCAGAATTTCTTAAGACACCTATGATCAAGAAAGCTTTCTTAAGCACTTTAGAAGATTTTCCTAAAGAAAGAAAATTCAAGGACCTTCAAGTGAAAGATAGTCAGGTCAAAACAAAAGATAAGAACATTATTCCCATAGCAGATTGTAAGGCCCCACCTTGCATGTGATTAGTAAAGACCTAATATGTTTTATGTGATCCTAAATAGATGGTAAGATGTATTATGGATGACAAATAGTGTGATTATTTGATAATATTCTTGCTTATGCTACCATGAATGTAAGACCTCGTTTTGTATCCCCCATTTTATTTCAATCAAACAATTAGTTAGATGATGATTATGATGAAATGAATGATGAAACTCTTTTTAGGATTTATGGGCATTAACCTTGATTCAATTATGATAGAAGCACATATGAATTGTTGGATATAACTTGAAAGAGATGGGTTATTTGACATATTAAATTTTGGTAAATGGTTCATCGTTAATGTTATAGGAGTTTAAAATGAATTACTAAGGTGGTAAACAATGTGATGGAGTGACTATTTTAGTGACTATATTCTTGTATGGGAGTAAGTGTGTATTTCCTTGGATTATAATGAAAATTGAATCTAGGTTCATTTGATGTATTAATGGGTAAATAGTTCATGAGTGAAAATTATTTGAATTGGATTAGCTAATAATATGAAGAGATATATGATCTAATCATGCTGACCTTGGTAATGTGCAGGAATCGAATATGCAAATAGGAGGATGGATAAATATTGGAATCAAATCAGATACATCTTTGGGAAGTTCTAAGTGTAGCCCTATTTGACTTAGAAGGGTTTGAGGTTTTATTATTGATTGGTTGATTATGTTTGAGTAGAGTCCAATTGTAGGTCATGTGATGTGAGTTTGGTTGGGGTTGGAACCCTTGGTCAAGATCAAAACTCGTATGGATTCTTTTGTGGGTTTTAAAAAGGGATTATTGAGTCAATTTCCTTGGTTTTTGAACAAGAATAGACCCCTAGGACCTATACCTATGGGTTTGGAACCTTTTTGACATGTGAACTTGTCCTTGGATTGTGAAAAGACCCCTCAAAGGTCCACATTCATGAATGTGACGAATTCAAAAAGTGTTGGGGCTTGGGAAAACTGACTTGTCACTCTCAACTTCCCACTCCCCAAAAGTTCTTGGAATTGGCACAAGACTCACACATGTGTGAGCACTTGTGGGAAAGAGTGTAAGTTTGGGAGAATTCCTATATATCCCAAGAATATGGAAGATTTGAGTGTTACCCACTTCTCCCTATGGAGAACTCTAGTTGAGATAGAAGGAAGGATAAGAAGAAGAAAGGATAGTGAGAAAGATGGGTTGGCTAGAGAGGAAGGAATGATAGAAGAGTTTAACCTCTCATTTAACACAAGAGATAAGTTTTTTTTTCCCTTCTCTCCACACTCCTCATTGCTTAATTGTTGTAAATAAAGAAAAGATAGTATGTTCATAGGGACATCCATTGAGTATGGTGAGTGGAGAGCTTAGATGTATGTTATCTTTAGCATTTTCTTTTGTAAAATATTGAGAAGGCTCCATTTATCATCTTGGAGTTGATAAATTCTGCTCGGGGGTATGGCTAGAGCCCACGAGGCTCCATGACGCCATTACGGTAGGGTGGAGAGCAAATCTTATTCATTTGTGTATATTCATTGTAATCTAAAATATTGTTGTAACATGGCAAGATAGTATTTTATTTAGGAGTGAAATATGTATTTGAGAAAACCCCCAATTAGTTGTGTGTTCATCATTGTATTCCTTTAAATTTGTTGTAATTTGGAAAGCTATTATTTTGATGTAACATGAAAAAGAATGAAAAAAAAAGGGGGGAAAGAAAGGCAAATTTATTGGTATATATATAAAAAAAAAAAATAGAATCAATTACTTGCAATATGATTTGTGATAATGTGTATTGAAGCATGAGTGTTATATGCTGCTTTTAAAAAAAAGATGAAGGAATGAAGAAAAGAAGTGCAGTATCTTGCTTCCACTAATGTCTTATTATGTAAAGAATTTGCAGCCTTAAATCTTGA
The DNA here is from genome assembly GCA_007258455.2 of Sequoia sempervirens. Taxonomy (NCBI): domain Eukaryota; kingdom Viridiplantae; phylum Streptophyta; class Pinopsida; order Cupressales; family Cupressaceae; genus Sequoia; species Sequoia sempervirens. The sequence goes on along the minus strand of VDFB02000003.1, from coordinate 418,118,138 downwards.
AGTGATTATTACCTATTCCCCTATGGAACCCCTTGTAAAGAACCCGGTTGTTGTATCTTTTTGTGAGAAAAATGTTCCAAACTGTTGTATGTTTGAGGGGTTCGTTTTATGCTCAGACCATGGATTTTATGCGAATTTATCCCTATTAAATAAGAGCCTAAGTTTATCCTTTAGAAAACCTTTATACTTACTATTGGAATTTAGCTAGAGTAACTGAATTTACCAATATAATTTCCTTCCAAACTTGGTTGTAAATTAAATAAAATTGTATAATTAGAATTATGGAGATGGCATTCTGTCCAAACTTGAGATTAGTATGCATCTTTGGCAGGCTGAAGACATCCCCCCCCAAAAAAAAAAAGAGGAGTTGATTCCATAAGCTGTGTCCATGCTTTCAATCTATAAAGAATAGTAACTTTCAACATTTCTTAACACCTTCTCATCACAAGTTGAAACAATGTCAAGATTGTTTTGTTTTTGAACAAGAGAGCATCTAGCAACTTGCGGTCATCAACCTCATCGATATCAGTAACAAACAATTTCGAGCCTTTCCGTTTTGATCCTCAGAAGAAAGAAAGGGTGTGTGCCTTTATCTACACTCTGAAATTTGTGATCATCATCGAACAACTCTTGCAGATCTAATCTTGCACCTAGATGTATGCAACTGAAATCAATACAAAAAAAATAGAATAGCTATAAGGAAGGAATGGCGCCCGAAGGACTGGGTTCACAAACCAGCTGATCCCTTGTCTCGCCAAGCCTGTAGGGCCATCTCCAGCTACCCTTACTTTTCCTAATTCTTCTCTTGGAAATGGCGAAGTCACTGGGGTCTAGGGCAAGAACATTTTCCTGGGGGGTGTATAACCATTTTGTGGTGATTAACCAAGTTGAAGATTGTAGTGGAGGTTAGTTGGGTAGAATAACTCCAAAATTAACTGTTGCCATGCAATCCCTACCCTCTACTACAGCACATAATGGTGAAAAGGACATTCACATACTTAGGCCAATCTGGAAACATCGGCCAGTGTGTGGGCAGGAAGTTTCAACACCATGGGAAGAATTGCCCGTCTTGAGTTCTAACGCAGATGAGATGCTAGTCTGTCAAGAATTTTTGCTAAGGAAATTTCGAGCTGTAATATGAATGCCTAGAAGTTAGATATCCATGCTAATAGCAGAATACTATTAAATTAGTATCTGACATACCAAATAAAAATAATTGCCCACCTATAAGCAATTGCCCCATTGCAATACTCAGATCATCATTCAAGGCTCTGTCTGCAACGTCTCTGTCATGCTATGCAGGCCAAAGGGGAAATAACTTTTTTGAAACAATGCTATATCTGCCATCTGACATAGAATTGACCAAACGAACTCCCACTCCCTACCTCGGCGCTCACAGCATTGATGTTTCATCATATTATCTACTCGATATATATTTGGGTTAGTACATCCCATAAATTCTCTCCTTGGGAAAATCTCTCTAGAATCTGTTTACATTTAAGTACACGTAGAAAAGTAAAGGCATGGAAATTTTGCATGGATAGGCTGAGTAATCTAAATGCCTCCCTCTGCAAGTCACTTTGCTTCTTTGTCAACTGGTTGCAAGATTCACTCATGCTGTGTTTAATATTGTCCCAATGTACATTCTGAGTAGCATAGCCGCACATGGAGCATTTAATTTACTACTACCCAATTAAATATTGGGGAAGTTACTCAACCACCCAATTAAATAATACTGGGAAGGAAAAATAATATTAATACGATATAAAATTTCGAAGGGGGAAACTGTTGTGCTGACATCACTTTCTATTTTGACACCACCATTGTTTTAGATCTGCACATACAAAGAAAAAATAAAATTACTTGTTCTAACACTCCGGTGCACTTCTCTCCACGGCAGTTTAGAGCTTCAAAAATGCTTTTAGATCAGGATATACTCTAATTCTTGTTCTTGATCCTCACTATCATACAAAAACATTCTTTTACTTTTTATTTAAAGAAGTGATTCCTATTACGTAAGAAAGAAGAGGATGGGAAAAAAAAGTTTCTTAAGAAAAGAGGACCTTAGATTAGTTAAATTATACCTTAAGATATTTATAAATGTTTTTTGTTCTTCTCCTATGGGTGAAAAGAGGTAAGAAACAATATTACTTATTTTATATTTTTATAAATGATAGAATTTGGTGTTATTCCATTATAAATATTATAGATACAATTATAATAAGAGGTTTAAATAAATATTTGTTATACAATATGTTTATATTTACAATACATATAATTATATGACAATCAATTATTATTATCTTTTTCAATAAGATTTAGAGAATTAACAAAAAAATATATATAGAATATTTTATTATTGATTAGGACAATGATTTCTTTTATAAAGAATTAATAATTGCAATTAGAGAGAATTGCTAATATTTATAACAAACAATAATATTAAAATTAAGAGAAATTAAGATATAGTGTTTGGGAATTTTTATCATATTGCTTGGTTAATATTAATAAGAGATAAATAATGATTATGGTATCAATGGCACAAGTTTCATTAATAATATTATCATAAGACTTTGATATTAAGCTCAACATCCTAAAATTTGATATTAGATTAAAAAAAAAGAGAATACCAAAATAAATCTTAGGTTGTAGTTATGTTAGGAGTGTAATAGTTTAAATGTTTTCTTATTGGGGTGAAAAATAAAAATAAAAATAATTGTTAATTGTGTTATTGCACTTAATAATAATCATAATATTATGTTTTTCATCACCAAGGTTGGACTATTGAATTGATTGTTATTAAGTAATAATATTATCGAAGTGGCACAAGCATCAATCAAATTTTAACAATGTGGTTTAAAGAAAAAAGAAAAAAACAGAGGTCACCGCTCTATTCTTACCATTGAGGAGGTTCTCAAATTTGCAAATTACAAATAGCATGATCAATTTGTAACTTGGGAGTAAACCATAAGGTGATCCATTACCAAGGGTAACTTGCCAAATAGATGATAAACCTCATATGTAAATTTTGCTATATTGTCATTGAGACTTAGACATTAATGAAATACTAGCAACATTTGTAGTGCCCAAATGATAGTTGTAATAACCATAATGTTATCATAGGAAAACAATAACAATAATAACAATGGCTGGAAAATATATACTAATACCATTAAGGAATTTCATTCATGTTTAAAATTGTGACTAGATTTGATCATATCAACTAGGTGGGTACTACTTCCCTTTATGACAACTTTAAGGAAGGATCCTCCTTGTAGACCTCATCATTATGGCAGCATGAATCATCTCAATGTAAATAAACATCACTATCCTTGGATGTTAATGACAACATTAGTGCAATAATATTGTTAATGTTGAAATGAAGGTTAAAACCAAAACGTTTTGGTAGTAATTATGCGTACTATTAGTTAGGTAGAACTAGGAATATTCTAGGGTTGGTTAAAAGGGTTGCTAAGAACTTGAGTACTTATAATTTGTTGACTTAAGTTATCGTAATGAAGCCTTATTTTCATAACATACCATAATGTTTAAATAAAAAAGAAAAAAAAAATGTTGGGTTTTTCTAGCGAAAATTATGGGCATGACACAGACATGCAAGTAGCCTTTTACAAAGGAAAATTAGAGTCCCCACCTTTTTTTCTCACTTTGAGAATATTCAGTAAGAATCTTCATAAATGTTTAGTAGAATTTGGAGCATCTACTAATGTGATGTTGTTATCCATATGTCAGATATTAGGGTTAACCCCAACAAATTCTTTAAAGAAGCCACTCAACTTGATAAGATAGAGGTAAACATAGTAGGAGAGTTTACAAATATTCACATGCAATTGGATTTTGATCCCAAAATCCAATATTATATTGGCATTCAAGCCATGGATATACCTAATACTTATGGTATGCTTCTGAGTAGAGATTGACCCAAAACATTGAATGGATACATGGGGTATGTGTAGGATCATGATGGGCCAAAAAGTGGCAATATGATGGGTATGTGTAAGGTATGTGGCTGACAACTTTTTTTTACCCAAAATTGATGAAACGAAAAGGGTTTTTAAAGGAGATTCTCAAATTTCCACCAATATAAATTATGTTTTACTTTGAATTTAATAAATAATTATTATTCATTTTCTATTTGAATTACGACTAAAGTTTTGATTGATAGGTTGATTGAAAAAATCTATAGCTTCCAAATAGTATCACATTTTTTTAATTCAAAACATGCATCACATTCTATGATTCACATGCTATAGGATTAAAAAAAGAAAAATTAAATTTCATGAAGTTTTGACCAAGTTAAGGTGGTTAGACATACGATTTTTTATTTTTTTAAAATTTGTAATAAAAATTCATAATTAATTATTTAATTGAAAAAAATACAAAAAAATATGCATCACATTGGGACATGAGTCCTTTACTTATATCTAAAATATTATAAAAATATTATCATTTTATTGTGGTTAGGTGCTCAGACAAACATCTACTTATTATCTTTTCCTTGAAATTTAAGTACTATTGCATTGAAATTTCAAATTTTCACCAAATAGATTTTTTTTTTTTAAAAACCTAGTAGTTTAGAAACTACATTCAATTTTCTACAGATTATATTCTTACATATTTTTGAAATAATATAGATAACTTATTCAAATTTTTATGTCAAATTGCCTAACTCTGATTTTTCTAAATTTTTTGCCACTTAAGGGCCTATTTTTTTCATGATGATCCTGCACATACCCATGGCTACCGATTTCTCACACATGTGGTTATCGTGGAAAGGAGTTCCTAATCAAATTTAGATTGAAAGAGAACCACACATGAAGTACATGATCACAGATTATAATAAAAAAAATGAAGTTCTATATGTCGATGTAGAGCGTAGAGTTTACAGAATACAAAGTTCAGGAGTTAAAATTGAGGAAGTTTTTATTTGTGATGCTAAGAAATCTAATGAACTAATTGCTAGAATAGATGTTTTAATTGAATCAGATTGTGATTCTTCTAAATAGAATAGTCCTTATGATAATTTTTAGAAGAATATTATTGCAAAAGCTTGTGAAATCAATAAAAGTAAAATTTCACTAAAAATTTTATTGTTGCAGGATTCGTGCAAGTTGCATAATGTTGCATACTCAAAAAAATAGTTGTATGATGTGTCTAGAGATGATCCGCAGGATTGAGAATCGATAATGTCCAGAACATGTTGACACAGAAAGAATTGAACTAGAAACATACATAGAAACGAAGATCAAAACATACAAACTGAAAATATTTATACAATGATATCGAAAAATGGTAAAATATTGGCTACAAATGATCAAGCCTAGATTCTCAAATTTGATGGATCAAAATCAAAACAAGGAATTGGAATTGGAATTGAACTTATCAATCTGCAAGGTAAGACTTTTTTGGTTGCATATCGATTACAATTTCAATGTACTAACAATGTGGCAAAATACGAAGCCCTTATACATGGTTTGATCCTAACAATCAGGAAGAAAGCTAGAATCCTTAAAGTGTTTGGTGATTTAGAATTGGTGGTTAAACAAGTCTAAAAGCAATATGTTTTCCACTATAAAAGATTATCTAATTATCAACATAGAGTATGGGATTTAATTGGAGATTTTGATGCATTCAATATTACTCATATCCCTAGAAGATTCAATCAGAGAGTTGATGCTCTAGCTACTGCTGCTAGTACTCTAGAACCTTTAGAGACTTCATATCTAAAAAGATTCACAGTTGAATTGGTACAATCACCCTCAGTTCTTGATAATGTCACTAACCTGCAAGTATTCAAAGACGATTGACATAAATTGGAATTCATTACTAATTCTGGTATTTTCGAAGCACAAATAATTGAAGAGATAGATCATCCTGATGGTGAAATTCAAGATGAAGAATTGACTCAAGTTAGAGATAATAATATTCTAAAAGGAATAATTGAGTTAGAACGATTGTTTGATATTAACTAGATAGTTAGAAAGAAATATTTGCCTCAAAGTGATGGAGGACTATCTGAGCTATACAACTTGCATACTAAAGAAGATCCTAAGAACATACTCATAGGGAAGGTTTGTACTGAAGAAGAAATGAGAAATATTGCTTAGGCACTTAAAGACAACTAGAAAGTCATAGCATGGACATATGATGATTTGAAGATGTATGAAATTTCCATAATTACACATACTATACCATTGAATCCTGATGTGAAACCTTTCTGACAGAAACAACATCCAATAAATGCACTCTTAGAGCCTTTAATTCGAAAGTAAGTTCAAAAACTGTTGTCAGCCAAAATAATTTTTCCAATCAAACATTCCACTTGGGTGGAAAATTTAGTCCCTATAAGGAAAAAGAATAGAGATATATGATTATGTGTAGATTTTTGGAATCTCAACAAAGCATCTAAAAAATATAATTATCAACTACCCTCACTAGAAGAAGTGTTACAGATAGTTAACCGTTCACAAATGATGTCCATTTTGGACAGATTTTCTGGATATAACCAAGTAATGGTAGCGAGGGAAGATCGGATGAAAACAACTTTCATCACAAAGTGGGGAACTTTCACCTACAAAAGGATGTCATTTGGATTGATAAATTCTGGAGCTACATTCCAGAGAGCCATGGGCTATTCTTTTTGAGAATTAATAGGAAAATGCATCATCATTTACATGGATGACCTTACAGTATTTTCTAAAGGTAGAAGAGATCATGTTTGAGATCTAAGAGGAATACTACAAAAGTGTGAAACTTATGGAGTTTCATTAAATCCTAAAAATTATATTTTTGGGGTGACTAAAGGAAAGCTACTTGGACATATCATTTCTAAACATAGTATTTCAAACAATCCAGACAAAGTGAATGCTCTACTCAAGTTACAGCCCTCGGGAAGTAGAAAAGAATTGAAGTCATATTTTGGTAAGATTAATTTTGTTTGAAAATTTATTACAGGATTCGCCAAAATAGTGAAGCCACTCAATGATATGTTAAAGAAAGATGCCAAGATAGAGTGGACAAATGAAGCTAAAACCACCTTTGAGACTATAAAGACTACAATCACATAAGCACCGATATTGGTAATTCTAGATTATGTTAAACCTTTTTATATTTACTCATTTGCTTCCAATCACACTTGTGTAGCAGTATTAACATAGAAAGGAAAAAATAAAGAAGAAAAACCAATTGCTTTTATGAGTGCTCTATTTAAGGAAGAGGAATTGAGATATACAAACATTGAGAAACAATCCTTTTCTTTGGTCAAAGTTGTACACAAGTTTAGACATTACATTCTCAGAAGTATAGTCAAAGCCATTGTCCCAGATTTGGCTGTTAAAATGTTGTTGACACAGAGTGAGCTCAGAGAAAAGAGAGCTAAATGGGTCACTATTTTACAAGAATATGATTTAGATATCATACCCATGAATTTGGTTAGAGGACAAGCTTTGGTCAAATCCATTGCAGAAATAGATCCAAAAATATCAAGCCAACAATATACATTGGATGAAAAAGAACAAGAAGATTGGTATTCAGATATTTGACATTATTTGGTCAGTCATACTTGCCCTAGTCATATGCAAAGGAATCAAAGGAGATCCCTCAAGATAATATCATAGAGTTACATGATCAAGGAAGGAGGTCTATTAAAAAAATATATGAAGGAATCTATTTAAGATGTTCAAATAAAATAGAAGTTGATAGAGTGTTGCAGGAACTACATGATAAATTTGGAACAGCTCATGGACCACCTCTAGCTACTGCACACCTCATTTTAAGAGCGGGTTACTACTGGCCCATGATTTTTAAAGATACTTATGAACATGCCAAACATTGTTATATATGTCAAACAACAACATATAAAAGAAGATTCAATGCTCAACCGCTACAACCGGTGATGGAGATGCATCCCTTTTCACAATGGGGATTAGAATTTATTGGAACTATCAATCCTCCATCTTCTATTGGCCATATATTTATATTGACTACTATAGATTATTGCACTAGATGAGGCATGCCCTAGCAAGCAATGCACTATAAAAGTGGTCATCAAATTCTTAGAAGAAAACATTATCACCAGGTTTGGAATGTCGTATGCATTGGTATGTGATAATGAACCTTTTTTTGCTTAATTGAATTTTTCTAATTGGGCATTTGAATATGGCATAACATTGAAATTTTCATCTAATTATTATCCACAAGGAAACAGATTAGCTAAATCATCAAATAATTTTTTTTAGATATAATTAGAAAATTGATTGAAAAGAACCCTAGGGAATGGAATTCTTTGTTAAAATTCACCCTTTGAGTAGATTGTACTAGAATGAAAGTTGCATTAGGGAATTCTCCTTATCATTTAGTCTATGGGGTAGATCCTATACTAGCAATAAACTTAAAAATCCCTACCTGGCAGCTTGCATAAGAATATATTGGATTAGATGATAAAAAAAAAGCTAGATTGTTGCAATTGATGTATTTAGATGAAAAATGTACTTGAGCTATAGATTATTTTGCTAAAAATAAATCTGTAGTGAAAATATGGTTTGATAAAAGAGCTAGATTAAAGACCTTCAAAATATCTGATTTGGTCTTGTATTGGAAAAAACCTCATGAACATAAAGGTGAACATGGTAAGTTTGATAAATTATGGACAGGCCCATACCAAATTTCTGAAATCTTAGGTGATAGTACTTATAGATTAAAGTCTTTGACTGGTGAAGTTATCACATTTCCTGTGAATGGGAAATTCTTAAAATATTATTTCCAATCATAACTAAATAGTTCTGTAAATATTTTTGTAAATAGTTTTGTACATAGTTTTTTTTTAGTTCATTTTGTTTGTTTGTTTCATTTTTCCTTTTTTGTCATTTGTTTCTTTCTTTTTTCATTTTTTTGGGGTGTCGTGTCATTTTATTTTACATTAATTGGAAACCTTTCAAGGTCTGCAAGTCAATAAAATGTCAACTCTAGAATTTTAATCTATATTCTGATCGGAAATAGTTTTCCATTTATAAATTGCTTGAGAATTATTCAAAAAAAAATTATATACTCTGATTAGCATGAATCATTTAGTTGATGTTGAGCTACAAAAAGATACATTTAAAATCATTCTACTAAAATTTGGGATAGCAGTTGTTTGCATTAATTGAAAAATAAAAAGACTACCTTTGCTACCATTGTAATTCCCAACCTAATAGTGGGCCTCAATGCCTACAAGTTGATAAAAGATCTACTATTGCAATATCAAAAGTGAAAAAATGAGCTATCATTTCCATATCTAAAAAAAAAAGGATATCAACTCATTAGGCCATCCAAATAACTCTATTGGGGCTATGGATGCCTGACCAGTAGTAGAGCTATGTTTTGGGGAATTACGGCTTCTCGGGGCTATGGACGCTTGACGAGCAGCAAGATTATCCCTGGTTGGCTTAAAAGGAATTGTCATATTATGTAGGTTAATGCAAATAGTTGTTGATTCTGAGTTTACTATAGCAGAAATAATCAATTGCACACACGTGAGCTGAGTAATAATTGATTTTGCATGCTAACCAAAGTAAAATTTGAATATGGAATAAGGATCCCATGATTTATAATTAGAATACTAAGGAAGGTTGGAATATTGATGTTAGATCTGAAATTGACTTTCTATTTTTTTGTTTAGTTTTCTTGGCTGCTAGTTGTGTGATCTCACAACATGCCCCGTTTTTCCCTTTGGAAAAATGTGGACCCCCTCTTCTCCTTTCCTTTTCCTTGCTTTTCTTTTTTTTGTTTGCTCGTTTCAGGGTTGTTTTGATGTTTAGTCAGTTGCTATTTTCCTCTTTCATTTTCACTTGGCCTTTGTTGTTATATCCTTTTTGTTTCCCAATTTTTTTATTTTGGTATGCTCTTAATGTTTAGTCTGTTACCGGAAATCAGAATCTTGGAGTCCTGTGTTTGAGCCAAACTAAATTGTATCTTCATAATATTCTAGCTCCGCTTGGTATTTCATTAATCAAAATTTTAATCCCAGTAATTCCCTTCATTATCAGAGTTTGGTATTTTACTATTTCTTCGAAGAGTCAAAAACTAGAGAGTCTACTTTAAAATTGTGTTAAATTTATCTTTTAGACTATGTTTTTGGTCTTTCCTGGATCCCGGTGTTGTTAGCTCCTTTTAAAAGAAATATCATCAAGTTTTAATCTTGGTGATCAGTAATCGATTATATATCTTTAATAACGGCTATGTGCAGGATCATCATGGAAAAGATAGGCCCTTAAGTGGCAAAAAAGTCAGAAAAATTAAAGTTAGGCAACTTGAAGTAAAAATTTGAATAAGTTATCTATATTATTTCAAAAATATGTAAGAATATAATCTGTACCAAATTCAATGTAGTTTCTAAACTACTAGGTTTATTTTTTATTTTTTAAATCTATTTGGTGAAAATTTGAAATTTTAATGCAATAGTACTTAAATTTCAGGGAAAAAATAAGAAGTAGGTGTCTTTCTGACCACCCTAACCACAATAAAATGATAAAAAAATATTATAAGATTTTAGATATAAGTAGAGGAATCATGTCTCAATGTGATGCATATTTTTTTGTAATTCTTTTCCAAGTAAATAATTAATTATGAATTTTTTTATTACAACTTTTAAAATATAAAACTCATATGTCGACCACATTAACTTGGTCAAAACTTTATGAAATTCAATTCTTTTTTTAATCCTATAGTATGCAAAGCATAGAATGTGACGATGTTTCAGATTCAAAAATGTGATACCATTTGAAAGCTATAGATGTTTTTCAATCAGCCTATCAATTAGGACTTTAGTCGTAATTCAAATAGAAAATGAATAATAATTATTTATTAAATTCAAAGTAAAGAATAATTTATATTGGTGGAAAGCTAAGAATCTCCTTTAAAAACCCTTTTCGTTTCAACAATTTTGGGTTAAAAAAAAGTCGTTAGCCACATACCCTATACATACCCATCATATCGCCTCTTTTTGGCCCATCATGATCCTACACATACCCTAACTTATACCTTGCAAAGAACTAGAGTGACATTTGATTTCCACGTATAATCACCACATCGTATTTCTTCTCAAATAATGAGCTAGCACAGAAATATAGGTGTTCATGATTTGGACCATAATCCGTAATGATTACACCTTTATTCTAGGAATTAATGTGAAATAACAAGTAATTAATGAAGGTGGCAAACTACCTATGTACTTGGCATCACCTCAAGCATGAAATTACTTTTTTTACAGTCCACTTCACGTCATATTACTAATTTTCTAAAGACATTGAATTAACAAAATGGCATTGGCATGCAAAGAGAGGTAAAATTTTGAGAAACTAAAATGCAGCTACCAAGGGTTTTGAAGTTGCATTATGAAGAATCACCATTAATAACCAGAACCAAGTATGTTCTGAATAACTAATATTTTGTTAATGGTTTCTTGAGATAAAAAATCTTGACAATGGTATTTCCCATTCTGAAATTGAAATGTTAATTATTCTCTGAGCTATTGAATTTAATCAAAAATGAATTGAAAATTATATGAAATGTAAATTTTGGTTGAATCTAATCCTAACTCACACACAAGACACATATTATGAAAATTTTAGAGCACATTATATACAAAATGAGTACTTTTGACGCAAGGGAAAAAGATGAATTCGCGTATTGCAATTCACAAGTAGTACCCATCAACGTAGTGGTTACAAATACCCACATGGGATGGTCTTCTAACATTGAAATTCACTCATGGCTATTACAAGAGAATGCTTCCCAATGTACCAAGAGTGCTATGGCAAATGGATTACTTCCTATAGGAGGGTTTCCACCAGCAATTGAAGCTCCAAAATTAGTTATGCAATGTATAAATCATTATAACCTAGCAAAGAGGTTTGTTGAGAAAGAAGGGAGATTTTATGCAGACCTATCTCAGAAAGGAATCGTATACACATTTGGTCTCACCATTCACATACAGATGTTCAATGTTGACCTAAAGACCAATACCAAGACCTATCAGAGTGTTGAAGAGTGTAATAGAGAAATTATGAGCACCCAGTGATGCCAACAGCCAATTACATAACAGACCAAGGTAATTCAAAGGTCTATGTTTAAACAAGAAATGCAAGACATTATAACTTTGTTGATCAAAGTAGTTGGTTTAAGAGATGCAAAAAAATTTGAACCTTGGATGTTCATGATAATATCTCGCATGATGGAGGGTCCTATGGAGCTGCATTGGAGAAAATTAATAAGTGACAGACTACATGAACATATTACTACATTCCTAAAAACTAGATGCTTCTACAAGTCATCATGTCATTTACTCCTTGCTATGAGAGCCAGTAAACAAGGGTTAAAACAGATTGGTACTCTGGGCACAAAAGTTGGCAATAGTTTGATATATGCACATCTACCCCAGATCACCATCCACAGGTATAAAGATGATTACAAAAAAGTGAATGATTTGTTCTCTATGAAATTGGTGAGAACAATGAAATGTGATAAAGCTAATAGATTATCCCTAGAAGCACAAAGTGCCATTCATCCTATGGGAGGCTGGTACATATAGTTGCCAACTTACTCCTACATTAGAGTGGAGGGATTTGATGGTCACCCATTCATGCTACCTAAGTATCCTACAGATAAAAAAAATTTATTAGAATTAGTGAGACAGTTAAAACCACCTTAGGTTCTTTATAGCCATGCTTGTAAAAAGGATTCTTTTGAATTTCCCATTACAATAAAAAATTATAAGTGCACACAATTAGAGTGACTGATTTATGTGAAGAAGAATTGAGGACCTGTCATTTTGAAGAATTCCCTCTTTAGAGAGTGTATTATGATATTGAAGGAAATATTGCTAAAAATATAGTTTCTTTTCATGCTCACGTGCCTAATTTAGAAGATTATTGGCTTAACTGTGAAGATGAGCATGTGGTAAGAAGAAGAAAGTATGAAAGAATGAATTTAATATTTTCTCGAATGCTTAAGCTTTATAACATCCTAGACTAATTGGAAGAAGATGATGGTCAGGTGTTTAACCAAATTTACAATGATGATAGGGTATATGATGAACCCATTCCAAACCTAGGTGTTGATGATGAAGATATGACATCAATTGATGATGACTTCACTAGACCGGTTTTCAGGTATACTCAACACTAGATTAATGATTTTTGCAAGGTTTTGAGATAAAGAGGAATTGAACCTATCTTCTCAGAAGATAAAAGAAGGAAATGGGTATGTGCAGGATCATCATGGAAAAAATAGGCCCTTATGTGGCAAAAAATTCAAAAAAATCAGAGTTAGGCAACTTGACGTAAAAAATTGAATAAGTTATCTATATTATTTCAAAAGTATTTAAGAATAGAATATGTAGCAAAATGAATGTAGTTTCTAAACTACTAGGTTTTTTTTTTAAAATCTATTTGGTGAAATTTTGAAATTTCAATGCAGTAGTACTTAAATTTCAGGGAAAAAATAAGAAGTAGGTGTCTATCTAACCACCCTAACCACAATAAAATGATAATATTTTTATAAGATTTTAGATATAACTAGAGGACTCATGTTCGGATGTGATGCATATTTTTTTGTAATTTTTTTCTAGGTAAATAATTAATTATGAATTTTTAATTACAAATTTTTAAAATATAAAAACTCGTATGTTTGACCACCTTAACTTGATCAAAACTTCACAAAATTCCTTTTTTCTTTTTTTAACCCTATAGGATGTGAAGCATAGAATGTGACGGATGTTTTGGATTCAAAAATTGTGATACCTTTTGAAAGCTATAGATATTTTTCAATCATCCTATCAATTAGGACTTTAGTCATAATTTGAATAGAAAATACATAATAATTATTTATTAAATTCAAAGTAAAGTATAATTTATATTAGCAGAAAGCTGAGAATCTCCTTTAAAAACCCTTTTCATTTCATCAATTTTCGGTAAAAAAAAGTCGTCAGCCAAATACCCTACACATACCCATCATATCGCCACTTTTTGGCCCATCATGATCCTACACATACCCAAACAAAGAGAAGAAACTACTTTTGAAAGTGGAGAGCCTACCAAGAAGAAAAGAAAGACTAGTAAGGCTACTCTAGGTGTTAAGATTGAAGAAATAACCTCTGAAACTACAAGACAAGAAGTTCCCATAAAACCACCTGACAAACAGAAAGATGCAGAAAAAAGTAAGGATAAATCAAAAGTAAAACCTAAAGGTTTATCTTCCTCCATGGCTAAACCCAGAATAAGAGTAACTATTGATGAAGGAACAGAAGCAACAAAAAAATTTGGTGCATAAACCAAGTCTGCATCTCAAAGGGTTGCAGCATTATTTACCTCTCCCCCTTCTATTAATATGGCTAGTATGAGACAAGCACTAGGAGGGACTCCTATAGCTCTAGATTTTTGAAGAAGATGAAGCAAGAATTAAATAATAGATGGACGAATGGAGTGCTATGTGCGAGAAACTGAAAGAAAAGAAGTCTAAATACAAACCCATGGTACACCCAGTGATAGAATAAATTTAGGATACAAGATCTAACCCCATAAATGTTGAAGAAGAAGAGTTTATTCAAGGAACACTTGCCTCAGAGGTAGTAAACCCTAACGTACTTGAAATGGAAGTAGGGGAGACTACAGAGAAAAATCCTATTGATGAAAGAATTGTTGAAGATACTCTTGATTCCAAGCCATCATTTGGGAATGTGCAAAATGTTAATGAACAGTTGTAGGTCTTCAAAGAATCATAGAAAGGCCATGCTAAAACTAAAATTCAAATTCAAATTCTAGAAGAACAAGCTACATAGTTTATAGGAGATGGAATTGAAAATAGAGAGAATCATGGTGTAGCAGTGAATGAAGAAGATAATGTTCAGAGAGATGAAATGGAAAGTTTTGATAGATAGGAAAATATAAGTCTCCAAACAGAGGAGGTAGTTTCAAATCCTACCAATCTTGAGTCTATGCCAGATATTACTAAGGAAACTCCCATTTCAGAATATGTGGCAAATCAAAGAGAAGAAGTTCCTGAAACAAGTGGTAAACAAGGAAATGTTACAGAGGTACAACAAGATGATGATACACCTGATTGGTTAATCATGGAATTAGCTTCTCTAGTGGAAGTACTACCTTTGAATCTTAATAATTTTATACAAGTACTCCTAAACCTAGGCGGAGAGTAAACACAAAGCATGTCATACAGAGGAATATAGATGACAATAGAACTATTCAGATAGCCACTCCAACAACTAATAAGGACAGACATGAGATAACACATAAGGAGTATAAGATGACAAGTATTAATCTTGGACAATCATCTTGGCAGCAAGAATTAGATGAAATAAAAGTAAACTTAAATGCTACTATTTCCAGAGTACAGAAATATAAATAGAAGAAAAGAGAACTGAAAGAATGGGTTTCTACCTTGGAACAAAGTCATTGACTTTATCTGGTTGAGAACAGGCTAAACTGCCCCAACATCCAGTGTTGATGCCATAGGAACAAGTGGATGCAATTTTTGAAGTTCGTCATAAAATAAATATGTTTAAAGAATGGATTGAATACTAGGTAAAGTAAGGAGAATAATTCATTACAGATGCAATAATAAAGTACAAGGAAGCATGCCATCATTTAGAGAAATTGAAAAGATCTAAAGATGAATGCAGATTTTTCCAGGAGCAAGTCATTGATGGAAGGAGAAACATTGAAATTCTCATGCAAACAGACATCCAAGAATTAATACAGAATAATATAATATCAGGACATGAAATTTCATTTCCAAGAAAGTGGAAGAAACAGCTGAAATGGGAAGGTGATATTTTAATACAATGTATTGAAGGATTTGAAAGAGTCACCATTGAGTGCAGAGGATGGATTAGTGAAAATCAATAATTTATTGAAATATTGACACATCTAGGTTTTGATCCCCAAACATTAGGATAGGAGGGAAAGGAAGCAAAATATTTTAAAGAATGGATTGAAAGGATAAACATAGATCATGTTCAATTGCTTACGTGGGAGGTCATTGATGAAATAATACAATGAAGAAATGTTATTTCCAAGTATGAAGCAAATAAAGCACAGAAAAATGATCTCATACTTCGAGTAACTAAAGAATATATTAGGCTCAAGCTTACATGAAGAGCAATACGAAGGATTTCAAAAGAGCGCATGCACTGAGTATTAATAGATTTTTGAGAATATCAACTGAAGAAAGATGGAAGAGTCCTGAAACCCAAGTCCTAAGCAAAAAGGAAGAACCAGATATTGGATACCAGAAATATGATGAAGTTTATTTTTGTTTCAGTTTTAAATTTGTAGGTTGATCCCAGTCTTGGTAGATGTTCCTCATTCCATTATTTTGGAAGGAAGTTGGTAGTTTTGAATGACATAAAATGTTCATGTTGAAGTATGAAGAAAAGTGTTGCTACGGATGAAGTCAAAGCCTTGACTATTCTAGAATGTTCTTGATGACAGTTGGTAGATACTGTGTGCCATAGTTTAATTTGTTGTTTTTCTTTCTCTAAAGAGTTTTTTTAAGTTGAATTTCTAGGGCCTTGTTTCTATAAAATTCCACCTCCTCCCACATTTTTATTTTAAGTTCAAAAATTTTGGATGTCGAAGGAGCATAAATTTTTTTAAGTTTTTTTTCTTTTTTCCTATTTTCTGAACCATTCCAATGTAAAAATTTGTATGCATGAAGACATTAATTGATATCAAAGCTTTATGGATAGCTACCTATCTCAGTATCTGTTGTAGCTGGTTTTGTAGGTTCGTTTGAACAAGATTATATGTTGCATTGTTTAAGGGTGTATACAGAACCTACTCTGTGTCCATAAATGAAACCCTCTCTTTAAAAGCTTGCACCGTTTTATACGTAGTTGTGAAGTAATTTGGTGAAATATAAAGTGGTTTGCTCTGTTTTGATTAATTCTTTGGGGCATCCATGGAGAATACTGGAAAAAACTTTTATTTTTCAGTGTTTTTTATACTTTGTTTTAGAATAGATGTTTAATATTTTGAAAAGGTTCCAAAATATATAAATGAATGGAAAGAGTTTTGTTGAAAAATCTTTTGTGTTCCATAAAATTATTGAATGCTTAATGCTAAATCTACTTAAGTGATAGAAAAGAATTTGTGATGTTCATGAAATATTATGTTAAATATTTTGATTTCATGATGTTACTCAATGAATGAGGTGAAATTTTATGTCAAATGTTTACAATTATTAAAAAAGCTGGAAATAACTGTAGTCCCTTGAGATTAACAACAAATGTCACATCATTACCCGAGAGCGACCCTAGTGTAACCATGACCTGGTTATCAGAGACTTGGGATTGAACGAAAGCCAATCTTTGTCCTGTGAATGTATAAATTTACCTTTAGGTTGTCTTTGTTCCATATCTTTCAAGAAGGATAGGCTCTTCGTGGTCTTGCCTATGGAGACTTTATTCGACCTATTTACTACGAGTAAAACCATCGTCAACAATTGTAAGGGGAGATTGAGAAATCTTAAAGCTACTACAACATGCTATATGAAGTTTTGCAAGCAAGTGATGGAGTGACGCCAAAATCTAGAATGAAGCAAGAGAAATGCTAGCAAGACTTGGAATAAGTTAGAAGCTACAAATGGATGGAATGAATGGATTAAAAAGGAAGAAAAGAAGCTTCTTGGACGGTTACAGAGAATCCTGAGCCATTTCCACCAAAAAACTTAGGTGACAAGTGGAAAACATGCTTGGAAATGGCCATCTAAGCATTGACACATTGTAGGACACTAGCGTGGCATGTGGACATCCACGCAGACATCCATGTGGCATGCTAGTGTTTGCACATGTCACACTACAAAACCACACATGCAAGAAAAGCCCAAAGTTTGATGTAAAACTAATGCGCAAAGGGTAGCTATTGAAAAGGGGTGCTAGAGAATCCTAAGAGGGAAAAGGTTGATGCAAGGGTGAAAATGAGCCTACTTAAGATGCTAAGGGAGTGGACACTAAAACGGATGCAAGAATGTATGCAAAATTGTGAGGGGTGCAATTTTACTCTTCTACTTTTTTCTCCCACTTTACCAGGCATTTGAATCTATGCTAATATGCACGCTACAGGAATTATACTAAACATAAATAACATCATATGCCAAAAGGATATTGTAAAGGATGCATATAACTCTTTGAACTACAGAAGCATGCCCCTAGGCTGAAGACTTGCAAAACCCATGTGTTAGACAAAGAAAACTTGCACCAGATAGCAATGTTAGAATGTAAAAAGCTAAAGGATTTGAGTTAGCAAAGTAAAGAGACCTCAATGTAGAAAGTTGTCTCAGTACTATGCATCGTCCCCAAATTATTAAATCACACATAGAAGAATTCTAAAATGAAGAGAAGGGCATATACTTAGGATGAAGAGGATGCAAATCTTCAATCTGGTATATACAAAAGAGAAGAGAGAGAGGGTAACTGGAATGGATAAAGCATGTGGTGAAAGAAAAACCCACTCAAGAGTAGAACCTGCACCACAAAGTAGAAGTGATAAAATCAATCCCCACTAGAGGAGGAAAACCTATATCACAGAGTAAAAGTGATAAAAGAAATCCCCGCTCAAGGAGGAAAACCCATATCACAAAAGATAGGTGATAAAAGAAATCCCCGCTCCAGGAGGAAAACTTTTATCACCAAAGATAGGTGATAAAATCAATCCTCGCTCAAGGAGGAAAACCCATATCACCAAAGGTAGGTGATAAAAGCAATCCCCGCTCAAGGAGGAAAACCTTTATTACCAAAGATAGGTGATAAAAGAAATCCCTGCTCAAGGAGGAAAACCTGTATCACCCAATAAGAATGTAAAGGATCTCTACAAGTTCTTGGTCCTATAGAGCAAGTAAGCAGAGAGTCACGTAGACCATCATCAAGTTGGAATACTTTCAAAGGGGTCCCGGGGGAACCCTTCGAAAGAAGAGGGGTCCACTCAAGGGACATGTTGTTTGAAAAGCGATATCTAGTCAGGCTTCCCCCAAGCTAGACATGAAAGTATCCATTTGAGATAAATACTTTCAAAGGGGGTCCCTCGAGAACACTTCAAGATAAAAGGGGTCCACTCAAGGGAGGCTTCATTTGAAATATATAGAGAAGAGAGGGGGGTCCTTGAGAAGGAAACACATCTCAAAGATGAGTTATCAATTCCCCCAACATTCAGGGGAGGATAACCATGTAGGATACTTAGAACATGCAGGATAGAGGTAAACCTCAATATCACTTGTCATGCAAAGTAAAGGTAGGTGCATCAATCAAATGGGGGTTTCATGGCACCTAAGCCAAGCAGTTGTTGTATTTTATGTTTCAAGGATTTGCATTCACTAATGGAATGGCCAAGCACTCAGTGGTATGCATAGAAATAATGTTTCCCTCCATCATGTCTATGAAGTTTATTATGCATGGGAGAGAGAAGAGCGATTAAGTGGGCTTTCAGAAGCCACAACAAAATACACTCTTGCTCAGATAAAGTATGAGGAGTAGGAAGCAAGCCTTTCTCTTGTGGAGAAAGGTTTGACTTCTCACGAGAAGAAGAAGGAACGAAGGTAGTAGACAGAGGAGGATAAATCAATTCATGAGAACAAGGTTGTGTGGACTTCATGTCACCATTCAACCATGGTTTTCATTTAGATTGTTCATTCGGGAAACCAAGTCCCAAAGTATGCTTACAAGGTGTGAATTATATAGGGACCCGAATTCCTTGTTCCTTACGCCCACAACCTTTATGCTCATAGCCATATTTAGAGACAAGCTTAAAGTCAGGGCCATAACGTTCTTCCAAATCTTGAAAAGAATGAGGATCCTCATAAAGAGCATTGTCCCAACAATGGGGATCACACTCCTCTATGGGACCACCATCATTCTTATTAGCAGGACTGCCAACACTATCCTCATTAGCAGAAGCGTAATCCTCTTCCTCAAAAGGAGGATCAACACTAAGAACATTACAATTATTGCTCACACTACCCCATGATACAAAAGAGTAATCATCTTTGATAGTGGGTGTGGATGATGTTATTGGAAGGTATAAGCGGATTGGGCCAACTTTTTATTCTTCAATAAAGGAATTTTTAAATTCTAAGGGACCCCAATCATCACCAAGACATGCATTCCTTTTAGGATTTTTTTCCTTAGAAGGGTCTTCCTCGGGGATGTTCATCTTGAGAGTATCCTTTGTAGTAGATACTGCTAGAGTAAACATCAACACAGTGGAAGAAACTAAAGGAATAAGAGTAGGCACAACCCACGCCTAACTAGTAGCTACCATCTCACATAAGTGCATAGCATCAGGGTCAGCCTTGATTGTGACTTCTTTATTGTTATAAATAAACTTTTTATTATAAATAAACTTAATAGATTTATGCAAGGTATATGGGACTGCACCCATAGCATGAATCCAACATCTACCAAGAAGAAGATTATAAGGTAACTTTTATGTCATAACATATACAAGGGTGGGTACGATAATGGGTCCAAGCCATAGAGGTAATACTATCATACCTAGAGCTTATTGCACAACATTATCAAACCTATGAATAACAATAGAAGAAGTGTTAATAGAATATGAGTCAATATTAATCTTAGGCAGTAGATCAATACTGCATACGTTGAGCGTCGAACCCACATCAACAAGAGTACATCTAATGCCGATTTTATTAATGTTAACTATAACCATTAGAGGATCTTCTTTCTCATGTACTTCCAGAGGTCAGAGCTCTTGTGGATATAACATGATATTCAGCGAATCTACATGAATATATGTCATCAACACATTAGCATCCATCAGCCTAGCGAAACAAGGCAAGAGGATCTTTTGCAAGGCTTCTTGAAGCATACCTTGGTAAACCAGAGTAGACCGAAGTAAGTCCCATAGTGAGATCTTAGTTGCAGTAACCTGAAGTTGCTCGATAGGATCATAATCACTAGGTGCTTTAATCATAGGTTTAGGTGCTTGAAGAAGGCTTGGTTGTTTATTCATACAGTTATTCTCATAAGTATGGGTTGCCACTCTATAAGAGGGATCCATAGGAATATCAGAAGAACCACCATCAAATGGAACACCATCAAAAGAAAAAATCCTTTTAGAAGAGGGACTAGCTAGAGTCACATAAATGATGGGTCTCTTAGGCCTTTGAGGGGTAGCAGAGACATAGACTACATTTATAGAATCATCACAACTAGTAGAATAATTATTTGAATTCATATTTTCAACATCAATCCAAATAGGATTGAATGTGGAATAATTATTTAAAGAAACATTCTCAACATCAATCCAGGGAGAATAAAATGTGGAAGGATATTCACCATTCGCTAATGTATCATCTCTAGAGGAGAGTGCGTTGGAAGGTATAAGAGAATCATCATTCACCAATGCATCATCTTTTGAAGAGAGTGCATTGGAATGAAGAAGAGATTCATCATTTACAAGTGCATCATCTCTAGAAGAGAGTGCATTGGAATAAAGATAGGACTCATCATTCACAAATGCAATGTCTCTAGAAGAGAGCACATTGGAATGAATAGAAGGTAGAGTAACATTAAGAAAGGTATCGATGATTTCATCTTCTTGCAGCAACATATCCTCTAAAGCTAGAGGACTTTTGTAAGAAGGATCAAAGATACCAAGTGACATGGGTTGATCCAACTCACCATCACATTCATTAAATGGAATATCATTAAAATTTTGAACAAAGTTAGATATTGAACTAATGAAAGAAGATATTAAATCCATTACCATTTTTTCGGTATTTTGTATGTTCTAGTAATTTGCATTTTCAGAAGTCTTCAGAGTAGAATTTGAGGTTAGAACTTGCGTCAGTCCCTAAAATTCAACTACTGAAGGAACTATTGTTTTAGGGACTAAAAACTTTCTCTAGGAGACCTTTCCAACGGTGTAAACGGTTCTAAATTCCGAGCACTGAGTCAAAAGTTATGACCCCATGAAGTAGGGGTAAATAAATTCCTAGTTTTTTCAAAGAACATTGTTCTTTGTGTCAGGTTCACCAAAATGTAGAAGATGGGGATTCGCTACTCATGAGTTCTCTTCATTCAAAGAGCCTCATGGGGTGAAATACCCTAAACTAGCTCAAGGAACAGTGTGAAATTTTTAGAATCCAAAAGAGCAGGTCATAAAGATTTTCTAGACAAACTGACAAGCTCTCGACCAAAGAACGTCAGTTCAAAAAATGGATGACAATGCGACGCGTTGTCGTCTCAGAGGTGCACTGGTGTCTCGTATGGACTAAAAAGTGATTTTATCCTAGAAAATTCCTAAATGACTACTAACTACTAGATTACTAAGAAATTACATAATGTAGGAAAATGACAAAAAGTAATGAAGCTAAAATAAAGTGAAATGGATGATAAAGATAAGGAGTAGAAATGGAAGAAATACTTACAACCACACAAGTGTTGAATCCTCTTCCAAAAAAATGTCTTTGTATCATGCACATGTGATATATGGAGAGAATGTTGGGGCTATATAGGGGTTTTCCTCAATCAAACCCCTGATTTGGTGTTCCCACCTCTACGGACAGCCAAGAAGATAGAGAGAAAGAGAGAAATGGACAAAGCATGTGGTGAAAGAAAAACCTACTCAAGAGTAGAACCCACACCACCAATTAAGCATGTGATAAAAGAAAACCCCGCTCAAGGAGAAGAACTTGTATCACAAAAGAGGCGATAAAAGCAATCCCCGCTCAAGGAGGAGAACATGTATCACATAGTAAAGATGCAAATGGTAAGGTATATGAAATCACCAAGATGCTCACAAGCATGAAGCAAGGGAAGTGGAGCTACAAAAGGTGTTATAAGGTGAGCTTGAGAGAGCTTAAATCTGCTACAACAAGTTGTATGAAGTTGTGCAAGCAAGTGATGGAGTGAGGATAAAAGCTAGAATGAAGTAAGAGAAGTGCCAGCAGAACTTGGAAGAAGTTAGAAGCTGAAAATGGATGGAAAGAATGGATTAAAAAGGAAGAAAAGAAGCTTCCTAGGTGGTTATAGAGAATCCTTAGCTGTTTTTGCCAAAAAACTTAGCTGACAAGTGGAAAACATGCTCAAAAATGGCTATCTAAGCATTGACACATCGCAGGATGCTAGCACGACATGTTGGTGTCTAGACACGTCATGCTACAAGACAACACATGTAAGAAAATCCCAAAGTCTGATGTAAAACTAATGCGTGAAGGGTAGCTCTTGAAAAGGGGTGTTAGAGCATCTTGAGAGGGAAAAGGCTAATGCAAGGGTTAAAATGAGCCTACTCAAGATTCTAAGGGAGTGGACACTAAAGTCGATGTAAGAATGTATGTGAAATTGTGAGGGGTGCAATTTTACTCTTATACATCTATGTTCCTTCTCATTTTTGCAAGTTTAATGTGATGAATTGAATGGATGTTTAAAGTTGATAAAGGTAATGAATTTTAGTGAATACTAATTCACCCCCTCTCTTAATATTTTGGGATTTCAACACACCATTGATGCAAGAAATATTAGGGATACCTAATACCAATACCTAAGTATTCATCTACTAGATATATTTGTACTTGACATGACCAAAATATTCATTAAAAATTTTACTCACTAAGTCTACATGTGTTATGAAAGAAGAAATAGAACCAACTAAACTCTCAAAACCATCAAATTGGTATAGACAAGAGGAAGAATCAACACTCCTAGTAGCCACAATAATATCAAGATAATGAAGGTCACAAATAACTATACATCATGTGGGGTCAACTCAACTATCCTTATAGTGTCAGATTGTCAAATTTGATAAACTAAAAGAAGATTTATGGAGATATCAGAAACAACAAGAATAATTTGAAGAAAACAACCCTAAAGTGGAATAGTACTTGAGCCCAAAAAAATGTGTAGAATCCCCTATTGAATTCTATGTAGTGCTACAATCTAAAAGGGGTGATACCAAATCTTGAGAATGAGTCATGTGATATGTTGTACCAGAATCAAGCATCCAAATAGCTGCAAAGGGAAAGGCACATGCAGATGGAGAATGGCCTTTACTTGTATGGGAAGAAGAAGACTTAGGGGATGAGATGTTATTTTGGTGCATCGATTCCTCCAAAGCCCCTACTATCTTCCAACATCTAGTGATTTAATGGCCCTCTTTACCATAAAAAATGAAAGGTTCACTTGATTTCTTTTTTTTTCTTGGAAGAAGACTAACTAGACTTAGAATATTTTTCATTCTAAGGAGTGCTTTAAGGATTTTGTTATAAATTCTAACATGGTTTGGAGGAACACTCACTACTTGATGAAGTATCTATCTTAGGATTTTTTTTCTTCTTTTCTTTTGCATTAGATTTTTGTGCTATCAATGCTCAGTTTTTGGAACTAGAAAGAGAGTCAAATTTGGTCAACTTTTCCTATTCACTAGTCAAACACTCACAATAAACTTCAAAATATCACATGGTAAATTCATTTCTCAATGCCTCCATAGTAGAGTAGAATTTGTAAAATAAAACCTAAAATGATCCTCTAAGCTTAGATAGTATCAGGAAAACACATTCTTTATCATTTTTATTCTCCCCACAACCCAACAAAAGAGACTTGGGAGACTTAAACCTCATCAAGAAGTCATCAATGGAAGGGAAAGAATAAGGTAAAAGTGATATAAATTATCCCTCAATTTGAAGTGCTCCAAACTCATTAGTGGTTCCAAAAATATCTCTGAATTCTCCCACATATCCCTAGGAGAGGTGCAAGAATCAATATTAAATAGGAGATTGTTTGAAACTTGTAATGAAATCAATCCCTTGGCCTCATGCATCTTGTTCCTATGCTAAAGTACCTCAAATTGATGAGTCAGTGTAGGTTGTACTTCATCCAAAGTGGACCATAAACTATTAGACATGTGTAATTTGGTCATATAGGCTTTCCAAATATGGTAGTTGTGTGACATAAGACATTTAGCTGAAGAGGTATTTTCTTTGTGTTTGAAGTTTTCAAAAATGTTTATGGGAAAGGTTTTGTTATTTATTTACATATATGAATATTGAAAAAGAATATTTTACCCCCCGCAACAATAAAACCAAACCCTAGTACAATTTTGAGAGAAAAAACTTGAAAAAAGGACATTCACTTAAAATTAATATTTGTGTACTTGGTGAATTTTATGGAAAAATATACTAAAAATTTGTGTAAAACACTGAAACAACTTTCCAATGTAAATGCCTATTTGTTTGCAAAAAATGGAGTTGGTATGCCCAGGTTGTTACCTTGGAAGTGCAAACCAGTAAAATCTAACCAACAACTTGTAGAAAATTCCTAGAGAAAAATATGGAAAAATAGTTGCACCACTAAAATGGGCTTGGAACCAACTTCCCAATGGTATTTTTTGTAGAAAATATACAACTAAGGAAAATTTTACACTTGATTGCATGAAGTTTTTCAAATTTTCCTAAAAGGAAAATTGGGGGGCTAAAAAGAGTAGCATGCAGCCATGTGGGTGACCGAATTTTGGGCACAAGGGTTGTGGAAAGTTTGTGGTCATGAACATGAATGAAATTGGCACTAAAAGATATCATTGGGGATAGATATTGGGCCACCGATGGGCATCACTATGGTAGTCACTATTAGTGGTGGAACTATGGTAGACTACCCCTAGCAATGTTTTATGATGCTAATTTTAGCAATGGGTGCTAAAAGCATATTTCTTAAAATAGTGTTGAGCACTACAAAGCACTCTTTTATATTTTTATTTTTATTTTTATTTGTAGCGGTTGTATGGTATAGTCTGTATACGGGTTGTATGACTACTATATAAAAATATTGCATGAAAATCTCTCAAAAACAAATATGGGAAAATTTACAGTCAAAATTCATTTTCTCGACCTTTTGAACACAATTGTGAGATACATTTTACTCCAACACACACCAAAAAAAATCCAAGTCCAAAACGTACTAAAAATATGAAAATTCTAGATTTGTTGCTCCTATAACCCTAGTTGAAGAAAAATCTCAAAATTGGAGAAGAGGTTTGTTGAATTCACATTCTCATAACATGTTGAAATTCTGAAACACATGTAGAAACAAAATAAAATGACAACCAAGAACACCTTCCACGCATGAAAGCTGCAATAAATGATTTGGTATTTCATTACAAAGAAAAACTTACAAAATGAAATAATGCAATGAAGGAGAATGCTTAGAAGAGCAACTTCAGTAGATGAGAAAATAAATTAGATCATGATAAGTGTCATCATTATGTGTAATAAGACATACTAATCTAATAATAACTTGATTTAATAAAATAAAATAACACACTCATAAATTTAGCTTAAGTGCATACAATGAAAGTAGCCTAATAATTAATTAAAAATGAATTAATTAATAGCTAATTATTGATTACTCTAATAAATGAAATGCAAAAATAATAGAAATCTAAATAATAAAAAAGTTAATATATAGGGGAGAAATGATCAAGCCAAGTGGGGGGTGAATGTTAGTGAATAATATTCCATGGTATATTCTCTCATGGATTATCTTCTTAGGTGTACCTTTTAGCCTTTTGCTTGCATGGAGCTGCATGTTACTTTTGAAGTTGTCAATTTCTCTCATTTGCACTATAAATGTACATCTTTTCATGATTTTATTTAGTGTATCTCGATAAAATCTACATGATATCAGAGAATTTACTAGAATTTAATTGGTGGTCTAGTATTATTTGTTGAGTTATTTCTTTTGAGAATATTGGTTGCATGTAATTTGTGTTTTTGGTGTATCCATAACATTGTGCGGAAGTTTTATATTTTTTGTTTGGTCAATTCTTCTCTACAACAAACCTTTGAATTGGTGGCTTTGAAGGCTGCATACATTATTTATTTATGCAGTTTGTGCTTGAAGTAAGGGAAAATTATGCTAGAGAAAGGTGAAGTTTGTGGATAAAGTCTTTAGCAACATGTGGATTACTTGTACAGGTCGTGGCTTTTATAAAGGCCATGTGAATTACTTGTGCAGTTTTTTCTATGTTGAAGTTGAGTATTGAGGCCATGTCTTATCTTTTTCCTCTATGGAAATTATGTTAAGAGGTTTTGCATTCATTGTATTTCCTTCTACGAACTTGTTTTTGCAATATACTTTTTGCATGTGTTTTTTGCATGGATCTTTCAAATATTAATTTATTAAAGAAAAGGAGGCTCAATTTTCTTTTAGTGCAATTAAAATAGAAAATTAAGAAAATTAAACTATAATATTTTGAAACTTTTATTTCTAAGCTTTGTGATGAAAATTCTTACAATAGGTTCATGAAATCATAACACCAACTATTTAAAAAATTTGGATATGATCGGGGACAGAACTATGGATCCAATGTGACAAACGACATTACAATCAAAGTTCACTACCCCCACAATGGTAAATTGAATGCAATGTGCTATTACTAAATGTTACTATATGTTAGTGCAAAATCATCTTTTTGACCATCATTTTCATATTTATTATTTGAAGATTCTGAGAGAGATACATTTGTGCAAAGGAGTAAATATATCAAGCTGATGACCATACCAACCCCCAAGGCTTGATGGCATACAAGCAGAGGGTGAGCGATGCATGACCACACCAACGGTGAGTTGTTTGTACCTTTTCCTAGTGATTTTATTTAGTATTTTGCATTGTTTTGAAGCTTTTAAAATTCCATGACGTCCCTGTCCAAACTAGGCAGTAGAGTATATTTTGGGTGACTCTATCTCAGAATGGCACCTATGTCTTGAGTTAGATTTTCTTTATTTTTAACTATTTAGTTACCAATTTTATTGTGTGGCTGATGATTTCCTTTGCTTCTTGCAGATCCCACCACATGCTCAATAGTGTTCGGGAGGACATCTGTTTTCGCTACTTCAAAAGCAATTCACACAGCTTACTCAGGAGGAGGAGTGGATTCTTCACACCACTGGATATACCTCATGTCACCTATGAGGTATCCTGATATTATGATTATAGCACTAGATGAGTGGTGGAATGTAGATACTTCCACATTTTATCTCCCAAAAAGGGAGATGATAGTGACACTAAAGAATGTGCACCACATCTTTAGATTACCCATCTAAGGTGATACTATTCATTTTGATGACTTTCAAACTCCTCAAAAAATGAGGGATGATATATAGTATTACATCACCCACCGTATATCTCCTACTGATCTTAGAGCTTGCATCAATCTCAAGTGGCTTCTCTATGCTAATGTTCCCTTGCTTCACCAGATCATGTGTGTTATCGTCGCTTTAGCCTTGGCTCCTAATGAATGAGGTGTACACCTTGATGGGGGCCTCATTCATACCATATAGGAGATGAAGGAGCACTAGATAGCTTATGTCTAGGGATGGAGTATTCTTTCACATTTATATTATGATCTTGGCCGCTTTGTCTATCGGGAGGCTCAAAGTATCATACTTTGTACACTGCTTTTGGTATGGGCATTTGAGCATATTACATGTACTAGACTGACTGTATTTCCCATAGCAACAACCTTCGATTATCCACAAGCTTTCTGTTATACACTAAGACAATCCTAGTAGTGCAAATATCTATTGGACTTGAGAGTTAAATTCAATCATCTAGAGGATGATAACATAGTATGGAGATCATACAAGACTCTATAGTAGAGGCCAAGTCTTACACAATAGTTATCCAAGATGTAGCGAGATAGATTATTAGTTGGAAAACATGATTATATCATCATGCCCTTTTATTATGACGTGATGAGGTAGTTTGCTTATATATAGGTAGCACCCAACCTGTGACCAAATTTCCTGAGAGTTATATGTAGTGGTGCTAGACCAAGGAACATCCATTGTCCCACATTCACAGACATCTCCTCTAGTGACTCGAAGGATGAGTAGCGAGATTCACCACAAAAATCTGATGTGGATGATGTAGGAACTTCAATTACATACAATAGGTGGTGGTTGACAACATGACCTCAACACGTCTTCCCTGACAATCATCCCATAGGAAATCTTGGACATTTTCCATATCGAGGGGATGAGAGAGAGGATGGGGATGTGGATAGGGATACGATAGATGATGATAGTGATGATATAGTAGAGGAGGAGGAGGATTTGCAACCAACAAGAGAGGATTCTGAGGAGCCATAGGCCTAAGAGCATGAATCAAATTTTTATGTTCTTAACACTTGTGGCATTTCTTAACATGATTAAATAAATTTTGTTCCATGTTTTTCCAATAATAACTTTTATGAATTAACCTTTGAACCAAATATTGACCTTTAAAATGCCCCTTGTAAGCACTCGCTTGAGCTTCCTCAAGGGCTACAGGGATTTTAAATATTTTTAGGCACCTAAGGAGAATACAATTGAATGATTGTCTATACAAGACATCAACTAGAATTATGTAACAAGATACTAGCTTTTGTATGTGATCCCTAGTGTTCTTAGTGGTTGCTTCAAGAAAAATGTCATCCTTTAAGTAATTAAATATTGGTGTGTACCATTCATTAGACACTACAATATTAGCAACCATTGTCTCTTTTGTATTTTTTGTTTATTGATGGTTCTATGAGAGCATGAATAACAAATATGAAGTTCGGCGAAGTATCATTGAGAGATACAAGGGAAGCAACACTTGCCATTGCATCTGCATGTTGATTGTCCTTTCGCAGAATATTTTTGATAGTATATGATGTGAAGCACTACACTATTGTTAATGTGAGGTCTTTATAGTTAGATAACTTATCATGTTTTTCTTGATAAGAACCATTGATTTTTTTATGATTAATTGAGAGTCTCCAAATATACGAATGTGTTGAACACCCAAGCACAAGGTTGCACGTAATCTTGTGATAAGAGCCTCATACTCAGTGATGTTGTTTGTACATAGGAAATTTAAATGATAATGATGGAATTGGCTTCCCTGAAGAAGGTATTAATATAACTCCAACACCAAAGATAGTTTGACACTTAGCCATCAAATTATAATTTACATGTTTCATTATCATCAATGTTCAACACACTTTTGTCAGGAAAATAATCTTGATTTGGTAACACTAATGGTGAAGGGGCCTTAGCTAAATGGTTAGTCAATGCTTGTCCAGGTTTGATTAATTTTTGAGAAATTAATTTAAGATAAAACTTAGTTAGCAACATAACCCATTTAGCTAATTGTCTTGACAAATCCATTTTATCAAAAAGGTGTTCTAAAGGATCAAACTTTGTGATAACTTGCACCTCAGTGTTTAATAAATAATGGCATTTTTTAGTTGCAAACACTAGAGTCAAATATTGTTTTTCTATAGTTGTGTAATGAGTTTCACAATGAATCAATATTTGACTGATGCAATAAATGTGATGCTCCTTGTTGCTTTCATCTTGTTGCACTAATAATGTTGCAAGAGCATGATTTGAAGCTGAGATATAGAGGATACAAGGTTCAACCCTTGTATGTATGGTTGTAAAATAGGAGGATTGGCTAAATATTATTTCAAGTCTTCAAAATATTTGTGGCAATCCTCATTCCATTTAAATTTTGAATCTTTCTTAAGGAGCTAAGTGAAGGGAAGAGTTTGATCTACTAAGGATGACATGAAAGGATGAATAGCTTGAATCTTTCCTTGTAAGCTACGTAATTGTCAAATATTCTTTGGAAGTGGCATGTTTATTATTGCATCAATCTTCTTTGATTCCACCTAAATTCCTCTAAATGTGACACTATGAATCCCAACAACTTTCCACTATCCACAATAAAGACACATTTCTTTGGATTCAATCTCATGTTATACTTACAAATTCTTTCAAAGACTTTATGAAGAATTTTGACATGGTATTGACATGTTATAGACTTAGCCAAGATATCATCAATATAATCTTCCAAGATATTATGTATGGAATCATGAAATATTGACATCATAGCTCTTTGATAGGTGGCTCCAACATTCTTCAATCCAAAAGGCATGACTACCCAACAAAATGTTCCCCAAGGTGTTGTGAAAGTTGTTTTATATTGACCTTGAGGATTAATAAAAAAAATTATTATATCCTGCAAAACCATCCATAAATAATAATAATAAAGCATATCCCACAGTTGAACCCACTATCATGTCAATATTAGGAAAGGGAAAATCATCCTTTAAAGATTCTTTATTAAGATCACGGAAACTTGTACACATCCTAATGTAATTATTAGGTTTTTCCACTGCCACAATGTTAGATATCCAAGGTGATTCATAATCAATAGGTTGAATGAATCTAGGTTGTAATATTTTATCAATCTCAGTCTTAACCAACAAAGCTATCTTAGGTGTAATACCCCTCATACTACTATTTGTTTTCTTTTGACATTCACTATGGTTTCTGTTTAGCACATTGTGATTTGTGGTTGATACTGTTGCTATTATGTGTGGTAGCTTAGACTATTACTATGCTCTTATGATGCCATGGATATTGTGATGACATTCTATTATGATCATTTGATGGAGTTATTTGGAATGCAATAGATTATAGAATAGTAATTTATGATGTGGTGCAAAATTTTATGATGATATATGTTGGTGAGGGGACAGGTAGCATCACTCATTCGCGAGCGCCCTGCTACGCTGTGAATCCTCCTCACAATGCTTTGAGTTTATGTATATTGTATATCACTTTGTGGCTGCAGGATTTGCAGGAATAAGACTCGATTCCACCTATTTCGGTAGGTCTGGGCGAGCATAGAACCAACCCAACGGTAAGAAGTTGAATATTTGAGGTGACATGAAAAGTAACTCCGTACCAAGTTGTCAACAGTCTTGTATCTTTATGGTTTGTGCATATTAGTCTCCTTCATTTGTGTGGTTACATTGGTCTCTGTATGATTATATGATTTGTCTAAAATAGTGAATGGTCTTATGTGATAATTTAAATAATTAAGTAATTGGTAAAATAAAAACATAAAATAATAATTAAATATGGCAATGGATAAATATTAGAAATAATAAAAGCATTGCATTTATTTGGAATCTCTCAATGGTTGATTTTAAATAAGTAAATATTTAATGAAGAATTGTGGAAATGAGGCATATTTATACATTTGTTGAAATAAAAGTTTATGTTATGAATTTAGAATTTATTTAGTTTTAATTAAATGCATGAAAATGAAAATGTTATATGGGAAAAGCATCAAAATGAAATTAGGGTAAAATATTATTTGATTTTTGAATTATGACCTCTGGTATTCACGGGAAGAGGAATTGAAAGGACTTCTGGGCATGAAATTTATTAAGAGTTTCTCTTTGTTTGGGGGGATTTTGGTTCGAATGCTGGGAAAATTCTATTTCCAATCAATTTCTTCTGTCTTTAGTACTTTTCTGTTTGGAGAAATTAGGAAGAGGAAGGAAGATTTGGATCTGTTGCTGGAAGATTTGCAGCAAAGAAATAGTGCAGCAAGAGGGGGGACAAGGCTTCTACAGTTTGCTGCAAGCGTAGGATGCCAGGTTCTACTCTTGTTAATTGTTATTTTCTGTTAAATAGGAATTGCTTTCTGTGTGTGAAATTTATATTTAGGGATGAAAATTAAATAATTGTAGAAAGAAAAATCTACTGGGGTTATGGTTAATTCAAGAATGTTTAAATCGGAAAATGTAGAATTGTTATTTATTTAATGAAATTCTTTGGGGTTTCTGAATTGTTGTTGATTTAAAAAGGGTTTTATTGTAATCTGGGAACAAACAGTAGTTTGTTGTCTCAAATTGTTTAAAAAATATATATATATAATAAAATATACATATGGGTAGGGACAATTTTTATTTCCAGTAAATCTCTGGGTGTGATATTCTGGTCTGTGTCTGCATTTTATTAAAACAGTCCTATTTTTTTTTCAATTTGGCACACTAAATATGCAGTAGTATCTTTTCCCTATTTTCTTTGAAAAATATTCTTATCTTTGCATATATATATATATATATATATATATATATATATATATATATATATATATATATGGTATATGTGGTATATATATATATACATCTATATTCGAACTTATGAAATTTTTGAGAAAAAAAAAAAAAATTTAAATCCGCCGAAATTTTCACAGTATTCAATTTTTGTTTATATTCATTACCTATGGCTGTGTGTGGGGGTCGGCCTTGGCCGTACCCACCACCCCACCACCGGTCCGTGGGACAGCCTGCGGACTGTCCACGGCAGTCCGTAGGACTGCCGTGAGCAGTCCGTAGACTGCCACGGCCGGCGGCGAAGTATTTCCTGGCTATGCTTGTTGGGAATAAAATTCCCATATGAATTTTATTTGTTAAGCCTTTTATTTATTCCGCGGATTTTTATATAGTAATCTCTATTGTGCGGATATTTATCTTTGTATATATATATATATATATGTATATATATATGTATATATATATATATGTATATATATATATTTTACATATATATATATTTATTAGTTACTTTATTTATTCTGTGTTTTCTGATAAAAAAAAAATGTATATATATATTATTCGATTCTGAGTACAGTATACAGATATGTATATATATATTAAATTTCATTTTGATGAATATATTATGTTATATATAGCTGATAGTTAAACAAAGGCATGAATGCATATATTCTGTTTTGTTCGTTTCTGATTTAAATGATATTTTTCTGTTAATTCAATAGTTATTTAGAAGAAAATATTTCTATACTGTTTAAAACTGCTTAATAGACATTTTGTTTTGATTTATATTTTATTTTCTGTAACTCAGCTATTATCTAGAAAATAAATATGTATAGTTAGATTCTGTTTCTTGTCTTTTTAGAAAAAAAAATATAATAAAGCAAAAATTGTTTCCATGAAAATATTAGTGAAATAGAAATAAATCTGTTTTATAGGATTTTCAACTTTGAAAGGATATTGCTAATTAAACAGCATTATTTATTAATTATGTTTGTAATACTATTGTATTTTAGGAAAGAAAATTATTTTGTAATCTGCTTTGGAATTAAATAGGTTATCACTTTTAATTATTTAATTTCAAAATTTAATCTTGTTGGATTGTTGGGTTTTGGGACATTGTTATTTCCTTGATGTGGGAACCCATTTTTTTTGTCAACACTTTAGTCTTCTAGAGAATGATGTTTTGTTCTGAGTTTTATATTTTTCATCTTGATTTATGATGAGTTATGTTTCAGTAATGGGGTGTACCGAATTATGAGATTTCCTTATGGTTTTTTTACTTGCGAGATGGTTTATGCCTCGTGTGTTATTTTCTTGTCATACTTTGGTAATTATGTTTGGCATGGTACAACCCCCTTGTTTGATGGGTCTCTAGGGAGAGTGGCTCCTCGTGGGGGCCGGCGCCCCGTTTAAGGGGAAGAGCTCAGGATAACCCACGAGTGAGTTAGTAATTAAGTGAAAATCTAATAATTAACTTAGGAGGGTTGGGTTGGGTAGTAACATTATTGCAAGATCTTAAAAATTGATGCCTCGTCTTCATTAGTGCTTCCGCAGACTAATGGAAGATTGAGAAGGCCATGGTTGGAAAGGTCGTGACCTCGTGCTCACGAGAGGTCTGCGGCTCCGCATGAGTCACCCTATGGACCGGCGCCTCCAGTTGGGAGGAAGAGCACAGGACAGCCATAGATGGGACCGGCGCCTCCAGTTGGGAGGAAGAGCACAGGACAGCCCATGTAGGACTATGCGATGACACTCTCCCCTAGTTGCCCATGTGTTGATTTATTGTGTTTCTCTAGAAGTGGGGTATGGGAATTGATTTAGGTTGTTGTTTGAATTGATTTATAATTATTGTTTGGATACATCTTTAGCATGTATTGTATGATCTCATTTATATTGGTTTTATCACCTTGCATCTTTAGGACATTATGATTTGATGTTATTGATTGCTCTTATTAATTGGTGTATTGTGTGATGGATCTATGTTGGTACTTTTTATTTGGTTGTACCTTTTGTTGTCACTCTTGGTCGGAGTTACTTCTCTGTCATCTCTTAGCACGGGGGTGGTCGGGTGGAACGTGCTCCGCACACCGTTGGGTTCCCCATCAGCGTTCGTGGTTTCAATCTCATTCAGTTGAAGATTTATTTTAGTTGATATCATTGTATTTTGATAAACTTGTATATTCTATTCATCCCACATGTTTGGGGATTCATGATGTAACTTTATGGATGATGCAATATTGAAAGATGATGTAATGTAATTATTTACTTTGTAATTTTAATTGGCTATGAAATGTATTATGGATTATCTTGTGATAGAATTTATGTATGTACTTATCTTATGATGTCATTATAGCTCCTTTTGATATCTTATGAAATGATGTTTAGTAATGTCTATTTTCAACGTAATCCCGTGGGGGCCCCAAAGGACATGGTTGATTTTGTTGTTATATATGATCATTTAATATTGATATGATGATTAGTTATTTTCTTAAAAAAAAAAAAATTATTTGCGCTCTTTTGTTGTTTGTTCTTTGGGGCTTGCACGGCGGGCATTACAACTTGGTATCAGAGCCAAGGTTGCCACGCTGGGGTCTCTGGGTAGTTTGTCCGCTAGGTAACCTTTGCGTATTAACTCTTGAGCTCATGTGTACCTTTGTCTTGTTGTGCATAAGCATGCCTAGAGGTAGAGGCGGAGGTAGAGGTAGAGGCCGAGGAAGAGGCCGAGGTGGTGGCCGTGGGGCCAACCAACCAAATCCTTCACCACCAAGTTCTCACGGTCCTAAGTCTGAGGAGCAACAAAATTCTCAGAACAATACGTCGGATGGTGGACCGATTCCGGAACAGCCGGGGTTGGATGGGCAGTTGCAGCATCTGCTGGGTGAGCTTCTTGATAGATTGGGTCCTAGACCTAATGGGGATCAGCCGGTTGTGAGGGAAATAGAAAGGTCTCCAAGGCACAGGGGAGCTTCAGTTGATCAGGATGCTTTATTAGCTGGTCATATGAGGGATTTAATGAGAACTCATCCACCTACCTTCGATGGCTCTGGAGGAGGGTTGGAAGCCGAGACCTGGTTAATTGATTTGGGCCGATGCTTCGCAATGCACCCCTATGGTAGTAATACCAAGGCTCGATGTCCTGTTATGCATTTGCGGGGTTTCACGTCCACTTGGTGGCAGCTTGAGGAACAGAAGTTGCATATGGATATCAGTATGGTCACTTGGGAATTTTTCTTGGAAAGGTTCAGGGCTCGCTTCCTCTCAGATCATTGGAGGCAGCGCAGGGTAGATGAATTTCATGATCTTAAGCAAATGGCAATGTCAGTGGAGTAGTATGAACGCCGCTTCTATGAGCTAAAGCAGTATGCAGGGATTAGCCATGATGAAGGGATGTTGGTTTAGCACTTTGTTCGAGGTTTGAACGCACGCATCAGTGGTGGTGTAAGGGTCTTCGAACCTAAGACCATGGAGGTTGCTGTCGAGAAGGCTCGTTTGGTAGAGGAAAACTTGGCCTTAGCTTTGGGTGGTCATGTAGGAGTACAGATTGGTAGTGTACCCGCTCCTAGAGCTGTTACGCAAGGGGGTCAGACTCAGTCAGCAGGACCTTCTAAGAGTCGTTTTGGACCCTCGAAAGGGAGTCATCAGCAGCAGCAGTCAAGACAGAAGAACTTTCAATCTCATCAAGGTGGCCAATCTTAGTTTCGCAAGGATCAGAATCAGAATCATACCAATTCGGGACAGCCTGCACTGAGTTTTCAATCCGCACCTAGTCGTGGGAGTTTCCAGCAATCGAATGCTCTGTCCAGGGGAAGAGGTTTTGGTCGAGGTTCTGGATGTTTCTCGTGTGGGCAGCAAGGGCATATTGCTAGGATGTGTCCTCAAAAGAGTGCTTCAGAGTTTAGTCAGAGACCAGCATTGTCCGAGCCGACAGTAGGAGATGTAGGGAGATCTCACCGAGTCTTCGCAACAGTGGATAATCGGCAGGCGGATCATCATAGCACCGTCATCGAAACTACAGGTTCATTACATAAGTTTAAAATTTCAGTTCTATTTGATTCGGGTGCATCTGATTCTTTTATCTCTCCTTTAGTTGTTGAGCGATGTAAACTGGGGGCAATAAAGCAAAGCAAAAAGTGGCAGGTTGAATTAGCTTCGGGATCTAAGGTGGAGGTCGAGAAGCTTGTGCAAGGTTGTAGGCTAGAGTTAGGGACATTGTCGACTAAGGTGGATCTCAGAATTCTTCCCCTTGGTTCTTATGATGTAGTCTTGGGCATGGATTGGCTAAGCTCACATCGTGCTTTAATTGATTGTCGCCGTAAGGCAGTGCGGTGTATGGATGATTTTGGTAAAGAGGTGGAAATTGTGGGTGTTCATAGGCCTGTCTCTTTAAGAATGATTTTAGCTATGCAGTTAAAAAGGTTTTTTCGGCAGGGTTGTCAGCTCTTTGCGGTATCGGTTAATGACCTGGAGTCGGAGGATAGTCGGGGGGTGTCCTTGAATGATTACCCTCTTCTTGCAGAATTTTCGGATGTCTTCCCTAGTGAGATACTAGGTATGCCTCCTAAGCGAGAGGTGGATTTCAGGATTGATTTGGTGCCTAGGGCTGAGCCTATTTCTCGGGCTCCTTACAGGATGACCACTTAGGAGCTCCAAGAGCTTCGTCTGTAGTTAGAAGAATTGTTAGCTAAGGGGTTTATCCGCCCTAGTGTCTCTCCATGGGGAGCACCAGTGATTTTCGTCAAAAATAAGGATGGGTCTCTCTGCCTTTGTATCGATTACCGGCAATTGAACAAGGTAACAGTAAAGAATCATTATCCCCTTCCCAGGATTGATGATCTCTTTCATCAGATAAAAGGGGCAAAGGTATTTTCCAAGATCGACCTTAAATCAGGGTATCATCAGTTGCGGATAGCAGAGGCCGATATTCATAAAACTGCATTTCGTACGCGGTATGGCCATTATGAGTTTACAGTGATGCCATTCGGGTTGACAAATGCACCTTCAGTCTTTATGAGTCTAATGAATGGGGTATTCTGAACTTTCTTGGATAGGTTCGTCCTCATGTTTCTTGATGATATTTTGATTTATTCTAAGTCTATGGAGGAGCATAGGTGCACCTAAAGCAGGTTTTGCAGTGCTTAAGGGACAATCAGTTGTATGCCAATTTGGCAAAGTGTGACTTTTATAAGTCTGAGTTCAGTATTTGGGCCATGTGATTTCTGAAGAGGGAATTTCTATTGATCCTGCTAAAATCCAGGCTATCATGGATTGGCCCATGCCCACTAATGTCTCAGAAATCTATAGTTTCATGGGACTAGCTGGGTATTATCGGCGGTACGTTCAGGGTTTCTCAAGAATTGTGCATCCCATCACTTCTCTTCAGCGGAAGGGAAAGAAATTTCTTTGGTCAGAGCAGTGTCAGTTGGCGTTCCAAACCCTTAAGGAGAAACTGACTAGTGCTCCAATTTTGGCAGTGCCGGATCCTTCAGGTGATTTTGTGGTTTGTACTGATGCTTCATTGGAGGGTCTTGGAGCTGTGTTGATGCAGGATGGGAGAGTGATTGCCTATGAATCTCGGAAGTTAAAAGATCATGAACTCAATTATCCCACACATGACCTTGAATTGGCCGTAGTGGTTCATGCTCTTGTGAGATGGAGGCACTTTTTGTTAGGGCATCGGTTTGAGTTGCATACAGATCATCGAAGTTTGCGGTACATCTTCACTCAGCCGAATTTGAATGCAAGGCAGAGGAGGTGGATGGAATTTTTGTGTGAGTACAATTTTGAGGTTAAGTATATTCAGGGTAAGGAAAATGTGGTGGCTGACGCTCTAAGTCGGCGTAGGCATGAGGTTTCTGCGATGTCTCTTGAGGTGGATTTGAAGAGTTAGATTCTTGCAACCCTTCCTTCAGATAGTTGGTACTCAGAGGTGAAAGCGGAGGTAGAATCAGGTAGAGTTTTGGAAGGGAAATTTGCTGGCTATTTGCTAGATTCGAATGGTGCTTTGCGTTTCTTTGGATGGTTGTATGTACCTTCTTCAGAGGGTCTTTGTACATTGATTTTGGCAGAAGGGCATCGGGCACCGTACACAGCTCATCCAGGAGTTAAGAAAATGTATGCAGATCTTCGTGCGCTCTATTTTTGGTCTGGAATGAAGCGGGATATTGCCGATTTTGTGGCTCGATGTCTTGAATGTCAGAGAGTGAAGGCTGAACATCATCATCCAGCAGGGTTGCTAC
Organism: Sequoia sempervirens; assembly: GCA_007258455.2. Taxonomy (NCBI): domain Eukaryota; kingdom Viridiplantae; phylum Streptophyta; class Pinopsida; order Cupressales; family Cupressaceae; genus Sequoia; species Sequoia sempervirens. The sequence goes on along the minus strand of VDFB02000003.1, from coordinate 418,078,945 downwards.
AACCTCACCTCGTTCTGGAATGGAAATGGGATGTTATTTCTATGGATTTCATTGTTGGGTTGCCTATGTCGTCTAAACGGCATGATGCTATTATGGTCACAGTGGACAAATTGACTAAGGTAGCTCATTTTTCTCCTGTTCGATCGTCATATACGGCATCTTATGTTGCTAAGGTGTTCATGAATGATATAGTTAGATTGCATGGGATACCACGGAGGATCATTTCTGACAGAGATCTAGTATTCACATCTGCATTGTGGACATCTTTGCAGCAGGCTTTGGGAATGAAATTGAACTTTAGTTCTGCTTATCATCCTGAGACGGATGGACAGACTAAGAGGGTCAACCAGGTGCTTGAGGATATGCTTCGTATGTATGTCATGGATCAGCAATCACGTTGGGAGGACTATCTGTATTTGGTTGAGTTTGCATACAACAATGGGTACCATAGCTCTATTGGTATGGCTCCTTTTCAGGCTTTGTATGGTCGTCCTTGTTGTACTCCTTTGATTTGGGATCGATTGGAGGATAGGGTACTTCTTGGGCCCGAGATGCTTAGAGATATGGAGCAGCAGGTGTCTCGCATTCGGGAGCATCTTGTAGCTACTCAGGATAGACAGAAAAAGTATGCTGATGCTCATAGAGTTGATCGGTAGTTTATAGTTGGTGATCAGGTTTTCCTTCGAGTGCGTCCACGGAAGAGCCCAATTCATTACGTAAAGGGTTCGAAGCTTGCGCCTCATTTTATTGGACCCTTTGAGGTGTTGGAGCGGATTGGACCTGTTGCTTACCGTTTAGCTTTGCCACCCAGTTTGTCGCGGATCCACGATGTATTTCATGTTTCTGTTCTTAGACCATATTTTCCTGATGTTACTCATGTGTTGGATTGGAATGCTCTTTAGGTCAAGGACGAGCAGCTGGCATTCGAGCCCGTGGTCGTGCTTCAGCGTCGGCAACTTACCCTCAGAGGCAGAGAGATTGATCAGGTGCGGGTTCAGTGGGACCCGAATGATGAGGCTTCAGCTACTTGGGAGGATGCCTCTCGTATCAGGGATTCTTATCCTTATCTTTTCACTGGCTTCCAAGAGTAAGCCGGATTTTAGGGGGGGAGGATGTAATACCCTCATACTACTATTTGTTTTTTTTTGACATTCACTATGGTTTCTGTTTAGCACATTGTGATTTGTGGTTGATACTGTTGCTATTGTGTGGTAGCTTAGACTATTACTATGCTCTTATGATGCCATGGATATTGTGATGACATTCTATTATGATCATTTGATGGAGTTATTTGGAATGCAATAGATTATAGAATAGTAATTTATGATGTGGTGCAAAATTTTATGATGATATGTGTTGGTGAGGGGACAGGTAGCATCACTCGTTCGCGAGCGCCCTGCTACGCTGTGAATCCTCCTCACAATGCTTTGAGTTTATGTATATTGTATATCACTTTGTGGCTGCAAGCTTTGCAGGAATAAGACTCGATTCCACCTATTTTAGTAGGTCTGGGCGAGCATAGAACCAACCCAAAGGCAAGAAGTTGAATATTTGAGGTGACATGAAAAGTAACTCCGTACCAAGTTGTCAACAGTCTTGTATCTTTATGGTTTGTGCATATTAGTCTCCTTCATTTGTGTGGTTACATTGGTATCTGTATGATTATATGATTTGTCTAAAATAGTGAATGGTCTTATGTGATAATTTAAATAATTAAGTAATTGGTAAAATAAAAACATAAAATAATAATTAAATATGGCAATGGATAAATATTAGAAATAATAAAAGCATTGCATTTATTTGGAATCTCTCAATGGTTGATTTTAAATAAGTAAATATTTAATGAAGAATTGTGGAAATGAGGCATATTTATACATTTGTTGAAATAAAAGTTTATGTTATGAATTTAGAATTTATTTAGTTTTAATTAAATGCATGAAAATGAAAATGTTATAAGGAAAAAAAAGCATCAAAATGAAATTAGGGTAAAATATTATTTGATTTTTGAACTATGACCTCTGGTATTCACGGGAAGAGGAATTGAAAGGACTTCTGGGCATGAAATTTATTAAGAGTTTCTCTTTGTTTGGGGGGATTTTGGTTCGAATGCTAGGAAAATTCTATTTCCAATCATTTTCTTCTGTCTTTAGTACTTTTCTGTTTGGAGAAATTAGGAAGAGGAAGGAAGATTTGGATCTGTTGCTGGAAGATTTGCAGCAAAGAAATAGTGCAGCAAGAGGGGGGGACAAGGCTTCTACAGTTTGCTGCAAGCGTAGGACGCTAGGTTCTACTCTTGTTAATTGTTATTTTCTGTTAAATAGGAATTGCTTTCTGTGTGTGAAATTTATATTTAGGGATGAAAATTAAATAATTGTAGAAAGAAAAATCTACTGGGGTTATGGTTAATTCAAGAATGTTTAAATCGGAAAATGTAGAATTGTTATTTATTTAATGAAATTCTTTGGGGTTTCTGAATTGTTGTTGATTTAAAAAGGGTTTTATTGTAATCTGGGAACAAACAGTAGTTTGCTGTCTCAAATTGTTTTAAAAAAATATATATATAATAAAATATACATATGGGTAGGGACATTTTTTATTTCCAGTAAATCTCTGGGTATGATATTCTGGTCTGTGTCTGCATTTTATTAAAACAGTCCTATTTTTTTTCAATTTGGCACAGTAAATATGCAGTAGTATCTTTTCCCTATTTTCTTTGAAAAATATTCTTATCTCTGCATATATATATATATATGGTATATATATATATATATAAATATATATATATATATACATCTATATTCGAACTTATGAAATTTTTGAGAAAAAAAAAAAAATTAAATCCGCCAAAATTTTCACAGTATTCAATTTTTGTTTATATTCATTACCTATGGCTGTGTGTGGGGGTCGGCCCAGCGTACCACCCCCCATACCGGTCCAGTGGGCGACGTGGGTGTCCACGGCATCGTGGGCTACCGGGGAGACAGTGGTATTGTCTGAAGTACTGGCCATTGCTTTCGTTGGGAATAAAATTCCCATATGAATTTTATTTGTTAAGCCTTTTATTTATTCCGCGGATTTTTATATAGTAATCTCTATTGTGCGGATATTTATCTTTGTATATATATATATATATATATATATATATATATATATATATATATATATGTATATATATATATGTATAAATATATATATATTTTACATATATATATATTTATTAGTTACTTTAATTATTCTGTGTTTTCTGATATAAAAAAAATGTATATATATATATATTATTTGATTCTGAGTATAGTATACAGATATGTATATATATATTAAATTTCATTTTGATGAATATATTCTGTTATATATAGCTGATAGTTAAACAAAGGCATGAATGCATATATTCTGTTTTGTTCGTTTCTGATTTAAATGATATTTTTCTGTTAATTCAATAGTTATTTAGAAGAAAATATTTCTATACTGTTTAAAACTGCTTAATAGACATTCTGTTTTGATTTATATTTTATTTTCTGTAACTCAGCTATTATCTAAAAAATAAATCTGTATAGTTAGATTCTGTTTCTTGTCTTTTTAGAAAAAAAAATATAATAAAGCAAAAATTGTTTCCATGAAAATATTAGTGAAATAGAAATAAATCTGTTTTATAGGATTTCCAACTTTGAAAGGATATTGCTAATTAAATAGCATTATTTATTAATTATGTTTGTAATACGATTGTATTTTAGGAAAGAAAATTATTTTGTAATCTGCTTTGGAATTAAATAGGTTATCACTTTTAATTATTTAATTTCGAAATTTAATCTTGTTGGATTGTTGGGTTTTGGGACATTGTTATTTCCTTGATGTGGGAACCCGTTTTTTTTGTCAACACTTTAGTCTTCCAGAGAATGATGTTTTGTTCTGAGTTTTATATTTTTCATCTTGATTTATGATGAGTTATGTTTCAGTAATGGGGTGTACCGAATTATGAGATTTCCTTATGGTGTTTTTACTTGCGAGATGGTTTATGCCTCGTGTGTTATTTTCTTGTCATTCTTTGGTAATTATGTTTGGCATGGTACAACCCCCTTGTTTGATGGGTCTCTAGGGAGAGTGGCTCCTCGTGGGGGCCGGCGCCCCGTTTAAGGGGAAGAGCTCAGGATAACCCACGAGTGAGTTAGTAATTAAGTGAAAATCTAATAATTAACTTAGGAGGGTTGGGTTGGGTAGTAACATTATTGCAAGATCTTAAAAATGGATGCCTCATCTTCATTAGTGCTTCCGCAGACTAATGGAAGATTGAGAAGGCCATGGTTGGCAAGGTCGTGACCTCGTGCTCACGAGAGGTCTGCGGCTCCGCATGAGTCACCCTATGGACCGGCGCCTCCAGTTGGGAGGAAGAGCACAGGACAGCCATAGATGGGACCGGCACCTCCAGTTGGGAGGAAGAGCACAGGACAGCCCATGTAGGACTATGCGATGACACTCTCCCCTAGTTGCCCATGTGTTGATTTATTGTGTTTCTCTAGAAGTGGGGTATGGGAATTGATTTAGGTTGTTGTTTGAATTGATTTATAATTATTGTTTGGATACATCTTTAGCATGTATTGTATGATCTCATTTATATTGGTTTTATCACCTTGCATCTTTAGGACATTATGATTTGATGTTATTGATTGCTCTTATTAATTGGTGTATTGTGTGATGGATCTATGTTGGTACTTTTTATTTGGTTGTACCTTTTGTTGTCACTCTTGGTCGGAGTTACTTCTCTGTCATCTCTTAGCACGGGGGTGGTCGGGTGGAACGTGCTCCGCACACCGTTGGGTTCCCCATCAGCGTTCGTGGTTTCAATCTCATTCAGTTGAAGATTTATTTTAGTTGATATCATTGTATTTTGATAAACTTGTATATTCTATTCATCCCACATGTTTGGGGATTCATGATGTAACTTTATGGATGATGCAATATTGAAAGATGATGTAATGTAATTATTTACTTTGTAATTTTAATTGGCTATGAAATGTATTATGGATTATCTTGTGATAGAATTTATGTATGTACTTATCTTATGATGTCATTATAGCTCCTTTTGATATCTTATGAAATGATGTTTAGTAATGTCTATTTTCAACGTAATCCCGTGGGGGCCCCAAAGGACATGGTTGATTTTGTTGTTATATATGATCATTTAATATTGATATGATGATTAGTTATTTTCTTTAAAAAAAAAAAAAATTATTTGCGCTCTTTTGTTGTTTGTTCTTTGGGGCTTGCACGGCGGGCGTTACATTAGGATTCATCTTGTGTATCTTTTATCTCATAGGTTTAGCATCTTTCTCAAGAACAATGTTGCATGTAACTATCTTAGGGTCAATACCCAACATATCCAAATAATTCTAAGAAAATATTTTAGGAAAATTATGTAGCAATGTTGCATGACCCTTTTTTTCATCTTCAAATGTAAGACACTTTCCAATTTGTATCATTTTTTCTTCATTAGTTGGATCCATTGAAACTTCCAAGGTATCTCCCACAAGTAATGTATTACAGTTTGGATCTTTAGGGATTGTTTTGGATTCATCTTGTTCCTCATTGCATAGTTCCTTTTCTTTCCCAAAGTCTCTTTTGAAATTTAAACAATCAGAAACCCATTGATTACAATGCTTTTTTGGTAAAGTTTCTTTCATTCCCAAGAATCCTTCAAGATACTCATCATTTTGAAAGACATCCAATGATATATCCTCACATGTAGTGTCTATAAATTCATGATGTACCAAGCTTAAAGTTGTATTAGAATAATGTTGCATGATAACATTGGCATTAAGTGAAGGTCTCCTTGATGTTTTTTTTCTTTTGAAGGGAAATCACCAAGACCTCTTATTGTTTCTTGCATATTAAGCTCTATAGCAACACGAATTCCTTGTTCTTTCACTCCACATATTTTCCCATTATAACCAAATTGTTTAAATATTTGGTACCCTCTTCCATAAATTTCTTCCATTTCTTTTGAGGAGGGTGGTTTCTCATAATCATTTTCATCATAGGTAGATGTGTAGTTTTTGCTTTCCTAACTACTAGAAGTTGTAATTTCTTATGTCTTGGATGTTTCAGTGTTAGATTGTGTTGATACCATCACAACTTCTTTCTCTTTCTCTTTTTCTTGTTTTGATTGTGTAATCTTATATCCTCCATGAATTTAGGTGTTAAATCCAATGAACCCCAATCATTATCTAACAACTTTATCATTGATGAAAGACAGTCTTCTTTATCTTTGGGTTGTAGAAGTTAAACTTTCGTAGTTGGTGTTAATGTTCTCAGAGGATTTTACATCTCTGTGTTAGTTTGTAAGAAATTTTTAGATTTTGGATCAACTTTTATCATGTAAACCTTATTGTTGTAAGTATATTCCATTAGATGGTTTAGAGTTGGAGGAAATCTATTCATTTCATGAATCTGCATGGTCTACCCAAGAGAAGACTGTACAAAAGATCATGGGACATGACATGGATAGGAATTTGTAATGTAACTTTACCAACTTTAATAGGTAGTGTTATCACACCAAGAGGTCATTTTCCTACATTATCAAAACCACAAATAGACAAAGAATCTAGTTGAATTTTAGTCTTATCCGTTCTAATTCTATTCAAATGGTTCACACTAAAAACATTGAGTCTCAAACTATTTTCAAAGAGGGTATGCATAATCCCAACCTTGTTAATAACAACCAATATCATCAAAGCATCATTTACTTTCTATATTTTCAATGGAGATAGTTCACTTTCATGGAATATAATATCAACATTAAATAATTTCATACCTTGATTAGGGTTGTTACATCATTTGTTTGTGCACTAGGAGGGACCACAACTTTTTTTAGAGCATTCCATGGTATGTTAGTGAATTTTTCAAATTAGATCCCATAATGAGATCTTAGTCAGAGTGTAACAAAGTTGCTCCACAGGATCACACTCCTTTCTACTATGTTGAGGAAAATGAGTACGCACTAGGTAAAATAGGTTGTGGGAGTGGAATTGACAAAGGATGGATTTTTTTTTTCTTGGTTGTCTATTATTTCTTGTGTTATATGTATGAACAATTGTGTGGTAACTTGGTTTTTGCAACACATGATTACTAGTGAGTTGATTTGTGAAATTTAAGATAGAATCTGGAGGTTTTGGTTTATTTTTAGGTGGTCCTATGATAAGCATGGGTTTGGTTTGGACTTGAGGTTGTTGTGTAGGTGAATAAATGATAAGTTGAGGTGTGATTGTGTTGATTGTCCTTTTTTGTGTGGGAATGTTGCAAGCCTTAATGGATGAGCTTAGTGAGATAAAATCCTCAAGGGCTCATCTAACATGTCAAAGTCATCACAACTAAAGGGCTTGATGGGTATATAATGCACTTGTAGAAAGATATCTAACATGATCAAATGACTATTCTTTCTCCAAGATTAATCATTAATTTCCAACTCATATTTAAGCTAAATAGGGTTAAAAATGGGTTTACAAACCTACTACAGATCTGGAAGTCAAATTATAGACCTGCAAACTGATAGAAAATATCAGTTTGTTCGTAGGTTCTAAAGCTATTTTCTGAGGAATTGGATGCCCAAGGGTGTTGGGTCCTAGTAGGGAATTTTCAAAATCATTAGTTTCAGAGGCTTTAGTAATAGAGGTTAACTATATGACTATTTGCAAAGCCATTTTTAGAATTGATTCCACTACTTTTTTGTGAATTTCTTATTTGTGTAATGTGTTATAACAATCTAGTGTTTTGATTTTTTGCAAAATGAAAACTAATTTACCCAAATTATGTAATGAATCAAAAAATTCAAGTAATTGTCCTATAGATCTAAAAATTTCAAGTACTTAAAGTAAAATTATTTCAATATTTTCAACAAGCTAAACAAAATGACAGCTTTCTTTAACATGTAATAAAACTATTTCAAAACATACCTTTAACAACATAAATAGAATGAGAGTACAGAGACAAAAATATGTGAAAAGTTTCACTAAGCCACCTATAGCAAGATGAGGATTCCCAAGGGCATCTAATTCCCTGATAGGGGTTCAAAAAATTGAAAAAAATGAATGTTTATGTTGCTATTTAAGGTTATTGTTTCTATTTGCAAAATGGTTTCATAGTGACTGTTTTTCTAAAATTTCTTAATGTAAGTGAAATGCAAGTGCATGAAATTTTTTTTACAACAAATCACACTTTTGAATGCAAATTTTGAGTGCAAATATGACCTTAATGACTAAAACAAACCCTAATGCAAGCAATGATGCAATATGAATGTAATATTTTTGAATTTTTATGATGCAAAAAATGAAACCCTAAATGAGAAATGCAAAGGAATGCAGATCTTGGGTGAATGAGTATAATTTTTAGAAGGTTTATGATGTAAAAATGTTAGTTTCACTAAAATGTAATGTGCATAAAATCTAGGATCAATTATCTCCTTTTTTAAAGGTACATTAGGATACAAATCAACAAGGTGTATGTATTGACTTTCAACCATGAAGGTGAGTCAATTAGACCTGGATCTAATCCTTTTTATCCTTAGAAAGGGACTAAAAATTATTTCTTATGATTAACCTAATTGAATTATATGTCCTAATATGAACAATGCAATATTCCAAAAATACATAGACTAAAACAATAATTTGTAGGTAGATCTAGGAAGTGCAAAATGATGTGTACCTATCATAAAAAGTTGGATCTAAGTGTTGTCGCATGATTGAGTTACCTAGGGACATATGGGTCCTTGTAGGCATTGTCTAAACTTCAAAACTTGATCCTATAACTCTCTATCTGCTCTATGTTTTCTACCTTGTAAACCTTCATCTTCGGATTGTTACACCCCATGCATTATTACCTATTTATTATTACCTTGTTTGGTAAATTTCTAAAATAAATGTGAATGTGTTTTATATATAAATGAATTCTGATAGAATATGATGAATAAATGTTTGATTCTATTTAATGTTTTATGATGATTTTGTATATGAAATATATGTGAAGTGTATGAATGTATTGATTCAGCTAACTACATTTATGGTGAACTAAGTTGAATGCAGGAATAGGTTCAAATCACTGAAAGAGGGGAAGTATCACTCAGGAGAAGAACTTGGTCTAGTAACCTTTAATTCAATCTTACTAAGAATTCACACACTCACACCCTAGTTAGTCTTAGTTGAGTCAAGATAGTAGAGTAGATGGTAAGTGATCTTTAGTATAGTTGTGTATGTTTATATTGATTTATGATCTTGTTGTATAAATATTTAAAATGAGTTTTGTGATGAATTTTTGATGTTAAGTGGAAATCCTTCCTTACGTGTTTATTGTTATGTCAATGCGATATAAACATAAAATGTATATATGTGTATATATGTGTGTGTCTATGCTAAACTCATATATGTGAGTGAATACATACATGAGTATACATAGGTAGACATACCTAGATGAATGCTCATTAACGGATTACTCATATGCATGAGAATACTGATTGGATTAAAGTGACATATATATACAATCTGTGTATATTGGTTGATCAATGGATTTGTGGGTATGAGCATTTTTATTATAAAGATATTGAAAAGATATAATGTATATGTATATATTCTGTATATATAAGTTAATATATGTATAAGTTTATATAGTCACATTTATATTAATATATATTTATATATATAATTGTATATAATTGTATATATATACATACTGATGGATATATATACATATATATATAATATATATATTATATATATATATATATTTTATATATATATATATTATATATATATATATATATATATATATATATATTTTATATATATATATATTTTATATATATATATATATATATATATATATATATATATTATATATATATATATAAGTTGTTAGAGATAATCTCTAATGCAATACATAGCGCTATTCTTAAGAGAAGCACTCAAATTGATAAAGCACATAAGTAATGCATTGTGCAACCTTTAAAGGCAAGATAAACCAATGCATAAAGTAATGTGAGACCAAGTCAACCAATGAATGAAGCACGTATGATTTTATACACTATTGTGTACACATTTGAATGAGAAGTTCATACTGTTTAAAATCCTTATGCAGTGGTCAAACTATGATATTATCTTCGAGCGCCAACATATGAATGTGGTACCATTTGGTAAGTGTTTGGGATGTAGAAAAAGTCTACAAAATATTCACAAGTCTATAAATAGACTTGAGACTCAAACAAGAGAAAACTTGGCATCATTATGTGAATGAATTAAAATTAGGAAACCTTTTTTGATCTTGTTGTCCCTTATAACAAGTCGAATCAGCCATTTAAATGGTGAGGAGTATTATTTGTTGCGAACATATGAGTTAGCTTGGTGAGTTGTTGCATGAGGATAGAAAGGTGGCACAATATTAACTTATTTATAACCTTTGGTTGAGCTCACAAATTAGTATAAATAGAGGTTCTCATTTTATCGATTGCATCACTTATCAATTTGATTTCTTTATGTTATTCTTCTACAATTCTAGTGCAAAGTGGGTTGAGAATTCATGAGATTGTGAGTTTTTTTGTTGTTTTACATTGGTTTTGGGGATAGGATTAGTAAGAAGCTAGTAGTGGATTTTAGATATTGTTCTTAGAGGAAATTGTGAGTGTGTCACCAAAAATTGTATAGCTAGACATTTTTACTCTCACTTGAGTCTTTCTTATGGACTTTGGCTTGATTTTTCCTAGATTTAATGTTGTAATGTGGTCAACATATTCACATTAGGTCTTGGACCCTTGACAATCATTAAGAATTCTAAGTTGTCTTGTAAAAGTTTTGTGAAGTGTTGTAACCCACTTTCACACATTTCTAAGACCCTTTGATTATAATTCACCTAAATAACCTCTCTTTATCACTTACCAAGTCTTAGTTCAAAGTGTTGTAAAGAGTTGTAAAAAATTCTCATGCCTTTCTAGGCTTGTCATCACTAATTCAACCCTTTCTTATGTTTAAATGACCCCTTAATGCACTTTTCGGCTATACTTAAGTGTATTTTTTAGAATATTCCCATTAAACCTCATTAAATACACTTCAATCCTTGACACCCAATAAAATTACCTTGGTGAGACCAAGTTGCCACTTGGGGCAACTTAGTCCCACTAGGCACAAAAATAATAATAATTTTAATTTTCTAGCAGGATTTTATTCTCTTACCCTTGAGGTTGGTCTGTGATGTGTTATTTTCAGGAAATATTAGAAAATCAAGTATAAAAAAGGGGTTTTTCCCCTCATTTTAGACCTAATTCATTTTCAAGCATCCTAATTCATTATTCAAGCAATTATCAAGCATTCAAGCACTCTAAGCATTATCAAGTCATCCATTGGAGCACTTCATTGCATATCTTTAGATTTCTACATCAAGGGTTTGGTGATTTTGTGACATTGCATGTTGTTTATTCATCATTCTCTTTCTAGTTCATTTCATTATTAAGGGTTTGATTACCAAATTGGGGTTTGACCAAGGCAAACCCCTATACCCTTAACCCTTTTTCCCCTCTTTGCATGTTTGATTGCAGGTCTTGTACACATATTTTCAAAGAGTTTGGTGTCAAAAATTTGTCAACAATCCATCAAAGTCATTCAAGTCAACAAATCCTTAATTGAAGCTTAGAGACCTCTTGCAGCCCATTTTTGTAGTTTCTAAACCGAACACCTGTCAAGAAGAGAAGTGCAGACTGATAGCTATGAAATCTTGTCCCAAATTTCTTGATATTCCCAAGTGGACTAAGTCGCCATTTGTGGAAAATTAGTCCCACTAGTAGGCCTGAAAAGTGATTTTTGCATTTCTGGGTACCCATTTGGCAAATTCTTGTTCCAGCAGATTTTCCCCAAAACTAGACTAAGTTGCCTAGCTTGGTGTAAGTGTCCCAGTCAGCTTTTCCAGTCAACTCTGTAGGATTCCAAAGCTTCTCTGCATCAAACTTCATATTCCAGGTGCACCTCTCCAGTCTTGTTTAATTCTTTTATTATTTATTTGCATTCTTAAGTGCTTTTTTCATACACCACTGTGTTTTCAAACAACTTGTATATATTAGGTCTTGCATCAATAATCATCTTTATTTTTCATTTTATTGCATTTATAAATTGTATTTAGGCCTATTACATCCATCCTTGCATTGATTTTGAGTGTAGACATTACACATTTTGGATCCATTTCTCTCCTTTTAGGTAAAAAACCCTAAAAGAGTTAGAGAACCCGTGGATACCAAAATCAGTATCCACATTTTGGTGAACCCAACTTTTGAAAATTTTCTTTTTGATTTCAAGTGCATTTGGATCCTAGGTTTAACTTGCATCAACGTTGCATTAGGATTTGCATTGTTTAATTTGCATCCTAGGGTTTTAAAAATTGCATTAGTGAAAAGCTCATATAGTTTGCATTTTTGCATCATATTTCATTGGAAAACAACAAAATTTTGCATTTTCACATTGTAGCTGCATCTGTGCATCTGAAAAACATAAAATTTCCTTTAAAATTTCTAAAAAATCATCACTAGGACTAATTTACCACACTGGACAGCATTTTATTGCTCTTAGTTTCATTGCATTTCAATTCACCCACATTTAGAAACCTTTGCATGAGTGTTTGGTGTCCTATTGCTAATACCTTAGTGAGACAAAGCTCAAGACTCATGTTATCCAACGATAATACACTTGTTGTGGATCTTGGATTGTCTAACGCTTCCACTCCTAGTATTGCAACTAGTACACTAGGCATGGACCCTACCTTTAGCAACCCTTTTCCTTCCAATAGCATGCAAGTTGACACATCAAACGATCACATTCTGCAAGAAAAAGTCATTAACATTCATTAGGACTTAACACATCTTCAACATAACTTGTGTCTTGAAAAAATTTCAACCACTACGATTCCTGCTATAGAAAATATCCATCGCCTAATTGAAAGTGATGAAGGCCTAAATGTTATGAAACAAATTGTTGAGATATACCACAAGCATGCTCCTTCCACCTATAGTATCTCTCAATCAGAAAACACTCTAGTTAGTCAAGGAGGACCTACCACTCCTCCTTCTTCAATAGTAACTTTCATACCTACTTATACTACCCCTCAAGTCACAACCACAATGCAACAAGTTAGCAATTTGATTCCTTCCTCCACTATTCCTACTAGCATTCCTAATTCTTATGTGGCATCATGTGTTCTCTCCTCTTCCACCATATCATCTATAAGCATTCCATTCACTTTCCCTACCACTACATACACTCTATCACCGCTTTCCCTTCCACCTCATACCACTTATACTGACCCTCTTATAACACAACTTTTCCAAACCATTTCCTCCATGCAAAAGAAAATAACCACCATCAACCAAAACTAGAATGGACCACCCACCTATTATGTTCATAGCAACCCACTATCCCTAAAAATATCATGAACACTAATTCCACAAGGAATAGAAATGCCTAGATTTGAGACGTATGGAGGGAAGGGATATCCTTCCAACCATGTTAATGCTTACACTGCCTTATGTAGTGAATTTTTCCTAGACGATAAACTATTAGCCAAACTATTTCCTAGGACTTTAAAAGACATTGCCTCTGAATAGTTTTCATCCTTGTACCCAACAATTCAATTCATTCATTCAATAAACTAGTTGATGCATTTATAAATCATTTTCAAGTGCATATGACTCCAAAGAAGACCTTGGACGATTTGATGAGATGCAAAAAACATGAAGAAGAAAAGATAACTGATTTTATCTCACAATACCAATCTCTTTACTCTCAAATCAGTGTCAACGTTCTTGATCCACATCTTTAGAAGATGTTTATTGAAAACTTGCAAACTAAACTTTAGGATAAACTCATAATGATGAAATTTCCCTCCTTTATCACTTGTGTACCACCCTTCGTGATTATCATAATTCGGTTAGTAGTTGTGATGCAAAGTCCACTTCTAGTTGAGCTGAGAAATCTAAATATGTCAATCCAAACAATTCACAACCATTTAGAAAAAAAACAAAGGGTTCTTACAATTCAATCCCCCTCAACAACCAAGTAGCAGATGTTAAAGCTGCAATACCTTATAGTTATGGAGACCCAAAATTACAGTTTACACCTTTACCAGACACTCTTCATAACACCATGTCCCAACTTTTGCAGCAACAGATGATTACTTTACCTATTGTTAAACCACCTGATCCTACTAAGACTTTACCTCCAACCTTTAAACCCAATGCTTATTTCCATTATCATAGACAAAATGGACATGACACAAAAAATTGTAAGCATCTTAAACACCTTGTGCAAGACCTCATCGATTCTAGTCATCTATCTATTTCAAATGTTAATATTAAAGGCAATATGTATGTTGCCCCACCAAATCAAAATTTGTAAATTTTTACTGATCCCATGCCTAAACACAATGTGTCATTTGTCAAATCTAGTGAAACTAAAAACAATGATGTGATGAATATTCATACAGATATTGAACATCCTGATCCTATTTCACATACCACTACTATTACTCCTATGGATGAAATGGTAGGTGTGATAGACATTATCCTTCGTAAGGGAAAACCTAAGAAATATCTTGATATTACTTTCTCATCTAAGGACATACTTCCAAATCTTCCCAATGGTCCTCTTTACATAGCCAGTTGCAGTTATGATAATCCCTCTAATGGGATACTCATAGATCCGACCTGTGGTGAGAATGTAATCACTGAGGAATTTTTGGTATTACATGATCTTTATCAAGATGATTATGATAAACTGAAAGCATGGATCAAAACACACAATAGTTTCACTTTCCTTATGATAGGATCGATTGTCCTTCCATTACAGATAGGACCTAAAATAATGGATGTTACATTCTCCATCATCCGGAAGTCGGGTCAATTTCATTTGAGGCTAGGCCATCCATGGCTTCACTTAATGAAAGTTATCCCTTTAGTTCTACACAAATGTTTAAAGTTTCCGCTTGACAATGACATATTCACTATTCACCATAGTGGCTTTCACCCTTTTTCTTCTAAAGGAAACTTCTCCTTATAATCCTTTTGTCCTGAGCCCATGGAACCTATCATGCCTCGTAAATACTTATTTTTCATTGCTTACCAAAAGTTCAAAATGAAGAAAATTATAGAATTGTCCATCTGCAACATGTCCCCATCCACTTTTGACACTCCTATCCTAGATGAAACAATGTTGTAACCTGAACAAGAACCAACCCCTAAAACTCAATCAACACTTGAAACCTTCCCCACATCATCCAAACTACCATGAGATAATGATAACAACCCCATCTTGCCTCCTCGTATAAAACAAGTTTATAAGGAAAAGGAGAAAGTGGATGAACAACCTTCCATGGTTTCTTATGTTCCTCCCCTTAGGGAAGAAAAGAAACCAATGGTTGATCAACCCACTCCTTCACATGCACACCTTGATAATAAAACAAAAAGAAACTGAGGACCTGGGGAGCATAGGAGCATAGGCGTCAATGTCGTGCCCTTGCTCACAAGTCACAAGATGAAGAAAATTAAGAAAAAAAAATATGCACTTCACAAAAGAAATAAATGACAACCCTCCTCCCCAATCACAACAAAACTATCCCATACAACAACCACAACTCTTGATGCACTATTCATTAGACATTACCATCCTCCCTCCTGTCATGATTAACCTAGATGACGATGATGAGATTACTAAAATAGATGAAGAGGTGCATAATGATTTGAATAAATTATTCTCCTCTTCCATGAGCCTAAATGACAAATCTCCTACAACAAGTGTAGAACCTGGTACTTCCCCTAGTTCGGCACTTGCACTTATCCCTTTTGCTAGTCGACCACCCTCAAAAAATACTAAACATGATTGGGAGGTGGATGACTTGCTCAACAGTTGACTTGCATCTACCTTACTAGTCCTTTACATTTTCTTTTTTTTTTGTGTGTTTTCATGTGTGTAACGTGTTCCCCCATGATGTGGAGTTTTATGTTCTCCTTCTCTCTTTGTTACATTCTTCTATTCATACCTTCATTCCTCTATATGTCATACATCACTTTCACTTTTGAAAGGAAATAAAAAAGAGCAATGGAAAGTACTAATAAAGAGCAATTGTTTGAAGGAAAGAGATTACCAAATAAATTGAAGTAGCCAAACCAAACACCACCAAAGCAAGAGAGCCACAAGAATTTTTTAAGGGGAAAAAACAAGAAAAAACCCCAATATTATGAATGGAGGCAAAATGCCTAAAGAATAATACAAAGAGAGAGAGCTTCAGCCTTAGCTTGCTTGCAT
Source organism: Sequoia sempervirens (assembly GCA_007258455.2). Lineage (NCBI taxonomy): Eukaryota > Viridiplantae > Streptophyta > Pinopsida > Cupressales > Cupressaceae > Sequoia > Sequoia sempervirens. Next base: position 418,062,632 of record VDFB02000003.1, on the reverse strand, counting down.
GAGTCTTGAAGAATGAGATGAGATGCACCTCAATAAGTAGAGGTGAGAAGAAGGAGTTAGAATGTAACTCCCAACTCAATGAATGCCACCATTCATCTATGTGTGTGCAAAGTGTCACCTCTTAAGGAGGTGGTTTCAAATATTCCTTAATAAAGGAATTAAAAAATAAGTCATCTCACACATGTGTGCAAAAAGACAAAAGACTTGTAGGGATTCCTTTGGAATATTCCTACAAGTTAATAAAAAATTACAATTAAAGAATAACCTTTACCAAGTAAAGATTAATCTTCTAACATCCCCCCTTAAGCTTTACTTGGGAGGTTACATCAAACCCTTTAATGGGTTGTAATCCAAGATTTTTACAATGGAAGAGAAATTTATCTTTACAAAGAGCTTTGGTGAGAATATCTGCAACTTGATCTTCACCTTTACAATACAAAAGAGAAATTTGCTTGTCTTCAATTTGCTCTCTAATGAGATGATGTTGAAGAGCAATGTGCTTGGTCCTTGCATGAAAAATTGGATTCTTTGCCAAAGAAATAGCACTTTGATTATCACAATATAAAGGAGTAGGATCCTTTGAGGTAGACCCAAGTCTTCAAGTAATCTTCTTAACCATAATGCTTCTTTAGATGCATTTGTACAACCTTTATATTCAGCTTCTGTAGAACAAAGAGAAGTAGATTGTTGTTTCTTACTATTCGATGAGATTGCACTTGATCCAACAAAGAAAGAATAACCACAAGTGGATCTCCCATCATTGGGACCACCTCCTAAATCTAAATTAGTATAACCTTTTATAGAAAAATCACAATTTGAATCGTAAAAGAGACCAAGATTAAGAGTGCCTTTAACATATCTTAAAATTCTTTTTGCAACTTTAAAATGAGTTTGTTGTGGTTTAGACATAAATCTAGAAACCAATCCAACACTTTAGGTGTTTTCCAATTTTGCATAAAAATAATAATGTAATAGGCCCAAATCACTCATTTGAAATTGTTGATTGAGTTGAGACTTAACATCACTAAGCAAAATGTTAGAACTAGAAGTGACAATTAAATCATCAACATATAAAATAATAATCACAATATCATTTCACTATGCTTAATATATAAATTTGGATCATTTTTACTTTTAATGAAACCATGAGATAGAAAGAAAGGATAACCCAAATTATAAAATGTCAATATATCTAGACATAGCAATAATAGTTCTAGGTTTCCTCTCACTACACCATTTGTTGTAATGTAAAGGGAAATTGTGTCAAGATTAATAATAAAGGACTTTGAAAATTAGTCCTAAAGATGGTTTTTAAAAAAACCCATAGTTCCTTAGTAAAAAAAAATCAATATCAATAGTCCTAATAATGGTATAAAAACCATATTGCCTTCAAAAAAAAAAATAATGAAACATAAAAGTTTCAAGAACTTGATCCCCATCAATTAAGAAAATAGATCTAAGTTCAACATAAATAAGTAAGTGCATACCATCAAAGTGGATGGAAATATTTTCCATGGGTCCCAAAAAAAAACTCCAATGAGACTTGATAAAATATATGATTCATTATAGATAGGGCTCCCTATGCAACATTACTGCAAATGTGACTAGCACAAAAATTATATGTAAAGGCTCCATTGAGACTTGATAAAGTGATTAACTTGCAAAACATATATAGATGGAATAAATCCATCAAGAAGGCAAATACTCCAATGAGCTTTTAATTTTCAAAAATATATAGATGAAATAAATCCATCAAAAAGACAAATTGACCAATAAGGCCCAATATCAAATTAATGAGACACAATAAAATATCAAATTCCCTTTTTCAAAACAACATAATTGTAGTTGAGAAGGAAACACTAGATTTGTTTTAAATATTGTAATAGATCAAGACTTAGGTAGAGAGAATGATAATTTCTCAAGCCACAAATCAATCCACCTTAAGTTATAAATAATAATAATAATAATATTTAAAAAAAATTGTGATGGAATAATGGGAAATGCATGCTATGAAGAGAATAATTATTAAGTATAAATAAGTCATTTAAGATGATATTCATGCATTCATGACTACATGAATATCCCCTTTTCATATTCCAAATATAATTGAGTAAAAACAAGTACACTATTATTGGGTTGATCAAGTCCAATAATAAAGTACTTGTGAAGTTATTTAAAAAACAAACTTTTTATGTGAAGTAACATGTTGAGATGCACCTGAATCATTAACCCATTCAAAAGGTTTAGAAACATTAAAACTACATGTAAAAGCACGTCTAGATTGATTACCATTGTTATGAAACTGTTGATTATTTTGATTCATAGGCTTTTTCTCATTTTTCTTTTTAAAACAAGTATTTTTCCAATGACCATCCTTATTGCAATAAGTGCAATGTGGTCTCTTAGAAGAGTTAAACTCTCTAGGATCATTGCCATTATTATAATGAGGTTTGGAATTATAATGTTGTTGTTTAGATTGAGGTTTAAAATTTTGCTTATGATTAGACAAGAAAGCATGTTCATTAGACTTAAGAGTACCAAACTGAATTAACTTAGCCTCTTCTTGTCTTAATAAATCACGAAAAATATCATAAGTTAATTGAGTAGCTAAAGAAGGAATAGCTAATTGAGCATGAATATTAGTAATGAATTGTTGAAATTGTCTAGGAAGACACTTTTTAAGAATAAGATGAATTAATCTAAGATTATCTAATTTAACTCCTAAACCATCCAATTGACTATTTAAAGCATCAAATTTCAATAAAAATTCATCCATAGATTTAAAATCAGAATACCTCAAATCTTCAAGTTGATCTTGAATTTGAATTTTTCTTGATTCATTTGTACTATCATAAATTGTTTTGAGTTTGTCCCATGCTTCATAGGCAGTTGTACATGTCCCAATGTGAACATAAAGTTCGGGTGACATGGAGATACCTATGAGGCCAAGGGCTTCTTCATTTTTGAGATTCCATTTTTCGATTTCATCTTTGGATGCAGATGAACCTGGTTTAGATTTAGGATCTGTAGCTACATCTAAAAGATGTTTAAACCGAAAAATAAAGCATATATGAGTTTTCCAAGAATGATAGTTAGAAGAATTTAATTTAATTTCAGGAATTAAAGTTGACATGATTGCCAAAAATAAAAAATCACAACTTTATGAGAAAAATAATAAGTATTGTAAATATTTGCTTACAAAAAAAAAAAATACCACTTTTGATTAAAAACAATCTCCTTTTAGTTAGAGAAAAAAATAAATATCTTATATTTGTAAAATAATCAATCTAAAAAGATATATAATTAAATAATATCAATATAAATTGGATTTTAAAAAAAATAAAATTAATTGATTTAAATATAAAATTAAATTAAGAATATAAATTATGAAAAATTACTAAAGTTATATAATATTAATTTAAAACTAATAAATAAAACTACATTAAAGTTTTAAAGTTATAAACTAATAAATATGAAATGAAAGATTTAAAAGATTAAACTTTTTTTTTAAAACCTTAAAAATAGGAAGATTCTTTAAAAAGAGGAAAAACACATTTTTCATAAAAAGAAACTTTTACCTCCTACGTGGGAGGGAAAGATTTTTCATTTAAAATGAAATCTTTTTTAAAACAAAAGAGATTTTACCTCTTTTCCCTCTGCTTTTTTGAAAGGAAATAGAAAAGAGGCAAGTAAGAGGTGAAGTGTGAGGAGAAGCAACAGCAAGGGTTTTGAGAGACGAAGCAGCAGGCCAGAGGGGATATTTAGCAGCTTTTTCGAAGCAGCAGGCCAGAGGGGATATTTAGCAGCTTTTTCAAGGGCCAAGATTACAACAAAAAGCCATGGTTCGAGCAACAGAGGGGCAAGGGCTGCAAAAGTTTTTTTATTTGAATTTATTATTTACTGTATGCATAAAAATTTGGGTTTTAGATATTTATTTATTATTTAAAAAAAAACTTCTGTAAGAAGGTGTCAAGTTTGAAAAAGAAAGATTTATTTGATTTATTTGAAAAGATTTCTAAACTAGGGTTAGAGCTTAAAAAAAAATTGATTTTTTTACAGAACGAACATGCAAAGATGCAAATATGTAGAATATAGAGATTTTTTTTTTTAGAGATTTGCAAAAAGCAGATTAGTCTTTTTTTAAAAAAAAAATTTGGAACTAGAGTTAGAGCCCCTAAAAAAACATGATTTTTTACAAAAAAATTAATATGCAAAAAATGGATTTTTAAATTTTTATACAAAAATAAATAAATAAATCATGCATGCAAAATATATTGCACAAATTTGAAATTTAAAAAACTTAGAAATATTTAGATAAGAAATCCTGCACAATGGTTAGAAAAATATATCAAACAAAAAACAAGATTAGACTTTTGGCTCTTCTCTTTTTCTCTTTGAGTGCCTCCAATGGTGTGTTGAAAAATTTGGTAAACCTTCAACAATGTAGCTCACAAAATATTAGTAATACCAAGCTCTGATACCATGAAAGGAAATAAAAAAGAGCAATGGAAAGTACTAATAAAGAGCAATTGTTTGAAGGAAAGAGATTACCAAATAAATTGAAGTAGCCAAACCAAACACCACCAAAGCAAGAGAGCCACAAGAATTTGTTAAGGGGAAAAAACAAGAAAAAACCCCAATATTATGAATGGAGGCAAAATGCCTAAAGAATAATACAAAGAGAGAGAGCTTCAGCCTTAGCTTGCTTGCATGAGTCTTGAAGAATGAGATGAGAGGCACCTCAATAAGTAGAGGTGAGAAGAAGGAGTTAGAATGTAACTCCCAACTCAATGAATGCCACCATTCATCTATGTGTGTGCAAAGTGTCACCTCTTAAGGAGGTGGTTACAAATATTCCTTAATAAAGGAATTAAAAAATAAGTCATCCTCACACATGTGTGAGATGACAAAAAGACAAAAGACTTGTAGGGATTCCTTTGGAATATTCCTACAAGTTAATAAAAAATTACAATTAAAGAATAACCTTTACCAAGTAAAGATTAATCTTCTAACACTTTTACCTTTTATCTTATGTTTTCCTTTTGGGGATGATGCAAGCCATTGAGACCACAATGTCTCTTTCATGTTGACCCAAAAGACCCCTTTTCTTTTTCTTCTCCTTTCTTATGTTTTCCTTTTGGGAATCATGCAAGGCATTGAGATTGTTCTTTTATCTTTTTCTTGGGTTTCCTTTGGGGACAATGCAAAGTGTCGATACATACTATGTCTCTTCCATGTTTACCCAAACGGATCTTTTTTTTTCTTTTTTTTCGCTCTCTTTGTGTCATTCTTCTAGTTCTATGTATTTGGGGAATGATGACAGTTCTGAGCTCTTTACAAAATCTTGCAGCAAAGAATATACTAACCCCAAATCCATAGATCCCTTATGTGCTTGGTGTTTCATTTTGGGGGCAACTCCTTCCTTTTATTTTTCCTCTCTTTCGCATGACATAGCCTTACTCGGAAACATATAACTTGGCATAGGGGCTTTCCAGTTGGCTCTCATATCTTCTTATTTTTTCATTTCTCATTTGCTACTTTAAAGTAATTTCTCACAGTACATTGTGTAGAAATTCCTTTAAAGTGGGGGCATACATTGGCATTATTCATTTTATATTTATTTTTTTCTTGTTTCTTAGTGTATCCTTGTTACTTCATACAATGTGTTTGTCGCTTTGTGGATGACATTGGGTATAGTGTCCTTCATGAGAGTGATTTATCTTAGCATATTACATTCCTCTTAGTGGCCTAATGTGGCACACTGTATCCCCTAAATTGTGATTTTTCTATTCTTTGATTGGTCCTCTCTTGGAGACATTAGACACAATGTTCACTAAGTTAAAGACCTCACACAAACTAGGCAAGACTCCTTTTAACATCTTTTTTCTGATGCATTTTGGATTTGTTATATGGTCACCTTGCATAACATAGCTTGCATGCCTGTAGTTCCATCATGTTTGTTCATGAGCTCTAAGCATATGAAGCTTTTCTTGACTCATGAAGCTTTAAATGTCAATTTCTTTTATGGAACCTTATTAAAGTTATCAAGAGGTATAACTTTGGTATGGTTGAGTGGGAAGCCCATTCTGAGGCATGACTTTCCCCATAGCCACCTGCGTGTGTGTGAGTGCATACCAACCATGAGTGTATGTTTCTCACCTTTTTGGCCTTCTCACCCAGTGAATAGCCATGAATTATGTCACCTTAGAGTGAGTATTCATTTATTTTTTCAGATTTAAACAGCCTAGATCCAATCCACAATGAGCTATAAAAATGATCAAAGCTTGATCTCACTCTCTTTTCTTTCTCCTTTCTCTCTTTCATCATTCTCTTGTGTGTTCATTTGTGCTAATGTCTATTTTTCCATGGGACCTTGATCCTGGGGGCTTGATCATCCCTCTTGATTGTTGTTGTCCCATCTTACCAGCATGAGTGTATTTGGATTCCTATTGATGTGCATGTTGGGCTAATTTAGTGTGATTTTGAAGTAGTTTGATCCTCTTACTAAGGTGGGGGTTTAATGTGTCACCAAAAAATGTATAGCTAGACATTTTTACGCTCACTTGAGTCTTTCTTATGGACTTTGGCTTGATGTTTCCTAGATTTAATGTTGTAATATGGTCAACACATTCACATTAGGTATTGGACCCTTAAGAATCATTAAGAATTCTAGGTTGTCTTATAAAAGTGTTGTGAAGTGTTGTAACCCACTTTCACACCTTTCTAGGACCCTTTTATTATAATTCACATAAATAACCTCTCTTTATCACTTACCAAGTCTTAGTTCAAAGTGTTGTAAAGAGTTGTAACAAACTCTCACCCTTTTCTAGTCTTGTTATCACTAATTCAACCCTTTCTTATGTTTAAATGACCCCTTAATGGAGTTTTTGGTCATACTTAAGTGTATTTTCTATATTATTCTCATTAAACCTCATTAAAGACACTTAAATCCCCGACACCCAGTAAAAATTTTGTGGTGGGACAAAGTCACCACCTGGGGTGACTTATTCACGCTAGGCACAAAAATCAAAATAATTTTAATTTTCTGGTGAGATTTTATTCTCTTACCCTTGAGGTCAACTTGTGATGTGTTATTTTCAGGAAATAGTAGAAAATCAAGTATAAATAAAGGGTTTTTCCCCTCATTTTAGACCTAATTCATTTTCAAGCATCCTAATTTAGTATTCAAGCAATTATCAAGCATTCAAGCACTCTAAGAATTATCAAGTCATCCATTGGAGCACTTCATTACATATCTTTAGATTTCTACATCAATGGTTTGATGAGTTTGTGACATTGCATGTTGTTTATTCATCATTCTCTTTCTATTTCATTTCATTATTAAGGGTTTGATTACCAAATTGGGGCTTGACCAAGGCAAACCCCTATTCTCTAACCCTTAACCCTTTTTCCCCTCTTTGCATGTGTGTTTGTAGGTCTTGTATGAAAATTTTTCAAAGAGTTTGGTGTCAAAAAGTGGACAAAAATCCATTGAATTCATTCAAGTCAACAAATCCCTAATTGAAGCTTAGAGACTTCTTGTAGCCTATTTTCTGTAGTTTTTGAGCCAGTCACCTGTTAGGAAGGGAAGTGGAGACTAAAAGCTACAAAATCCTATCTCGAATTTCTTGAGATTCCCAAGTGGACTAAGTCACCATATGTGGCGAATTAGTCTGACTACCAAGCCTGAAAAGTGATTTTTTCATTTCTGAGTACCCATTTGGCATATTCATGTTCCAGCAAATTTTCCCCAAAACTAGACTAAGTCACCCAGCTTGGTGTAAGTGTCCCATTTAGCTTTTCTAGTCAACTCTATAGGATTCTAGAGCTTCTCTACATCAAACTTCATATTCCAGGTGCACCTCTCTAGTCTTGTTTAATTCTTTCACTGTTTATTTGCATTTGTAGGTGTTTTTTCATTCATCACTATGTTTTCAAACAACTTGTATATCTTAGGTATTGCATCAATAAACATCTTTCTTTTTCAGTTTATTGCATTTAGACATTGTATTTAGGCATATTACCTCCATCCTTGCATTGATTTTGAGTGTAGACATTACACATTTTGGATCCATTTATCCCCTTTTAGGTGAAAAACCCTAGAAGAATTAGAGAACCCTTGGATACCAAAATCAGTGTCCACAGCAAGAAAGCTAGAGCCATTAAGCTAGGAGAGAGGAATAATCAGTTGGAGCTTTAAATAGGCATGTCGATTTCTACTCCTTTGTTATTATGTTGGAAAGATTGTTCATTATATTGTCATGTTGGAAATATTGTCTTTTACTTGTGTGTGATGCTTGGATATCCTTGCATGTCACTTGGTTGTTTCCTATTTTGGTGAAACCTTAATTTTGATATTAACTTATATAGATATGTATATGATGTTGTATTTTACATAAATATAAATACTATTTTTGCTATACATAAATTTATAGTACTATATGTAGTATGACAACACTCTAGGTGAGTAACATAAGATAGAGTTATTTTGAAATACTTGATTGTTCAATTAAAATGAGTTAATGAGAAGGTTATTCCTATGGTTAGGATAATCCACAAGAAAGGGAGTAACGTAGAATAGAATACTAATGGACCAATGATCAAATACAAATTGAGTAATTGTAGTGGTGAATATAGATGACCCTCACTCAAAGTACTGGGTGTTGAATCTTTGGCCAAAGTAGTGTAGGTAGCCATTGTTTACACTATCAATTCACTGTGATCCAAGTACATACTAGGCTGAGAATATCATAGAAATAGAGGTTGAATTTATGGTAAGCTCTAGATATGTAGGACGCATCACTATTCTCAGAAAAGGCTACATGAAGGATGAGGTTACCAAACCAATCTCATTGTCGAAGGGACAATCATCTTACCAAGTTTGGTAGTTGTCTAGGGAACCTACTAAGTCCATGGTTATTGGAAAATCCCTTGAGTGATGCTTCTCGTCATGTAGTTGGTGACCAAGATTTGGGAGGACATTTTGGACCATTTGTATTTATAGTTCATGCGAGTTTGTTGAAGCTATGTATGCATTCATGTGTCCATCTATATAGAAATTGTAAATGTGAAATGTTATCTTGAATATATTTATGTAAAGTGAAATCATGTTTATATTATTGAAAAGATTCTTTGTATATGCAATTGAAAAGTTTCGAAAGGGTATTTTCAAATGGTTTATTTATTATTTAAAATAAAAGAAATTTTTATTTCTCTTGTTGATAGATGCATAAACTATTCACTTGTGGGTAAAACTTAGAAAAAATAATGAATAGAACAATGGGCATCTTACACCTGGTATCAAAGCTATCAGGTTTAGCTCTAGAAACTATGTGGTTGTTATGTGTGAATACTTGGTCTAGACCTACTCGAACATGATCAAACAATCCAATGTTAGTCAATAAACAAATCTAAAACAAACATTCCCCATGCAATTCATTCAAACACAATGAACAACAAACAAAGCAAATTTAACCAAATGAAAGCTAATAAATCTTATTCAAAACATTCAAAATAGCATCCCATGGGGAAATTGGTGCTTCTTTGATGTGGAAAGAATCCATTTCCCAATTCCTTTCAAAAGCTTGATGAACTTGATGATTATTGTGTGCTCCTTGATGAAAATTGTCAATAACCTAGTTAAGATTGATGAAAACTATGAGAACTTGGATAAAAATATGGATGAACTTGCTCAAAATCTATAGATAGTAATCTTGCATGAAACTATGGATCCTAAATCAATAGAGAAGTCTTCTATTTATAGGAAAGAAGGATGGAGGAATGAGAAATGTGAAGAATATGGGATTAAACTTGACCCAATGGCATTGTGCCACTTGTCAACATGCTATTAAAGAGAGGTGGAGCACATTTTGAACAATGTGCAAGTTAATGCATATAGGTGGAGTTTGAAATTCAAAAGATGGCTTATGGAGGAAGAGTTGTAAAATGAGTTAATGCCAAGTTGGCTCAAGAAAAAGGACATGTAAGAGCCATAAATTCCATGTTGGAGGACAAGTCCTTTTGGGAGGCAGATTTCAAATTTATGGAATATTCCAAAGAGATGCCATTTTTGAATGGAAATCTAGATGAATTAATAAATCAAATAAATTGATTTATATGTGCAAGTTGCAAAAGCTAGAGGATTTGAGGATTAGAGTTAGGAGTTAATTAGGATTTAATTAACGTTAGATAGAATTAGTTGATATGGCATTCGATTTAGATTTTTATATTTATTTAAATCAAATGAGAGGAATATTGAACATTAGTAATTTAATTAAATAAAGTTTTATTTATTCAATTAGATCAAGAACATTAGATATAATCAAATAAAGATGATTTATTTAATTAAAAGAAGATGGTGAGATTTAATCAAATATAGTTGATTTATTTAACTAAAAGAGGAATCTTGATGAATTAATTAAATAAGGATTATTCAATTAATTGGCTAGTAAAGAAGTGATTAATGAAGAATTGATGTTAGTGAATCAGGATCGAGTGCACGATATCAATCAAGATAATTTGAATGTCTACATTTTTTCCCTCTTTGAAGAAATGTACCTATTGTGTTGGTTCAAAGAATAACCTTGCCAAGATCAAAATTCAAAAAAAAATGACTTTTTTCAAATGCTCCACTGTTGCCTGTGCAAGAAGAATTACGCTGGCATACTACCCCCTTGAGAGATCAGACAGAAATTTTCATTTGAGGGTCGATCTCATGACAAAGAGGTTAAATATGGACATATGGATGGTTATGATGATGATGAAAATGGGATGGCTTTAAGATGCTTAGAATAACCAATATATATTATGGCAAAATAATGGAAATGCAATGCATGTGAAATGATCAGTGTTTCCTATTATGTATGATATGGATGATATGTGATATGCAGTGAGTATGTAGATGTAGGATGGATGCATTGGTGATGTTTGGTTGACTATCATGGTACCATGTTAGCACTGGGAGAAAAGAGAAGAAATGAGATGATGACAAGAGGATCCAACAAGTCCATGATTTGTGAGACTTTATTAGAGATGACGATAAATGATGATGATGTATTGCTTATGAGGGATTGGGATTTTAAAAGAGCTTACTTGCCTTGTGTTTGATAACACATATAGGTGTGATGCATCAAGGTATAAAGAGCCAGGATGTTGTTGTACCTAGTGTGATGGACTTTGAATTGACAATTAGATAGGAGTATCCTTGTTCACACTTGGTATACAAAAACTTATTTAAAATATAGTTCAGGTATTCGAAACATCTTAGGCCAAAACATAGAAAGGAAAGCCTTCCTATGTGGTCAACAAGACACCTAAAACACCCTCCCTATAGACCAAAAAAAGTACGCATGACAAAGGTTATATTACAAGAACATCCAACAAGCACAGTAGATAAAAAGAGAATGATTGTTGCCCCATTCCTTTCTCTCTAAATCCCTTTGTTTGGAAATCATCGAGAGGTCATTGAAATGAGTACAATAACATAAGCCAAAAGATAAAGATCAACTAAAAAAACAAGCTAATGTTCTTCATACCACTAGCTAAGACTAAACTACGGTGATGTCTGATGTTGATGTCCATTGTAGGAAGGATGCATCCTAGGACATGATGTTATCAAATGATTTGGGACAAACTAGATGATGAGCTATTAGTACCAAGAGTTAACCAACTTGTTTACCTACTAACCAAGACTTGATACCCTGACGTTTAAGTTTTCACTTGTAACCTGCTAGACTTTTTTCTGATTGTTTCACCAAAGGTTGAGGATGATGATAATTTATTATGAGTGAATGTTTATTGTGGGTGAAAGCAAGATGGGACGAATGGATTTTTTCAAATATTTGGATGTTTTTAATGTTTTGAAATGTTTTGAGGTTGTTTTTGGTATTTTCAAGATGTTTTACAAATGTTTTGATTTTCAAATTTTCCAATGTTTTAGGATTTTCTAAGATTTTGACCAAGAACCTAACCTAAAGACCTATCCTAGAGGCCTCGGGGGCTAATCAAAGATTATCCTTTCCTACATTATACATGCAAAGACCACGTAGTTTGATTGACACAGACTCATTTATTGATGAGATATGAACAAATCGATTGTCATTTTATTATGACGGACTCCTAAAGGACTAACCTAGGTGTCTCACGGGATGATCAAAGATCAACCTTTCCTATGTTCAGAGCTCAGAGACCCGTAGTTTGACAAGAGAACTCTATTTTTGAATTTTTTTTGACTTTTTGACCTATTTTTGGATTTTTATATATTTTGAATGTTTTTGAGTTTTTTTATTTTGTGAATTTTTTTGGATTTTTTTGGTTTTCTGAATGTTTTTGGATTTTTTGATTTTCTAAATGTTTTTGGAATTTTTGATTTTAAGGAAGACTTCAAGAATATTCATGAATTTGATCCAATATAAGTATAAGAACATGCCCCCAATGTGGTGTGATAGAGTACTCTGATATAGGCAAGACAAACTGGCATTAGGAATGGACCGAGTAGTACTAGGAGGGATCATGATACGAACACAGGATCCAACTATGATGCAGACACTGATGAGTGATGGATGGAGATACAAAAGTGTGATGGATGGATGATGTAGAACAAGCCGCATATATCATGGTGGATGGAAAGTGCTTATTTACATGAGGCACCTATTTGCCAATTTTTCACCAAGGTACTTGCCCAAGGCACCACCGAAGTGGTTTTCACTAGAGGACAATTTGTTTCTTTACTATTTTCAATCTTTTTTTTTTTTTTGGATTTTTATTTTTTTATTTATTTTTGGATTTTTGGATTTACACCCTGGAATTTTTAGGCATAAAACTTTTTGATATGGGAGCTATTCATAGGCTCCTACAAAGTTTCACCTTCTGGTGTGGATAGCTGATATGCCCTTGACTTGTAGCTCGCTATGATGATGAATGGTACCAACCAATTAGGTTAAAACATTCCCTTGTTGTCTGGATTTGGTACATTTTTCTAATTTTCCTTCAATACAAGCTCTCCAACTAGAAAGGTTTGACTCCTAATCTTCTTATTGTAGCTTCACTTGAGATGGTTTTGGTAGACCTACAAATGGTTTAAGGAATCCATGCACCGCTCATCCAGTAGTTCCAACTCATTCAACCGTGATACCCAATATTCTTCATCTGTAATAAGATTCTACAATGATCTCCTTAAAGATGGGAGCTCAATCACAATGGGGAGGATGGCTTCCAATTTGTAGACCAGGGAGAAAGGGGTTGCACCTATTGGTGTGTGGATACTTGTTTTGTAGGCCCATAAGGCGAGATTCAACTATAAGTGCCAGTCACAACCAGCTTCATTGATTATTTTCTTGAGGATTTTCAAGATGGTTTTATTTGTAGCCTCAGCTTGGATGTTACCTTGGGGGTAGTATGGAGTGGAAAAGTGATGTTATATTTTGAAATTTTGGCATAGGTCTCAAAAATCTTGGTTTTTGAAAGGTATCTCATTATCTAAGATAATGGCTTGAGGGACACCATAGTGGGAAATTAGGTAATTCAAGATGAACTTGGATATCTGCTTTCCTGTGATATAGGTCATGGGAATGGCCTCTACCCACTTTATGAAGTACTCTGTGGTGGTGATGATGAACTTATTTCCATTGGATGAAGTGGGTGTGATTTTGCTAATGAGATCAAGCCCCCATTGTGAAAAGGGCCAAGGTGTAATGATTGGGTGGAGCTCCTACGTTGGTGCATGGATGAGATCCCCATGTTGTTGACACTACAAACATCTTTGGACATAATCATGAGCCTCCTTCTCCATTGTAGGCCAATAGTACCCAGTCCTTAGCTATTTCTTAGCCATGGCCATACCACTCAAATGTGACCCACAAATGCCATTATGTACCTTGGTTAAAGCAGTCAAAGCTTCCTCAACATTTAGGCATCATAAAAGGGTTCCTTCAATACTCCTACGGTATAGGGTGTCTCCTAAGATAACAAAATGGGATGACTTCTTAACAAATGTTCTTTTAAGGTTTAGGGTTATATCAGCGGGGAGGACTCCTATTCTCAAGTAGGTGTATATATCATGATACTAGGGATTACCAGGACCAATGATTTCACACGCAAATTTAGACTCTGGTACCTCAAATGCTAGTAGAAGAAGTTTCTCTACAAGGAATTCTTGCTTTGGGACATTGTGTGGGACATCTAGTAGTGATCCAATTGTTGCCATAGCATTTGCTTCTCTGTTATTTTCTCTTGGTATTTTCTCAAACGTGATATCAATGAACTCTGTAAGGCTTTCCACTAGTTTCTTATATGGGGTCAACTTGTCATCTTATGTTTGATATTCACCATTTACCTGGTTGATGATAAGTTGTGAATCCCTATAGATTTTGAGTGTCATGATCTACCACTATACTACGATTTTGAGCCCTATGACAAGAGCCTCATATTCTACAATCTTATTTATGCAAGGAAAATGCAACTTATATGATTTGGGTATGCAATCCCCTTGTGGTTTAATGAAGAAGACTCCAAATCCTAACCCATGCTATGTGTAGGATCCATCAAAATACACTTTCCAATGATTTTCCATGCTTAGGTTAAAGATTGACTCATCAAGGAACTCTAATACAAGTGTGTTTTCTAAGTATATTGGCACCTATGCCAATTGGTCTGCAATCACTTGTCCTTTAGTAGCCCTTCTTTCTACATACTCAATGTCATGTTTTCTCAAGATCATAACCCATTTAACTATTCACCCTATGAGCGTTTCTTTAGAAAGCTGATACTTGAGAGGGTTTATCTTGGCAATGAGTTTTATCTGATGTACTAACATATAGTGCCTAAACTTTTGTGTTGTAAACACAACTACTAAGCAAGCCTTCTCAATGGATGTGTAATTCAGCTTGTGTCCCACCATGGTTCTACTAATGTATTAAATAGCTCTCTCTTTCCCATTTTCATCATGTTGAGCTAAGAGAGCGCCAAGGGTTGTTGTTGTTGCCAATATATACAAGATCAATGGTTTGTTGGAATTGGTTGCATGAGAACTAGTGGTGTGAGCAAGTACTCCTTGATCTTATTGAAAGCCTAGTCACATTACTCATCCCATTTGTATGCTACCCCCTTGTGGAGTAGATGAGAGTATGGGATAGCCTTATCTGCTAAATATGTTATAAACCAGTGGATGGACTGGAGTCCTCCCTGCAAACGACTTAACTACTTCAATGTCCTTGGTACCTCCATCTTGAGGATTGCTTTGACTTTGGTGGGGTCTATCTCAATTCCTCTCATAGATACAATGTATCCTAGTAACTTTCTTGATTGTACCCCGAAGACACCTTTTTGGATTGAGCCTGACCTTGTATCTTCTAGCCTATTGAAGATGGAGCTTAGTGTTGTTATGTGATCCTGAATTTTCTTTGATTTGGCCAATATGTCATCCACATAGTCTTCCACATTTTTATGAATCATGTCATGGAATATTAGCATCATAGCTCTTTGATAGGTAGCTCATGTATTCTTCAACCCGAGTGGAATCATATTCCAGCAATATTTCCCCCATGAACAAGTGAAATCCATTTTGTGTTGGTCATCCTTAGCTATCATGATTTGATTGTACCCCGAGAATCCATCCATTAGTGATAACATTTCATGTCCTGTTGTCATATCCACAATCATATCTATGTTTGGGAGAGGGAAATCATCCTTGGGACATGCTTTGTTCAAATCTCTAAATTTAGTGCAAATGTGGATGCCCCTAATGGGATTTGAAATAGGTACAAGATTTGAAACCCACTCTAGATAATCAATTGGTCTTATGAAACCAGCATTGAGGAGCTTTTGTAATTCCATCTTGACCAATAATGCTATTTGTGGATGCATCTTTCTCATTTTTTATCTTGCTAGCTTCGCTTTGGGATATATAGCTAGGTGGTGAACCACAAATTTTGGATCAAGGCCAGGCATGTTGGTATAGGTCCATGCAAATTTTATCTTTCTTTCTATTAGAAACGTAACTAGGAGTTCTTGTTCTTTTGTCAAGAGTGATTCTGCATAGAAGGTGATATGTGGCATTTTTTTTGTTCCCAAGTTGACTAGATTGCACCTCTGTACTAAGACTATTGACTTCTCCTAATGAATAGCACTAAGGGGAAGATTGAATCCCTCATCCTCTAGCACCTCAGAGAGGTTTTCACCATTGGATGCATCCTTTTTTTTTACTATTTTTGGGTCAAAGATTGCCACAGTATGGTTTTCACTCAAAGACCTAGATATTATTCCTAAATTTTCACTTTTGTGACTTAGGGATTCAATAATTTCCCCATAATAGGAATGTGTTTCTAGCATGATTTCGAATCTAGCTTTGTTATCTCCACATGGTACAGTATACCGCAATCCCATGAATTTCAAGAGAACCTCATCATTTTTTAATGTGTCTAGAATTGGCGGTCCTCATTGGTCATAATCGATGAGTTGGGGATAGACTAAGTTTAGCTCATGGGTTTGGTTATTTGACTCAAAATATAGGGTACTTATCATGAGAAGGGAAGAATCCTCGAATAGCATCGGTAAGTTAGTTATGGATTCCTCATCACACACATTGGTTATGTCGAAGGTATAGTTATCTAAGGGAAAACCTATGGATACCAACAACTAAGGGGGAGCTTTGAATTTTCTAACTGGGGCACTTTTTCCAAGTATGGTTATTTTCAGAGGAGTACTTCCAAGGCCAAAATTTCTTATATGCTTCTTAGGAATGATAGGTACTAGAAGACCATTGTCATTTTGTCCAAGTTTCTTGTTTCTATTATATCCCATACCAAGCATCATCTATAGTCATTTGTTGCTATCATCCATGGGAAGATCAGGCATGGGCCTTTCATCTTGGTATAGCAGACTTGATATGTCTTTTTCATCTACCACTTCCTAAATTAGGTCTCCCCAACATCTGAATCTACAGGATTCTACTTCTAAGGTTCCATCTGATGTTTCAACTGGTTGGGGCTGCCCGCAAGACCTAGGAGATTGAGGTAACTCTCCGACTACAAAAGGCACTCTTTTTCATACACCCATTCTCTTGGATAATGACTTTGATATCAGAGATGTCAGGAATGGTGGGTTTCTTTATCTCAAAAGTGGAAGCTAAGGTAGATGGGTCTACATATGGAGTTGTAGGGCCTTCATCATTCTTTGGGACTTGAGGGATTTTGTAGTACTTGGCTTCTAGGTTCTTACAATAATAAAAGGGCTCGGGATCACCATGGACTATGACCTCTTGATTTTGATAGGGAAACTTGACACATTGATGGAAGGTGGATGTGACAGCTTGCATCCCATGGATCCATGGATTCCCCAGGAGGATATTATAAGGTAAATCAAGATCAAGGACCTGGCATGTGGTTTCCATGATGGCTAGCCCTATTTGAATAGGGAGTTGAATAGTTCGTTGAGACACTCTTTCTTGATCATCATATTCCATGATTTTAATACCTTTACCTTTTTCAATGATGTCCTCGAAGAATCCCATATTCTTTATTAGATTTAGTGAATAGATATTTAGACCTGCACCCCCATCCACTAAGACCCTTTTGACTTTATTCTTATGAACCAAGACCTTGAGATGGAGTTCGTGGATATGAGATGGTTGCATTGGGAGGTTTTGATTAGAAAATGTTAGGATATGTGGCATTGTAATGTGTCTGACCATAGCTTGGAATTGATCTACATCAAGATCTATGGGGACAATGCATGAAGCCAATGCTTCCTCTAGGATCTTCCTATGTGCGGATGAGATCTTCAGTAACTCCATGATGGAGATCTAAGCAAGGGTTCTTTTCAACTGGTCCAAGACATGATAGCCATTGGGAATGGATTTTGGATTAGAGGTTGGTTCCTTGGGTGGTTGGGATGGTCCAGAAATGGTAACCTTTCCGCCATGTGTGGTGACTCCAGAATCATATTTGTCTCCCTTGAAATTAACAACAGTGACCTATCCATCTAAGGATGCAACAACATGATCGTAAACATGGTTTAAATTTCCACACTTTTCCTTTCCATGGTTGTTCCCTTTATTTTGGTCTAGCATCGGATTCATGTATATCTTTAGGTGTTGGTTTCGTGCAGGTTGTTCAACATTTATGGTTCTATCATCGATAAGGTCTTGGATCAAATTTTTCAATCTCATGCAATTGGACGTCATGTGTCCCTTGATTTTATGAAAATCACAAAGGTGATTTTTGTTATACCATGGTAGTTTCACTTGGGGCTCCTGATAATTCTCATAAATAGGGATTTTAATGAGATTCTCTTGTACCAATTTTTTCATGATAGATTTGATTGACTCCCCAAGGGGTGTGTATTTCTATTTTGGGGGATACTTGTTTTGTGGGGGTGGTCTCCCTTGATTATTCAAATTGTTGACCACTTGATTATTAGGTGGTTGTGATACCATGTTGGATTATGTGTTATTCCATTTATTGGTTTGTAGTTGTTGATATGTTTGTGCTTTTTTTCCTTAGAGCACTGATTATGACCTTGGCGTCAACCACACCATCATTAGTGACACTTTTTTTCTTTTCCCAAGTGCAAGGTTTTTCATTGTAACTGGTTGATGGGTGGTTATCCTGATATTCTTGATATGTGGGTGTCCCCCCTTGTGCAATAAGGTCTCTTTCGATGTTGAGCACCTTCGGGATCAAATGGTCATATGTGGTGATGTATTGCATTTTTAGATGGAAGGACAAGGTTTTTTTTAGATTGGTAATGATAGTGTAGATTTGTTGTTCTTCTGGCATGGTCCACTTGCTCCTCTTGGCCTTGGATCACCATCATTGTAAGAAGGATGTGAATGTTTCACCCTTAGCTTGTTTGAGAGCAAATAGTTCCTCTAGACTCACATCCATGCCTATATTGAATGCATAGTTTTGTATGAATGTGTCCACAATTTCTTGCAAATTTTTTATTTCGGTAGGAAGGTGAAAGAACCATTCCATTGCTAGTCCAACCAAAATTTGAGGGAATAGTCACATTAGATATGTGTCATCGTATGTAACTTCCATACAATGTACTTAGAGTTCCCTAATGTGATCTTCAAGATTACCCGTCGCACGATATTTGTCAAATTTAGGGATTTCGGACCCTTTTGGGAATGGTACCATCACAATGCTTCTATCAAATGGATAGGGGCACAAATTTCTTGGTGTTTTCATTGTTTTTCCATATTAGAGGTCTAGCACTTGTTGTGAAAGAAATTTTATTTGTGCAGACACATCATTTTGTTGATCGAGTGGTGGGACGAATGTGTTTTGGAGTGGTTTGATCATTTCAGTGGCAGGTGGGGTGTTTTACATGTTTATGGGAGGTGGTTGTAAGCTTTTTTGTATGACCAATGCTTGTTGGTATGCTTGCAATTTTTGTTGTGCTAACAACACTTGTTGTTGGTCTTTTTGTTGTTGTGCCAACAATGCTTGTTGTTGGGCTAGTTGTTGAGCTGCTTCTTGTTGTACTTGGTATTGTTGCAAGGCTTGTTGATATGCTTACAATTGAGCCACTTGGTATTGTGCTTGTGCTTGTGTTTGTTGATCTTGATATTGGGCTTATGTCTAAGCTTGAGCTTGTTGGGAGGCTTGTGCAGCCTGGGCAACTTGTGTGGCCTGTGCGGCTTATGTAGCTTGTTGTTGTTGTAGTTAAGATTGGTCTTGTGCTTGGGTAGCTTGTTGTGCTTGTTGAGCTTGAAACTGTTGAAGTTATTTTTGGTAGGCTTGTTGAGCTTCTTGCAATGTGATGTTGTATTGGTTTTCCATGTTTGGTCTTGGTGGTGGTGGTGGAGGATTCGAGATGGTGTGAGATGTTGTGATGAGAGTTTTTTTAGGTGGTTGTTGAGGTGTTGTTGGATTGATGATAGGAGGTTGCATGGTAGTTGGTGTGATTGATATGCTAGGTCCTTGGGAGACCATGTTTTGAGATATTTGGGGTGTTGTAGATGATTTTTTGATTGATTGTGTTGTTTGGATTAGTGCTACCTAGTGTTGTGATATCGGTAGCATGATCAGAGGATTTGGTATGTTGGTTTGATTCACGATTGGAGGATTTTTTTAATTTTGTTGATTGAAGATTGGTAAAGGGGGTTTCCCTAAACCAATAATTTGTGTGGATGTTAGTGGTAGAGGGGGAAATGGTGGGAAGATGGGTGGTGTGTTACCTTGAGAAAATGATGATGATGATGGATCAAAGATTCCCCCTTCTCCAAATATTCCCCCTTCTCCTTGTGAGGTCATGGGGAGAGAGACTTGTGTGTTAAGAGGATATGTTGGTGTTTTAGCAAAAGCAGATGGATTATTGGTATCATGAAAGATCAGTGGAATGTATGGGTGTTTCAGATCTTGAGGGACGGATTGACCCAAGATGGTATTTGTATCCAATTCTTGGTTATTTACAAGGAGATGTGTTTGAAGAGCATGAAGCAATGAACTCCCCTTAGTAACTATGGGTTGAATTGGAGCATGAGATGAAATTGGTTGTGGGATGGGTTGAATGATGCTTTAGAAGGAAGGTGTGAATGAAACCGGTGGCATAATCCCAAGAGGTTTCTCCACAATACTGCTAATTACATCATAGTCAGAAGGGAGTTTATCCCCTTCCTTTTCTAGTTCTAACATGTATTGTGAAGGATTAAGCCTCATCATTGTGTTAACAATTTTGTGATTTTCGAGGTTTTGGACCATTTTTATGATTTCATCTTGATTCATTCATAGGATTTTCTTGGTGATATCCTCCACTTGGCAACCTCCCTCTTGAAGATATTGTGGAAGTTGAGGAAGGTTGAGTGGGGGATTGCTAGATCCAATGGGGTTGATTTTGGGTGCAGTTTGACTCAATTCACTTGAAGTGGATGTTTGTTTTTTTGTTTCCATGTTATTTTTGTGTTGAGATCTAGTTTGGACCATAAAATAAGGATCAATTTTCAAGAATGTGGGATGTGAACCTCTAACTCCTTAGATTGATCTAAACTTTAGGTACAAAAAATAAAGTCTAAGATGTTAAGGATCAAATGGTGGTGATGAGAAAATGAAAGATGGGTGATTGTGAATGATTGAACTCTTAAGGAACCTTGAAGGAGATACTAGACTTTAGGACTTTTGATTTTTTATTTTTGGATTTTATTTGGATTTAATTTTGACTTGGTTTGGATTTGATTTGGATTGGATTTGGTAATGAACTCATAAACTCCAAGAGGTTATATGTTGTCTTGGAATAAACTATTCCACAAGATGATAATTTAACTAAGTGTGTGAACAAGGATTCATCTACACACACCTAGTCAAACAAAATGATTTTGATTTGATTTTCCAAAAGTCTAGTATGAAGGATTATTCCAAGATTTCTATGATTTTGATTTGATTTTCATAAACTCCAAAAGGTTATATGTTGTCTTGGAATAAACTATTCCACAAGATGATAATTTAACTAAGTGTGTGAACAAGGATTCATCTACACACACCTAGTCAAACAAAATGATTTTGATTTGATTTTCCAAAAGTCTAGTATGAAGGATTATTCCAAGATTTCTATGATTTT